>JAPNXP010000001.1:0-1200000 GCA_028753945.1 Hexactinellida sp. DTS-2022
GAATGTATGGCTCCTAGTAAACCTCTCGCATAGTTAAATGACTAATGGGGTTAACTGGTGTCAAGAATAGCCTTGTCTAAATCTGGACTATATTTTTTAGTCATTAAATCGTCTTGTAACTGGTCCATTTACTTAAATTCAAAATCTATTTTTTTAATGTAATATAATGCGAGTTTTCGGGGTAAACCAGTGCTATTTGAATTGTGTTGGAAGGGTTGCCTTGTGAAAACTATCGGTTTTTAATGTCAGTTATATTGTGTCCCGTGAAAAGGAACTTGTTTCGGGTCGTCATGCATTTTTTAGAGTAACCAAATCGTCTTATGAAGGGTTCATTGGATGTAGTATAAATCATCACTATTACTAACTTTCTCGTATGTATCGGGCTTAAAACCAGTGCAATTAAAGTGTGAATGTATGGCTCCTAGTAAACCTCTCGCATAGTTAAATGACTAATGGGGTTAACTGGTGTCAAGAATAGCCTTGTCTAAATCTGGACTATATTTTTTAGTCATTAAATCGTCTTGTAACTGGTCCATTTACTTAAATTCAAAATCTATTTTTTTAATGTAATATAATGCGAGTTTTCGGGGTAAACCAGTGCTATTTGAATTGTGTTGGAAGGGTTGCCTTGTGAAAACTATCGGTTTTTAATGTCAGTTATATTGTGTCCCGTGAAAAGGAACTTGTTTCGGGTCGTCATGCATTTTTTAGAGTAACCAAATCGTCTTATGAAGGGTTCATTGGATGTAGTATAAATCATCACTATTACTAACTTTCTCGTATGTATCGGGCTTAAAACCAGTGCAATTAAAGTGTGAATGTATGGCTCCTAGTAAACCTCTCGCATAGTTAAATGACTAATGGGGTTAACTGGTGTCAAGAATAGCCTTGTCTAAATCTGGACTATATTTTTTAGTCATTAAATCGTCTTGTAACTGGTCCATTTACTTAAATTCAAAATCTATTTTTTTAATATAATATAATGCGAGTTTTCGGGGTAAACCAGTGCTATTTGAATTGTGTTGGAAGGGTTGCCTTGTGAAAACTATCGGTTTTTAATGTCAGTTATATTGTGTCCCGTGAAAAGGAACTTGTTTCGGGTCGTCATGCATTTTTTAGAGTAACCAAATCGTCTTATGAAGGGTTCATTGGATGTAGTATAAATCATCACTATTACTAACTTTCTCGTATGTATCGGGCTTAAAACCAGTGCAATTAAAGTGTGAATGTATGGCTCCTAGTAAACCTCTCGCATAGTTAAATGACTAATGAGGTTAACTGGTGTCAAGAATAGCCTTGTCTAAATCTGGACTATATTTTTTAGTCATTAAATCGTCTTGTAACTGGTCCATTTACTTAAATTCAAAATCTATTTTTTAAATATAATATAATGCGAGTTTTCGGGGTAAACCAGTGCTATTTGAATTGTGTTGGAAGGGTTGCCTTGTGAAAACTATCGGTTTTTAATGTCAGTTATATTGTGTCCCGTGAAAAGGAACTTGTTTCGGGTCGTCATGCATTTTTTAGAGTAACCAAATCGTCTTATGAAGGGTTCATTGGATGTAGTATAAATCATCACTATTACTAACTTTCTCGTATGTATCGGGCTTAAAACCAGTGCAATTAAAGTGTGAATGTATGGCTCCTAGTAAACCTCTCGCATAGTTAAATGACTAATGGGGTTAACTGGTGTCAAGAATAGCCTTGTCTAAATCTGGACTATATTTTTTAGTCATTAAATCGTCTTGTAACTGGTCCATTTACTTAAATTCAAAATCTATTTTTTTAATATAATATAATGCGAGTTTTCGGGGTAAACCAGTGCTATTTGAATTGTGTTGGAAGGGTTGCCTTGTGAAAACTATCGGTTTTTAATGTCAGTTATATTGTGTCCCGTGAAAAGGAACTTGTTTCGGGTCGTCATGCATTTTTTAGAGTAACCAAATCGTCTTATGAAGGGTTCATTGGATGTAGTATAAATCATCACTATTACTAACTTTCTCGTATGTATCGGGCTTAAAACCAGTGCAATTAAAGTGTGAATGTATGGCTCCTAGTAAACCTCTCGCATAGTTAAATGACTAATGGGGTTAACTGGTGTCAAGAATAGCCTTGTCTAAATCTGGACTATATTTTTTAGTCATTAAATCGTCTTGTAACTGGTCCATTTACTTAAATTCAAAATCTATTTTTTAAATATAATATAATGCGAGTTTTCGGGGTAAACCAGTGCTATTTGAATTGTGTTGGAAGGGTTGCCTTGTGAAAACTATCGGTTTTTAATGTCAGTTATATTGTGTCCCGTGAAAAGGAACTTGTTTCGGGTCGTCATGCATTTTTTAGAGTAACCAAATCGTCTTATGAAGGGTTCATTGGATGTAGTATAAATCATCACTATTACTAACTTTCTCGTATGTATCGGGCTTAAAACCAGTGCAATTAAAGTGTGAATGTATGGCTCCTAGTAAACCTCTCGCATAGTTAAATGACTAATGGGGTTAACTGGTGTCAAGAATAGCCTTGTCTAAATCTGGACTATATTTTTTAGTCATTAAATCGTCTTGTAACTGGTCCATTTACTTAAATTCAAAATCTATTTTTTTAATATAATATAATGCGAGTTTTCGGGGTAAACCAGTGCTATTTGAATTGTGTTGGAAGGGTTGCCTTGTGAAAACTATCGGTTTTTAATGTCAGTTATATTGTGTCCCGTGAAAAGGAACTTGTTTCGGGTCGTCATGCATTTTTTAGAGTAACCAAATCGTCTTATGAAGGGTTCATTGGATGTAGTATAAATCATCACTATTACTAACTTTCTCGTATGTATCGGGCTTAAAACCAGTGCAATTAAAGTGTGAATGTATGGCTCCTAGTAAACCTCTCGCATAGTTAAATGACTAATGGGGTTAACTGGTGTCAAGAATAGCCTTGTCTAAATCTGGACTATATTTTTTAGTCATTAAATCGTCTTGTAACTGGTCCATTTACTTAAATTCAAAATCTATTTTTTTAATATAATATAATGCGAGTTTTCGGGGTAAACCAGTGCTATTTGAATTGTGTTGGAAGGGTTGCCTTGTGAAAACTATCGGTTTTTAATGTCAGTTATATTGTGTCCCGTGAAAAGGAACTTGTTTCGGGTCGTCATGCATTTTTTAGAGTAACCAAATCGTCTTATGAAGGGTTCATTGGATGTAGTATAAATCATCACTATTACTAACTTTCTCGTATGTATCGGGCTTAAAACCAGTGCAATTAAAGTGTGAATGTATGGCTCCTAGTAAACCTCTCGCATAGTTAAATGACTAATGGGGTTAACTGGTGTCAAGAATAGCCTTGTCTAAATCTGGACTATATTTTTTAGTCATTAAATCGTCTTGTAACTGGTCCATTTACTTAAATTCAAAATCTATTTTTTTAATATAATATAATGCGAGTTTTCGGGGTAAACCAGTGCTATTTGAATTGTGTTGGAAGGGTTGCCTTGTGAAAACTATCGGTTTTTAATGTCAGTTATATTGTGTCCCGTGAAAAGGAACTTGTTTCGGGTCGTCATGCATTTTTTAGAGTAACCAAATCGTCTTATGAAGGGTTCATTGGATGTAGTATAAATCATCACTATTACTAACTTTCTCGTATGTATCGGGCTTAAAACCAGTGCAATTAAAGTGTGAATGTATGGCTCCTAGTAAACCTCTCGCATAGTTAAATGACTAATGGGGTTAACTGGTGTCAAGAATAGCCTTGTCTAAATCTGGACTATATTTTTTAGTCATTAAATCGTCTTGTAACTGGTCCATTTACTTAAATTCAAAATCTATTTTTTAAATATAATATAATGCGAGTTTTCGGGGTAAACCAGTGCTATTTGAATTGTGTTGGAAGGGTTGCCTTGTGAAAACTATCGGTTTTTAATGTCAGTTATATTGTGTCCCGTGAAAAGGAACTTGTTTCGGGTCGTCATGCATTTTTTAGAGTAACCAAATCGTCTTATGAAGGGTTCATTGGATGTAGTATAAATCATCACTATTACTAACTTTCTCGTATGTATCGGGCTTAAAACCAGTGCAATTAAAGTGTGAATGTATGGCTCCTAGTAAACCTCTCGCATAGTTAAATGACTAATGGGGTTAACTGGTGTCAAGAATAGCCTTGTCTAAATCTGGACTATATTTTTTAGTCATTAAATCGTCTTGTAACTGGTCCATTTACTTAAATTCAAAATCTATTTTTTTAATATAATATAATGCGAGTTTTCGGGGTAAACCAGTGCTATTTGAATTGTGTTGGAAGGGTTGCCTTGTGAAAACTATCGGTTTTTAATGTCAGTTATATTGTGTCCCGTGAAAAGGAACTTGTTTCGGGTCGTCATGCATTTTTTAGAGTAACCAAATCGTCTTATGAAGGGTTCATTGGATGTAGTATAAATCATCACTATTACTAACTTTCTCGTATGTATCGGGCTTAAAACCAGTGCAATTAAAGTGTGAATGTATGGCTCCTAGTAAACCTCTCGCATAGTTAAATGACTAATGGGGTTAACTGGTGTCAAGAATAGCCTTGTCTAAATCTGGACTATATTTTTTAGTCATTAAATCGTCTTGTAACTGGTCCATTTACTTAAATTCAAAATCTATTTTTTAAATATAATATAATGCGAGTTTTCGGGGTAAACCAGTGCTATTTGAATTGTGTTGGAAGGGTTGCCTTGTGAAAACTATCGGTTTTTAATGTCAGTTATATTGTGTCCCGTGAAAAGGAACTTGTTTCGGGTCGTCATGCATTTTTTAGAGTAACCAAATCGTCTTATGAAGGGTTCATTGGATGTAGTATAAATCATCACTATTACTAACTTTCTCGTATGTATCGGGCTTAAAACCAGTGCAATTAAAGTGTGAATGTATGGCTCCTAGTAAACCTCTCGCATAGTTAAATGACTAATGGGGTTAACTGGTGTCAAGAATAGCCTTGTCTAAATCTGGACTATATTTTTTAGTCATTAAATCGTCTTGTAACTGGTCCATTTACTTAAATTCAAAATCTATTTTTTAAATATAATATAATGCGAGTTTTCGGGGTAAACCAGTGCTATTTGAATTGTGTTGGAAGGGTTGCCTTGTGAAAACTATCGGTTTTTAATGTCAGTTATATTGTGTCCCGTGAAAAGGAACTTGTTTCGGGTCGTCATGCATTTTTTAGAGTAACCAAATCGTCTTATGAAGGGTTCATTGGATGTAGTATAAATCATCACTATTACTAACTTTCTCGTATGTATCGGGCTTAAAACCAGTGCAATTAAAGTGTGAATGTATGGCTCCTAGTAAACCTCTCGCATAGTTAAATGACTAATGGGGTTAACTGGTGTCAAGAATAGCCTTGTCTAAATCTGGACTATATTTTTTAGTCATTAAATCGTCTTGTAACTGGTCCATTTACTTAAATTCAAAATCTATTTTTTTAATATAATATAATGCGAGTTTTCGGGGTAAACCAGTGCTATTTGAATTGTGTTGGAAGGGTTGCCTTGTGAAAACTATCGGTTTTTAATGTCAGTTATATTGTGTCCCGTGAAAAGGAACTTGTTTCGGGTCGTCATGCATTTTTTAGAGTAACCAAATCGTCTTATGAAGGGTTCATTGGATGTAGTATAAATCATCACTATTACTAACTTTCTCGTATGTATCGGGCTTAAAACCAGTGCAATTAAAGTGTGAATGTATGGCTCCTAGTAAACCTCTCGCATAGTTAAATGACTAATGGGGTTAACTGGTGTCAAGAATAGCCTTGTCTAAATCTGGACTATATTTTTTAGTCATTAAATCGTCTTGTAACTGGTCCATTTACTTAAATTCAAAATCTATTTTTTTAATGTAATATAATGCGAGTTTTCGGGGTAAACCAGTGCTATTTGAATTGTGTTGGAAGGGTTGCCTTGTGAAAACTATCGGTTTTTAATGTCAGTTATATTGTGTCCCGTGAAAAGGAACTTGTTTCGGGTCGTCATGCATTTTTTAGAGTAACCAAATCGTCTTATGAAGGGTTCATTGGATGTAGTATAAATCATCACTATTACTAACTTTCTCGTATGTATCGGGCTTAAAACCAGTGCAATTAAAGTGTGAATGTATGGCTCCTAGTAAACCTCTCGCATAGTTAAATGACTAATGGGGTTAACTGGTGTCAAGAATAGCCTTGTCTAAATCTGGACTATATTTTTTAGTCATTAAATCGTCTTGTAACTGGTCCATTTACTTAAATTCAAAATCTATTTTTTTAATATAATATAATGCGAGTTTTCGGGGTAAACCAGTGCTATTTGAATTGTGTTGGAAGGGTTGCCTTGTGAAAACTATCGGTTTTTAATGTCAGTTATATTGTGTCCCGTGAAAAGGAACTTGTTTCGGGTCGTCATGCATTTTTTAGAGTAACCAAATCGTCTTATGAAGGGTTCATTGGATGTAGTATAAATCATCACTATTACTAACTTTCTCGTATGTATCGGGCTTAAAACCAGTGCAATTAAAGTGTGAATGTATGGCTCCTAGTAAACCTCTCGCATAGTTAAATGACTAATGGGGTTAACTGGTGTCAAGAATAGCCTTGTCTAAATCTGGACTATATTTTTTAGTCATTAAATCGTCTTGTAACTGGTCCATTTACTTAAATTCAAAATCTATTTTTTTAATATAATATAATGCGAGTTTTCGGGGTAAACCAGTGCTATTTGAATTGTGTTGGAAGGGTTGCCTTGTGAAAACTATCGGTTTTTAATGTCAGTTATATTGTGTCCCGTGAAAAGGAACTTGTTTCGGGTCGTCATGCATTTTTTAGAGTAACCAAATCGTCTTATGAAGGGTTCATTGGATGTAGTATAAATCATCACTATTACTAACTTTCTCGTATGTATCGGGCTTAAAACCAGTGCAATTAAAGTGTGAATGTATGGCTCCTAGTAAACCTCTCGCATAGTTAAATGACTAATGGGGTTAACTGGTGTCAAGAATAGCCTTGTCTAAATCTGGACTATATTTTTTAGTCATTAAATCGTCTTGTAACTGGTCCATTTACTTAAATTCAAAATCTATTTTTTTAATGTAATATAATGCGAGTTTTCGGGGTAAACCAGTGCTATTTGAATTGTGTTGGAAGGGTTGCCTTGTGAAAACTATCGGTTTTTAATGTCAGTTATATTGTGTCCCGTGAAAAGGAACTTGTTTCGGGTCGTCATGCATTTTTTAGAGTAACCAAATCGTCTTATGAAGGGTTCATTGGATGTAGTATAAATCATCACTATTACTAACTTTCTCGTATGTATCGGGCTTAAAACCAGTGCAATTAAAGTGTGAATGTATGGCTCCTAGTAAACCTCTCGCATAGTTAAATGACTAATGGGGTTAACTGGTGTCAAGAATAGCCTTGTCTAAATCTGGACTATATTTTTTAGTCATTAAATCGTCTTGTAACTGGTCCATTTACTTAAATTCAAAATCTATTTTTTAAATATAATATAATGCGAGTTTTCGGGGTAAACCAGTGCTATTTGAATTGTGTTGGAAGGGTTGCCTTGTGAAAACTATCGGTTTTTAATGTCAGTTATATTGTGTCCCGTGAAAAGGAACTTGTTTCGGGTCGTCATGCATTTTTTAGAGTAACCAAATCGTCTTATGAAGGGTTCATTGGATGTAGTATAAATCATCACTATTACTAACTTTCTCGTATGTATCGGGCTTAAAACCAGTGCAATTAAAGTGTGAATGTATGGCTCCTAGTAAACCTCTCGCATAGTTAAATGACTAATGGGGTTAACTGGTGTCAAGAATAGCCTTGTCTAAATCTGGACTATATTTTTTAGTCATTAAATCGTCTTGTAACTGGTCCATTTACTTAAATTCAAAATCTATTTTTTTAATATAATATAATGCGAGTTTTCGGGGTAAACCAGTGCTATTTGAATTGTGTTGGAAGGGTTGCCTTGTGAAAACTATCGGTTTTTAATGTCAGTTATATTGTGTCCCGTGAAAAGGAACTTGTTTCGGGTCGTCATGCATTTTTTAGAGTAACCAAATCGTCTTATGAAGGGTTCATTGGATGTAGTATAAATCATCACTATTACTAACTTTCTCGTATGTATCGGGCTTAAAACCAGTGCAATTAAAGTGTGAATGTATGGCTCCTAGTAAACCTCTCGCATAGTTAAATGACTAATGGGGTTAACTGGTGTCAAGAATAGCCTTGTCTAAATCTGGACTATATTTTTTAGTCATTAAATCGTCTTGTAACTGGTCCATTTACTTAAATTCAAAATCTATTTTTTTAATGTAATATAATGCGAGTTTTCGGGGTAAACCAGTGCTATTTGAATTGTGTTGGAAGGGTTGCCTTGTGAAAACTATCGGTTTTTAATGTCAGTTATATTGTGTCCCGTGAAAAGGAACTTGTTTCGGGTCGTCATGCATTTTTTAGAGTAACCAAATCGTCTTATGAAGGGTTCATTGGATGTAGTATAAATCATCACTATTACTAACTTTCTCGTATGTATCGGGCTTAAAACCAGTGCAATTAAAGTGTGAATGTATGGCTCCTAGTAAACCTCTCGCATAGTTAAATGACTAATGGGGTTAACTGGTGTCAAGAATAGCCTTGTCTAAATCTGGACTATATTTTTTAGTCATTAAATCGTCTTGTAACTGGTCCATTTACTTAAATTCAAAATCTATTTTTTTAATATAATATAATGCGAGTTTTCGGGGTAAACCAGTGCTATTTGAATTGTGTTGGAAGGGTTGCCTTGTGAAAACTATCGGTTTTTAATGTCAGTTATATTGTGTCCCGTGAAAAGGAACTTGTTTCGGGTCGTCATGCATTTTTTAGAGTAACCAAATCGTCTTATGAAGGGTTCATTGGATGTAGTATAAATCATCACTATTACTAACTTTCTCGTATGTATCGGGCTTAAAACCAGTGCAATTAAAGTGTGAATGTATGGCTCCTAGTAAACCTCTCGCATAGTTAAATGACTAATGGGGTTAACTGGTGTCAAGAATAGCCTTGTCTAAATCTGGACTATATTTTTTAGTCATTAAATCGTCTTGTAACTGGTCCATTTACTTAAATTCAAAATCTATTTTTTTAATATAATATAATGCGAGTTTTCGGGGTAAACCAGTGCTATTTGAATTGTGTTGGAAGGGTTGCCTTGTGAAAACTATCGGTTTTTAATGTCAGTTATATTGTGTCCCGTGAAAAGGAACTTGTTTCGGGTCGTCATGCATTTTTTAGAGTAACCAAATCGTCTTATGAAGGGTTCATTGGATGTAGTATAAATCATCACTATTACTAACTTTCTCGTATGTATCGGGCTTAAAACCAGTGCAATTAAAGTGTGAATGTATGGCTCCTAGTAAACCTCTCGCATAGTTAAATGACTAATGGGGTTAACTGGTGTCAAGAATAGCCTTGTCTAAATCTGGACTATATTTTTTAGTCATTAAATCGTCTTGTAACTGGTCCATTTACTTAAATTCAAAATCTATTTTTTAAATATAATATAATGCGAGTTTTCGGGGTAAACCAGTGCTATTTGAATTGTGTTGGAAGGGTTGCCTTGTGAAAACTATCGGTTTTTAATGTCAGTTATATTGTGTCCCGTGAAAAGGAACTTGTTTCGGGTCGTCATGCATTTTTTAGAGTAACCAAATCGTCTTATGAAGGGTTCATTGGATGTAGTATAAATCATCACTATTACTAACTTTCTCGTATGTATCGGGCTTAAAACCAGTGCAATTAAAGTGTGAATGTATGGCTCCTAGTAAACCTCTCGCATAGTTAAATGACTAATGGGGTTAACTGGTGTCAAGAATAGCCTTGTCTAAATCTGGACTATATTTTTTAGTCATTAAATCGTCTTGTAACTGGTCCATTTACTTAAATTCAAAATCTATTTTTTTAATATAATATAATGCGAGTTTTCGGGGTAAACCAGTGCTATTTGAATTGTGTTGGAAGGGTTGCCTTGTGAAAACTATCGGTTTTTAATGTCAGTTATATTGTGTCCCGTGAAAAGGAACTTGTTTCGGGTCGTCATGCATTTTTTAGAGTAACCAAATCGTCTTATGAAGGGTTCATTGGATGTAGTATAAATCATCACTATTACTAACTTTCTCGTATGTATCGGGCTTAAAACCAGTGCAATTAAAGTGTGAATGTATGGCTCCTAGTAAACCTCTCGCATAGTTAAATGACTAATGGGGTTAACTGGTGTCAAGAATAGCCTTGTCTAAATCTGGACTATATTTTTTAGTCATTAAATCGTCTTGTAACTGGTCCATTTACTTAAATTCAAAATCTATTTTTTTAATATAATATAATGCGAGTTTTCGGGGTAAACCAGTGCTATTTGAATTGTGTTGGAAGGGTTGCCTTGTGAAAACTATCGGTTTTTAATGTCAGTTATATTGTGTCCCGTGAAAAGGAACTTGTTTCGGGTCGTCATGCATTTTTTAGAGTAACCAAATCGTCTTATGAAGGGTTCATTGGATGTAGTATAAATCATCACTATTACTAACTTTCTCGTATGTATCGGGCTTAAAACCAGTGCAATTAAAGTGTGAATGTATGGCTCCTAGTAAACCTCTCGCATAGTTAAATGACTAATGGGGTTAACTGGTGTCAAGAATAGCCTTGTCTAAATCTGGACTATATTTTTTAGTCATTAAATCGTCTTGTAACTGGTCCATTTACTTAAATTCAAAATCTATTTTTTTAATGTAATATAATGCGAGTTTTCGGGGTAAACCAGTGCTATTTGAATTGTGTTGGAAGGGTTGCCTTGTGAAAACTATCGGTTTTTAATGTCAGTTATATTGTGTCCCGTGAAAAGGAACTTGTTTCGGGTCGTCATGCATTTTTTAGAGTAACCAAATCGTCTTATGAAGGGTTCATTGGATGTAGTATAAATCATCACTATTACTAACTTTCTCGTATGTATCGGGCTTAAAACCAGTGCAATTAAAGTGTGAATGTATGGCTCCTAGTAAACCTCTCGCATAGTTAAATGACTAATGGGGTTAACTGGTGTCAAGAATAGCCTTGTCTAAATCTGGACTATATTTTTTAGTCATTAAATCGTCTTGTAACTGGTCCATTTACTTAAATTCAAAATCTATTTTTTTAATATAATATAATGCGAGTTTTCGGGGTAAACCAGTGCTATTTGAATTGTGTTGGAAGGGTTGCCTTGTGAAAACTATCGGTTTTTAATGTCAGTTATATTGTGTCCCGTGAAAAGGAACTTGTTTCGGGTCGTCATGCATTTTTTAGAGTAACCAAATCGTCTTATGAAGGGTTCATTGGATGTAGTATAAATCATCACTATTACTAACTTTCTCGTATGTATCGGGCTTAAAACCAGTGCAATTAAAGTGTGAATGTATGGCTCCTAGTAAACCTCTCGCATAGTTAAATGACTAATGGGGTTAACTGGTGTCAAGAATAGCCTTGTCTAAATCTGGACTATATTTTTTAGTCATTAAATCGTCTTGTAACTGGTCCATTTACTTAAATTCAAAATCTATTTTTTTAATGTAATATAATGCGAGTTTTCGGGGTAAACCAGTGCTATTTGAATTGTGTTGGAAGGGTTGCCTTGTGAAAACTATCGGTTTTTAATGTCAGTTATATTGTGTCCCGTGAAAAGGAACTTGTTTCGGGTCGTCATGCATTTTTTAGAGTAACCAAATCGTCTTATGAAGGGTTCATTGGATGTAGTATAAATCATCACTATTACTAACTTTCTCGTATGTATCGGGCTTAAAACCAGTGCAATTAAAGTGTGAATGTATGGCTCCTAGTAAACCTCTCGCATAGTTAAATGACTAATGGGGTTAACTGGTGTCAAGAATAGCCTTGTCTAAATCTGGACTATATTTTTTAGTCATTAAATCGTCTTGTAACTGGTCCATTTACTTAAATTCAAAATCTATTTTTTTAATGTAATATAATGCGAGTTTTCGGGGTAAACCAGTGCTATTTGAATTGTGTTGGAAGGGTTGCCTTGTGAAAACTATCGGTTTTTAATGTCAGTTATATTGTGTCCCGTGAAAAGGAACTTGTTTCGGGTCGTCATGCATTTTTTAGAGTAACCAAATCGTCTTATGAAGGGTTCATTGGATGTAGTATAAATCATCACTATTACTAACTTTCTCGTATGTATCGGGCTTAAAACCAGTGCAATTAAAGTGTGAATGTATGGCTCCTAGTAAACCTCTCGCATAGTTAAATGACTAATGGGGTTAACTGGTGTCAAGAATAGCCTTGTCTAAATCTGGACTATATTTTTTAGTCATTAAATCGTCTTGTAACTGGTCCATTTACTTAAATTCAAAATCTATTTTTTTAATATAATATAATGCGAGTTTTCGGGGTAAACCAGTGCTATTTGAATTGTGTTGGAAGGGTTGCCTTGTGAAAACTATCGGTTTTTAATGTCAGTTATATTGTGTCCCGTGAAAAGGAACTTGTTTCGGGTCGTCATGCATTTTTTAGAGTAACCAAATCGTCTTATGAAGGGTTCATTGGATGTAGTATAAATCATCACTATTACTAACTTTCTCGTATGTATCGGGCTTAAAACCAGTGCAATTAAAGTGTGAATGTATGGCTCCTAGTAAACCTCTCGCATAGTTAAATGACTAATGGGGTTAACTGGTGTCAAGAATAGCCTTGTCTAAATCTGGACTATATTTTTTAGTCATTAAATCGTCTTGTAACTGGTCCATTTACTTAAATTCAAAATCTATTTTTTTAATGTAATATAATGCGAGTTTTCGGGGTAAACCAGTGCTATTTGAATTGTGTTGGAAGGGTTGCCTTGTGAAAACTATCGGTTTTTAATGTCAGTTATATTGTGTCCCGTGAAAAGGAACTTGTTTCGGGTCGTCATGCATTTTTTAGAGTAACCAAATCGTCTTATGAAGGGTTCATTGGATGTAGTATAAATCATCACTATTACTAACTTTCTCGTATGTATCGGGCTTAAAACCAGTGCAATTAAAGTGTGAATGTATGGCTCCTAGTAAACCTCTCGCATAGTTAAATGACTAATGGGGTTAACTGGTGTCAAGAATAGCCTTGTCTAAATCTGGACTATATTTTTTAGTCATTAAATCGTCTTGTAACTGGTCCATTTACTTAAATTCAAAATCTATTTTTTTAATATAATATAATGCGAGTTTTCGGGGTAAACCAGTGCTATTTGAATTGTGTTGGAAGGGTTGCCTTGTGAAAACTATCGGTTTTTAATGTCAGTTATATTGTGTCCCGTGAAAAGGAACTTGTTTCGGGTCGTCATGCATTTTTTAGAGTAACCAAATCGTCTTATGAAGGGTTCATTGGATGTAGTATAAATCATCACTATTACTAACTTTCTCGTATGTATCGGGCTTAAAACCAGTGCAATTAAAGTGTGAATGTATGGCTCCTAGTAAACCTCTCGCATAGTTAAATGACTAATGGGGTTAACTGGTGTCAAGAATAGCCTTGTCTAAATCTGGACTATATTTTTTAGTCATTAAATCGTCTTGTAACTGGTCCATTTACTTAAATTCAAAATCTATTTTTTTAATATAATATAATGCGAGTTTTCGGGGTAAACCAGTGCTATTTGAATTGTGTTGGAAGGGTTGCCTTGTGAAAACTATCGGTTTTTAATGTCAGTTATATTGTGTCCCGTGAAAAGGAACTTGTTTCGGGTCGTCATGCATTTTTTAGAGTAACCAAATCGTCTTATGAAGGGTTCATTGGATGTAGTATAAATCATCACTATTACTAACTTTCTCGTATGTATCGGGCTTAAAACCAGTGCAATTAAAGTGTGAATGTATGGCTCCTAGTAAACCTCTCGCATAGTTAAATGACTAATGAGGTTAACTGGTGTCAAGAATAGCCTTGTCTAAATCTGGACTATATTTTTTAGTCATTAAATCGTCTTGTAACTGGTCCATTTACTTAAATTCAAAATCTATTTTTTAAATATAATATAATGCGAGTTTTCGGGGTAAACCAGTGCTATTTGAATTGTGTTGGAAGGGTTGCCTTGTGAAAACTATCGGTTTTTAATGTCAGTTATATTGTGTCCCGTGAAAAGGAACTTGTTTCGGGTCGTCATGCATTTTTTAGAGTAACCAAATCGTCTTATGAAGGGTTCATTGGATGTAGTATAAATCATCACTATTACTAACTTTCTCGTATGTATCGGGCTTAAAACCAGTGCAATTAAAGTGTGAATGTATGGCTCCTAGTAAACCTCTCGCATAGTTAAATGACTAATGGGGTTAACTGGTGTCAAGAATAGCCTTGTCTAAATCTGGACTATATTTTTTAGTCATTAAATCGTCTTGTAACTGGTCCATTTACTTAAATTCAAAATCTATTTTTTTAATATAATATAATGCGAGTTTTCGGGGTAAACCAGTGCTATTTGAATTGTGTTGGAAGGGTTGCCTTGTGAAAACTATCGGTTTTTAATGTCAGTTATATTGTGTCCCGTGAAAAGGAACTTGTTTCGGGTCGTCATGCATTTTTTAGAGTAACCAAATCGTCTTATGAAGGGTTCATTGGATGTAGTATAAATCATCACTATTACTAACTTTCTCGTATGTATCGGGCTTAAAACCAGTGCAATTAAAGTGTGAATGTATGGCTCCTGTTCAAACCTCTCGCCATTCAAAGTGAGTTCTGGGTAATCTGGTGTCAAGATTATCCTATTTTCAATGTGGACTATTTTTTTTAGTAACCAAAACGACCTTTAAATGGCCCATTTCATGAATGCTAAAATATATATTTTTAAGGGATATATAATGCGAATTTCCTGTTTAATGCAATGCTATTTGAATAGAATTTGAATGGTGCTAATGGAAAAATTGTGGCTATTCAATATCAGTTGTATGGTGTCTAGTGGAAATGACCTATTTGTGGTCATCATGTCTTTTTTTAGAGTAACAAAATTGCCTTGCAAATGGTCTAACGGATTAGCTATAAATGTGGACTTTTGGTAATTTTCTAGTATGGATCTGGGGTAAAACCAGTTGCTGTAAATTGAGTTTGAACGGTTGCCTTGTGGAACGGTTTGCTATTCTAAGTGACGATTGTTTGTTATTTATTGTTCAAATGACTCTTTTGAATGTCATTTATAACTACCCTTGTTGGGTAATGGTGTCTGTCAGTACATTTGATTGAAAGAACTATGCATGACAATCATAGTTTGTAAAGATGCAAGTGAAAAAACTCCACTTTCTTAAAGTATGTTATGGAACATGGAGAAACCACTTGGAATGGAAAAAGGTGAAAAGAATCCATTTCTTATTGCCTACTAGGAAACTGGTGAAAAGAATTTCCTTTTCTAATTGACTTGTATTCATTATAGTGAAAAGAATCGCCTTACAAAGTGTCTTATAAGTACATAGTATAAATATAATATAAGTATAATGTGCTATATATTGATAAGAATAATGCGTACACATATTATTGGTGGAACTAATGAATTGCGAATACTAACGAGGTTCTGCATTTGTAGATCTACTATATATAGATAGGGTAAATGCTTTCAATAGGATATAATGAATTCCGATCCTACGAAGGTCTACTGTAGTATAATGTGCAATGTATTGTACGCAAAATGCGTAAAATATTATATGGCTGGTTATAATGAATTGCGAATTCTAACGCGGTTCTTCTTTATATTAGCGTCTCAATCTCCCAGAGCGCAACAAAATTCCACTGTCTAATTTGTAGTAGCATATCCAAGGTTTTTATTAGTATATCATACAGCGCCTCAATATACGATAGAGCCTCAAAATACGATACAACAGGCCTATCTGAATGGCTGCTAAGGATACTGACTCCACATTCCATTCTACCAGAGCGTTGCTATACGCGACAATAACTGAGTTAATTGACTGTTGGATTGCTAAAGTGAGTAGGTGGCCCCTTTATAGACCTCGTAGAGACGGTCTACAGCGAGAAACAGCTTGAGCTAGCGTCTGACGTAGAACGCTGGATGTTCTCAAGTAGCAAACAGAGGCGATTGCTAAGAACAGTCTCAGCGAATTGCTACAGAAACTTATCAGGGATATAACCTCAAAATGAACAACCTCAAGCTGGAGGCTTCTATTTTATAATAGAAACTAAAGATTTTACATTCCATAACAACAATACATTCTGCAAGAATACTCTTGCACTATTGATATACTGACGTAATCTTTTTTTTATTATTCAGTATGTATTTATCATATAGAAATGCTTCCAATTTGTTTATAGAGGTTATTGAGTGTGCAGAATTGAAATTTTGTAGCCAAATCATTTAAAATTACTATTTATAACATATAATTACACTTAATTAATGTAAGTTGATGTTGAAATTGGTGTTAAATTATTAACACCTTCATAGTACGATGACGTGAAGAAAAAATCTAAAATTACACCTGTGTCGACCCCATGTTCTTTTGGAGGTACTATCAATCCACCAGTGCACTCCAAAATGAAATTTTGATGGTGGCTAATTAAGCCACCACCTCACTTTTTTTTGTGGCTAAAGAATAAACAACGGCCTGTTTAACAAACCACTTATGGCTTAACAAACTTATGATGCTGTAAAACAACACTAATATGAATAACAAATAATGCAACTAGACATATAATCTACACAAAGTCAAATAATCCAAAATTCATTGTAGATTATTAAGCTACCAAAGATAAAAATTTAATGGCTTAAGAAAGATCTTTGGTGGCTAACTCCACCACACCAGCAAAAGATAGTGCATCCAAGCAACATGTTGTCGGCACAGGTGTAAATTTAGATTTAGATTTTAACATTTGCATTTTATGGAGTAGTGAACATTACGGATAGTCCATATTGTATCCATGGACTTACTATGCATTAATTTTGAGACTATAGAGTATAGACTTAAGTTGGTTTAATGTAGCGACAATCCACATATGAAATCGAAGTCGTTTTGTATTTCTAAGTTTTCAATTCGTACCAAATTTGATATGCATGCTATTTAGACATCTAGGAAGCAAATCACGATGCTTCTTTGCGTTTTGGGGTTGACAATTTTTTTAACAAATACGTGCCCCAAACCACTGTGCATGGATAGTGCTTCCAAAGGAAATTCTGTAGGTATAGTTGCAATTTGGGATTTTTTGCTATAAAAGCACGATAATGAATTCAATTGTTCAATTTCTTTCTCTCAATTATTCTATGAAGGTTCTTATTGCAAATCGAGGTGAAATCGCATGTCGTATTATCCGAACTTGCAGGAGGTTGGGCTACCCCACAGTAGCCATTCACGCCCCGGACGAACCGGATGGTTTACACATTCAATTGGCCGATCAATTCTTTGAGGTACCAAACTACTTGGATCAGGATAGTATACTAACCAAAGCAATTGAATTTTCCGTCAAGGCAATACATCCAGGTTATGGTTTCCTAAGCGAAAACGCTACTTTTGCCGAAAAATGTTGGCAGATCGGAATTAAATTTTTGGGACCCCGTTCAGAACACATTAGTCTGTTTGCTACAAAACATGTCACGAGGAAGTTGGCGGAAAAAGTGGGTTTAAATGTATTGGTGGCATCCCGGGACACATGCGATATTGAATCTGCGGCCGAATTTTACAAAATAATTGGCTTTCCTGTAATGATAAAATCATCAGTTGGGGGTGGCGGAATGGGAATGTGTCGTTGTAATAACGAAACAGAGTTGAGGAAGAACTTTCCCAGAGTTAAGACTCAAGCTGAGGCACAGTCCCTAAACGGTGCGGTGTATGTGGAACAGTTTGTTGACCGCACGCCACATCGAGGTGCAAGTGTTCGGAGACGGACAGGGCCGGGTGGTCGCCTTGGGAGTCCGTGAGTGCTCGATACAGCGGAGTCATCAGAAGGTGGTCGAGGAGACTCCGCCCCCAGGAGCCTCCGAAGGGTTTGTTAATTCTGTTTCTGAGCAGGCCTTAAAGTTATGCAGAAGTGTTCGATATCTGTCGGCAGGTACTGTGGAGTTTTTAGCAGATCAATGTTTGAACACATTCTATTTCCTAGAGGTAAATCCCAGGATTCAGGTTGAGCACGGAATTACAGAGATGACCACTGGAATAGACATAGTAGAGTGGATGTTAAATGAACAAATTGACCATTTCGAAATCGGACATGGGACAGCAATTGAGGTGCGTGTGTGTTCTGAGGATCCATACAATAATTTCACTCCTTCGTGCGGCCACAATGCAACTGGTCTTAGCGCAATACAAAACACGCGGAGAGCTTCGAACCAATATACCACTTTTGCGAAAAATTATTAACCATCCAAAGTTTGCTGAGGGAGGTTTAAATACCAGTTTTATATCTGACATCACGCGTAAATTAATAATCTTGGATGGTGGCTTTTTAACGACAGTGCAGGATTTGGGTCGACTCGGGTATTGGTGGGTCGGCGTGCCGCCTTCTGGTCCGATGGATGACTGCTCTTTCGCGGCAGCAAACGAGTTGGTACAAAATGATTCCAATGCTGCATGTTTGGAGATTACGGTTTCTGGGCCAAAGCTACAGTTTGAGTTCAATGGATTTGGGGCAATTGCAGGTTCAGATTTCAGTGTTGAGTTAATTTCGGAGAAACAAACTAGGAACATTATCATGTATTCTTCTTTCCAGTTTAATGCAGGTGATATTCTTAATATGGGGCACAGCTCGCGAAAAGGTTGTCGCTGTTATTTGGCCATTGATGGCGGTTTCGATGTACCAGTGGTTATGGGTAGTCGCAGTACCTTTGCGAACGCACAGATTGGAGGCCACTTCGGTCGCAGCTTAAGATCTGGAGACGAAGTCCATGTGCTAGACTCTCACCACAAATGTCCCATCGCCAAACTACCGATGCCGCTAATTAGCAACCATTGGGAGATTGGTGTTATTCCTGGGCCTCATGGAAAGGAGTTTTTCAACGAAAGCTTCATTAAGGAATTTTATAATTACCATTGGAGTGTTAGTTTTAATTCCAATCGCATTGGTTATCGACTCAATGGGCCGGCGGCGAAATTTTGCCGAAATAATGGCTTTGAAGGTGGTTCGCATCCATCAAACGTTTTGGACTATACCTACGGTTTTGGTGCTATTAACGTTACTGGAGAAATGTCCATAATCTTGATGAAGGACGGACCTAGTTTGGGTGGGTTTGTTTGCATTGCGACTATTTCGGAAAAGGAGCTGTGGAAGGTTGGGCAAGCCAATGGAGGCGATACGATCCACTTTGTGAAAGTACACGACAAGGATCCTATTATCCAGCGCTGTGCGTATGAAAATCGGACGGTCACATATCGGAGATCGGGCGAGAGCCACGTCTTGGTCTGTTATGGAGCGGAGGAATTTGACTTGAGACTTCGTTGCAGGATTTACTTGCTTTCGGAGCAAATTAAGAATCTAGCCGGGATACTAGAGCTGTCTCCTGGAATGCAGTCTGTCTTAGTCCGATATAATAAAAACATTGTTTGCGAGACGTTGTTGGTAAATCAGATGAATGAGATTGAAATTAGTTTAGATCACAGCGCAGTCACTATACCCTCTAGGCTAATCAAGATGCCGATTAGCTTTAACCACAGTTCTATTGTGGCCGCAATAGAGCGCTACACAGTCGGGGTGCGCCAGCAGGCCCCGTATCTGCCTAGCAATCTGGAGTTCATAAAGGAAGCAAACTCGCTAACCCAGGTTAGCCAAGTTACGGATATTATCGCCGAGGCAGAGTACTTGGTTCTCGGATTAGGCGATGTGTATCTCAGCGCACCGTGTGCGATCCCAGTGAATCCGCTGCACCGTCTGAAGGTCCCCAAGTACAACCCAGCCAGGACCTACACACCCGAGGGGAGCGTAGGAATAGGGGGCTGCACCATGTGCATATACGGCATGGATTCCCCAGGGGGATACCAACTCGTTGGGAAAACCGTTCCTATTTGGAGCCAGAATAAAGAATATCCATGGTTTCTGAAAGCATTTGACCGAATAAGTTTCTATCCTGTTTCTGAAAAGGAGATGCAACAGTTACGTACGGATTTTCGAAAAGGGAAATTTCAACTTGAAATTTGCGATGGAGAATTTTCTATTCTTACATATTCTGAGGAAATGTCCAAATGTTATCAAGAAACTTGTGAATTTAAGAATAAACAAAAGGATATTGATATAAGTTGGTCGGTTTGCCCAATTCAACAAGATGATCTTATCTCAGAGTATCAAGAGTTTGATCCCCAAAATGCCCTTAATTCGCCATATTCGGGCATAGTGACCAAAATACTGATTAAGACAGGAGATTTAATTAGCATGGGGGACACTATTCTTCAGCTAGAAGCGATGAAGCTTATTATCGACATTCTAGCTGAGAGGGGCGGAGTTATTGATAAGATCCTGGTTTCCGAGGGGAAACCGGTCCTGCAGGGTGGCTCCATGCTGACACTTATTTAGGCGTACAACCTTGTTTCCGTAATCACTTCATTTTATAAATATTTGGTTGTTTCAGGTGCTCATTATAATCTATCTATATTTATTCTTGCTTATTGTTCTTCATGAATTATTATAATCAGATATTTTATTAGAGAAAGTATTTAGATAATGATATTATTTTAATTATTTGCTTAGTAAAGCATAATACTCTGTCCGTTCATACCCCAAACCCAAATGGCATAGCTACATTCTAATTTTGATATAAATAACTGTTGTTTATGAATACTTTATATATAGGCATGATTAACTAGTAAAAAGGTAAGCGGATGTAGTTGCAAATCGGCCTGTCGACCGACATATTTATTTAACAAATTAATATTGATTGCCATGTTAGTGATTCATTAATTGCTTAGATACTCTTTCTGCTTGCATGTTGGCTTTCTTATGTATCTTAGTTGTACTGCGGACTGTTGTAACTGAGTTGATATGTTTTGATTTCTTGAATCAGGGCTTTTCTTTCATTTTCGAGTTGATCTCTCTCTTCCTCTAACTTCTCGATTTCGGTCGCCTCGCTCCTACATTTCTTGCTCCTCACCTTTCTTTTCGCGAGTCTCGTACGAACTCTTTTGCGGCATTCTCCCAGCGCTGCCACCTCGGCGCCCGAGAGGCCAGCTCGCCTGTAGATCGACCTGACCTCGAGAAGTTCTTTCGTTGCGAGTTTTATTTCGTCAACAATTTCCATCAGTGTCATTCCTCTCACACTTGCTTGTGTAAGCCCATCTTTGGCAATTGGCATAATTGCACTAATATTAACATTATTCGGCTTTGACATTATTATTCTGATTGCATTTCTAATATTAATCGTATATTTTATACCAGTTTTGGTGACTTGTTAATTTAGCCCTCTCCCTTTCTTATTTATATATTCTCTTGTTTGTGTTAGTTTCATTTTCGAAAGTATAATAGTTGCAAACTGGGTTAACATACCATAGGGGAATCTCCTCTTATAAGCTTTAATCATGAAATGGCGGACACTGAACTGGTGAGGTTAATTCCAAGCAAAGAATAGTTACACCATCACCCCAAGCACCACAAGTACGCACATGATATTAACAGTACATTCCTCCCTTAGCTATTTACTTTATTCCTCATTCTATATCGAGTGACTGATTTAGTATCCCAACATTACACATGCTCTAATAGAATACACGTATGCCTTCATTTGTGGTTGACCTTATTAATCTCTGATTTTTACAGAGATGCTGGTTTGGGAAAGTTCGAATTTGATATGCTCACAAGACATACTTTTTAACTATTTGACTCTATATACATAATTCGTCTATTTGATATACTACATTATACTCCATTTAATCGAGCCACCGATTAATTGGATTTTCACATGATTGGGTCAAACTATCTTCGAACCAAAATAGCCCGATTAAGCGGAGTAAAGTGTATTATTTCGAAATCCTTGTGAGATACTTATTAATTAGCTAATAGTTGAATAATACTTTACACTGAATTTCAAGCGTCTGGAGCTTCAATATCTCTTTTTATTGGAAACAATTTGTTGGAATTGTCTCAAATTCTTTCCATTCTCGTTAAAATATAAAATCTCCAAAAGAGGATTCTACTTTTGTTACATACTACAATTTATTCGATATTGGTACTAATTAATTGAGTCACTATTTACTTTGTTGAAGTTTATTTCCTATTGAAACTATAGTTCATAATTCTTATGCAAGTTCTGAGAATTGTGCTTATTCAATGTCTGTCTAACTTACTTGGGGTTAATGAATTAGATTTAGGTAATAATTAACTCCCTCCTTATAAATCTCTTGTGATTTGGACCAACACTGTTTTTAGTGAGTTTCTAATCATTTGGTTATTTTATCTTTCGTTGTGTCATGTACTCTGCTTAATTTAGCATGCCACAATAGACCCTGTGGTATTAAAAATTTTAGTTTGATATATTTAGTCTTCCTAGTATCAATAGATTACTAATCAATTGCTATAATTGGTTTTCCAATTCTTTTGAAGGTTATAATCTTATTACGTACTGTGCTTATGTTATAACTTGTCATAATGGTATCATATTAGTCTCCTTTTTACCAGACATTAATTAAATTCTTTTCTAGACTCCTTTGTTTCTATAATTGTCAAGCATCCACTTACAGATTGAAACAATGGTATGTTGACATTTGTCGCTAACTTGAACAATGCTTATTATTATGTAGTTTAATTTAGCTTTGTTTGTTTACTGCCCATTTGGTATAAAAACTCAATTGTTCAAATGATTAGATTAAATCTTGTTAAAATATCTACAATTACTTAGGTAAGTATCTCGTTAAAATCGGTAAACGGCATTTATAACTCTTCCCTCAAAGAACTTATTTTTTCAGTTCGGACATTTGCTCATTTCGCCACAGGCGGTTTGAGAGACTCTCATGCTACCACAAAGTTATAAGATGTAATGCGGTGGCGAATTAATTTAGTTTATCATAGCCTGCACTGAATCAGTGATACACACTTTAACTAATATTTCTTCCTTCAGTTGCAATGGGCGAGAAAGGCATTCAAGTCAGAGACTTTATTCGCGTGTTCCTGGGCGTGTGTCTCCTGCTGATCAACGTGCTAGCGGGATTAGTTGGCTTGGCGGTTGTGGGCATAACGACGTGGCTGTACATAATCGAAGACAGCTTTCCTTTCTACTTCCATCAACAGTCGGACTTGGTAATGATAACTTCCCTAATTTGCGGAGCTGTGTTATTCGTGCTTGCGCTTTTCGGGATCTTGGCTGGAATTCTCAGCCTCTTCATTCACCCCAGATGCCAGCTCCTGGCCAGGGTTGTCATCATTCTCTATTCGCTCGCGCTTCTGCTGCTCTATGCAGCGGGCATAGCTTCCATCTCGCTGCAGTGGGACCGCTTCTATACGACCAGGGTGAGCAGTCTGTTCTTACGTTTGTATGTATTAGCTATTAACAGATTCCTCTTTCTGTTTAGTCTGATTTAGAAGATCGCTTTCTTGGTTTTCTAACGCAGAGATATGGACAGGCTGGCTCATCCATGGTGTCCAGCTCCATAAACTCGATTCAGCGCAGCGGCTCCTGCTGTGGGTACAGAAACGGGGACGACTATATAGGTCAGTGATTATATGCTATGTTTATAATGTATTTCTATTTATACCTTAAGCTTAACTTGCTCGCGTAGGCAGCAGCTGGCTTTCAGTCCAGCTGGACCTCGACCTGCGGCCTTTCTCCTGCTGCGCCTCTCAGACGGCCAGCTGCAGCGCCGACAGCGACGACTATTTCGGACAAAAGGGATGTGCGTCTCTCGTGGAGCGAACATTCTCGCTATTCTACTGGGCGCTGCTGGCCGCCGTGGTCTCGGCTAGCTTCCTCGTGTTCCTGCTCCTCTTCATATCCACAGTCCTGCTCTCCTGTCTCATCAACTAACCAATATTCGGACGCTAGATTCTTATTCTAGATCTGTATTCTTCTATACTGTACTGCAAGATCGCTTATTAAACTCATTGCTTATCTGTTTCGTAGCATTTAGATACACACTGGTAAACACAATTGTTTTGTTTTTAAAAAGCACCTAATGATAAATTTTTGTAGGCAATAAGTTTATATTATAGCTATATTGCTACAGTACATAATATATAGATATAGTGATACTGGATATAGTGATAATTTTGCAGCTTTATGTGCGTCCCCGAGCAAATCCCATACAAATTTTATTGGTTATAGTCAGTGTTTTTTTTAAGGATTTGCTTAGAGGGCCCTACCAACAATTAGAGGCCCTCACTCCAACAATTAGAGGCCCTCACTCTACATTTCATGATATTGAGTACTTAGCACGCTAAAAATTAGAGGCCCATTGAGAAAAATTAGAAGCCCATTTTGAGCCTCTAATTTGCCTTAAAAAAAACACTGGTTATAGTGATATAATTATTGGATATAGTGATAATTTGTGTACAGATTACACAACAATATTGGATTTTTGACCTTCCTTGGACCCCATAATTTCATATTTATAGTATAAATATTGTTACCACTTGAATTTGATAAGGAATTTGATTATTCTTTTCAGAATATAAGTATTGACAATGTATACAGTCATATATTAGATGCGGTGATACAGTGGATATAGTGACATATTGGATATATCCAATATGTACTGTATAATTTATTCTTATAGCCAGTCTCCACAGTTTTAATTTATTAACTGATCATAGACATTGGTTGATTACTAAATTCATAAAATAGCTCTTGCTTAAATTAATTAATTATAAATGCATAATACAGCTAATTAATTCTTTCGGTATCGAGTGTATTAGTGAATGCTATTTCTCTGTGTCGATAATACAGTCGATTCGTATTAGTGCATATCACTCCAGGTGCCAGACCTGATAGAATAAATGCTTAAGGACTTCCTCAATTTGGCGAAAAGGTAATCATTTCAATTGTGGTGCATTACGAATTAGTCGACACAGAAAACAGCATTCACTAATACATACATTCGATACCGAAATAATGAATGAGCTGTATTATGCATTTATTTCTGCTCAAGGTCTAGAGTGATATGCACTCATACGAATCAACTGTTCGTGTGTTTGCAATTCGTATAAAATGGAAAAGAATTCTGGAAATAATTATATTATTAAATTACTGTATTTGCAGCTAAGCTATTCATGTTTAACTTACTAGTCTTGAGGCCCAAACGTGACTGCTTGGTATAGAACTGAACCAACAATATTTGAATATATATTATCGCACTGATTATCTTTGCATGCTATTTAGCGGTTAGTATAGTTAGGTGCGATATGGGAGTTAGCGGGAGTAAGAATGGCATCGGATGCAAACTGGAGAAACACAGAGCAAAGCAAATGTCCAAGAGGAGACCGGTTCTGTGGAAAGTGAGTGCAATCTACATTTACATTGTTTTTAGTTTCTATTTAATGCTAAACTTTAATTTCAGGTAATTGGCAACTCGCACTCGGATGCGGACACTGTTGCGGAGAAACAGAGCCAGAGCCAGGGCCAGGGCCAGGCTATGGTAGGATCGCAGGGGGCCTGCGAGGGTCCGTCTCAGGCCGCGACGCTGGCAGAGAGCTTGGGCACCTCGAAGGGGTCCCTCGACGAAGAAGGCACAGCCACAAGTAATGCAGACCTCATTGTTCTGTAGTTATATCCGTTTCAGTAAATTATATACACTTCACTACACACACCTGTTTGTTGTTGCATCCTTTGTTTATTTACGTGAGATTATTGACATTAAATCTAACTGGTTAATACGCGTGCACGTATTATAGGTAATCTGTAAGCTGCTTTACGTATTGCAAAAAGTGTTATTTATGGCAGAAGGCAAAACGAATATATATTGTTTATGTGGAAAATCTTATACAGTATACTCCGCTTAATAGAGCCACCGGTTAATAGATTTCTCCGCTTAATCGGGTCAAACTACCCTCGGGCAAAGTGGCCCTATTAAGCGGTCGACGAAGGCAAGTTGGTGTGCGTGCAGCACACCAGACTTGCTCTAACTGCAACATATATTTGTTCGTGTGTTCCGAGTTGATTTGAGAAACGGTTTCCAAATCTGATTTTTGTCATACAGGGATAACTTTGGCCCCCAACAATGATTTGATGTTTCCACTCTAAATTTCTCACTCCTTCCCAAGTTATGACGTCATTCTCACATTTGAGAAGCGAGAACATGTACATTAATGATGCGGACATGTTGAACGCACCATTTTATCAATATTCACTACCGCATAATGACTGATTACGTCATTATGCGGTAATACTCATTACCGCATAATGACGTAATCATTATAAATTTTGAAATTTACTATTTTAGGCCTATAAACCACACACCAACCGCAAAGCGGTTGGTGTGTGGTTGTGTTCTTCCCCGAAGCGACCTAGCAAGCGAAGCGCTAGTAATATAGACTAATCGATTTATTGTTACAGGTATAAACATATTTACAGTTATGAAACTATTTTTGCCCATTCATAATTAGAATACAGTCAGGTCTGCTTATTATGAACAAGATTTCGTCTGCGTAATATGAAGATTTTTTATTATGAACAAATCCTACGGTCCCAATTTAACAACTTACATAGGGTTTGTATTAAGTGGAGTTCGCTTATTATAAAGTCTCTCTATTATGAACATAATTTTTGGTCCCTTGAATGTTCATAATAAAAGAACCTGACTGTATTTCACTCTCTAAAAAGCTTAATTTTTCAGTTGTCTCATGTTTAATACTTACGTTGTACCTGAAGGAGAATTTAAGTAATCTAACTTTGCCTTTAAATAGTTAATTATTGTAAGTCCATTCGTTGATTACTTGAAATCCTCTAACTGAGGACAAAATGTGTCAGAATCTCATTAGCATAAGACAACACATTAACGTGTTAGACAGTATAATAACGTAATATCTTATTCCCCCAGGGTCTCGCGGCTCGTCTGAGTGTCTGGCTGCCAGAAGCGAGGAGGACACTATTTCGCGGGAACTGCTGCTGACCTCTTCGCCGCACTACAAGCATCAGGAATTCCTATCAGGACCAGGTTATTCTATGTATAATTAGGAAGCTTCTTCTGTCAAACCCAAGCATTAATCGTAGCATATTAGTTCGTAAAGTTTACATTGGTAATATGACATCACGCGATAGATAACCTATTCTTTGAAACTTATCACTTCTCAAAATACATATTTTCAGCCTGTTATTAGCTATAATGCAGAATCAATCTTGACATATGTGGGTAATCTGATTTGCTTAGTTAACTATTTAGTTAATACGTCTCCTGTTTTGGCTTTATATGCCAGCTTTTAATTGTTTGAAGAAATTATTGATTTTTGAGAAGTTACGTGACCGAGCCCGAGAGGCTCGTCTTCTCAATTTCCCAAATTTATTTGAACTCTTATTCTTATATTAATTGGCAGTTAGAGGAAACACACGATTTCCAGAGCCAGCCAAACAGTCACCGAATATACCATGGATTAATGACCTGAAGAGGTTATTCCACGAATTTGATATATTGCTGTTAATTTAGATTAGATATAATTTAATTATCCCTGAAATTGTGAATGGTTACTAATGTAATGTAGCTACTTTATGTAACAATTTAAATGGTTTTGATTAACAAATTTAAAGCTTAACTTTCTGTTGAATTTAGTATTCATTGTAGTTACTTGTCATTAGTAGAACTTTGGCACATTGATACTAGTTAGGGTCGTATCTTTCCACGGTTTAATTGAATAGACTGAGATCGCGTAGTGGTTGAGTGAAGTGTCGCGAAGCGACCGATACTGGATGGAGTCATACACAGTACTATTGTAAGATCTTTATTGATTCAATTTATGAAAATATGTATTTGGAGCTGTAGAACTTCATTAATGGATTGAATAAACAGGGTTGGAACTTGTAAGTGTAAATATTTTTGATCGGAACGGGTGTGCATCAGTGTCAGCAATTTACTTTTTCAGCTTATGGTTCTTTGTTAAATGGGTATTGCTTATCAAACTGTATAAATGCCACTGTATCTAGTCTTGTTGCAATCATTTCCAAAATTACATGTCTACGCCCTGAAGCCAGCTCTACATCACTCTGGTTTCAATAATTAGAAGTCTTTCATCTGTCTGTGATAATTGCAACACTGGAATATCTCTTTATGTACATCGCTGGTTCTTCTGGCAGAGTTAGGTAGAGTTACAAGTATATATTACAAAACTGCTGCCTAATGTGTAAACCTGTACTGTAAGCTCTCTTTTTATTCAACCAATACGAACCACCAGACTTATCCACACTATATTCCCGAGACCAGCTATGACGTCAGGAACTACGCACTTGCACATCGATTTGTCTCGCATCCCACAACTCTGCATGAGTTCAAAGTTCAACTGTTGCAAGAGTAGCAATAGTTCTAACAGACCCGCACCCTATCCCTCCAATAGTTTATTTGTGAAATGTAAAACTAAATCTGTTTGTCAGATGCAGAGTCGATCGGATTCTTTCTATAACGACATTCCCGCTCCTGTCCGTTCGAGCACAGCCTGTCTGCAGTCCGTGCACCCCAGCGCCAACCCCACGCACCCGTATCTACGGGACGGCTGGTCGGCCCGCAGGAAACCAAATAAGATGATTCCCAACTCTTGCAAGCAACCATCCTCGCAAATTCATGAAACTTCCGCAGACGCGTATCTTCCCCAACTAAAGGTGACATTTTCGCGAGAGGAAGAGAACCCAGGGCTCACAATTAAGCAGCGGAAGCAGCTGCTGATGACTAGCATTCCTCACTCCCGCCGGTCCCTCACACCAAACGAAGACTCGATCGAAAGATCCGATCCTCAAGGAACGCATGTACCCGCTTCCTACGAAGTCCCCGTATCCGCAGAGTCGGACTCTGATGAAGAAAACAGGAACTTATTGATGCCCGTTGTCTACATTTCTCCAATTGAAAATGGGACGGCACACACATCTGTTGGAGATGCTGACTCCAAGAAACGAACAGAATCTCCCCTTGCAGAAGAGCTGCCGATAAGACCAAAGCTGTCTCTGAGTAGACGGTGCTCGGAGGCTACTCTCCCGCTCACTTTCGCTTTCGAAATGGCAAAGAAAAACCTCAAAAGTAAGTTGACAAAATCAATTTATATGTTGTTAACAGAGACTGACTGATAGCTGGGTTTGACATAAGGTCTCAGTTCAACTGCTGAGTAATAATTATATTATTTACAGCACTTCGAATGGCTTTTTTTCTTCGAAATAAAACAAAGCAGTAAAATTCTAGATTACTTATTGCATGAGGCTCTTTAGTACAATAATTAATATTCAGAAATTAGGTGCATAGAAACTCAAGACTTTCTTAGATACATTAATCCTATACATTAATCCTATACATTATTATTGTAGCAGTTAGGAAACCTCGGAGCAAAACGTATGATGTCATTCCTGAAACGGAAGAAATTTCTTCTGGAAACACATTAAATTGTAAAAGTACAACAGATTCTGATTTAATTAACAAAAGTGAAGTATTATTTATTCCATCGCAAGATCTATTTATGAGCTCAAGATATCTGAAGCCCAGACACTCCGTGTACAGTTATCACTCTCCTATGAAATTCGATAACACGCCTGAACAAACTGACTCAAATCCCAAATTGAGTTTCAATAAACTCTCAGCTAATAAACCAATCTTTGGAAATCACTTAGAACCTTCGCAGCAGCATTATAGCAACAACAGTGTCGATAGGAATTTAGGTCCTGAGTTGGTTCCCGTATTGGCTCTCCAGAATACAGGTTCATTCCTATGTGATACCAGTGGTTCTCTGACGGGTAAGTATGCTAATTTGTTTTGAAACTTTCGGGCGATCCTTCTGCTCTGATTCGTGTAACTAGGAAGCTTATAGCTTATAAAGCAAAGTCAGTGTTGTTGCATTTTAGGGAATATTCATTCATTAGGATAATTCTCCATTATAATCAGCTGTTATCTAATTTAACAATACTTTGGATACAATAGTACCAGGCATATGTGCATCTGCCTTTCAAATAGACTATTCTAGTTCCAAGCACCTATTATACGATTTCTGCACCTTGTGATTATTCTGCTAATTGAAACGGAAATTGATTGAAATATTAATTTATGATTCCACAATTGAAATCACATCTGGAGTTCATTAGCTTCTACCAGAACCCTGCACTTATCTCTGGTTTGTTATGCGGTAGCAATTAGCTGTTTAACAATAATTATGAATTTGTGTAATATATTCCCCACGTACTGCGCCGCGATTTAATTCCAATTAAAGATACTTTAATATTTAATTACATTTGTTGCACGCGTTGGGTTGCTTTTGTTATAATTTATTGCAACTTATGAATAATATTATTGCTAATTAGAGTCCCTGCACGCAGATCTCAAGACTCGAGCTGTTTTCTTACTTACCATACATTTATTATATTTATTATATTAATTATATTAATACCGACCGTCTCTTCTCTGATTAGCGCGACTGGATGGCTCGTGTACCCTGCAGCAATTAATGAATATATTATAGATTTGTGCTTATTTGTATCTCTAGAGGAGTCTTCCCCTGGAGATGCCAAATCGAACAACCATTCAGAGAACTATAGCAACACACTTGACTCCCAGGAATGTGTCAACGTGTCTAGCAGCACTGAGGATATAATTGGGACGAATCTTAGCGACTCGGGCTACCACTTCGACCAACAAGCAAAGCACTTTTCAGCCCAGTAAGTCCCGTACTATCTATAACACTGTAATATGCAAGCGAGAGAGCTCAATAAGTTATAACCTCTCTAGACCGGTGAAGAAGGTTATCCTGGACCTGTCCCAGCAGAAGTACGTGGGCCTCAGTCTGGTCGGGGGCGCGGACAGCCCCTTCGGAAACCTGCCGGTCCTCGTTAAGGAGATTATGCCGGGCGGAGCGGCAGAGCGGTGCGACATTTCGCGAGGAGATGAAATACTTGGTATCAATAGCTTCTCATTGGAAGATGTGAGTTTGCGCATTTGTTAATACTTTGCACTTATTGGAATCTTAATTTTAAATTCAACATTTGTAGAAGCCCTTACAATTCGCTGTTGAGCGATTACGTCACTGCTCGAGTCGAGACGAAGAGATCGTACTATGGATAATACCCCAGTTGGATTCGAGCTAGCGTCCGAGTCTGAGCTCCCTACAATACTGAATACCCGCGCTCCGCCGCTTTATTAGCAGCTATTAATTTTAAATATTTCATTATTATACGTGTTGTTATTTTTTGTGCATATTCTTTATACAATTACAAAGTTATGTAATATATGGTTCTGAATTGTAATTAAGACCAGCAATTTTGCCCTGCTATATTTCGCTCATTTTATTGTCCGTATTTCCCCGAACAGCGGAGGGTCGAATAAAATTGACTTTTCTAACGAATATGCAACTACTGCAGCTTCTAATTAGTGATATATTTTAACCATGGATAGGATGACCAATGTAACTGGAGTTGCATTAAAATTAGTACAGTGATAGTGGCTTAACCTGGACAACAAGTTGATACGGATTTCAGTATACTCTCAGTATAGTGTGCTAACCGGCTACAGGTACTTGAAATACTGACTATTGGCATTAGAGTCCTGAATTTATTTTGTCTATTAGAAATGCTTTAACTTAATTTTACTGATCCATTTATTTGTATTTCTCTAGGCTAATGTATTAATGTCTTAGAGGTCAAATATATACATCGTTATTCAACTGAAGATTCAAGGTACTTATTGTTATGACTTTAGTTGAAATGTTTGCTTTCAGTAATCAGTTTTTTAATTAAACCACCTCCTTTGTAGTGTTTATTATACGTATGCTCACTGGATAAATTAGGAGATATCTTATATGTAGACCGTCTAGAAATAGACCAGGTTTTATTCCCTATACATTAGTATTACCCATAAAAAGCAGGGCAAGTGGTCTACAGAATTTATAGACGGTCTACAAATTTTTGGCTTATTTGTATGGGCTTTTATAGACCGTCTATTTCTAGACGGTCTACATATAAGGATGCTCATAAATTAGTTCCTAATTAAAAGTAATACAAATATGAATAATCGTGCTGTCACTAAATATTCGGTCCGGCCGACCGAATATTTAGTGACAGTGCTCAAAATTACAATTAGATAATTCGATTTGTAAACAATTCACACAATCGATTATAGGCAAGTGGTAATTACTGGCCAAACTTTTATTTTAATTAAACAGACTCAAAAATATTCTAAATTCCGCCTCTATAATTATATCAGCGAACCCATATTATGTATTTCCTAATTAAGTTTCGTTCCTATGATGTGCAATTAAATACTTCGTGCTTTGCTGCAAACATTTTTCATGTCCCTTAAGTTTTCAATACATTCGCATAATCTACGGCTCCCTTCATACTTTCGATGGATGACTTGTTCCTTGGATTTATTCTTCAATTTTGTTTGCTCTTCGTGAATACAAAAACTCGCTTAATTTTCCTCTCAATATTCTTGATACTATTATCAAAGATTTCTTCAAACAATATATCAGACATCACTAATTAATTAATCTAAACTGCTACTTATCATTGCATTATTGAGTTCAGCAGAGCTCCATCAGAACGTGCGTAGGCAGTGCAGTCACTGCTACAACTATAAAAGCTCAGACAGCGGGGCATCAATAGATATTATTATTATTATTATTATTACTCGCGTTCTCTTTACAGAATCTACCGATAATGTCTGAGTCTCGATCGGACTACGAGCTCCTGGAGTGGGACGGGACGGTCAGTCGGCTGTCCTTCAGTGGTTGCGGCTTCCGGGCCTCCTACCACCTGGGGGTGATCCAGTGTCTGCGGGACAGGGGCAGTCAGCTGCTGGCACAGATAGACGTCTTCTCCGGGGCTTCGGCCGGCGGGCTGTGCGCGGCGGTGGCGCTCATGGACTGCCCGACCGGCAAGGCGCTCAACTTCATGCGACAAATGGTGAGTGCGAAAGCTAACATTATATAGGTTCCTCTATTTAGTGCTGTCTCACTTTAGGTGCGCGAAATGAAATCTAGCTTTCTCGGGCCTTTTAATCCTAAATTGATGCTGACAGAGCATCTTAGAGACGGAATTGATTATTTGTTCCCAAAGGACGCGCATATTTTGGCTTCGAACAGGCTGCACCTCTCGGTGACCGCCAGAGACGTAACAAACAAAATTATATCTCAATACGACACCCGGGAGGAATTCATAGACGTGAGTTTGTTTGTATTTTGTTTGTATTATTAGAAATGCGAACCACTGGAGTTAGATTCTCCACACAACTAATAGATTCTACCACAAACATTATAACTCCACCATACCAGCACAGCACGCTTGACTTGTAACATTTCGCGAGGGGCATGTTAAAGCCACCATTACACTGTACGTAACTTTAGGAAAAGTTGCATACAGTATAAATTGAAATTTATGGTGCAGAAATTTCAAAATAGAGTTTCTGGTGTGCGAAATCGAGAGATACTCCCATTAGACTTGATACAAATTATTAATTTGTCGCGTGAGCGAGCGAGCTTAAACTAAATATAGACGCACATAAATTTTTCAAGTCTTTTCATGAATAACCGACTCATGTTACTCGAGTCACCGAGCGAGTCATTTGACTCGTGACAAAATTCGATGACTCGAGTCACCGAGTCTGACCCGATGACTCGTGGTGACTCGCGAGTCATCGAGTCAATCAAGTGACTCGTGAAAATCGCTGAAATTTTTGCCTGTGAAAGCCTGGATTAACGTACTACATATACGTACGCGTATTATTACATCTACAAACAAATTTGCACACATTGGGAAAATAAGATTATATCTCTACATAAGTATTCTTGGTACAATAGATTGAACATAACACGTGCTAACAGCTGAAGAATATAGTAGCTATGTTGACCACCTGCGACACTTATGAACTCTCTTGACTTAATATTCCCAATTCTACAAATATAAGCCTTACGCATTATTATTATGTTCTAACAAGAAAGTGATTCGTATTCTGCCTGCGTAAGCCAATGTTGTGATGTGGCTAATAATTATACAAACATATCTACGTAGGTATTAAGCAGAATTACGTAGTTAGAACATTGCTAGTGAATGACAATTAAATCCAAATTATTAGCAGAAAGCTGATACTTTATTCAGGAATACAGAGTTCTAATTCCACCGTTTGTGTAGGCGATTGTGGCATCCAGTTACATTCCTGGTTACATGGGACTAGACTTTCCCACCTACAGAGGGAAGGTGAGTTTACCTGCCACTGCCTGTTCAGGTGCTTACTGTATCTCAGAGATTTATAGACGGCGGCCTCACCAACAACCTGCCCTACGCGGGCGACATGAACACTATAACAATTTGCGCTCTCACCGGGGACTTCGATATCTGCCCAGTCGACCCGAACAGATACAGCGTGGGCTGCTACCCTCTAGTTGGACACAAGTAAGGACTAGCTCCGTTTGTACCACGTACTTATAATGCGCTGTGTAGGCTGGACTTCTCTCTCTACAACCTGCAGAGCGCGTACAGGATCCTCCTGCCCTCCTCCACAGAGGCCATCGACCAGCTGTACCTCGAGGGGTACAGAGACGCACTGCGGTTCCTGCGCAACCAGTGTGAGTCCAGTAATAACCTAATTCACGCTACGCACTCCTGCTGAGTTTATCATTTCAGTTCGGAGCCAGTCAGTCTATCGTTGTTATTTATTGATTAGCTGTGCAGGCACCTGTTCTTATCAGGACTCGCTCATACTAATTGCAATACTGCTGCATCGCAGTGAGCTAGTCGCTATGTTGTGGCTACATTATGTTGATACGTACACGGCACTTAATTGTATTGGAAAACGTTATTATATTAATATTTAAATTTAATAGATATCTGACACTACTAGAGTACACTAGTTAACTGCTGGTTTTCTCACAGGTTATATTCAGGACTTTTCGGCTAAAATCCCCATCCCCATCCCCGCCTCGTGCCCCGTGCTCTCGTACACCTCGGAGGGAAGCGTGTGCGTAGACATGGACTGTCTGGACACCGAAGACACGGACTGCCCACCGTCCGATGACGAGGTGTTCCTGAACGCTGTGGATGTAGAAACATTCTTCGAGACGGAACCTCAGAAACAAAACATAATCAAACCACCAGAATTACTCGAGGGAGTTCATGATTACAAAAGAGAGCCGTAAACTTATTCTATCAACACTATACGGGATAAATCAATAATATTTTATTCACATATTTACCATCGTACTTTAATACAACAGCATTACCAATCGTCTGCTTAATACATCTCTAAACAGTTCTCAGTTTTATTTATACTCATTTGATTATTCATGGAATTTGTTCAGCAATTAAACTATTTATACTCTGCCATTAACCTTTTCGCGTTATGCTTGTCCTTAATGCAATCGTAAGAATGCGCTTAAGGGGCGGCTGCCCCACGGCCCGGCAGTCGATTTAAACTCAGAGACAACTCTGCTTAATTAAAGTTAATTAAAAGCTATAACATTAGATAGAATATGAGAATGTCAGATTCAAAACAACAAGTGCTTTGGTTTGTATTGTATATTTTGTAATAGCCAAAACAAGCTAATAACTAACTGAGAATTCAGCTTGTTTGCTATGATTTGGAAACGAGCATAACATAAATTAACAGAATTTCATTACAAGCTGGATTCTATTGAGTATTTCTAGTATAGTTGGCTAAATTCCTACAACACATTGTTATGCTACACTCACTGCGTTGAGCCACTATAGACTCCAATTATCATTAGGCATTCTGAAAACTCGGTGTAGACTAAATTAAGACTACCAATTTGGCAATAATAGTATTAAATATCCATTCACTCTGCCTCCATTAATTGCTCGGACTCAACCATTTATATAGAACTACAACAACATATACAGTAATTTACTAATTAAATTAACTCGACTGAGGACAGCACTGCAGGATGTATGACAAATCAGAAGTTGCAGAGCTGGCACTGTTGGTCGAGGAGTTGAGGCGCTACAAGCGGCGTCTCGAGGACGCGAAGCGGGTCTTGATCAACGAGATTAACGCTTACAAGGAAGAAGCTGGCAACCGAGAACTAGCCTGACCTGCTCCGGAAGCTGTCCTCAAGTCTGCTGAGCCGAGTGCGGATGCTTTTTGTGTTTACTTTGCTTAGTTGCTTACTTTACTATTGTTAGATTACTGTTCGCCTTGCCTTGCCTATAGTTACGCATTTATTATATTATACTATTCCCGCTTATGCTCCCACTTGCCCTTATAACTCAGGAGAGTTTTAATATATTTATATTACAAGAGTAGCCAGATTGTTTGGGCTTTACGGAATTGTATCGGGCCCAATGGCATTTGCGCCTATCGATTGCTGCATGATTGCAGGCCGCTGATCTAATTAAGCGCTCTGTGTTCCTCCTTAATTATTCAAAGGTTATGCTATAGGGACACATGGTGTCAGTTTATTATTAATATCCACCATCGGCATTTGAATATAGCAATGTCAACAGCAAGGGCGGATCCTAAAAAATCTGTTGGGGGAGGGATCTAGAGCGAGCGTAGCGAGCGATCACTAAGGGGCTATGGCCCTGGAATTTCTAGAGTTCGATATAAACCTTCAATAAGGTCTAGGTACCGAGCAAGTTCCTGCAGGGAATAATATCTGCTTTGCATTGAGTTTATTGGTTAGTTTTACCTAAAGTATATATCTGAAAATCTGGTGGGGGGATGCACCCCCCCTGGATCCGCTACTGTCTACTTGGCAAGGTGGGAAATTGGTTGAATTTTTGGTCATATTTTAGCTAAATTAGCGCTTGTAATGCTATTAATTTTATAGCATCCTTATATGTAGACGGTCTATAAAAGCCCATACAAAACTATAGTTTAATTCTTTCTTAATTTAATTCTGATATCTCAAACAAACATCTTTATTTACAGAACAAATAAGGCATATTAGAGACTGCCTAGCTACTAGAGCTGAGTAGATAAAATATCAAGTATGCATAAAAAGGCCTAGAGTACGGCTAATTGGTCAGCTGGTCTGTTCGGCCGACGACCCGTCCGAGTGGTTCGTGTAGCCGCGAGTTTCGCGCGTGGGTGACTGCTCGGGAGAGCTGATCAGTCTCAGCTCGCTGTCGTCCGGCACCGAGGTCAGCGGCGACCGCAGCTTCCCCCTGCGGCCCCCGGAGCCCTGGCTCCCGAACCGCGGCGGCACGCGATGTCCGTCGGGCGCCGGCGCGAGCTTGTCGTATACGCCCGAGGCGCCGTACTCAGGCAGCTCCGAGGACTGCTTGCTCTTCTCAGAGGCCGTAAACTCGCTGACGATCGATAGAGTGGGACTCACGTCCAACTCAGTTAGAGTCAGTATTTGTTGGGTAACTTGATCTTTCACTTTAGTCTTGTCTTTGAACTCTTTCTTACTCAGTTTAATTGCCCCTATGATTGCATTAAATTAGTACTATTTGGTACTAGTATTTGACATACAATAAATATATATATCAGACTTCCATATCTCACTTGACAGTCGAATTAAATAGTATTAACTCTGGCGAATTTAATTTATCTAAAGCAACGTACCGTTCTTTTCAGGGTCTCTGTGTATGATGTGCACATGAACCTTTGGTCTCCTTCTCCGCTTGCAGCTCTTCTTCAGTTTGCAAGAGAGACAGGCGATAAAGGGAATGGACCCGATGCCCCCCAGGCCCAGCAAGGCAGGGATCACAATCGGGATTATGTTTATGCTGTCACTGTTGTCGTCCCCTCTCTCCACGCACGCCCCCGCGCCTGTCCTGCGGCCGCCGCACTCGTCGCACTCCGGTCCCGACCAGAGCCCTTCGCAGCTACAAACAAACAAACATTAAACCAGTGCCTAGCTAGCTAATGCGCTCAAGTGGAGGAGAGCTTACTCGCATTCCTTGCAGTCCGCGCGCGGATTATCGCACAAGGAGCACTCGTCGCAGAGGGGTCCCTCCCACCGCGACTCGCACTCGCAGGGAGTCGCGGCGGAGTCAGCTGACCGCCCCTCCAGCAGCGCCCGCAGCTGGGCCTGGTCAGCTGATCGGAGCCGCGAGCTGTTGCAGACTCCGTTCTCGCACGAGAGGTGTCTGCACATCCGGTCTGGGTCCACGCGCTCGCATTGGCGTCCTAACAACAGAGTTAATACAGCAGAGTAGCGTGGGACTAGCAACAGTACCTGTGAAAGGGTCTCTGCACTGACAGGAAAAGTTTCCCTCCAGCTGTGTGCAGTTCCCTCCGTTGAGACAGACCCCCTCAGAACACTCCTCGATCAGCTGAGAGCAGTCGGCGCCGGTGTGTCCCACCTCACAAACACAGCTGGTGCCGCCTGCTGTCGCTACGCACTCGCCCCTCACGCAAGCAGCTGTCGCACAGTAGTCTATCTCCTAACAGCAGATATATTAATAGGATCCCAGCTACACCTCTCTGCTTACTCACCTCGCAGCGGGGGCCCGTGTACCCCGGCGCACAGCTGCAGTTGCGACCGGCGGCGGACGCGTGGCAGGTCCCGTTGTTCTGGCAGGGGCTGGGCTCGCAGGAGGGGACCGCCGCGGAGCAGTTGGCTCCGGAGAAGCCAGCCGGACAGCTGCAGTTGTATCCGAACCTGCAACCGATGGTAGAATCAGAGCGTATCAAGTGTTAAATAGTCAGCTGTCTCACCTGTCAGAGGTGCACAGGCCCCCGTTCCCGCAGGGACCCTCGGCGCAGTGGTCCACTTCCTCTTGGCAGTTCCGCCCGGCGAACCCGACCTCGCAGTTGCAGAGGAACCCATTCAGCTCGTTGGAGCAGCTGCCGTTGTTGTGACATGTTACATTCTCGCATTGGTCGACCTCCTCTTGGCAGAGGCGCCCGGTGGAGGAGCTCTGACAGACGCAAGCAAACCCCTCTCGAGCGGCCGCGTCCACGGTGCATATTCCGAAGTTGAGACAGGGGTTCGGGGCGCAGAGGGTCACGTTGTACTGGCACAGCTGTCCGTGGAATCCCTCCGTACAGTTGCATTCATACCGGTCTGGGTAGTTCACGCAGACAGCCGAGTTGGCACACGCTCTCCCGTAGCAGTGGTCTATAACCCCACAGGCCGCCCCTAGATACCCGGCGGCGCACTGGCATTCGAACCTGTCTGGGAAGTTGGAGCAGAGGCCGGTGTTCTCGCAGGGATTGGAGGCGCAGTGGTCCCTCTCCTCGCAGAGGGGTCCCGAGGTGCCCTCCTGGCACTGGCAGCGGAACCCGGTCCGCAGGCTGAGGCAGACCGCCATATTGCGGCAGGGAAACGGGTAGCAGAAGTCTATCTCAGCTGAGCAGCGCGCGTCCGTGTATCCGGGCGCGCAGCTGCAGTTGTACCCGAGGCGGTCCTGGAGGCAGGTCCCGTTGTTCAGACAGGGGGGCGGAGAGCAGAAGTCTATCTCCGCCTCGCAGGAGGCCCCCGAGTAGCCGGACGCGCATGCGCAGCCCGAGCAGTTATCCAGCCGCGCGCCGCCATTGAGACAGAGGAGGGGACAGGTCTGACACCCGTCCCCGGTCCGGTGGCCCGCGCAGACGCAGAGAGAGGCGTCCGAGGCGGAGACCGCGTGCCGAGGGGGACACGAGTCGACACAGAAGTCCCCGAGCAGGAGACTGCAGCAGCTGTCGCTCCCTGGTCCGTAGCAGGCCGGATATCCGGAAATAGAGTCGTTGCACTCAGCTGAGCACTCGGTGCAGTGGTACTCATCCGCAGTCCCTGCAAAGAAACGATATTAATATTATTGTAATTAATAGTGTATAATTATAGTAATCCGTAACATCCGAGCTGTACTACATTACTGGACCATTACAAGCTAGATAGCAGTGCGATGCAATATACGTATAATTAATTGGAAACGCTTGAACAAGAGCTGTTGCTCTACTCACAGATTAGCTTAGCTATAGCTTATAGCCAGATTAGCTTATTAGCTAGCTATAGCTTATAGTCAGATTGCTTAGGTTACCTGTGTCAGCACAGAGAGCGCAGCCCTGCTTGTAGAAGCTGTCGCTGCGGCTCGGAGAGGGGGTCACGGCGGGGTCGAAGTACTCCGTGGCGAGGCCGCTGGCTACCCACTCGTTGTTCACGCAAGCAAAGTCCTCCTGCGTGTACAGGAGCTGTCCCTCCAGCTGGAAGTCCAGGGTGGCGGAGAGAGAGGAGTAGCTGCCCGGCTGTCGCGAGTTCCCGTAGCAGTTGTAGTACACATTGGAGGGCGTGAACTGGGTGTTGGGATTGCTCTCGGGCTTAGTTGTCGCTGAGCTTATGACCTGTCGGATGAGCGCGTAGCTGAGAATCCCGGGACAGGAATCTGCGTGTTCCCCCGAGACGGGGGCACAGAGAGCAAACACAGATATCAAAACAGAAGGGAACAACTTTAATCTCATCTTAATTATTTTTAATCGGTTAATTTACTAAATATACATTTGACAGCTTTTATACAGTTATACTCGTGAGGGAAGAGACTTGTGGAGATTCAGATTCAATACAATAGCAGTTCGTAGGTCCTGCGGGCTAATTCAAAGGAACTTGTAGGAGATAGTCGAATAGCTGGAATCCCTTCAGGGCTCGCACCAAATTAATGACATTGTTATAGCAAGTAGTGTAGGCTTGCAGTTATTGCAGAGGCAGATTAGTATAGGTGATATGTTGTGGGACTGAAAGAGGAGCAAAGAAATTATTTGGACAATAACAAATCGGCAAAAGGATACTAAACGAAACCAACAGTTCAGAATTAGTTGCAAACAGTCCTTCCAATTACCCATCTTGTTAAACCTGTTATAGCGGCAGCTTAAGTGTCTATAACGGCCACATCTTTGTAGAACTGTGTTTACTGTTTACTACAGCATATTAACAACGATGATCTAAGTAATTATTACCAGTAACAGACTAGTAATGCACAATGTTAAGTTCCACGCACAAATGCTGCAACATTGTTATAGACTGTATCATCACATCTCAACTCTGGAATTATGTCAACTATCTGTCTACACGCCATATTTGTCCAGACCGTTAGGCGGCCATAGCGTAAATCTCCGGACCCTCTCAATAGACAGTTTTGTGGCCTGTAGATATCAATCGCGGGACGATTGGCGTTAGTTAAATAGTATTTCCATAAGGATTCTTAAATGGATGACATGCTAATGAGAAACAGCGGTGACTAACGTAACAAGTATGTAAGTTAATGGGTTCGGAATCCCGATAAAGGACTGGAGTAAAGCTTCACATAAGTTTAGAGATTCGTAAATGGAGCGTTTACGTCAAATTATCTTTGCCAAATAGGAATATTTAAATGAGAATAAACTCCTAGTAAGGAACAGCAGAGACAGCGGTATATCGTATCTCCTTTGACGAGCAAATCTCTGAGAAATATATACCTCATTAACAGCAGTGATTACTGTACTAGAAGTTACAGGAATGAAGTTATAGTTGCCGTATCGCAACAATAAACATGACTACTTTACGGGAATATAACATTCTTATTTAACTAATGACAAGAAATTAATCCACCACACCACAGAATCTCTTACTATCTGCACATAATTATAATCTAACTAGCTAGTCTAGAAATGTATTAGGTTGACACTAAAATATTTACATATAAATTGCAAATGTGATCGACCCAACAAATAAATTGATTAATTAACTGTGGATAATAAACCAATTGAATAGGATTCGAAAAGAATACCTACAATAAACAACATCGTAATAACAAATGGAACAAACTACATGTAACTAAATAGCAACACAGCTCAATCTATGAGTGAATAGAATACAGAGGTACACGCTAACTAACAAGGTACTTCTCAAAATAGGATCTTCTGCAGCTAACACAATAAAGAAATTAGATAAAACAGCGGTTGGGGTCAACTAATCGTCCTCCTTTAGGTCCATGAAGATTATACACAGCGCGAACAGTATCACTGCAATCTAGAGAATGAACGCACATAAATACTAATTACAAACCTGCTTATTATCGTTACTAACCTCAAACACCAGGAACGCTATTCCTATTCCTCCGAGAAAGTACTGGTACGTGCGGTCGTTCAGAACAGCTATAATCGCAGTTACGCAGTTCTACACACAAACATACGAATATATAAATTAATATAATCCTATACTTGTACTGGTTGTATGGCACTCACATCTGCATAAGCCAATGTGACACTGTTCTGCAGATTGGAGGGTACGTTCATCACGCTGACGCAGTTAACACCGGTCACACAGGTGCAGCTCATAGGGATGGATATATTCAGGTCGGTGTAGTCTCTGTATGTGTCGTTAAAGCCACAGCATTCCAACTAGGATACAGGCTGTAACAGGGGTATCGACAGACAGGCTAACTTGTCACTCACCTGAACTTGTATAAGGTCAACGGCAGCCGGAACTCCAGTGGCGTTGTTGCCATACTGCACTATGATCTGATTCCCAAAGTCCCCGCTGATTGCCGCGATCAGCTGATACGATACAGGATAAAGGGTGCCAGTGCCAATAAGCCACGAGACTCACCTGTGCTTGGTACAGGAACGCCAGTATGACTCCGACTACTTGCAGCACTATGATGACAGCCAGAGCCACCATGTACTAGAGACGGGACGGGATCAATTAATTACCAATAGTGATTAGTGAATACTGTGCACACAACTCACCGCCATCAATATGTATGCAAATATTTTGTGCTTGATAGTCCCGATAATCCCAACGACTCCGATTAATACCAGAACCGCCCCGACTATTATCAGAATAATAGCAGAGTTAAGAAACGCCCTAGGAGAGAGGCCATTCAGCATAGACTGCAATTATAATTCTACAACTAATGACAGATCTTACGTGTAGTTGAATCCGTTTCCAGAGACGACATTGTTGAACTCTTGCAGCAGCGCCGCGGAGCTGGTTATGAGGACAGAGCCCACAATTATAAGAATAACTCCCCCAACCTACAAACACACAGAGTAAGTCTGCTGAGACACAGGCAGTTATAATGTTGCTAACTCACCATTACTACCACGTTGAGGATTACGAAAGAAAGCCGGAAAATAATCTCTGATAAATTCATCTTTGTCAGCTAAATAAGTTAGGTACCTGTGAAATAGGAAATATAGATTAGTTCACCTAGTTATAGAAGTATTTATATTATTACACTGTGACTACTCCAGATATATTCAATGGGTTAGAAGTTAGTAATTCTATTACGTTGCTCCGCCAGACAATAACGTATCTTGGATAGTGCTTGCAATTGCATACCGCTTTGTGACTACTCCACACTGATATTATTCAATGGATTTTAGAGAAATAATAAACAAGTTTACAAATCGTGTATTTTTGAAAGAAGAGTCGAGACAAAATACTTCAATCGATTATGCAAACTTCAGTAATTTGTATTGTAGCAAGAAAAGTGAACCCTTGTAAGCTATACGTATTAGTATGATCCGCGAGACATAATTCTGACAAGGCCTTACAAAGTAGTTTTTTTAAAAAGAGAAGTTATTGTCGATATAACTCGAAACTTATAACTTTCCACTATTTAAACAATTAAATATTATCCCAGTGGGCCTAATGATAAATTTAGAAACACAAGACTTTCTTTGAATAGAAATACCTCACTAGTTTTAAGGTTTTCTTAGATAATGGCAAAACACGAAAAGTATTTAAGAACTTGTTCTACTATAATTAAGTCCGAAAGTAGAATCAATTACCAAAGCAATCCCTATTCTTTCTGCGCTATGAATTAATCAAATATAAAGTTTATAAACCCATCTGTGCTGCAATATACTTGCTATTAGACACACACAGACAGCAGATTAAATCAATTGATTGTAATTTGCAAACCATTTTATAAGACCCATCTCGATGTCTAATTGAAACTCCAAGCACTAAAATATTTAATTAATAATTCAAACTGTAACGCGATCTGCGTGGTTCAATAGTTCAACTTATAATGTTAGTGGTACGCAAAGCATCTGCATGCTAGGTAGTTTGAAATGTGATCCATCTCTGGAGAGGTATATGCAGAGGCTGGCAGAATAAATATCCATTTGGTAGACACTTGGAATCATCAAGGAATTGTTCGCACTACCTTTGCATCAAACAATGGATACGGAGAATCTCTTACCACAAAAAGAAGCCCCTCCCCCCTACCAGCCAACAGCCCCGCCTCAACAGGTCCAGCCCTCTGCCCCTCAAAACTACAGCCAAGGTTAGGTCTCGAATAAATCCCAAACCATTATTTATACTAATTAATTCTTATTCCAATGGGTTAATGATATAGCAGAGGCGCTCCAAGGGGGGGGGTCCAGGTTTCCCGGGGCCCACTTTTTTCTGGACTAATGAAATTATGCCTGTACAAAAATTAGATTTCAGAAATTATTTCTGGAGTTTTGTAAAATTAGACCCCCCCCTTTATCAAATCCTGTGACCGCCCCTGTTAGGCTATTTTTAGTGTGCTTCTTCTAGAAAAGCGTTAGTAGGGTCCTACTAGTTCTAAAATAATTATGATGGGTTCCGGCCGAACTCACTCGCCTGACTAGACTATTGGTGATATATATTTCAAATTTGGACAGGAGATACAGATCACCTCGAAGCCCGATTTCTCAATTTCATCTTTTTTCGTCAGTTATATCGAAATTTGTGTTCTGGTCCAGTGACTCTTATAATTAAAATTACCAATTGAAAATATAGAGGTTGTATTCTCCTAAGGATGTTCTTTATTAAGGTTATTTTACTTAAATCAGTCATCTTCTCCATATTGCAATTACTCTATAGTATACTTGTTGCAGTGCAACACTTACTTTAATTAATTAATATGAAATTTAATTTGAATATTAAAATTATATTCAAACATTATCCCTGTAACCTACAATACAATACTATTGAAGGTTGATGAGACAAAAATTGGGTGCGGCCTGTGCCAACCAGAAGAAGCACACTCCCATCCCGTCTGTGAGGGTTGTTTTAATGTATAATTTTAGTCAGTCGATCTATTGGCAGCTTCAGTGAGCTATACTAAGTACGATACGGGTTCCATAATATAACGAGTTGTATGTTCAGGTCACGCCCCGCAGCAGCCGTACTACCAGTACCAGGAATACCAGAACCAGCCCCCCTACCAAGCGCCCCAGCAGACAATCGTTACTGGCTTGGTTTGGTGCTTAGCCTTCACCTCTTTCTTCTGCTGCACCCTATTCGGGATCCTAGCGCTCATATTCGCATTCGCTGCCTACGACAACGAGAAGAGACTCGAGTACGAGAAGGCCAGACAGAGCGCCAAGCTGGCCAAGCTGTTCGCAATAGTGGCCATCTTAATTGGGTCCTTAGTGACTGCGCTTATGGGAATTATGTTCACAGTTACTTTTATTGTTGGAGCCTAGCTAAACTTGAATATTATAGCAGTCGAGTTTTATACTATTATTAATAAATTACTATTTTGACTTACATAGTAATTATTTGTACAATTACTTTTCTCATTTTTTTAACCAAGTAGAGATCAACGGAAACGATACTCAATTCTGCTTAATCCTCAACCGAGTTATAGAATAGAGTTTGCATATTTAGACTGCCACTGCACTCCAGATTAAGTGTGCTAAGTGCAGCATTAGTCGTATAAGCTATTAGAACATTGTGCCTGTAACATAACTATCAACATTCGTATACAGCCAATAAATAATTGCATAAATTACAAAAACAAGAGAGCTATTTAAATACGGGCTATTACCTAGTAGTCTGAGCGAACAACAACAACAACAACAACAACAACACAATTGCTACACTTCTACTGATAATTCAATAGATGCGGCTTATACGTTGATTTAATTAGCTAGCTGCCAGCTTGCGTGTTTAGGGTGTATATATCTACAGTTACGATTAACTAGACTTCTCGCTACTTCAAAGGGCATTATCAGGCAAGTTCTTCTCAATTGCCTGACGCTGATAGAATTGGATCTCTCTCTGTAGCTCGTCGACTTGGTTTAGTAGCGAGACCTTGGTTTGTACATAAATCTGTACAGAGTGATTAGTGCAAAAATCGTCGAATTCGGTCAGCTCTGTCTCAACCTGGGAACGCCTTGCTTTCTTGGCCTGCTTCCTGGAGTCGGACATGTTCTCAAACAAGGCCGTCCTGTCGAGCATGGGGTCCTGTTTGCATTTTGATTTCAGCAATTTTCTGAGCGTAGTAACTGGTAACTCCACCAAGTCCCACTCAGTTAATCCCAAAAGCAGTTTAATATCAATTCTCTTATTACTGTCGTTACCCGATTGGTCTGATGAAGCCATTAGAATATTTTTTTGTTACCATGTAGAAATTAATTACAATCAGATAGTTGGTCCCAATTTATAAAATATATTCTGCATCAGGACAAAACTTTGCGAGTGGGAACACTTTCAGTTTGGTATACACAAAGGCCATACCAATTCCTGAAGTATTATATTGGTCGAGAAGTGTCTACTAACCCACTTAGTAAGCAGCCTGACAGCTACTCCAAATGCATTGCTAGTTTATGCTGCGTATCCACTATGCGAGATAACATGAGTAAGTATATGCTGACTATTTGTACTCGGTCAGTGGGTATGTTCGAATACTATTTGACCGAACTGTAAATAAATTCGACATTATATTGTCCAGTAAATTTATGAGAACCGCTGAGAAGTCCAATTAAATACCAATAACAGTTTAACATCATTGTTTCTACCGCTGTGTGAAGCTAAATACCAAGTCACTTATTGTAGAAACCATTTAGAAACCAGAACCACTTGGAAGAAAAGCGACGCCTACACAATAATATTAAATTGTGGGAATACTTATCCACCGATCATCGCCGTTTGTATTAAAAAACCTCGCTACTTTCTACCGATTGTTTTTTTATGTTTATAAAAAACATCATCGGTAGAAAGTAGCGAGGTTTTTAATACAAACGGCGATGGTCGGTGGATAAGTATTCTCTTAAATTGTAGGGACAACAGCTACAGCATGGAGAACCCTGCATTAGAACTAATTTAATGCAGAGGCTATACTAATTAGAAAACGGATAATAATTATATTATTATTATTACTGCATGCTGTTATTATGCGTTAAGCATCCTTACGGTACCTTCGTTAGTCACGCGTTGATACAGAGTCTCAGATTAATAAACAAGTAACAGACTAAAGTAAAGTGGGGTATCGATCCCGCATTATTCATGCTAACTAAATCAGTGCGGAGGGTTCCTCTCTTTGAGCCCCGGAAACACGCCATTTTCCAGCTGATCTTGCCACTTTTCCACCCAGAAGTTGGGACACAGAGACTCGTAAGTGCGCTTGAAGTATTTGCAAGCCGGGTAGTCCTCCCCCTTTAACTTCACACACTTCTGGAAGTCTACGAAGTTCTGCCAGCAGTTCTTGCTCTGGTTGGTGTTCGGGAACCTGGCGTCAAACCCTGGCGTTTGTATCACCAACGGCTGCTCCAGCTGTTCCGCCAGTCTCTCCAGCCTATCGTCTGCCATCGATTCAGATATGCTATTCGCTACAACTAGCTAGAATCAGTTCAGAAATGCTATTCGCTACAACTAGCTAGGATAATCAATTCAGATATGCTATTCGCTACAACTAGCTAGGATAATCAGATATGCTATTCGTTACAACTAGCTAGGATAATCAGTTCAGATATGCTATTCGCTACAACTAGCTAGGATAATCAATTCAGATATGCTATTCGTTACAACTAGCTAGGTAATCAGTTCAGATATGCTATTCGTTACAACTAGCTAGGATAATCAGTCCGTTATTGAGATGACTAATTGGTTGGTAATTTACTGCTAATTCAATTGCTAACAGAACTAGTATATACAGACATGCACACATAATCAAAACTAACAAACGGCTCTATTTTATATTCAGGTCACACACGATTGGGAGGTGATCCGAGGGGAACCAGGAGTTCGGAAGCGCGGTTTCGCGGCTGACTTCCCACCGGGCGGGCATCGGGGCCACCTGGTGCGTCGAGAGGGTGTGGGAGTCGCAGAAAATGTAGTCTAAGGTCGCCACGAAATGAGCGGCGAAGTGCGTGAAGTCAGCTGGGCCGCAAGCGTTGAGCAGCCGGAGAGAGTGGCTGAGAGAGAGCCCGGGGAATACGAACTGAGTGGGCATCTCTAGGGCCCAGGGCTGCCAGTCCAGATTGTTAGACTCAACGACTCCTAACAAAGTTAATTCAAATGTAGAGTCCCTAATAGTGCAATTAATCGCACCAACCTGTTTGTAGGAACTCAACGAGTCCCGAGTTGGGGCTGGCGTTGAAGTCTCCACACAGAATAACAGAGACGCTTTTCTCTCCACTCTCCTTGTAGCGCTGCACCAGCCCCTCCAGGTGTCTGACCAGGAGCGCCATCTGGAAGAGACGAATGTAGGGGACCTTGGGCCGGGAGTGCAGATGCGTGTTGGCCACTAGGTACACCCGGCCGGGACTGGACCTGTCTCGGAGCACACAGATCTGGAAAATAGTGCCGAGAGATGAGAAGCGGAAGGCGACATCTTCCCCCCACAAAAGCAGTGAGTTGTACAGGACCAAGTTCTCCGGGATCTTCATGTACTCCCCTAGAGAACGGGCTTAGATATTCAAGCAATTTATTATCTCATTTCGCCACTAACATCTGGCCGCTAGCACTTAACGGGAACTGAATCAGTCAGATGGCAGGATTGCACACTAATTAATGAGCGAGTGTACCATACAATACATGTATTAATTACACCACTAGTAGAGGATCATATTATAATAAGTAATTAAATATGCCTTCCTATTCAATATAAATTGATTTTGGCTATTCCGATAAGTCAATATTATCTATTAACTAATCTCTATTAATATGTGTTGTTATTTACACATTAGATGGCAGAAATTGCGCAAGACGAATTTGAGTCACAACTCTCAAAACTCAAAACAGCGATAGACTCGCAAAAAGTAATCATAGAAATTAAATTCGCAGAAGTGATAGCCGCGTGCAGCGAGAAGAAGCGCGAGTTGCTGGAGCGACTGGACAGGCTCCTGGCGGAGTGCGAGCAGCAGCTGAGGGCGAGTCAGGGCGAGTACAGGCGACTGATGGAGAGCAGGAGGATACTGGCAGAGAGTCTGCGGGAAGACGCGAACGAAGAATCGCTCAGTCAGTGCTTCTCACGAATGGACACCGAAATAGCAAAGAAGAGACCGAAAGGGATTCCACAAATCGACCTGGCCTGGAACACGCAGACTGTATTAGCGTCCATAGAAAACATGTGCGTCATCAGAAGTGGTGAGTTAGCACAGGGCAGAGCAGATAGGATTATTAATTTATTAATTAATTGATGCTAGTCGCCTTTAGAAGTCAGACTCTCCAGAAAAACAGTGTCTCTAACGAACGTACACACCTACCTCCCGGACCCGGACACGGACACGGACACGGACACGGACCCCAGAGAGGTCACGAGGAGCTCCAGCTGGAGAGCCCCCGAGAGCATATCAACTGACCTAATGGTTGCTAGGAGCAGCATTCCAGGTGAGCATAGCCGTAGCTAGACAGAGCTGAGTAGCAGTGTAACGGGTTTCCTGCAGAGGAGAAGATCCCGTGCCTCCTGCGGTGGCAGAAGGAGCGGCCGACCCTCGAGAGAGAAGTGGTCTACGCGGACAGCACGGACGGCACCTTCCGTCTGGAGTGGAACGGAGACTGCTTCGAGAAGTCAAACATTGAGCTGTGCGTGGGGGAGCACAGAGGGCTGTTGGTGCTGAGCGACAGCAGCGCCTCTGCGACCACTGACAGCTTTCAGGTCGCAAGCGGTACGCGAGGTCTACAGGTGATCACACTGCACTTACAGGGACACACGGCTTCTGATGCTGCAGGTAGCTAATAACCGCGGTGTTGTTGTTGTTGTTGTTGACAAGGTGTTGCTAGCTAAACCAAAGGAGAGCCCGGGAGAGGAGACACAGGTGGTGCGCCTGGCCTGGAAGAAGCAGCACCCCACGCTCAATACGAGCATAGAGTACATCGACAACAGAAACGGTAGCATGACTCTGCAGTGGAACGGAGAGCTCTTCCAGTCGCAGCCGCTGCCGATCGGAGTAGGGACGCACCATGGCATGCTATCGCTAGGAGACAGCGACACGCTGCCACTCGTGGAGCAGTTCTCCGTGTGGACAGCCCCCGGCGTGCAGGAGGTGCTCCTGGACACGCCCCACAAGCAATAAGTACTTATGCTGTTTCCTTGTAAATCGAGTTGCAATTGAATAATGATATATTGTATGGCATTGATTAGTCTCACCTGAGTGCAGAGAATAGGTGTCGATGGCCTCGAACCGGTCTCGGCGGTACAGTATAACTTCTCCCTCGGGCATCTCTCCTGCCTTGGACGCGAAATCACCTGAAAACCCGGCACATTCCATCGCGGGCATCAGGTAGTCAGTGTATCTGCGCTTGGTGACCTCCTGCAGACAGAGGATGTCCGGATGGAAGCCGATGAGCTCCCGGTTCGTGAGGGCCTGTCGGTAGTCCACGTCCAGCGTGAGGGCCGCGCAGTGGGGATAGATGGCGGTCTGGCAGTCCTTGCTCTTGGTCCACATGTCCGCCAGGATCTACAGACACGCGTAGCACTGACTCCGAGGCGCTAAGAGAACGTACGTTGTAGGACAGCACCCGCAGGTGCTGCTTGTCCGTCGGCTGCCGAGTCGCCACGAACCTGTCCACCTGTCCCTCGCCCCCGGGGCAGGCCCGCGCCCCCGAGGCGGTGACGCCGTAGCAGCTGACGCCGACCCCCTCGCGACTGGCCGGGTCCAGAGGCTGGCAGTGGACCAGGAGTCTGTGTCCCAAGTCCTTCGCGCCTGGTATGTAAACAAACTCGTCGGAGACAGGGACCAGCTGGAAAGTGCTCATCAGCTGTTCGCTCAGCTGGGCGGTCCCGCCGCAGAGCGCCTGTGTGAGGGTGTCCGCACAGAAGGCGGGGTCCTCCACGCGACACCAGATCCAGCGGCAGTCGCGAAATTCGCAGCGACTCAGCTCGGCGCGCGGGACCGCCGGACAGCCCTCGAGGGTGTGTCTGGGGAGCGAGAGGCCCAGGACGCGCGGGAGGTTCACTCGGACCAGGAACTCGTCGGTCCCCACTCTCAGGACGCTCCGGTCCCTCCAGGCATCCGAGTTCGGGAGCTCCGGGTCCACGGGCTGGGACCGGAAGAGCAGCTGCACGTCCGGAGGGGGCGGGGCCTCGGAGGCGGGCTTCTTGCCCCCTTTCTTCGCATTCTTGTCGCTGGCGCTCAGCTGGATCCGCTGGAGACAGCGCTTCAGCTGCTCGGAGCCGCTGCGATCCATGGTCCTAACTCTCCCTCCGAGCGCGAGGTGGATGGTGACCCTGTCGGTCGCTGGGTACAGCTCCACCAGCGCCTGGCGCGGGAGGGGCGGGAGCTTTGCGGCCATTCGAGTCCCGAGGTTTCTGATGCGACGCAGGAGTTCTGATATAAAACCTGCTAGCATCAACGCACTTATGTGTTATTAGCAACCAATTAGCACGCACACCAATATCCCAATGCTAACTCTAATGTTATTAGCGCATCGGCAATGCAGGTTGTATTAATAATAATAATAAAATGAATTGCTAAGTATAGTAACGAGATAGTTATTATCAGCATGCAATTGCAGTGTATTGTTTGTGATGAGTGAGTGGCTGCTACAAACATTAAAAGAATAGCAAAGCTGGCTTAGTTCGAATCAGGCGGTCTCATGATAAGAATGAATATAAGGCAGCAATCAAAGGTGTCAAGCGCAGGTAAGCGCGCGGAATCGCGGCTAGAGCTCCGCGGACTCTGGGGCGCCGGGAGGGTCGGAGGGGGGCCGGCTGGGGGCGGGCCGCCTCAGACCGACCCTCGCCATCCACTGGACGAAGTGCGTCCGATTCTGTCGGAGCACCTCCAGCCTGAGGTCCGTTCGGCGGGCGGGCGCGGCCGGCAGGAAGAAGGAGCGCAGCGTGCTGGGAGGGGGCGCCGAGGGGGCAGGGGACACAGGGGACTCTGAGTCGAACAGAAAGGGCCCGATGTTATGGGGTCCTAGGTCCAAGTCGGTTATGCTGTTGTTGTTGTTGTTGTTGTTATTGTTGCGACTGTCGTATTCTAAGGGCAGTTCCCGCGCGGACACGGGGGCGGTCCCACTGTCCTGCTGCTGGAGGAGGGGCTCCTCCGACCGGGGCTCCTTCCCTCCTACGGACAGAATAACGCAGGGGTTGCAGCAACATATTAATACTAACCTGCCAGACGGAGAGCGTAGTCGGCGAGGGAGTCCTTGTAGTTGGGCACGTTGGAGGGCGGGTCGATGGGCGGGTCGGCCGGCAGCGCGTAGCCGGCGGGGGGCGGGAGCACGTCCGTCTCGTAGGGGGGCTGTCTCCGGAGGGGGCGCGACAGGGGGGAGGGGGGGCGACCGTAGAAGAGAGACAGGTCCTCGGGAGAGGTGGGGGCTCCCGGGAAGGGGGGCAGTCTGTGCAGAAAGTCCTGCGAGTTCATGTAGTTTCTGTAGTCCATTGGCGGGGCCTTCCTCTTGGAGCTGTGCATGCCTATGTCAGTAGAGTAGGTATAATGTCATAAGCAGACAGGCTAAAATGAATGTACCCTGGGCGAGGGATTGCTGCTGCTTCCAAGCCATCACGTCCGCTAGGTACGGGTCGTAGGGCGGGTGGGCGTACCCGTGCGGGCCGTAGGGGGAGGGGGGGTAGAAGGGGTACGGCACGGGGGCGTAGGGGCTTCTGTGGGGGTACATGTAGGGGGCGGCGGGGGGCGACTTGTAGGGGGGCCTCGGGGGGTGGGAGGACTTGAGTTGAGGAGTGCAGGCTTGGTCTACAAGGGAACAAGTAACGGCATGACAGAACACAAACAGATATCTCACTCTCGGTGGCTAACGGGTCTACTTCCTCTGTGGTGGAGTGAGGCTGCTCCTCCGATCCCACCGTCGCCTCCGCGCCAGCAGCTGGGGAGACGCGCCTGTCAGATTCCGCGAGCGAGCAAGGTTCGTCCTGAGTAGGCACATCCGGTCCCATGGCGTCACCAGTTGTTCCTCTAAAATAATTAAACTCATCGTAAGCATAATGAAAATTCGCGAATTTGTTATAACTGGAAGGGAATCCTTATATAGAGCTGAGCTTTGTAGAGTTCAGATTTTTTCCCATACTAAAAGCCCAGGCTTACTTTCTAAAGGTCAATTTCAAACTCTGGAAAAAAACTGACCTTTCTCAGTGCGTGAATACACATAGTGAAAAACTGAACTCTACAAAGCTCAGCTCTATATAAGTAATTTCTAACTGGAATACTTTTCAGAGAGTTCCGGCTGTATTTCTGTTTCAATGTTCTCAGTGTTCTGTTGTTGTTGTTGTTGTTGTGCTTCCGGTTGCCCCTCAGAGAGAGGCGCTCCCTGCCCATCTCTCTCTAAACAAGCGGCTAACACAATGGCAGAACAACTAAGCAATAGCGTACCAGCTGATCTGTGTTTCCCGGTGTGTCTGTGTCTGCGGTGGTGTCTGCCGGGCGGCGCGAAGAAGGGCGGGCCCGCGTAGTACGGCTCCAGCATGTAGTCCATGTACGGGGCCGCGTAGTACGGGTCTATGACACAAGCATAGCTAAGAGACAGACTGGTAGTCAGGAGGGATGTACTTACGGGGGTACGGGTGTCCGTAGTGCGGAGAGGCGGGGTAGGGGGTCTGTCGGGGCCTGCTGGGGGGCGGGGCCGTCCCCGCGGCAGAGGAGCAGCTGCTCGTCCGAGAGTCCACAGAGCCCTTGCTCCCGCTGTCCTCTCTCGGCCTGGCCGGGTCCGGGGGGGCAGGGGGGACAGACTCAGGACTGGACAGACTCGACAGTTCAGCTGACTTCTGCTCTGCCGTGGTAGAGGAGACCTTCTCGCTCTTCTGCTTTCCCTCCGAACCCTTGCACAGCAGACCTAGGGCCACACAGCACACATTAACGCGTATAGCAGTGTAAGGGAGACATACCTTGGGAGCGGATTACTGTCTGGAGTCTGGCCTCCTCCTCGCGCCGCTCCTTGGTGGACCCGGCGGTGGCGCCCTCGGGTGCGCGGCCCTTGTGGGACGGGTCCCCCCAGTAGAGGGGGTAGGGGGGGAAGGGGGCGTGCGCGGAGGGCAGGAAGGGCGGGAAGTATGGGTATGGGGAGTACTCGTGGGGGTACATCGCACCTGAGTCCTTGTCGGCCGGATAGGGGGGGTAGGAGGGGTAGAAGGGGGGTGGGTACCGGGCGAACCTCATCTCGTCATTTCTCGGCCGCTTCGTGCTGCTGGGCTTCTGGACCATGGACTCTGTGAGCTCCGTCCTCCGCTTTCTGCGTCTCTTCACACCTGAGAATTCGCGATAACACAGATATCATCTCAGATATTACGAATAATAACCTGGAGACTTGAAGGGCGTGTGGCCTCCCTCAGACTCGGAGCTGGACCCGATGTCGGGGATGGGGGACCGGGCTCTGCTGGGTCCTAAGGCGGTACAAAGTTAAACAGAGACAGATAGGTACCTCGATGTTGTGTACCTGGGTGCGAGAAGTGTTTGACGAACAGCTTGTTGAAGTGCTCCCGGACGGTGTGCGCCATCTCCGTGTACTCGCTGTCCGCGCCGTTGTAGCGCCGGCAGTTCTTGAAGATTCTCCGGAAATCCTTCACGAATTGCTCCTAGCAAACTCGGTAGATTAACTAACGACAGAAGTCCGAAGAAGTACCTTGCTTGAGTACTCCTCGTTCTTCAGCTTCCTCTCGACGGAAACTACGTCCATGGGTCGCTTGATGACGTCATGGTACCCCGGCGCGATCGCCTCTGTCACAGGGTCCACGAATGGCCAGCAGTCCTCGTGTTTCTTCAAGTCATCTATAACCTAACTTACAATTTGCTTAAAGAATACAGTATTGGTGAGACCATGGATTAACCTTAAGTATGGCTATTCGCAGGTCCTCCCCTGTGACTTCCTCTTCCTGGTCCAGCGCCAGAGCTGAGTTGGGCAGGCTGGATTTCTTTCTGGGGCCCTGTATGTTGCCTATAAGAGAGAGAGCTATAACCTACATAGCACAGTGGCTACGGAGAGTTTGCCTGAGAACGCCTCTTCCCACTCCATGGTCCGCCTCCGTCTGTTCTCCTCGCGCTCGCGCTTGCGCTCCTCCTCCCGCTCGCTGTCGCTGTCGCTCCCGGACCCCGCCCCCTCGGCCCGGGGGGACCCGCTCTCGAGAGGGGCGCTCTGCTCGGCCGGGTAGCTAGCCTTCAGTTTGTTGTTCAACCTCACTGACGCCCTCTTAGAACCGACTCTCTCTAGCCAAGAATAATTAACACTATAAACCATGGATAAGTGAGTGCTACCTGAGAGCGCGAGGAACCTCTCGGTCCTGCTCCTCTCGGTGTGTATCTCCGTTAGCGACTGCATCAGCTCCTCCCGCACGCAGCGGACCAGCTCCTGCTCGCAGGCGTGCCCGGACCCCTCCCAGGACCCCAGGAGCCCCTCCCAATCCTTCATATCCGCACACACGACCGACCATCCTACACAAGAGCTGAGCTACACGCGGCTGACAGGAATAGCAGCACTGACCTGTCCTAAGGGAGAACTGGTTGTCTCCCGCGGCCGGGAGCGGGTCCGGCCCGGCCCCTTCTCCGGAGACAGCTGCCGGTTCTCTCGCGGGACTGCTGGCCTCGGCGCAGCTAGCAGTTTCTAGACACAACAGCTAACTACAGAGCGGGCTAGTAGCCTAGCGCCTGTACCGTGTGTGTCCGGTGTGTCCGGTGTGTCCGGTGTGTCCGGAATGGGCTGCCTGCTCCTGGCGGACCTCGTGACTCTCCTGGTCTCCTGCCGGCCGCTGTCCTCCTCGCAGCTCTCGCCTCTCTCCAAGTCGGACCCTTCAACTGACACGCGTCACACTCGCTACAAAGATAGTTGCAACTCACTCTTTAGCAGGGCCTTCCTCTGCGCCCCGCCCCTGGGCTTGCCGCCGGGGGGCGGGGCGGTCTCCTTGTGGGGCCCCCTCTCCGCGGGCCGGGACCTGAGACTGCAGGAGCTCTTGTAGCTACAGACACGTCATAACCGGATGCGAATAGGAGAAGCGAGCTCACCGCTTGTTGTGCTGCTGTGCCTCCTTGCTCTCGCGGTAGAGTCTCATTCCGTAGAAGTACCACAGCTTGTGTCCCTCCCCATCAGTGCCCAGCTCCGCCACGCGGATGCGGGCCGGCTCCAGGCTCCGCAGACACTCAGTGACGTCATCCAGCTCCAAGCGCAGGTGGCAGAGTCTGTGCAGAATCTCAACCTTGCTGCGAGTGTCCAGCTGTGCGTAGCTGGCCCCCTCCATCGGACTGTACTTCTCGTTGAGGAACTCGCTTCTCCACACGAAGTGCAGTCGCAGCAGCAGCTCCCAGTTGTCCGGGCCTAGGGACAGTGTCAGAAGAGCTGACCAGTTTACGACGGACCTACCGATCTCCTTCTTCTCCAGGATCCCTCTCAGGAAGGCGATGTGGATCCCGACCAGGAGGGGGTGTGTGTCCGGGGGGCCGGGGCCGGGGTCTGGGAGCAGTGCGAGCTCCAGCTCTTCGATGTCGAAAGTCGGCAGCTCGAGGGCCTCCGAGAAGGTGTGGCAGAAGTGCGCCACGCAGGGCACTTCCCACCAGGCCCGGATCTCGGAGAGGCAGGTGCCGTCTCCGGACCGGCCCTTGGGGGGGCGGCTCTCTCCAGGGGACTCCGTCATACTAACTAGCTCTACTTCAAGCTTAGGTACAAGTATATACTATTTGCTCGAATGGTTAACAATTAAATTATTCAACCATTTAGAAGCCTGCTTTTATACTAAATCTGATCGCAGCTCGAGTTAGTGAGGCATCGCTTAACAGTTTTATACAAATATTCACTTGGGAAGCTAAAAAGGAGAAATATAAACAGAACACAAAGCTTGTCACTCAGCACCTATTGGGTCTGGGGTCTGCGCCCCTGGAGAGGGGGGCGGGGGATCGGGGGGGAATGGGAGGGGCAGCAGAAAAGCCTCTGATTATCCCTTTGAGTTTTGTAATTTGCTCGTTTGCCTCCGCCAGCGCTCTCATTGCGTGATTTCGCTCTTCCACAAGAGCAATCTTCTCGCCGTGCAGATAGTCCAAAAGCTTTCTCGAATAAGATTCAGATTCCAGCTTCGCTTTGGAAAGATTTTCTTTCGATTTCTCCAGCTCCTTAAACTCCATATAGTACTCACTGCGTTGGTTGGCAGTTCCCATATTAACGTAGTCTTTGTCCCGAACTGGAGTCTCTTTTTGTGGCAAAGTTTTAGCAGTATCGATTTGGTTCCAAATATGTTGCATCAAATCTTCATTAAGGCCTGTAGATGAATAACACACTTTTACAGACCACTGTTATAAAAATTCTAAACAATTACGTATTGGTATGTAATACGAATGTTTACTGTGCATCATGATTAAAATAGTTACAGCTATGGAGAAAGTGAGCATAAACTGTACCTGTTGCGATTTGAGGTTGGTACTCAGTCTTCTTCTGTTCTGACTCAAGCACGAGAGCTCTTAGCTTCTCCCCATTCCTGTGTCCGGCTAGCTGGTCGATAGCTGCATTCTTTTCGCTCTTCTCCCTCTCGAGCCGCCCCCTCAGCTCCGCGACTTCTCTCTTGCACTCGCTGAGCTGTTGCTCCGAGGCTGCCTGCTTCTTGTCTCTCTCCAGTATCGAACTGAGAGCCCGAATCTCTGCTTCAAACTTCTCCTTGCTCTTCTGGTGTTTGTCTTCTTCCACACTCCTAAGTTCTTTGAATATTCGCAGCTGTTCTTCTTCCTTCTTTCTCAATTCCCTGATTCGTTGCAGCTCTTCCTCTTCCCTCTTGGCCCCCTTATTATCTTTATTTTTACTTCCTCTATTTCCTAATACACTGCAGTTAATACACTGGCATATAACCTCCTGTTAACTCACCTCTTGCCAAACTGGGTTTCTCCGGTTTCACCATTGAAATGGTGATGCACTGGATGCCAGTGGCTAGCGGCTGCACGTGGAAGGCCAGAATGTCTGCGCTGAGGTCGCAGTCGCTGAGCGCGAGACACCCGCTGTGCTCGCCGCTCGTAAGATCGGCGCTGCCTTCGAACTGGGAACTAACCGCGTCCCAGAGCAATCTGTGGTCGCCGTCCAAACTATCGAAGTAGGTCGCTTGGGTGTCCAGAGTATCCTTCTGCTTCTTCCAGATCAGTGTCACTCGCTGTTTGCCCTTGGCTAAGATAGAGAGATACTAACCTAGCTAACTAGCTACAGACTATCGTGACGTAATGATACCTGGCGCAGGCCTGTCCAGTCTCTGCAGCGAGCTGGGGTGCTTCCCTTCTGCGTCTGCGGGTCTGTTGGAAACGAGAGGGCCATTCTTAGAAAGGGGAATTAGCGCTTGTTGCCTGGCGAGTTCTGAAATTAAAGCATCTCCGCTGCCCCGGGCCAGGAGGGCTGCGTTCTCCCTGTCGCTAGCGGCCCCCTTGGGAGGGGCGCAGAGGGGCTTGTGTGGCTTGTGGGACCCATCGGCCATTAGTATAGATTAACTGTATAATCTACTGCGGCAGTGGAATAAGAATTCACAAACAGTAAAGCTGCCTACTGTATAAATAGATGCATCAATTGGACAACATATACAACAGCAGAACTGAACATACACATCTAAATGTCCTCATTTCTCGGATTCCTCGCCTGCCCCTCCGGCCCCCTGGGCCGGGGCCTTGGGGACAGGCTTGGACCGCGTGGGCAGGGGAGGGGGCAAGCTGCCTGTCTCTGCGGACAGCTCCTGGACTCGGGCTGCTAGCTTCGCGTTCTCCGCCAGAGACTCCTCGAGGCCTCCCCTCAGCTTCAGCAGCTGCGCTTCCAGCAACTTCTTCTGTCCGTGCAGATAGTCCGAGTAGTCGTTAGCCGCCTGTTTGTCGGCCCTCGCGCGCTCCGCCTCGCGCTCCATTTCCGCCAGCCTGCGCTCCCACGCGCCCAGCTGCAGCCGCAGCTCCTCCAGCTCAACCGGAAACTCGGTTCGCGGCTCCGTGGCCCGCAGTCGCGAGTTCTCCCTTGCCAGCTGCTCCGTCCGCTGGGCGAGCTCTCCGTTCTCGCGCCGGCACTCCTCGAGAGACGCTTTGTGCCTGGAGCGCTCCTCCGCCAGCTCGCGGGTCGCGCTGTCCAGATCGGCCGTCAGCCTGCCGAGCTCTCTCTCCAGAGCTCTGGCCCTATCGCCGGCTGGCCTCTCCGTCTCTCTCGTCGCCACTGCTGGCGCCACTACACACCCAGTAACGACAGAACCTCAAAGCACCGAGCAACTCACCCGCTGGCTGCACTCGACTGGCTACCCGGCTGTGTCCGGTGGAAATAACGATCTTCTGCGGGGCGGGCCCGCCCTGCTCCACGAAGAAGGACTTTATCGGGAGGATGGTGTCCGTCCTGTCCAGCATCAGACAGCCGGAGTGCTCACCCAGCGAGAGCGCCGCCTCGCACTGGTACCACTCGTCCTGCGGACTCCACTTCAGCAGCAGCCCGCCCTCCGTCTCGTCTATGTAGCTCACCTCCAGGTCCAGGGTCGGCCGCTCCTTCACCCAGTGCAGCACCACTCTCCGCTTGCCTGCAACAACAGCTGACTAGCAGACCACTGGCGCGCGGCTTACCTGCGGGGGCCTGGGGGAGGGCCGGGGGGCCCGGGTGCGGCCGGGTGGCGCCAGGCATCCTCTGGAGGTGCGGCATCTGGGCTGGCGGGTGGGACAGCTTGGGAAGAGGCTCCGAATTCTCCGGGCGGGGGGCGTAGCCAGGGCCGCTAGAGACGGCCGTGGAAAACTGTGGCTGCTGAGCGTTGTTGCCCGGACACTCCTGTTGGTGCCTCTCCCTCTGAGCCAGGGTCCCGAAGGCGCCCTTGCAGAGGTCGCAGGTCCACTGGTAGGCGTAGGGGGGCGGGAGCTGGCTCCACTGGGGCTGCTTGTGCGGGTCCAGCGGCGCGTCCTGCTGCAAGGACATTCTGCTAAGCGGTAACATTATAGTTGCTTAATATCAGGGACAAGTAAGCGAGGTAATAATATTTACACCATGCAGCTAAAAATATGTTCTCATCTCTGGTGTCACTTGTTGGTGTCTCTGGAAGGGGAGTGGCTGGAGGGGCGCGGGCCTGGAGAAGGGGGCAGGAGCGGGGGCTTGCGCGGCGAGGCGGTGAGTTGTGCGGGCTTATGATTGTTCTCAAAGTTTCCTAATTTCCGTAATTCAGCAACTTCTGACTCCAACTTTTTATTTTTTATTTTAAAATCGTCTATAATTTTGCTGTTTTTCTCGATGTCCTCCTTCAGAGCCGAGTTGTCCCCCTCCAGCTGACGGCAGCGGTCCTGCGATTGCCGCAGCTCGTGCCTCAGCCGCATGTTCTCGATCTGCGGACCCACGTTCGCGTATATCTCCCCGTCGTCATATGTCCTCGCCTGCTCGGGCTCAGCTCCTAGCTTATCGATCTGTCCGAACACAACCCCGGGCGTCAGAGGCTGCAACGGCTTGCTGCCTTCTTCGTAATTAAGAGACGTTGGCCTAGCTAAACATCAGCAGGTTACATCCACACACAACTTAACCTAGCGAGGGTCGACTCACGTTTGATAGCCGGCTTTGGTCTAGAGGGATTGCTCGCTCCGCTGTCTTGGCAATAGATCTCTACGCTTGGAATGGAATCCGGAGTCGCGCTGACTTCAAACGGCTTCACGTCCGTGGCTGTGTTAGTGCTGCGAATGAGCAGAGTGCCCGCGTGCTGCCCGGGGGCGAGCTCGGCCTCCGCGCGGAAGCAGGAACCCGGGGAGTGCCACAGGAGACTGGTGCGCCCCCCCGCCGCGCTCACGTACGTCACCTGCTCGCTCTGAGACAGCTGCAGGCGGACCGAGAGCAGGACCCGCTGCTTCCCAACTGGCGCCGGGACGGGGGCCCTCTGCGTCGCGTGGGTGGGTATCTGCGGACAGCTGGCGTGTCGGAGGTTGAGGAGCGTCCCGGGGAGAAGGGCGGGTCGGGTCGGCTGTCGGAGGTTGTAGTTGCTTACAGGCCCGCATGACGTCATGTGTAAATCCTTATTCGCCTCTTCAGAGAATTTAGCTCCGCACATAAGACACTCCCAGTGTATCCGAGGAGCGGGTGCTCTCACGTTCCCAGGCTGGGGGTCAAGGGGCGGTCGCCGAATTATTGGTTGGTTATTGGCATACATGCTCCCTCTGCTGCTCTAATGCGAGCTAATACTCGCTAACAAACACTCAGCGGTTCTATGGGACAACTCCCGCCTGCGTCGGGTTTTATCTAGGTGCCTGACCGGCACTTTTAGGTGCCAGCCAGACATCGGTTGAGATGCAAATGTGCTTGCAGTGTGATCCCATTAAGGTGCCGGGTTGGCACTTAATTTGGTGCCAGGTTTCTGACAAGATTTTTTGGCATAGAAATTCCTGGATAAATCCCTGTTTAGGTACTGTACAAACTTTACCTCCTTCAAATAATGCCTCATCATTGAATTATACCGATTATGTATTATGGCTAACACGTTTAGGGTGCCGTAAAGATTTAAACTTCCATAAAAAAAGTGCCGGCCAAGAATATCCTAGATAAACCCCTGGTCTGATACACTGTATTACGCAAGTATCATAAAATATACGCACATTCTAAAGTGTGAAATGCAAATAAACAATCAAAGTATTAAGAAACAAGAAAGTACAAAATAGGGCATAATTAGGTTATTCCAAAGGCGGAAAAGCGGAGGCAGGGGTGTTCTGTTAATATAGAGAATATTTCTAACTAGACTCAGTTAACTTTGTATTCAATAACTAACATACAATATTACAGGAGCTGAAGTAATAGACTTAGATGTCTGACTTTATTGGATCATGATGGGAAATGTAAACCTCATTAACTGGTAGGAATATAGCATGTCGGTACTTGGCATGGAAAAATCTGTGATTATTATACTCACCGTTGCTGTCCCCCAGTGGATCCAAGAACTCAATTCCTGCAATGGTCTTATCATGTTTGTGTTTCCCTCGTATTATAACTCTAATAGTTCCAACGATATAATTAATACTTCCTTTGGGTCTGCACACTGCAAGCTCATCCACTAAGTTCTCAGGTTTCTCTACTTGGTTCAATGTGTAGAATTTTGAGTTTTTTCCACCATAATAAATATCTGTTGACGTATATTTATGTTGAATAGGACCAACAGCTTTTGGAGGTTCAGATCGTTTTTCCTTGACACTGATATCTAATGAGAAACATAGAATAATTTCATTGGATTGTCAACTGACTGATATAACTTTGTGTCCCAAAGTTAAGAGGAGGGACACCCTCTCAAACCTCAATGAATTATTGAGTTATAAACTGTTGTATTAAATTTATACGTACTACAATGATTCAAAGTAGGAATTCATGGAAGTAGAAGTCTCATCCAGTATTACTAAGACCAGCTAACCTTGAGTAGGTGGTTTGGAAGCATAACAGTCAGCTGATTGATGCTTACTGTCTGCTTTGCACTGAGCAGAAAGTTTGTAAAACTCCAACTTAAATATCTCGAGCTCTTTCATTGAATTATCTAGATTCTCTTTAAGGATGTTATTCTCTGTAATCTTTTCTTCAATGTATGTTCTTAGAGTTTTATTATCCTTGTTTTTATCAGAGAGCTGTTGTTCAAGCTGTCTCACCCGATCAACATCTAAAACACTCCATAATAACTAGAATGCCTATAGTTAGCTAACATTACACTCTACCTGTCGTATCACTATGCTGTCTCCTCATAGCTTGGCCTGTTGGTCTCTTTAACTCGTGTCCCAGACTCTGACTGACGGACAGTTCGCACACATCCCTCTCGCTCTCCGTCGCTTCAAACTGACTCGCCACGTCTAGCTTGCTAGCTAGCAATTCCTGCGCTCCTCTTAGCTCAGCTTTCACAGAAGCAACCGCCTTCCTAAGATCGTCACATTCACTCGTTTTGAGAGATAAATTCATTTCCAATTCTTCGATTTTTTCTAAAGATTTCTTGCTACCACTGATTGCTGCCCCAGAGTAAGTCATTCTACTTTGATTTCCTGAATTACTGTCTAGATTCCTTCCTATTTTGGACACTTGCACCCTCAGATGTATCAATTCCTTTTCTAACTGGGAGCTATTCCGTCTCATAGTCTCATATTCTGAATCAGCTGGTCGCTTAGACAGTTGTTCAATCAACTGCTGTTTCGTACTCAGTTCCACCTGCAGCCCAGCAATGCGTGCGTTCAATGAACTAACGCGTTCTTCTGCACCGACAGATTGCGAGTCAGAACTCCTCTGTTTCCTCTCAAAATCATTTCTCGTCGAATAACTGTTGTCAGCTAAAGACTCCATCCGGGATTTCAACACGACTATCTCACTTTCCAGCTGCTGCTGCTGGTTAACTAGAGCGGCATTCTCCTCCCGCAAGGCCTGCTCTCCTCTCCGGAGGTTGACAACCGAAGCTCTCTGAAGGTCCAGCTCCTTTCTGAGCTCGGCAACCAGAGCCTCAGACTCGTCGAACTTGGATTTATCTTCGCTGTACTTGTCGAACACTTGGTGTGATTTCTCACTGAATCGTCCTACCAATAAGGAAGACTCAAATCTCCATTCATATCTAACCAATAATAAATACACAGAACTTGCATACCCATCTCCTCCTCCAAGCTCTTTAGCTCTTCTACTTTGTAAGATACTGTTTTCTCCTTATCTGCTAGTCTAGCTTTCAACTCGGATATTGTTTGTTTGTGTTTCTCCTCTCTCTTCAGGAGCTCTGCAGTCTCGGTTGCATGTCGCTGCTTCAGGAGCTCAATCTCAGTCCTGCACTTTTCCTATCAGTTGAATGACTCATGAAACCAGTGCTTAGACATGCGCCGCAAGAACTAACCAATTCCTTCAATGTCTGCTTGCTTATTCCAGGCTGAGAATACGAGTCAGCAACAACTTGTCCTTTCGCTAAAAGGAAGTATAATTAATATCTCTGGGCTGGTCTCCGTGAGAGCAAACTAACCGCGGTCAGGTACCGCCTTAGGCGCGTCTGCACCTACAGTCTTTAGCACGACCTGGGTCTGCTTGCCTTCGTGCCTCGGGACGCTGAAAGGCATAACCTCGTAGACTCCGCTGTCGGAGATGTTGAGAGACCCCTCGTGCTCCCCCACCTCCATTTCGCACTCACACTCAAACCTTGCTTTTCCCGAGGAGGCGGGGTTCTGCGACTTGTGTTCCAGCACGAACATATTTCCGGACTTGTTGAAGAAGTATATTTCTCTCTCCCCGGTCTGCACCTGCTTTATCCACGCCAGCAGCACCGACTGCTTTCGAGACGAACTCCCGTCTGCAGAAAGCTCTGTTAAGAGACCAATAACGTAGCTAACCGCAAATCTACTAATTACCTTTATGGGCGTGCTCTCGCTCCGGGGGTTCCTGCTGCTTGCAGTCCACAGTCATGTGTTTGTCCTTTGCTACCTCTGTTGCGAAATTTTTGCCGCAGAGCGGACACTTCCACTTAGTGTCCTCCATGGTCCTCCTCCTATTTCTGTGCTCAGAGTTCTCAGACATCCGATCTCTGCTAGCTACGCTCTGGGAAATTATAAACTATATTCATGCACAAACACGTTAAATAACAATAGGTACAGGAGTCCTAACGAGGCTACTTGCTGCAGTTGGCGCACAGCGGCATCAGGTCGCTATTAACGGTGTTGCAGTACACACAGAGCCACTGCTCCGGGCCCACCTCCAGCATGCCCCTGTTGTGCACTCTGTTGCTGGTCGTGTACTTCGGGGGGAGGGGCGGGGGCACGCTGTCCGTCGCTATCTCCACATCCGGCGGCAGCTGCACGTGCGTGACGGGCGCCTGCTGGTACCGGTAGGCCAGCTCCAGCTCCTCTATCTCGCTGGAGAGCAGGGAGAGCTCCCGCAGCTTGCGGTCCACCTCCGAGGAGTGCGCGAGCCCCCCGCCCTCCTGCTGCTGCTGCAGCTCCGACAGCCGCTGCTTCTTGACCTCCAGGCGTCGCCGCACCTCCTGCTCCTGTCGTATGACGTCATGCAGCGCGCTCAGCATCCGGTCGCACGCCTCCTGTTGCTGCTGCAGCAGCCTCGCCCCTTCGCGCCCAACCGCAGCCATTTATATGCTAGTCTAGACTTAGCTCACTTATTCTACTTACACTTAATAACGACTTATTACGAGACCAGCTTAACTGAGTCAGTATGTGGCACTGCTGCTAATTATACTGAGACTATTATAGTAATTTATAATATGTCAGTATACTGCTGAGTAACAGAATTAATTAATTGCAAGTTCTTTCCGAAATGATTTGCTCAGGTTGATTTGATACATACTATTTGTTTGGAGATTGCGTAACAGTGAAGTTACGTATACTGGCATGCAATATTATAAGACTCACCAAAATTAGCTTGCATTGTCTATAAAGGAACTGCTGAGAAAATACACCACAATTGGATCAATTACATCCCAAAATTAGAATTTCAGACAAATGGAGCCCTTATAACTGGAGGAAGCTGTCTCTGGATAATTGTATATATTTTCCGTATTTCTATACAACAAACACTTGGTTTAATAATAGAGTATTTAATTAATAATAGAGTATTCAATGCTGCAGGTACGATGCCAGTATCCCTGGTCACTGTGATTGCTCAATTAGAGAAGTATTTAGAAAGACTTTGTTGTTTCTGCAGATGCAGTGGGAGGGGCAGTTCTTGATTCGAGACGCCGGGAACAGCTGGTGGCTCAAGCAGCTGATCAGGCCCCACTGGACTTACCAGCTGTGCTTCCTCAAAGCTGCAGGTGAGGGAGCCGTCCACATCCGATAACCCCACGGCAGTCAGCTGATTATCCTCCAGCTCCTGGATCTGTCTCTTGAGCCCGGGGACTATAACTTCCCTGTAGCCCTCCAGCTGCTGCTGACAGGCCTCAGTCTCTCTCCGCAGCCGCAGGTTCTGCTCCCGCAGCGCGGCCATGTTCTGTCGACTCTCTTCCAGCTCCTCCTCCTTCCGCTTAATCGTGCTTTGGAAGAACTTGGATATCTCCGGGTCCGGAGGCGCTCTCTGCTCGGACTTAGTCTCACCTCCGAGCTTCGACCGCTCCTTCAGTCTCTCCAGGTCGAGCTCGCAGGCCTTCTTAACCAGCACCAGTTCGTCGCGCTCCTTCTCCACGGCCCGCAGCTGTCCCCTCAGGGCCCGGGCCTCTGTCTCCTCCCCTCCGTCCGGCGGCGCCAGGCGCACCTGAGTCCGCTCCGCCACGGCCTCTGGGGCTCTCTCGAGCTGGGCAGCCGTTGAAATCCTCTCTTTGAGAGACTCGCGTATTATCTGAGACTTCTCCAGCTCCTTCTTCAGTTGATCCAACTCGAGCTCGCTCTTCGCACTGCTCTCCCTCAGTCTGTCCTCGAGCTGTCCGGTCGCCAGCTGCCAGGCCCCCTCCCTCCCAGCCAGCTCCTCTCGCGCGCCCCGCAGCTCCGCCTCCAGCTGGGAGACCCTCTCGCGCCTCTCGACTATCTCCTCCTCCTGGTCCTTCAGCTGGTTCTCCTGAACACTCGTGATCAGCTGGAGGGTGGCCAGCTGCTGCGACAGGTCCGTGTTCTCCTTATCCCTCAAGCTGAGCTGCGACTTGCTCCTCCCTATAGCAGAGATAACACTGCGTGTAATCTCAGTTCCGTGCTTACCTAGGGCAGCGGAGAGCTCCCCGTCAGGCCGCTCGGCGCTCGCTTTCCTCTGCTCGGACTCCCGCTTCAGAGCAGTGACGGTCTTCATGAGCGCCAGCTTCTCCCCCTCCAGCTGCTGCCGCTTGGCCTCCCTCTCTCTGCCCAGAGTCTCCGCCTGCTTCCGGTACTTGGAGCAGTCAGCTGAGAGCTTCTTGTTCTGCTCCCGCAGCTCGCCCTCTTTCTGCGAGTGCTTGTCGTTCTCTTTCTGCAGACTCTTTATCTGCTTCTTAGCGTCTCCCTCCCTCGCATTCCAGTCTCCCTCTTGGTTGTTATCCACGGCCTTGCTCAGTTTCTTCTTCAAATCTCGACTCTTGGACTTCTTGGGGGTTTCGGCCTCTGCCTTACCTGCCACCTGCTCCACAGCCACAGGCTCCTCGCGCTTTTTGAGCTCCTCTGCCTCGTCATTAATCGCGAGCTCTATTATCTGCATTTTCGCATTTATCTTGGTTTCGGCTACATAGAAGCTGTGAACTTCCGCAGACAGGTTTATGTCGTTTACGCTGAGCAGCCCGTCCTGCGGGCCCGCGCTCAGCCGCGCCTCTGCCTGGAACCTGCGCTCCTGGTCGCACCAGCGCAGAGTGACGGCCTCCCCCGCCTTCGTGAACAGCTGCACCTCCGTCTCGAGCGTCTGCTTCTCCTTGGTCCACACCAGCAGCACGACCGGCGCCTGGCTGTCGATGGACTCGTACAGCGGCTCCTCAGGCACTGGGGACAACAGTAGCTAACTAAGCAGATTAACAGCTGACAGACTCACCAGCTGGCGGCTCCGGCTGGAGACACTGATACAGGTGCTGGTCCCTCTCAGCTTCGGAGAAGAACTTCTGGCTGCACTGGAGGCACTCCCACCGGGTTGGGCTGCAGGGGGAGAGGGGGGCGTGAGCGGGCAGCAGCTGGCTGTGTCTCTGCTCCTGTCCCATCGTATGTCTCTGCTCCTGTCCTGTATAGCTGTGTTCTTGTCCCATCAAATAACTCTGCTCCTGTCCTGTATAGCTGTGTTCCTGTCCCATCAAATAACTCTGCTCCTGCCCTGTATAACTGTGTTCTTGCTCCATCAAATAACTCTGCTCCTGCCCTGTATAGCTGTGTTCCTGTCCCATGTAGCCGAGGGGGCTACCTGGGTGTTGGTGGGAGGGGTGGGGGACGTAGGGGTTGGGCTGGGGAGAGGTGGGGTAGAACTGGTGGTGCATTGCTTCACCTGGGAAAGCGCCGACTTGAGGCAGTGAGTGGTATCTATTTGGGTCCATTCACAATATCCTGCTAACTTGAAACGGTATAATATAAAGCTAACTCGCTACTACACTTAATTAAGAGCTAAAATGAGCTAGCACTTTGCTTAGTTCATATATTAGCTTATTACGTCATATTTAAATACATTCTCGCCGATTAAATTTAAATTAATTTTAACGTACACAACTACACTGTACGACGGTATGTACTTGTGTGTGTGCCAAGCAATGGAAAGTGGGCTTGATTAGATAATTTAGATTAAATAATCCTATCTAGTTACCAAGTAACTACCAACTAAAACGAATTACGTAAATAGTTTAGGATCTTTGGAAGTAACATATGTATGCTATCCAACTAGTCACTAACTGTAATCAAAATTAATCTGACTAAACTGTAGAAACTAATATTCCAATTGCAAGTCGACAATACTAAATTTGTAATCACTAGCAGGCCTCCAGGGACACATTTATTGACGCTAACTACTTATATAAGTACGAGACATTTCCCGTTTTAGAACATCTCTTTGCTTGCTAGCAGTTTACTTATCTTGCAAGATGAATCTACCGAAGTGTGTACGTCGTTTCGGATATTTACTATGGAAGAATATTCTTTGGAAAGTTCGCAATTGGCCAGGAACAATTCTAGAGATAATTTTTCCTACTTTTTTATTTATTCTCCTCATTGTTCTGAGGACTCAAAACCCCCCGGAGAGCAGGCCCCTCCAGGAGCGGGCGGCCAAGGCCCTGCCCAGTGCCGGACTTATACCTTTCATGCAGACTGCCTACTGCGACATGAACAATAAGTTCAGCAACAGGCCAGACGGCCTGCCAGACTTCAGCGGGTCAAAGGTCGACTCGTTATACCAACAGCTGGCCAAGGTGAGTTTATATGCTCAATGTTTGTGGGTCTCATTTTACTGGAACAATTTATAAGATATTCAACAAAACTGATGGAGCACTGGACAATGTCAACAATTTCCAAGACACAATCCAACACGTATCTCGGTTGTTAGGACCCTCCCCTCCCCAACAGGAGGACACACAAAATCTGAACAGTACTCTCTCCCAGCTGTGCGCCGGCACTCAAAACAGCTCTCTCAGCCTGAGGCGGCGCTTAGGGCTGGACAGCGTATGCAGCCGCAGCCTAGCGGATAGGACCAGCAACCTGACGTCATCTCAGAGGAGCCAGCTGTACGCGCTGGCTGCCCTGGGAGTAGGGACAGGGACAGGGACAGGGACAGGGGCGGGGGGCGACCTGTCCAGTCTGGTTGAGCTCTACAAGGGCGTGCAGGAGGACCTCGAGGTGGCGCAGGACTTCCGAGAGCTCTTCTCGGACCCGGGCGCCACGCTCTGCGGCAGCCGGGGAAGCGGAGGCAGCAAACTGCTGGACTATTTCGCGGATAATTCTGCAGACACGGATCAAGCACAGGCTACACGCACTAAGAGAGAAGCAGACACCAACAGTTCCACTCAGAACTCCAGTAAGCTACTCGTTATTAGCCGCAGCGTTTGTACTGTGTTATCAGTGCCTCTGTAGCGGGAGCAGGGCTCGAGGATACCGGAATCAGAATAATATTCACACCTAACAACTCCCTGGCGTGGGGCATCATACGCGAGATGAACACCTCCATACACTACATTGACGTCATCAGGGACCTGCTTAACTCCATCCTCAAGCAGAACAGAGAGGTGCGGGGGCTCTTGGACAGGCTCTCGGACCAAGGCCAGGACCAGAAGCTCGTCAAAGGTCTCAGGTAAGACAGGTGTTACCATCCCTATTAACACGTCTCACAATCGGAATGCCACATAGAGAGCTGGCGAGAGAGCAGAGCATGCATCAGCTGTCGGGAGTGCCCTCCTCGGAGCAGCTGCTGACGGCCTCCAGCCTCCTGGACCAGCGGGCCTCGCCCAACCTGTGGGACTACACGGACTGGGTGGACGGGAACGTGAGTGCCGTGCTGGGCAGCAGGGCCTTCAGGATAAACCTGGACATCTTCCGGGCGTACGGGAGCGAGGCGCAGCTGGTCAGCATAGCGACTGACCAACAGGAGCGGAACAGGCTGGGCATAAGCGCGGTCATAGCGGGAATAGTGTTCCAGGTAAGCAGTGCTCTGCGGGTCTCGTCCAAATCTGATGACTGCCTTCTAGAATCTTCCATCCAACGGTACAGCGCTGCCTCCGCAGGTCCGCTACAAGATTCGCACCTACGGGTACTCCGTGGTGAACCCGGACAAGCTGCGGAACCTCGTATGGGAGCCGGGCCCGGGGACCAGAAAGAAGCAGTACCTCCAGTACGGGTTCATATTCATACAGGTACTCTATTCGCACTCTAGCTAGACAGTGTTCCTTAATACGCCTATTGTAACAGGACCTGGTAGAGCGGGCAGTGGTCAACCAACAGCTGAACGCGAGTGTCAACGCCCCCGGGGGGTACGTGCAGCCGTTCCCCTTCCCGTGCTACGAGAGCGACGACTTCATGCTGGTGCTGCAGGCCGTGCTGCCGCTGCTGCTGGTCATCTCCAGCAGTCTGGCCGTGAGTCTGCTCGCCAGGGTGCTCACCTTCGAGCGCGAGCACAAGCTGCAGGACATGCTGGCGCTGATGGGCGTGGGGGTGGTGGAGCACTGGTGCAGTTGGATTGTGGTGTACATGTTCCTGCTGCTGCCCTCCACCTGCGTGAACTGGGCCGTTCTCAGCTTCGGGGGCATCCTGTCCCGCTCGGACGCGCTCCTGCTGCTGCTGGTGCTGCTCACCTACAACCTCTCACTCACTGCCTTCGCCATCCTGGCCAGCATTCCCTTCAAGAACGCGAACATCGCCGGCAGCGCGACCGGCCTGATCTACTTCGTGCTCTTCTTCCTCACGCCGGTGGTGGAGTACCTGGAGTTCAGTCTGAGCATGTGGCAGATGCTGCTGGTGCTGCTCCTCAGTCCCTCTGCGCTGGGACTATTCACCTACTACGCGGTGCAGTACGAGGTGCAGGCGACCGGTCTGCACTGGAGCAACCTGCACCTGTCCCCCTACACCACGGACAGGGCCAACCCGCTCTTGTGCTGGCTGTTCCTGCTGCTGGACGCTGCGGTATACTTCTGGCTGGCCTTCTACCTGCAGGCGGTGCTGCCGGGTCTGCTCGGGGTCCGCAGGCCCTGGTACTTCCCGCTGGACCCGCGCTACTGGCTGGGCTCCCACCGGGCCGCGGCCCTCTGGAGGCGGGTCCGGGGGGACAGACAGGCCCCGCTGGAAGACGCGTCCGCTCTGCTGGAGGGGGAGGGGGGCAGCTGGGAGGTGCTGGCCGAAGAGGAGGGACCGGAGCACCTGGAGAAGGGGGTGGAGGTAAACCGAATGGGCAAGACGTACTCGTGGGGGCTCTTCGGGCGCCAGAAGGTGGCTGCGCTCCACTGTCTGTCTCTGAGTCTGTACGAGGGACAGGTGACGGCCCTGCTGGGACACAACGGGGCCGGCAAGACCAGTCTGATGATGATTCTGAGCGGAATCCTGTCCCAGAGCTCCGGCAGCGCCACCATATACGGCAAGTCCCTGGAGAGGGACATCGGCCAGCTGCGCGACCGCTACTTGGGCCTGTGTCCGCAGCACAACATCCTCTACGACCACCTGAGCGCCGACGAGCACCTGCTCTTCTACGGGGCCCTGCGGGGGCTGCCCGGGGCCCAGATCCGCAGGGAGGCGGCGGCGCTGCTGGCCTGCATGCGGCTGCTCGCGCACAGGGGGAAGCGCGTGCACCAGCTCTCGGGCGGCATGCGCAGGAAGCTCTGCGTCTGCATCGCATTCCTGGGCGCGCCCAAGCTGGTGGTGCTGGACGAGCCCACGGCCGGGATCGACCCGTACTCGCGGCGACACATCTGGGACTTCCTGATGTCGCAGCGCGAGGGCAGGTGCATCCTGCTGAGCACACACCACATGGACGAGGCGGAGGTGGTGGGCGACCGGATTGCCATCATAGACCACGGACACCTCCTCTGCGTGGGCGGGCTGCCCTTCCTGAAGCAGCAGTTCCAGCTCAAGTACCTGCTCAAGCTGGAGAAGGAGAGCGAAGCCACGGCCACGAGTGACGTCACGCGGCTCGTGCAGACACACGTGCCCTCCGCCAAGCTGGACAAGGGGGCGGGCGAGGAGGTGCACTACTCCATTCCCCTCTCCGTGGTGCGAGAGGACGAGAGTCTCTCCCGCCTCTTCTCGGTGCTGGAGCGCGAGCGGCGCGCTCTCGGGATCTCCTCCTACGGCCTCGAGACGCCCACCCTGGAACAGCTGTTCCTTAAGCTCACGCAGCTGCGCTACAGCGATGAGATAGCGCAGCAGAGTCCGGAGGAGACAGGGAAACCCGTCGTCTCCAGCCCCGCCCCGCCCTCCCGCGCCTCTCGCCTCCTCTCCCCGCTCCGCGGCTGCTGCCTGCAGGCCTACGCGCTGCTGCTGAAGAGACTGCACCACTCGCGACGGGACCTGAGGGGGCTCCTCCTGCAGTACTTCCTGTTCCTCTTCATGCTGGCGCTCACGCTGTGGGTGACCAGCCTCTCTCCTTACCCCGATAACAGCGGCGCCATCACATTCTCCACGGCTGCTTACGAGCAGATCTCGGATCCTAACCAGTTCGTCATCCTCGGTTCCGGCCTGCTCCCTGTCCCCTCTGGCTATCCGACGGCTGAGAGCTATCTGCAGACCGTCGTCTGTCCGGGGGGGCTGGGCGTGCCCACCGGATACACCCCGGACCCCCTCCTCGAAAACTCACACCTCAACTTCTCATCCAATAGCAGACAGACGCCCCTACTGTGTCCGTGGTACCCTCGGCAGAAGTGGCACTCATTCAATACCGTCAACAGGACACAAGTGCAGAGTCTGGTTAACGCCAGCTGTTCCTGCGTCGCAGGAGACTACCAATGTCCGGCGGGTTCCTCCGGCCCCCAGCCCGGGACCCTGGTGTGCGTGGGGGACGGGAGCGTGCTCCTGGACCTCCGGGGGCGGAACGTCAGCGACTACCTGCTCAAGACGCAGCGGCGGTACGTGCAGCGGCTCTACGGGGGCGTCAGCTTCGGACAGACTCGCGAGGACGTCCCCAAGGTGAGGGGAGACATCCGCGATGCTGTCAACAAGAATATCCGCGAGAACAACAACAAGCTAAGCTTCGAGACGTTCGTGGAGAGAGAGTACAGCAAGGCCTGGTTCAGCTTCAAGGGGTACCACGCGATGCCCATCTACCTGAATGTGATGAACAACGCGATTCTGCGTCGCGAGCTCTGGAGCCTGCGCGGGCTCTCCTCCAACCTCTCCAGCTACGGGATCGTGGCCGCCTCGGAGCCCTGGCCGCCCACCCGCGACGAGCTGGCGCTGAGACAGATCCGCTCCGGCAAGCCGCTCATGGTCCCGCTGCTGGCGCTCTTCGGGTTCTGCTTCCTGGCCTCTTCCTACGTGCTGTTCGTCCTCGAGGAGCGGGTCTCGGGCACGAAGCACCTGCAGGCCATCTCGGGCCTCAACAAGCTGGTCTACTGGAGCTCCTCCTACTGCTGGGACCTGGCGGGGTACACCCTGGCCATCCTGCTCGGCTCCCTCGTGCTCGTAGCTTTCGACAAACCCGAGTTCGTGTCCCCCGCCTACTACCCAGTGTTCCTGGCGGCCTGCATGGGGTTCGGGTGCGTGAGCATCTCCCTCATGTACTCTGTCTCCTGGCTATTCTCCAGCCCCGGCAAGGCCTACGTGGTCATGTTCTGTCTCAGCTACGTGGTGGGGATGATAACCATGGTAGTCAACTTCTCGTACGACTTCATCAACAGGGACAAGAACGAGGACACCGTGCACCTCCTGGAGAACATATTCCTGGTCTTCCCCTCCTACTCCCTCTGCAAGGTGTTCTACCAGCTGATCAGCATATACCTAACGGAGACCGCCTTCAGGGAGTTCGGCGCTAAGTTCAACGTCAGCGGCGAGGCGGCGGGCTCCCAGAGCCAGCTGTACCAGTTCGACGCGGTCTGGAAGTACACCACCGCCATGTTTGTGGAGGCGGCGCTGCTGTTCCTGCTTAACCTCGCTATCGACCTGTGTTCCGACTTTCTCACCAGCCACCCGCCCCTCAAGCTGCTTCCTGTCAGACGCGACGCTCTGGAGGGGGATGACGTCATCGAGGAGGAGAGACGGGTGTTGGCGGGGCCCGGGGATTACACGCTGTCCCTCTCGCACCTCTACAAGCGCTACTTCAGCCCCAGGGACCTGCTCCGCCCCTTCCTGCCGCGAGCCCTGCGGCGCCCGGCCCCGTACGCCGTGCGGAACCTGACGCTGGGCGTGCGCGGGGAGTGCTTCGGGCTGCTGGGGCTGAACGGGGCGGGCAAGACCTCCGTCTTCAACATGATAACCGGGGCGCGCAGTGTGAGCAGCGGGCGCATCGGGATATCCGGGCAGGACATACAGCGGGCGCGTCTCAGCGCCTACCGGCTGCTGGGCTACTGCGCGCAGCACGACTCGCTGTTCCCGCTGCTCACGGGCCGCGAACAGCTGCTGCTCTACGGACGGCTGCGCGGCCTGAGCGGGAGACAGCTGGCGCGGCGGGTCGATCAGCTGATCGGCAGGCTGTGTCTGGACGAGTACGCAGACATGCCCTCGGGCCGGTACTCCGGGGGCAACAAGCGCAAGCTCTCGACCGCGATCGCGCTGGTCTCGCGGCCCCCACTGCTGCTGCTGGACGAGCCCACCGCGGGCATCGACCCCTACGCCAAGCAGTTCCTGTGGAAGCTGATCCGCGAGCTCACCTCCCAGGGCGTGTCCTCCCTGCTCACCACGCACAGCATGAGCGAGTGCGAGGCTCTCTGCTCGCGCATCGGGATCATGAAGGACGGGCGGCTGCAGTGCGTGGGGTCCCCCCAGCACCTCAAGTCCCGGTACGGACAGGGCTACGTGCTCAAGTTCCACCTCAAGCCCGCGGAGGAGCACCAACAGCTGCTGCGGGAGGTGCAGCGGAGACTGCCCCAGGCGCGCCTCAAGAACGAGCACCAGTCTCTGCTGGACTTCCAGCTGGAAGGAGAGTTCAGCCTGAGCGAAACTCTCTCCCACGTGTTCGCGATTATGAAGGAGTTCCCCATCCAGGAGTTCTCGATCGGACAGACGACCCTGGACGACGTGTTTCTGAGTATCGTGTCGGACCAGGAGCCCACCGCGGGCGAGGAGCTCGCGCTCACGGACCTACGCACCGTAGCTGTATAGGGGGGCACTGCTTTTAAGCGCGCGGACATTTTAACACTCATTTTATTCATTTTTAACTAAGGCTTGATGCCAATTGTAAATCTTGTTCAACATTTATTCGTGTTTACTGCATGAAGCTGGTCTGTTTGTTTAGCCCTGACACAGAGAAAAGATTCAGAAAATTCATTAACAATATACAATCAAGTTACAACTGGCCAGTTAACTATTATCTAGAATACACAGATTACAATTGTAAATATTGGCTCTACGCCACGTGCACAAACACCTCCTCCACGTACACGAACAAAGCGTGGTTGTGCTCGCACTCGAAGTACCGCATGCCCTCGAACTGCCCGTTGGAGGTCCCGGCCGCCTCTTCTAGCTTGACGCCCGCGATCACCAGCGTCTTACTCGGGTAGGAGTACCGCTTCGAGAAGATAAGCTGCAGGGTGCCCAGTCGGTATATGTCCCGCACCTTGACCAGCACCTGTTTGTGCAGGTGGCTCTCCGGCCGCTTCAGGTAGGACAGTCTCGTAGCATTAACGGAGCTAGACTTGTAGAACAGAGGCGTGTGCTTCTGAACGAAAGAGGTGAGGAGTTCGGGTCGGTAGATCTCCAGGCCTTCTATCCGGCTGGAGTGGTTTCTCAGGACTCTGGGCGTGGCTTTTGGGGCGTCCGCACTCCGCCCCTCCAGCTCCTGCACCCTGTTCTGCACCGAGGCCTTCCTCTTGTAGCTCTTGGCCGCAGGGGAGGCGGGGGGGTCAGTAGGGGACAGGGGCTCCCTCAAGTGATCCGAGTTTATCTTAGCTGTCAACTCGTACCCAGTTACTAGACTGGGCTTCTTAGCTGGCACCGGTTTCTTGTCCTGGGGCTTATCCTTGCTGAAGTACTCTCCCGTTTCAGCTTTCTTGTGATCGGACTCCGTAGAGCCGAGCGACAAGTACCCCCTCTCGTTGAAGGCAGGCCTCGCGGCCTCCGTGTGTCTCTCTGTGGTGGAACTGAGATCTCTGCTGTTTGCGGAATTAACAAGTTTAACAGCCTCCGCCTGTTTCGATTTATTCGCTAGAGTGCTGATCTCAATTAGTCTCTGTGCGTAATCATCCTGTAACTGCTGATGCGCATTCTTCAGCTCCTCGTGAGTCGTCCTCTCGCCCTCCGAGTTCAACTTGACCCTGTCACGCTCATCTATAGGCAGCAATAGTTAACGCAGTAGATTAATAAATAATATAGCTAATAGCCCAGAGTACTCACTCTTGTACTTGTAGGCGGCTGCCTTATAAGAGTCCCTCTCCATTTGAATATTTTGTATTTTCTTCTGCGATTCATCCAGCAGATCCTGGATCCTACCCTCCAGCTCTTTGCTGCGCTTTTCGGCAAGTTGCTGCTTGGCCCTGGCCTCCTCTCTGTTCCTAATCGCCTCTTCCTTCTCCCTAAGGAGGGCGGCGGCTCTCTCCTCCAGCTGTCTGGCCCTCTCGCCGTCCGCGGGCTTGTCTTTCAGCTGAGTCATGGCGGACACGAACTGCTTCTTCAGCTGCTCAATCTCCCTACTCAGCACGTCGTTCTCGTTGTCGCGCGCCTGCTTCAGCTTGTACAGGTTGTCGTAGTTGCTCTGCCACTTGCGCACCTCGGCCCCCAGGACCCTCTCCCCCTCCTCCCGCTCAGCCCGGGAGTTCGTCAGCTCTTCCTTCAGCTGTCCGATTATCCCATCGATCTGTTTCTTGTACTCGGCCTCCTCTCGAGATTTGTCTACTCAGAGGAGTTAATAAGCAGTAGCAACAAGGTGTTATAAGACATTAGCACCAAGAGGTGTTATAAGACATTAGCACTAGGGTCCTAAAGAGAGACTCACCGACAGCAGCAGCTGGCTTGCTCCTCGGGGGTGGGAGGGGCTGCTCCCCGGTGGGAATCCGGAACTCCACTCGACTCCTCTCTTCCTGCGCGGGCTGGGAGGACCTGCGGACAGCCTGCTCCCTCTGTGCCCCTTGTGTCCCTGAGAGGGAGACCGGTCTCTCCTCTGTCCCCAGCAGCTGGGAGGGAGGGGCCAGGGGACTGCTGATGTCCTGCTTGGACAGCTCTTCCCTGTGCTCTATAAATAGAATTAATTAACTGATACTAATATAAGCATTCTACGAGTGCGCCTTACTCGGTGCAACTATCGGTCTAGCGACCGGTGGGACAGATTGCTCCTGGGGGAGCGAGGCGAACTCCTGCGTGGGCGGGACTGCCCTGAGAGCGGAGAGCGGGAGCGTGGCTCTCCTCTCCTCTCTCACGATCTGGAAAGGCCGGGGGTGAGGCTGCTGATCCTCCTTCCTCTCAGACAAATACTTTTGAGGTCGTAGCTCTTCGAGTCGCGTGTTGGTTGCAATATGTTTGCTGTGGACATCTAAACAAAACAAACAACATGTTAATTAATATGCAACTTATTGAGTTACTTGACTACAATAGCCACAATATTATCATAACCTATTCTAGATTATAACAATGACTCAATTATGATATTGTGCAATTATTGAATGTCTACTTTATACTTTATACTGATTACCAGTAGACATATTCAGTAAGGTTCTGCTTTCAAGAGCCAGTGCTCTTGTGGCACAATTAGGAACTTAATCATCGTGTTTACTGAATACTGAGTGTGTGACTAATTAACTTTATGTTTTAGGATGTGTGACTCACATACAGAGGAAAAGTTAATTAAGCAAATTAACTTACGGTAGCATTACCTGTGTGGACTTAATTATACAATAATATTTGTTAGTATGATACAAGAGTTCGCATCATTATTAAAAGTAGGAAAACAAATTACCAATAATATTATATAATGCTTGATAATGTTAGTTGCTCGTGAGTGCACCACGTTTGTAACAATAAGAACAGCAGTTAATTAACCAGTAAACTGATTAACTCTCAATAAGAACAGTCGTGAAGGTCACGGAACAGTGTACATATCTACATTGAATATAATTACCTATCTGTGAGTAGAGCGGCCGCTGGATGGGCTCGGGGGGAGGGTTGTACCTCGGGGCGATGTCGATCAGGTCCAGCTTTATCTCCTGCACCGATACGCTGAACTGGCTGACATTGAATGGGTGCACCTCGTACACGACCAGCTCCGTGTCGGGGATGGCCAGACTGCCGGTGTGCTCGCCGGGAGACAGCCGGACCGAGGAGGTGAAGGCCTCCTTTCTGGAGTCCCACTTGAGCAGAATCTGCTCCGTGTCCACGTTGTCCAGGTACCCCAGTTCGGTCTCAAGGGTGGGCTGCTGCTTCTCCCACGACAGCTTAACCTCGAACCTTCCCCTCCTCGCCGCCTCGGGCGCGGGGCCCGCCGGCTGGGCCTGGGTAGGGGGCGGGGGCGGGGGCGGGCCGCTCACGGGGTGGTTGTGTCTCTGGACCTGCTGAACTAGGGTCCCGTCATGCTGAGAGGCTATATGATAACGACAGTTAAATTAAGGTGCCCATGATAATACACGTGTGTTATGTAGCATTAAATACAAACACGTGTGAGCAGCATATGGCAGAACTCTTAAGTGAGCATACTTACAGTCTCTCCAGGCGGTGCGTGTGTCGATCTTTGAGCTGCCGAGGTCGGCAGAGGCCTGCTTAGTAGCGGTCACATGGAGAGGATGGGGGGAGATAAAGGGGGCAGACTCCGGCAAGGGGGGAGGGGCCCGAGGGGTGTACATGAGCTGAGAGGAGCGGGAGTATCCGAACGGAGCTGTGGGCTGGGGAGGGGGAGGGGGGCCTGCCAGTGGGTACTGGGGGACTGGAGGCTGGAACTGAGTGGTTTGAATATTCATGTTTCGGAATAGCTGGTTCTTGGCCCCCTCCTGTAGGTACTGTGAGATGTGCGTGCTGTTAGCGACAGCGGCAGCCGTCGGGTACTTGGGCTTGGGGGGCGGGTACTGAATGCGTCTGCGCATGTCTTCCTCTGCTGGGTCGTTCTGCAGGTAACCTAACAGAGAGAGTAACCAGTAAACCTGTAGCGTAGACAGGAGAAAAGAGCAGGAATTATTCTATAGAAAGAGGAATGGAAAAGTAGAGTAGTTCAAGAGGTAAACATTCCTTGTATCCTAATATGATGCTGGAATGGAAACAAACCGTTTAATACCGAAAAAATAAGATTGCTAGACATTTAAAGGTTCGTGCTGGGTAGAGATTATCCATTAATTGATTAATTATCAGTAATTTAAAGGAAAAACATCAAAACTTCGTATGTAATTAATAGTTAATGGAATGTTCCGAGAAATAAATCAACCAAATAATAAATTAATTAACTAGAAGAATTCAATCAAAAGTTAATTAATTAGATGATAAACCATAACAACCATACATACCCTGTGGAATGGGAGGCTGCGCTGTCAGTTGGGTGGGTTCTATTCTTGATCCCACTGCAGAGCTGAAGTCACTCTTCTGAAGGGTTTGATTTGGGGCTGCATGTGGAGATGTGTAGGGCCACCCTCCATCGTTTTGGGATTGTCTAAATAGTACATTTGAATAATATTATACCAGTACCAGTACCAGTACCATAGCCTAGTGATAACTGATAAGTATTCAGCTTGGGAGGAGTCTCGCTACTAAGACGCTTATAAATTTATATATTAAAATAGAATAAGAATGTGCATTGCAATATATATGATCATAAGGAATTTATGTGATCATATATATTTAGAACAGATCAATTGAAGCAAGGCTTTAGACAGGCCTAGCCTGCGTTAATTAATACAATATTCAAAAGTATAATTTCCTATTTGAATTGGTGTCGCTTGCGACTTGACCATTACCTGAGGAGAGCACGAATTGGAGGGTCGTAGCTGCTGTCAAGAGAGTTGGGCCCGTCACCTAACGTACAATTCTCCATGTGAAGGTCCTTGTTCAATTCTGAATCAAATTTTTCCCCACATAAAAAGCACTCGAAAATATCTGAAGATGTTCGTAGCATAAAACCGATATCATTTATCTGCCGTGAATACATTTTTTGACTGAAATAAACTGATTCTAATCAAATTTGAAATATATATAACTATGTACGTAAATATCACACGAGTATTTATATATGAGAATTAAATTTACTATTCTACTTTGTATACAACTAGCCTAATAAGAATGTGGTTAAAAGTAGAGTTACTATCTTTTCAATATGTAACCTGGATACAGAATGTAGAATAGCAATCTGTAACTCAAATAATTTCTCTCCATCCTCAATTCAAACTAGTGTGGCCAATCGGCCTATACTATCAACTTAGGAAGAGTAGAACCAAGATCTGCATATCGATTTGTTGAGGTAGCAATGGTTTAATTGTTGGTAGTATTCGAATATTTTATTTGAATATTATAGCAACGTATGCTCTATTCTTGGAGGTATATTAGTAATTTCGAGTCTAATTACAATCCTGGGAATACAATAATGAAATGTCAAAAACATTAGCTGTAGAAAGGTAGTTTAGTAACTAATCATATAGTATAGTATCCAATAACTATTGACATCTAAAACTAGTGAAATAGTGAGAGTAGGGAGAAGGATCAGAGCACTGGTGACGATCATACGCAGTTAGTTGATTGGGACAATCTTAAGAATTAACTTCGAATGGTCTGAAGGAGCTATTAATGGCACATGGAATTTCTCCACTGTGTACATTCCCGAGTCTACGAGGGTCAGCTGACCGAAGTGCTGCCCCTCCTCCAGCTCGGTCTCGCACACGTAGTACTCCTGTCTCCTGTCCCACAACAGTTCGCTGCAGCCGTCATAGTTGTCGAAGTAGAAGACGCGGTCCCCCATGGTGTCCACCTGTTTGTACCAGATTAGCAGCACTTTGTATCTACGAATCTCCTCAAGGTATTTGTGCGCTGAGCTAGAGTGTCGCTGCACGGGCGGAGGCGCCGGGTGGATGGGCAGCGGCAGCTTGTGTGCGGACGGGCTCTGAGCCTCAAGTTCGCTCGCAGGGAGATCTGCTTTCGCCGGGGATCCCCTAGAGAGTTCTAAGGGCTGAGTGAAAGCCCTTGGGTGTGGCAGAACGGGCGCCATCCTACTCTGGTTCTGAGCCTGCGGATGGCTGAGGAAGGGGGCCGCGGGCGGAGGGGCAGGGTCCGGGGCCTGGGGTCTCTGCGGGGTGTCCAGCAGGGGCGCGTTGTTGGCTACGATACGGGGAGAGAGGTTTATTTGTTGTACGGAGGGCGAGTAATTTGATATACCGGATACGGTGGGCTGCTGGGTGTTAGCAGGGGTGTAGTGGGGCGGGTTAGAGACCTGTCGGTACCGCGTCTCCTCATGCACTGGGTTGAAGTTGTTCAATCTAGAGAGTCACATAACATACCTATCTACCTAAGTGGTAGCTAGGTCGGCACTTACGCGGCGCTCTGCTGCTGCTGTCCCATTTGATAGAAGTGCGCCTGTGCGGTCTCTCTCTGCGCCGGGCCTCTGTGGCCCGACAGAGATGACGTCATGGGCACACACTGCCCCTCTCTCTTGTGGGTCTCTATTTCTGCGATCGAGGGGAAGATCTGCCCGCAAGCGGTGCAGGCCATTGGCGTTATTCGCAGCGAAGTGGCGTCTCCCGGGGAGCGAGCAGAGTCCGATACCCGCCTGGGCATGATGGGTCCCTCCACGGGCACGAATATGGGCGGGTACACGCCCTGCACAGAGTAGGGCTCCCGCAGGTTGTGGGACTGGACCGCGCCGTAGATGGGATTATCCGCAACTTGGAACCTGGCCTTCTGCTCCTGTCCCCCCGTCTGGTGCTGCTGGGCGGGGGAGGGGGCGGGGGCGGGGCTCTGGCAGTAGACACACGGACAGGGACCACTGCCCCCCGAGTGGGCCCCCTGTCCGTGGGGGCTCGGGCCCGGGGAGGGCCTCTTGTGCGGCTCGGAGGCGTAGGAGATTGTGCATATGTTCTGGATGGACTGCTCCACGTCCTGCGACCCCCACAGGATGCGGATGTTCAGCTCCCTGTCTATCTTCTGTCGGAACTCCTCGATAGAGGCGGCCACGGTCGTCAGGATCTTAAAGTTGACGTCTCCAAGTGTGTTTGTACCTAAGCATAGCTAGCTAACAGATACCATACGTATAGTGCCGTGAATAGGCTACCTAACTTCTGCTGGTTGAGGTTGTAGGTCTCGCTGAGGAGGTTTATGTTCTTGGCGCAGGTGTCCAGCTCGTTGAGTCTGTCATTGAGAACCTGGTCCAGTTCCTGGCTCACCTGCTCCTCCCTCTCGGCCAGCGAGTGTCGGATCTGGTCAAACTTCCGCTTCAGGTCGGAGTGCTGCGTCTCCACTATTCTGCGGATCTTCTCCTTGGCCTGCTGGACCGACTCCTGGCTCTGCGACCCCCCGGGGAGAGGGGGCGCGTTGGTGCCGGCGGTGTTCTGGTGCCGCGGGAGTTGGTAGCTCATGAGTGAGGTGTCTCTTGGGGATATAACTGGGAGCGAATGGAAGAGAAGTAAATTACGAGATTCAGTAGTCAATCGATAAGTACAGTTAAGTAGGATCCCTATGATGTAACAGTTTATAAGTACGTATGTGGCTCAAGGTTGTGAAAGTAGATTCATATTACGTATACTTTAAATATGATGTATGTCTAAATAGCAAATTATACAATAACAAGCTAAATAGAAATAGGATATCTATAAAATATATGATAATAATACATAACATAACATAGCATAGCATGATAGAGTGGGTAGTAGAAACAAATTAGAGGATAGTATATTGATTGTTCGGTATAACTGACAGGATAAACTCAATGCTGACTCGTAATGAAGCCCAGCAGATCAGGTCTCGTTACAACACGAACCGCCTCGGACCCAGCTTGGGACACAACTGCGAAGAGCTCCTTCTCCACTATCCGACTGACCCTCCCCAGGGGCATGTCGTGGGGCACGGTAGCGAACTCGGGGGAGAGGGCTTTGGACACGTTGTCGGCCAGGCTGCAGCCGCTGCGGATCAGCTTAGCGGTGAGGCTCTTCATGGTGACCACGCCGAACAGGGCGCCCTCCTCCGTGACTATGGGGAGGTGGTCCGCGCCCCCCTTCTGCATCAGCTCCAGAGCCTAGAGAGAAGCAGTAGACACTGCTGACTCAACAGCCGCAACACATACCTGCTTGCAGGTGGCCTGTCTCTCTCCAGTGAGGGGAGGGGGCAGCGTCAGAGCGGACACGGGCGTGTCCCACCACCAGGGGTTCTCCCGGCCCAGGTCCCTCTCGTCCATGAGTCCCTTCTCTATCATCCAGTCGTCGCTCAGGTGCTTGGTCATGTAGTTGCGTACGGAGTCTGGTATCAGCACCACGCACCGCTGCCCCGCCCCCAGCCCCCGACAGGCCTCGATAGCGCCCGCGACAGTGGACCCCGAGCTGCCACCGCAGAGGAGCCCCTCCTCCCGGATCAGCCGCCTGGCCATCAGGAAGGTCTCGCGGTCCCCCACCTTCACCCACCGGTCGATGCAGTCCTTGGCCAGCACTGTCGGCACGAAGTCGTGTCCGATCCCCTCCACCTGGAACGGCTGCACGCCGGCCGCGTTCAGCGAGGCCGGCTCCGCCATTATGCTGCCCACCGGGTCCACAGCAACCACTTGGCAGCTAGGAATTCGCTCCTTTATCTTCCGGCTGATGCCTGCCACCATCCCGCCGGTGCCCGCGCCGATCACCACCATGTCCAGCTTCCCCTCGCACTGGTGGAGGATCTCCTCCGCGGTGACGTCATAGTGCACCACGGGGTTGTACGGATTCACGTACTGGTTCAGGATGTGCGAGTTGGGGGTCTCCCGCTGGAGTTTGAAGGCGTATCCGATGTGCGTGTCCTCCCCCTTGAACCCAGATCCCGTGGTGCGTATCAGCTCCGCGCCCAGGGCCCGCATGGCGTACTCCTTCTCCAGACTCATTCTCTGCGGCATCACGATTATACACTTGTACCCCATCACAGCCGTCGCCAGCGCGAGCCCCACCCCCGTGTTCCCCGAGCTGGGCTCTATAATGGTGTCCCCCTTCTTGAGCCGCCCGCTCCTCTCCAGCTCCTGCAGCATGCGCACCGCGATCCGGTCCTTGACAGACCCGCCCGCGTTGAAGTACTCGCACTTGGCGATCAGCTCGCATTGCAGACCCTCCTTCGCCGCGAGGCGGTCGAGGCGGATCATGGGCGTGTCCCCGATGGCGTCCAGGGAGGAGGAGAGAATGAGGGGCTTTCTAGGCTCCCATTTCTCGTGGTTGTGCGGCGATTTGTCGGCCGGATCTCCGACTTTGTAGGTACACCTGCAGGGGATGTCTGGGCTATTTATCATTCTACTGGGATAGCTAGCTCGGGTGTTTGTTTGTTATAATACTTTATGAGCCTATATCTAATGGGAGGATATGATGCTCATGTTACACAAATCAGGAATCTCATTCCATTCAACCTTTGAACAAATTATTAGCAGAATGCTACAGACAGTCCTCAAACGAGTTTAAATCCACTCCGAGCTCCCCGTAGTCCCCAGACGAGTTCTTGCTCTGGTCCGACAGCTCGGAATCTGAGTCCGACTCTTCCCTCAACTTATCTCTGCAACGAAGGTCCTGAATATCGATATGCTCTGTTTCTTCCAGGTCTGTCGCAACCTGTTAGACAGCGTAATTACCTTCATACAGCCATGCCATGCCACATATAAGTACAGTCGATTTGTTTCTTTGTTCAATCGAATTTACAGCCAAGGCGACAAAACAACCAGATGGACAAAAATGCCCGATTTCAAATGTAGTGTCCACTACATCAGAACTGTTAAATGCCAATATTTAAGTAATAAAATCATTTAACATACTAGTAGAATCCAATAATAGTGGCATGATAAATTCTACTTACCGTAAATTAATTTTAAATACAAGTAGAAATACAAAATAGCACTCTGCATGAAATTATGTCACAAGATTTTCTACAGTTGGGTGAGTGGAATTTAAAGGAGCTAGAGTTACAACCACATGCGGTAATATTAAATTACAAATTAATACAATAGTAGACAAATAATTAGGTGAAATAATTAGGTGAAATAATGCAATTGTTTACAACTTTACATCACCAGGTGGGCAAAAAACCGAAAAGACAAAAAAAAAGCACCGTTCAAGAAACCTCGATCAGATTAAATCTACACATAAAGCAATGTTTATATGGTTTTAGCGAGAAAATAATCCGATGACATATTACCCTATTTCGACAGTCTATAAGTAGCAGAGACTGGTACCTTAACAGTTCCCACTTTAAACATCCCCAGGAAGTCCCCCAGCTTGATCTCCGCCTCCCGACCAGCTGCCCCCTGTCGGTCTGAGACCCGCTGCTCCTCTTCCCCCGTCAGCAGCTGGGTGCCTCTGGAGACAGGCCGCGAGGCGATCTTGCTCTTCACCTTCTCCAGCTTGTCTCCGTCTAAACAAAGCTATAACGGCGCTACCTACAGGCAGTGTGCTCACCTATGCTGCATGACAGGTTCCTTGCGCTTTTCGCGCTGGGACTAGCGAGAGGAGAACTGACGCTGGGACTGGCGAGAGGAGAACTGACGCTGGGACTCGTCTCCTCTATCTTGAGATCCCCCATCCCCAGGACGGCCGCCTCGTAGCTCTCCCGGGCCGCTATCGCCCGCTCCACGCTGGCGACGTACTCCCGGATGCGCGCGCCCCGGTCCGGGAGCTGTCTCAGGATCTGCGGGCTGTCCAGCAGTCGCAGCTGCTTGTCCAGAAGGATTCGCAGCTCTGGGCTAGAGAGCTCCTCGAGGGAGGGGTGCTTGCTCTTCTCTGTGTCGAAGTGCTTCGAGTGCACCAGCATGTGCTCCATTTCACAGCCAATCCACCAAGGGTAACAACCTAGCAGTCTCTGTGAAATAAGAAAATATTAGAACAATCATAAGCTACAAGCATTTGCTTAAAGGTGTACTGTAGTCTCCACAGTGCAATAATTAACAGTACAGCTAGTAAGCCTGAGCTCTCCAGTCCAACTCAAGTTCAAATTCGGAATGAGACTCGTCGTCACTGGGTCCCCCCGTCTCGGCGGCGCTTGTATCAGCTGTGCTCTCTGCCGCGAGTTTGTCAGAGGGAGCCAGGGCCTCCTGTCGCTGCCGCAGTTCCTCCGCGCGGTCAAAGAAGCCGGACTGTTGGTGCGTCTCCGAGAAGTCTCTCTCCAGCTGTACCAGCTGGTCCTGCTGCGCGACCATAAGCTCGGACTGCTCGGTCTCGGTCTCCATCAGGCGCTGGAACGCCTCCCACTCCCTCTCCATCGCCTCCTCGGGCCGCACCCCCCGCACCCGCGCGTCCCGCTTCGGGTCGTCGAAGAACCCCTCCGGCAGCTGCCCGTCCCCTGCAGCCAGCTGGGGGCCGGGGACAGGGGGCAGGGGCTCAGAGGGGGCGTCGAAGAAGTCAGCTGGGATGTCGCTAGTCTCGGCTGAGCTGAGCTGGACTGAGGCAGGAGGAGATTTGGCAGCAGGGGGATCTGCTAATGGGGCGGGTACATCGGGGTCTGAAGGCTGGGCAGTCGGAGGCAGCTTCAGAATGGACTTCAGCTTCTTAGCCGGCTGATTAGTAGTGAGCGCAGAATCGACTAAGGAGTGGGATATGAATACTGCACAGGAAATAAGTGAATTGGATACTAATACTCACCCGTACCCTTTCTATTGAGGGAAGTCTGTCCATTTTCCCTGCTAGGAACCTTGCTAGCTGATTTCTTCAAGCTAGCCATTATGTCCTTATGCTTACGGGACTGCAAGTGAAAGGGCCAGGCCTTGTCAGTAGCTATCTGGAGGGAGCAGAGCACACACTGCAGCTGACCGGAGGTGTTATATTTCGCGAAGGGATGTGTGACTCTGCTGCCGGAAGACGTTGCATCATGAGAGGCATTAGGGGGGCCTGATTTGTTGGTTTCTTTCCTAGTTCGGAACTCTTTCAGAAAGTCCGTTTGAGTCGGTTTAGGAATTTCTGGCTTAGCTCCTTTATCTCCTTTCTTCACTAACTTGGACTTTGAACTCATAGAACAGATGCTAACAAAATAATTACTTAGGGGATTTCCAATACAATTTAATTACTAACTAATTACACGTACTAAGTATTTCACTGATTAATCATTTCTATTTTTCTGATATGAAGTAATATCGAATTGTAAAATCTCCGAATGCAATTCTTATTGATATATTTTATGAAGAAACGTTATAGTATATTCTGTGTACTCCAATCGACAGTAGTCATATTCTATAAATTGTTTTATCATTGCTGGCAACAATAAATAAATAGAACTGACAGCTATCTAATCGACTAGTGAATATCTGAGACACATGGACAGCAGAGACCTACACCAGAGGCAGCTGCCAACACAGATCCGGGACGTGGAGATACTGTACCACGCGCTATCCCAGTACTTCTGGAAAGGGAGCGTGCACGTGTTCTCATCCTTCCAATCTCTCCCCAGGGGCACAGCAGTCCCAGACGCGAAGAGGGTTGTCTTCAAGCAGGAGTCCTACGACTCTCCCGAGCGCGGGCGACAGAGGTTCGCCCTGCGCCTGCTCGTAAAGCCCCCAGAGCTCAGCTCTCTGGTCGCGCGGAGAACTGGCTACCCGGACAACCAAGCCACCTTCTACATCAGCCCCAACGCAAACGAGGCCAGCTGTGCCCTCGTGTTCTACGTGTTCTCAGCGGAAGGAGACAGGTAGCTATCGCATTATAGCTTGTAACTGAAATTAGTTGAATGAGTATCATTAGGAAGCTCTGCTGTCCGTACGCAGCTGGCAGCTCTCTGCTGCTGCTGAACACCGAGGTGAGTCAGGTGCTGAGCCAAGCGGAGGTCTCTGCCCGAGAGGCTCTGGTGCGAGACGTGATCCCCTCTCTCCCGCTGCTCAGAGCGGGCTTCAGCAGGCTGGACCAGCATGACCTGCACGGGTTCTTCATAGCGCGGAGGGTGTACTACTCGTCCGAGTCCGAGAGACACGACGTGTGGTATTGGCGCACACAGGGCGCCGACAGCCAGGTGCAGCTCACCATGGATTCGAGAGAAGCGACCTGTTTCAGAACCTCATCTGCCCGTGAGTCCACTGCTTCCACTCTCGTTATAACATGCAATTAATACGGTGTGTAGTATCTCCTGGTGACGACTCGCCTCTCCTGGAAGAGAGCCTAACTCAGCAGGCCACACTCAATCAAACGCAGGAGCGAACAGATTTAAGCTCGCCCCGCGCGAGACGCGACACACCTCCCTCCGAGAAGCGGGCCGACGCGGTCCCCGTTAAGCGCGCGCTCTCTCTCAGCCAGAGCAGCTCGGAGATGTACTCTGTGTTCGTCAGAGACACGGCCCTTATCTGGTCTGCCCTCTATCGCTACGTGACGGGAGCAGACCCTCCCGCCTCGCCGCAGACTCACAAGTTCCGCGCGTTCCTCTCCTCCAGCACCCTGCTCCCGTACCTCCCCCCGGGGGCGGGGCCCGGGCTGCAGGTGCCCATGGACATGCGCCGCTCCCTCAGAGCGAGAACGCACAGCGAGACTAAGGACGGGTTCCCGAGCCTAATCTTCGTAGACCCAGACACCATGTGTCTGGCCTCCAATAGACAGGCTCCGCTCTGCCAAGCGCTCTACTTCCTGGAATTCCTAGAGGCCGGAAGGGTTGCTACCCTCTGCTACCTTATAAAATCCACACTTGAGAGGTAAGTACGTAGTCTCTTCCCCACCAAGTTAAGCCTACTTTGCCAGGTATCTAATTATGCCCTACTTTGCCATGTATCTAATTAAACCTACTTTGTCAGGTACCTAGTTATGCCCTCCTACCACGAGGAGGCGAGGAACCAGCACAGAATAACGGTCTCCGACAACCTCGCCCCCCGTCTGGACCGGGCCGAGACAGGGGCAGCAGTGGCGGAGCTGGCGAACGCAGTTCTACCCAATTTGCTTCCGAAGCAGGAGACGGAGAGCTCCCTGTTCCAGATGCACGGCACTCACGAGCAGTTCTACCTGCTCAAGGCGGCCCCGCACAAGTACTACTACTGGAAGATACGACCCGAGACCGGCTCCATCAACATGACCATCAACTCAACCGAGGCGACTCTATTCCAGCTGAGTATAAAGAACGCATAATGTCTCAGACTTATTTGTGCAATTGTGTATTATAAATGCGTTTTTAATAATTAAACAAGTGCTATTTCCATTATTATGCATTAGTACATTGGACACAGCAGTCAATACTCCTCCTCTACCGTGAGATCCTCGATGCCGGCCTCTGTCAGGAGGGTCTCGTAGCGCACGAGGGCCTCTGTGTCCACCTCTATGTCCCAGGCGGTGGGCGGCTTGATGTAGGACAGGAAGTAGAAGAGGAACAGAGAGGACCAGAGCCCCCAGGTCATTATCCGGTCTCCGATCGGGATAACCCGTCTCTCACCGGGCAGCAGCGGCTTCTCTCCGTACTTGAAGCCGCCGGGCAGTCGGATGCCCCGCTCCTTGGCCAGCTCCAGGTAGTACCTAGAGTCCTTAACCAGCGAGCGGGAGGGCGCCCGCACTGGCGGCAGGTACCGTATGCAGGGACAGCTCATGGCGAGCGAGCAGCGCAACATGCTAACTAGTGAACAGGGATAGGTTGGTACACTCGAGTATTACAGGCTATCCCACATAACACGTCGTACTATAGGTTTGCTATAAACTGATATAAAAATACACCTTGGCTCAATTCAAAACAAAGATAGATGCATCTTGCCGTATGACGTCACCGCGAGCATCGTCTTGTTTCTGAGTAACTTTACGCCTCTGGGTCTCTCCAGCTGTTTCAGCTTCTGAGAGGCGAGCAGCTTCCCCTCTGGGGACCGCAGTTCGACTACGCCCACTCTATGTATACTGAATACCAAAACGTAGTTTCCGTAGCTGTCCAGGTCGAAGTACCAAGGTCTGTTTAATGAGTTATTCCTATAAGCCAGTGCTACCCTACTCAGCACCTCTCCCTCCTTTGAGAGGGCAAACACCGTGTGGCAGGGGGCCCAGCTCAGAACCAGGATATCCTCTCCACGCAACTGGACGTCTTTCGGACTTCCTATCCGACCTCTCCCGAACGTTCGGTGGACAGGGAGTGCGCAGTTTAACACTTGCAGCTCTTCGTTGCAACAAACGTACAGGTTGCCGTCTCCGTCTGCCGCCAGTCCTCTCGGTCTCTGCTTGCTATCCTTTCCGGGTCCGCAGTGATTAGTCAGCAGACAGCTGATCAGCTCCCCCTCAAGCGTGAACAGGTACACTCTGCGGTGGCTGAAGTCCGAGATGTAAACCAAGTTGTTCCTGATGCACGCTCCTCTGGGCTTGAATTCGGCAAGTGTCGCCGCGATAGTATACTCGAACAGCGCGCGTCCCTCGTAAGAGAAGACAACCACCTTGCTACCCAAAGAGTGCAGCACATGCAGCCGCCCCGTAGCCTCGTCCTCAGCCATCGCCCTGGGGAAGAAGCGGCTCCCCGCGCCCACCTCAACAGCTACAGCCGGGCTTGGCAGTGCGGCAAAGTCTATGCAGGTGGGGAGGGACACGGATATGGGTTCTATCGAGCACTGCATGCACTCGCTAAGAGTGGGCATAATCAGTCACGCACAAGAGGTAGTCATCTATACTTTATACTTAAATTGTATACACAGTTAATGTTAATGTTAGTATTAATCTATTCTGGAATGTTCTTATTCAAGAACTCTCTGATCTCGTTGAGAATCTCCTTCTTCACATTGTCAGGGACACTGCTCCTAGCCTTAGGGGTCAGTTCTCGAACCAAATCTGCGACCTAATAACAGTGTTATTATAACGCTATCTCAAGGAGCCATTACTCACTACTCACTACTAACCTTGACTTTGTTGAGGTCCTGCTGGCTGGCTATGAGCTCCTTGCAGTCCGCTTTCAGCTTCTCCCTCCAGCCGCACTCTATGAGCTTAAGTCGCAGCAGCTCCCGGATGCGGTCCTTCTCGCCGCTGTCCTCCAGCTTTATGGACAGCACCTGCTTCAGCTGGGCTTCCTTCTGCTGTCTCTCTGGCGACGTCACGCTCATTGCACTAGTTCTAATTCACTTCACCTCTCAATTAATACGTCAGACGAATTAACAACTATACATTAATTCATTATGTTGTAAACCAGGTGAATAAGAAAAGAAAGAGATAGGTTCAGGTGTATAGATCAAAGTCGATCCGCTTAGAATTATAGAACGGCCCGTCCCTCTTATCGATCCTCCTCACCACGACCCCTTCCCCGAAGAAGCCGCCACTGCTCCACTGCAGCATCTGCGAGCTCCGGAAGGGCCCGTACACCCGGCTGCCCTCCCGCTCCTCCGCCTTGTACTCCCAGCTGACTTCGCTGCTCTCCTCGCATTTAGGGCTCTGCGGCTGTTTATGAGACGCGAGCTTGGCCTGCAGCCTCTCCAGCGAGTCTGAGTACACGCCGTAGTCTCTGTGGTAGCACATCAGGTCGGCCAGCTCTGTCAGCTCAGCGAACTCGCTCCCTGCCCGAGGCTCTCCTAATAGCACTAGATTACTCACTGACTAGCCTCGTACAGAGTTAAACACTACCTTTAACGTCGTCAATTGACATGTTCAGGTCCTGCTCTTTAATCCTTGGTGTTTGCTTGGCTCTGCTCGGCCGGAGTCGCTTCAGCGCCTGAGCCACCGTCTCTAGCGGGTTGAGGAGACTCACTATTCGACTCAGACAATCGGACTTAGTTAGAATCTCCGTTTCCGATTTGCTCTTGTCTCTCAATTTCTCTTTCGTCAGCAAGAACGAACCCCTCTTGCTCCCAGAGAGCATCTCTCCCTGCTCGTCCACGTTGCTCCAGTCTATGTCCGTCAGCCAGTTGTCGGTCACCTCCTCCTCTTTGAACGAGTAGTAGTTTCCCTCAGAGTCGAACCGGCCCTCTTCCATCTCCTCGTCCAAGTTGAACGGAGTCACCTACCATATAGATGCGTAAAGCCATTAATCATATAACAGTGCGACTCACTTTAATATTCCCGTCGAACTGCAGGGTCCCTCTCTCCTGCGCGAACAGATCTTCCTCGTCCAGCTCCTCTTTGCCCAGACCATTCCCCTCAGTCGGCGGGCCGCTAGGCTGACTCGCACTCTTAACTAGTCCGTACAGAATAAAGTCGTCATCTGGCTCCGAGTCAGACTCCAGCTGATCCCTCAGTCTGGCGCCTATTTTAAGAGACTTAATGCATATCTAGCTATATGGACCATGGTCTGGGAACAAACCAGGTTTGTAGTCGGTCTTCTGCGGATTCAAACTGAGGCTTTCTTCGTATTCAGTATCGCCTGTATCGCCAGTCGCCACTAGATCCGGTTCTATCTCTAGTTTCCGGTGCTTGGGCTCCGGGTTACCCTCCACGGGATAACTGACAGCCGTCACGACTGTAACCTCGTCGCTGAAGGCAACTTGACGAGGTCTCTTCTTGCTCATTCTAATCAGAGAATTAAGATATTCAATAACTTATTAGATTCTGCTACCAGGGTACTGGGGCCATAATTATTCACTAAACTACTTAAACTTATACTTATACTTAAACTAAGTCAAAACTAAGTATATAGCCAAAACCTTGGTAAAAACTAAGTATTATTCCTTATACTTAGCAAAAAACTAAGTCGGTATTCACAAAGCAAAACTAAGTAAAAATACTTAGTTTTTGTACAATACTTAGTTTTTGTACAATACTTAGTTAAATACTTAGTTTTGTCTAAAACTAAGTAAAATACTTAGTTTTTTGTCCAAATTTACTTAAGATTTTAAGTCAAAATCGGAGGACACTTAAGTCTACATATTCATTAAATTATTAACTTATCGAAGATATTTAGAAAGATATTTGTGTAAATGCATCAAGTTTGAATCTTAAATACTACAATATTGATAAGCATAACAAAAGTTCAACCAATTTTCAGAATAAAACTTATTTTATGGCAAACTAAATAAAAAGCTAAGTTATTGTACTTAGTTTTTGCATATATACTAAGGAAACCACGACAACTACGGTTAAATGGACACGAGATTTAGAAATAGTAAATTTAATCAAATTAAAATAGTACAAGCAAAACTAAATGAAAAATAAGTAGGGAAACAAAGAAAAAAATAGTTCAAATAAAATAAATGAAAAAAAATTAAAGAATTAAAAAATACTTGTAAGAATGAATGAATGAAGAAAAAGAGGTTAAAAGGTCACGAAGCAGTTAAAGGGACATGCAGCAGTTAAAGAGACATGTAGCGGTTAAACGGACATGCAGCGGTTAAAAAGACATGAAGCAGTTAAAGGGACATGAAGAGGTTAAAGGGACATGAAACGATTAAAGGGACACGAAGCGGTTAAAGGGACACGAAGCAGTTAAAGGGACATGAAGCGGTTAAAGGGACACGAAGCGGTTAAAGGGACATGAAGCAGTTAAAGGGACACGAAGCGGTTAAAGGGACACGAAGCGGTTAAAGGGACACGAAGCGGTTAAAGGGACACGAAGCAGTTAAAGGGACATGAAGCAGTTAAAGGGACACGAAGCGGTTAAAGGGACACGAAGCGGTTAAAGGGACACGAAGCGGTTAAAGGGACACGAAGCGGTTAAAGGGACACGAAGCGGTTAAAGGGACACGAAGCGGTTAAAGGGACATGAAGCAGTTAAAGGGACATGAAGCGGTTAAAGGGACACGAAGCAGTTAAAGGGACACGAAGCGGTTAAAGGGACACGAAGCGGTTAAAGGGACACGAAGCGGTTAAAGGGACACGAAGCAGTTAAAGGGACACGAAGCGGTTAAAGGGACACGAAGCGGTTAAAGGGACACGAAGCGGTTAAAGGGACACGAAGCGGTTAAAGGGACATGAAGCAGTTAAAGGGACACGAAGCGGTTAAAGGGACATGAAGCAGTTAAAGGGACACGAAGCGGTTAAAGGGACACGAAGCGGTTAAAGGGACACGAAGCGGTTAAAGGGACACGAAGCAGTTAAAGGGACACGAAGCGGTTAAAGGGACACGAAGCGGTTAAAGGGACACGAAGCGGTTAAAGGGACACGAAGCGGTTAAAGGGACATGAAGCAGTTAAAGGGACACGAAGCGGTTAAAGGGACACGAAGCGGTTAAAGGGACACGAAGCGGTTAAAGGGACACGAAGCGGTTAAAGGGACACGAAGCGGTTAAAGGGACACGAAGCGGTTAAAGGGACATGAAGCAGTTAAAGGGACACGAAGCGGTTAAAGGGACACGAAGCGGTTAAAGGGACACGAAGCGGTTAAAGGGACACGAAGCGGTTAAAGGGACACGAAGCGGTTAAAGGGACACGAAGCGGTTAAAGGGACACGAAGCGGTTAAAGGGACACGAAGCGGTTAAAGGGACACGAAGCGGTTAAAGGGACACGAAGCGGTTAAAGGGACACGAAGCGGTTAAAGGGACACGAAGCGGTTAAAGGGACACGAAGCGGTTAAAGGGACATGAAGCAGTTAAAGGGACACGAAGCGGTTAAAGGGACACGAAGCGGTTAAAGGGACACGAAGCGGTTAAAGGGACACGAAGCGGTTAAAGGGACACGAAGCGGTTAAAGGGACACGAAGCGGTTAAAGGGACACGAAGCGGTTAAAGGGACACGAAGCGGTTAAAGGGACACGAAGCGGTTAAAGGGACACGAAGCGGTTAAAGGGACACGAAGCGGTTAAAGGGACACGAAGCGGTTAAAGGGTCACGAAGCGGTTAAAGGGACACGAAGCGGTTAAAGGGACTTTATGTGGTTAAAAGGACACGGACTGTTTTACTCGTCGTAGTAATTTTGTTTAAAATTTTTGCATTTACTATTTTTTACCCATCCATTTAAACCTATATTTATCTTCCTATTCCATTTTGCATGCATTTTCTTATCTATATTCATTTCAAATACTATTTTTTCTGGCGTCCTTTTAACTCAAGTTGTCGTGGTTTATAGTAGTAAAAACTAAGTATAAAGTTAAGTTTAAGTAGTTTAGTGAATAAGGCCCCAGGTCCTTAAACCCACCTTTATAAAACTAACAGATTAGTACGAACCTGTCGATTTAATAGCTGGATTCGAAACCCTGCCTCACAAACAAATATTTGTTAAAATAAAATCTATTCCATTAAATAAATAACCACAGTATTTCTATACATTTAATACTTATGAAACAGTACTTGTAAGGTGAGCAGCGGGGTAGATACCTACAAATATGAAACTATAAGTTAGTTAAAACAGAGTTCAGTGATTAGTAGCGCTTGTAAGAGGATTAGGGTTAAGTGCGGTGGTTAGCAGAAGGTCTGGTCTATCTTTAATTCGTTGCTAATGTGGGAGAGCGTGTCTTGGTCGGAGTGTCTCGAGGCGGTCTTGACGCTCCTCAGCTGGAACCCGTCTCCGATCGCCGGCAGCACAGGCACCATGTTGGAGTGCGGCAACTTGTTGCTCCGAGAAAACGGTGAGATCTCGGCGTGTCTGTCGGTGTACCTCTGCACCGGCTCGTACTTGGGGAGCGTGGAGGGGGAGAGGTCGATCGAGAGGGGCATCGGGAGCGCGACCTCGTCGCTGAGGTAGTCCAGCTCTGTGGCCGCCCCCTCCGAGAGGGCCGCCTGCTCCAGGGAGCGGGGCCGGGGCTCGGTCAGCGCTCGCAGCTCCTTAGCCTCGGAGGCGGAGAGGTTTTCTTGCTGCAGGAGGCCGTAGGGGGCGCTCTTGTGGGGACTGATGCGCCGCCCGAAGAGAGAGGTCTGGTCCAGCCGGAAGGCCGGGTTGTTCACCTGCTGGTGGCACTTGAAGTCGCCGGACATCCTCTTGGCGAACATCTCGTACTTGAGACGGGTGGGGTTCCGGCCGCGCTTGCAGACCGCCACCAGCAGCAGCCCGATCGTGCAGACGGAGAGCAGGAAGATGACTCCGAATATCAGCGTCAGAATGATGGGTGTTATGAGAGAGGGAGGGGGGCTCAGGCCCCCAGTGTTCAGGTTTATACAGGTGCTGTTGTCTATCTGGAGCAGAGTGTATCCGAAACTGCACTCACAGTGGTAGGCCCCCACGCTGTTGACGCAAATGTGCAGACAGCCCCCGTTATCGGTCCCGCACTCGTCTACGTCCTGGCACTCCTGACTGGAGCCCTGAGAGAGGAATCCTTCTGCGCAGTGGCAGGTGTAGCTGCCGGTCGGCTCGTTAAGGCAGCGCTGAGAGGGGAGAGCGCAGGCGGGCGCGGAGAGAGAGAGACACTCGTTAACGTCTTCGCAGCCGAGGGAGTCAGAGCTCAGCTGGTAGCCGGGTCTGCAGGAACAGTTGAATGTGTCTGCTACGATGTCGGTGTGGCACAGGTGTTCACACCCGCCGTTTGAGTGCGCACAGACGTTGAGCGGCTTAACAAACAGCTCTAGTACCTTAGCCCTCGCTTCGTAAAGACGGTGAGTGACGAGACAGGAGTAGCTGCCGTTGTCGCTGAGCTGAGCTACGGTCAGATTGCTCTCTGCGACTGTTGCTCCATTCAGAGAAAAGCTGACTCCAGGCAGAGCGAGCGCGGTGTCTGCAGTGGCTCCTGCTAGAGCGGAGCTCGTTAGGAATCCAGATGAGAAGGGCAGACATAGGGCCTCTAGGTCGATTTGCAAACTGTCTCCTTCCCGAACTCTCATTACCGCATCAAGCTGTATTTCCGACGTGTTAACAGATAGAAAATAGTTTATCTCGTCGAACCCGAGCGAGTTCACGACGTTGCACTGGTGCGTGGTGGGCGAGGAGCTGCGGCCGGGAATTATGGGGGCGAAGAAGAGGTCCTGTCTGGGAGAGTCGTAGAATACGGTTGTCTGTTTTATCTGAGTCGCGTTGTGGAACACTTTTAGGAAGAAATAGGACGAAACGAAGGGGCAGTACAACTTGAGAGAGGGGACGGCGAGCGCCGGAACTGTGAGTCGGTAGTCTTCCCCAGACTCTCTGACGATATTCGTGACAGCTGTCAGATTATCTTTAGCAGTGCATTCGCCTAAAAACAAGCATAGGGACTGTTCTGCTAGCATGAATGAGGCAACTTACCAATGCGTATCTCATAAAAGCCAGTGAATTTAGGATCGTTGCTCAGAAAGCGTATTTCCCAGGTGTGGTTGTTGCTCCTGAACACCTGGATGCCGAACACGTGCAGCACCCGACTGCCCGCCTCGATCTGTTGGAAAGCCAGCTGATTGAGAGAGAACTCGGTGTAGTGGTTGAGGGTAATATGGGCTGTGCTGCGGAGGGAATTCAGCACAACTTTAACTGTTGTGCCACTTGCGGAGTTGAGCTCTATTTCTCGCAGAACATCAACATGAAATTGAATTTCTTCACATGTTGTATTCAGTACTGTATCGCTAATAACGCCCACAAGCGAAGTCAGTAGCACAAATAATGTAACGTACTGAGTTAGTCTATCCGCCGCCATCACTCGTTTAACTGTTGGACTAGGACTTATAAAACAGCTGCAAACAAATAATCGTGTTCAATAAATTATCTCTAAATAATAACTGTTTAGATCAAAAGCTACAGCATTAAACATAGCCTCCACCAACGCTTGAAATAAATTTCTACAATGGTTATTTCCAAACATATGTACCGACAAGGCCTAAATATGTACAGTTACTGATGATCATACTGTAATATGACTGATTATAGAAAGAGTATATAGAGTTCTCTTTACCACGAGTGATGTTCGTTTATAAATTAATCGCTGATTTTAATTCGTCATTTCAGTACAATTAAATAAGACTTTTTGAAAATATAATCAGAATAGTGGGGAATAAAGATAGACTCAGTTATGATGTGTGTGTTCCTGTTTGATTCTCCTGAATAACTAAGATTTGATAATATAATTACCAAAAAATTGCCTAGAGTTTATGATACTAAGAAACTGGCACATAGATATCTCTATTAAGGGTATCCTGTACTGATATTCGGGCAAAAACGGTGAATATTAGAATTGGATAATTTACTACTAGATATACTCTAGATGATATAGAGATTGACTTCTATGATTTTTTTTTTATTAATTTTCAGTAAATGATGGTGTTTTTTAATAAAATATGACGTAATCTCCCACATATGAAAATTTTTCAAAATTGTTGAATCTTTTTGAAATTTTCAACATATTATTAGAAGACTATTTCTTCACAGTAATAGTCTTTATTTTAATTATTTTGCAGAAGAAACGATCCTATTACGTCATTTCTAAATTCGAAAATTTTTCCAAAAAGACACTTTGGGCAGAAAAATCTAAAAAATTCAATTTTTATCCTAGAAAGTCAAACCTTTTTTTAAAATGCTCAGTATATGTAGGCGCATGTTTTCAATCGCGGTTGTAAGGGAATTATAATACAAAAAAATTGAATTAGTAAACTTTTAATGCAAAAATGTGGGGTTTTTTTGACCAATTTCACAAAAATGACAATAACATAGAGTAGATGAAAGAAAAAGCACATTTAGGTCTGATTGAAAACATTGAGTATTGACTCAGGTATAATTTATAATTGACATGTTTCGGGCTAAAAACTAAAATAAAAATTTTATGTAATTCCTTGGCTAGTATGGATTAGGCCTATATTGACATTGTCTAGTTCATAACTAAGGATATATATGTCGCAGGCGAAATTGAGTACCAGGCGAGATTGAGTCTCAATTTGGACTAGTCCAAATTGAGACTCATTTTGGACTAGTCCAAATTGAGTCTCATTTTCGTCTAGGCGAGATTGAGTCATACTTATAGAAAATGTTTAAATAAATATTATGGGTTGTTAAAAATTAATTATATCCCAGGTTGAATCCAGGTATTTCTTCACTTCTAAATGTGTATACTAGGTAAAACGAGTATGCTGAATACGAATTTGACACTCACAAATTTCTATTATGTCTATTTGTTGTAGTTATTGACAATATAGGCAAACAAGTTTGTAAAATATTAGAATTTACATAGAGATTAGACGGTTATTTTAAGTAATTGCATATGCTAAACATGCAATTACTTAAAATAACCGTTCTGGGGCTACGGTTACGATTCAATTTCTCGCCACGGTTAACCGGTTAACCGTCCATGCTGATCAACACAGTAGAACATTATTTATGCAACATAATTAGTAAGGTTCAGCTTTGCTTTTATTCCTACTACTGTTACATTTCGTCCTTCAGAAAATATTAAATCAAGGCTGGATTCGGTTAACCGCCGCTAATACCGGTTAACTGTACGGATTTTAGTGATCAGTTAACCGATATGTTAATATTACAATTCGAAGTACAAATTTTTGGATAAAAGTGTGAATTTGCACGCATTTTGTTCAGAATATAATAATTGTTTATCTTATTACCCATAGTAACACGATATATTTTGGTAACAACAGTGTAGAAGTAACCTGAAGTGATAAACTTGTACCTATTAACCAATCCCACCCTTAACTATTGTTTATACAAGGTTAGATTTGTTAAACGGCTGGCTAACCGCTTAACTGTTGCTATTAAATATCGGTTAGCGGTTACAGATTTCGTTAACCAGTTAGCCGGTCTGTTGATAATCAGCAGTATTATTTGGAAATTATCTTACAGTACATCCTCGCAAGTCCGAACAGGAGATCCAACGTATATTACAATGAAATTATAAATTATTAAGTCTCAGACAATTATTTAGGTAGTATACTACATGTTTAGTTTGGATTAAAAAGGTTTGAACAAGTTTGATCCAAATTATCGGAATCTCATGTTATAGAGGCCAATAGAAAATGTATTTACACTTCACTAATCCGAACGAATTCACTAATCGAAACAGAATTTTTTTAAATCGGAATACCTCTGTTGGGATTAGCGAGGAAATACATTTAAATAATTAAAAATATCTGAATTTTGTTGGAAAAGATGATCATAAATCCATTTCTCATCACCACAATGACTACATTATATATTTTCTGTAACTACACTGTTTCTAACTTGCCCAAATTGCGAAATGTATTAGTTAATGTACTACTTATACTTATGAGGTAGTAATACTTTATAATACTGAGTCCTACACTGTAGTATAAACAAAACGAATCATACCTGTAGCCTCAGAACGGTTAACAACCCCACGCTTGGTTCTTAGGAATTTACTACGTTAGGAAATGCATAGATTTAAGATTACCATATTCTAACAAAATTTATATAATTTAGTGTTTTATATTCGCAATTACATTGATATTATTTAACTAGATTAACAGGCCGGTTAACTACTCAATTAAATCTGTAACAGTTAACCAATATTAGCAGCGATTAAGCGGTCACCCGACTAACCGAATTTAGTCTAGACCTGTGAATTGAGTCTAGTCTGTATGTCCAAATTAAAATAGGTATCATTTCGCCCCTCATAATATTATTTGGGGTGGCCGTTAATAGACAGCCGGGACCCCGGATCAAAACCTCTTGAATAACATAGGTTACGAGATAGCAAAACAATTATTGAACTACCAGAATTACAACTGGTGGGTAACCTTATCCTCAAGATTGCACTATTGTTAGCCCGCCTATGGTCTCGTGGGTACCAAATCCGGCAGTGCTTAAGCAGACCACAATAATCTATATATTAAAAGCACAATAGTTATTTGTGAGTGTGTGTGTGTTTGTCCGGATTACATTAAAGTAATTCGGAGATAAAAAACGCATCTCTGTTTGAGATCAAAACTAACTAGGGGCCTGCATTTGTCCGACTCCGTATATCGGCATTTGTCCCAAAATTCCAAATATCAAATGTTTAGAATTTTCCGACTTCTTTGTCTCTATGTTTTATGCTGGCATTTCTCCGACTGTTTAGTAATTATCGTAATGTGAGTATTCAATAACAGTTGTAATTTATTTATGTTTCCACTCAACACAATATTTGTTGATAGTATATCTACTTTTCAGATATTGTGTTTAATTTAAACATGATATATTGGCTAATAATAGAATATGTATTAATAAATATATTAATGCTATTTAGTAATTGATATTTAAATTAACATGGATTTTACTTTGACTCAATATAAATAAAATCGCTGTTCAAAATATAGAACATCTGAAGGTCACAAGTTGTTTGTATCCAAAAGAAAGATAATCAATATACTAAGGGTTGTGCTCTTTTTCGTAAGAGATGCAATTGCAATTGCGTCCACAGCTAAGCTCAAGAATGTAATCATATTAGTTAGCTTTCACAGTCAATATGTGTTACTGTGCTATTTCTTTTTCAGTCGTTACATAGCACCTTTTTTATAGAAAGTGCTCCTGAATTAACATTTAACAAGGCCTCTTAGTGTGTAAGAGGTTTTCTGCTGAGCACCCATTAGGGTCGCTGGCTATACTTACTCCTACGCACTTGACACCCACTATAGTTAGGGCTGACTTCGCACCTGTCCAAAGATTATATTACTTAGTGAAAGTAAAATGTAATGAAGCTTCTAAATAATTTTTATTATCAATTATATAATTTATATTACATATAATTACAATACACATTTATTGTTTGTTTGAAGGTACGAGAAACGAAATGACTTTCAGACCCTGTAGACATGCAAATTGGTGTAGATTGCAGAATTAAATAAAATAACTTGGATTAACATTCGTATTTGTCATTCACCAATTCAGAGCAGTTTCGAAATAATATCATTTAGAAGTTCCTTAATTCCCACACACTGACCTTGAGTTTGAGATTTTCTGATTAATTCCCAATCCCATTCTGAATGGACTGGGATTAATCTTAAAATCTTTTAAACTATAATTTCCATAGGGATTTGGCCCCATCTCTGGTTGCATATTATAACAATTGTTATTTTTAGACTATTTTCCAATATTGAGAAAGTAGTCTGAAAAATGTCAACATCTTAGATTCGGAGAATTCCCACATACGGAGTTTGACGTAGTCTCAGAATGGGATTAGTAGGGCCCATAGGTTAGTCCATTACGGTGACATTGTGAGATCATTGCCCATTGGTGATTCAATTGGCAAACTTTTGTATGTCCATGGCCCTACCAACCATACCAGAGCCTACGCCTTTGTATTGTTAATTTATAGATGCACATTTAAACACATTTACTACATAACTAGAAGGTAATTACTCATTTACTCACTATACATTCTCAACTGAGTGATATTGATAAGCTGATTTAACAGCAAAACCAGCTATTAAACCAACTAACAACACAACCAGCTTATCAATAAACTCAACATTAATTTGAGAATGTGTCGCGATTAATTATGTTCTGTTTATGGTGAATGTATTGAAAATTATATGTATTGGAGATTAAACTGGTGGCTTGAGTTAAATGGTTTGAATTCGCGAGTAGATTAGGATAAATATTTATTAGGAGGCAATACGAGCCTACAGTATAATCTCGTTCGCTTTTGCTAGGGAATACTTAACTATTCCACTTAATTAATTATCATGTATAATTTACACTTTACAACGCAATATAATTAACTTACAAAAGGATTCGTATTCCTTTTGTCAAGTCTTCAATATTAATCTATATACGTAACTATATGATACTAGTTTGCTTACTTACTTATATTTTAAAATCTCCATCTTATTCTTAGTCATTAATTCCCCAACTTTAACAACAAACAGCCCTTATTTGCAAGTAGTTAATTCTAAATTCGTATTTAGCATATGCAATTACTTAAAATAATCGTCTAATCTCTATGTAAATTCTAATATTTTACAAACTTGTTTACCTATATTGTCAATAACAACAATAAATATTTGTATTAGAAACTTGTGAGTGTCAAATTCGTATTCAGCATACTTTGTTTACCTAGTATGATAAGTGAACGAATAACTGGATTAGATCTGGGATATAATCAATTTTTAACAACCCATAATATTTAGTTATAAATTTTCTATAAGTATTATGACTCCATTTCGCCTGGTACTCAATCTCGCCTGACCCTCGCAGGCGAAATTGAGTACCAGGCGAGATTGAGACTCAATCTCGCCTGGTACTCAATTTCGCCTACAACATATACACATTTAGAAGTGAACAAATAACTGGATTCATACCTGGGATATAATGAATTTTTAACAACCCATAATATTTATTTAAACATTTTCTATAAGTATGACTCAATCTCGCCTAGACGAAAATGAGACTCAATTTGGACTAGTCCAAAATGAGTCTCAATTTGGACTAGGCGAAATTGAGACTCAATTTGGACTGAAACTCAATTTCGCCTACAACATATACATAGTAGAACTCTAATATTTTCAGGGATATCTTAGATATATTAGTACTATCCAAAAACGCAATAAAAACATTAGGTCGTCGGGTGTCAAAATATCAGTACAGAGCAACCTTAACATCTATAAATTAGAAATTCCAACCACCATGATCTAACAATTAACTTAAGGTGAAGGGAATTTATTGAACTGTAACTAATTAAACATTAAAAGCTTGTGTTAGCCTAAACTAAGAGATAAGAGCTAACAATATGGAGAATCAGAAGAAAGTGGAATAAATAGTGTAGATCTAGCCACGTGGAACTCACGTGGAAACTGTGGAACAAGTTTCAAATGCATAACTATTAAGGTTTTCTATTCATTCCAATTTGGACAAACAATCACGACGAATTCAATATCTGTAATTAAAGTTACAACATGAGAAGCAACAAGAAGTCACCGTAGGATTTCCTCCCACAGAGCATAAAATAGTTTGACACTTTGATGCATCCAATTCAATACGAATCTGCATATGGCCATGTAATAAGCACTGGAGCAAGAACTGCACAGTTGCAGGATCTGCTTAACCTGTTGTGGATTTCCACCTAACAATGGTATGGATAATATTCATAAATTATGTGAAGACATAATCTTCAAAACAGTCAATTTGCAGTATTCTATTCATCGTGGCGACTACAAGAGAACCAACATTATATCACTGTTATAACAAATAATGGAATGCATAATTGCATAATACAAGTAGTATACGGAGAAAGTGTAGGAGCGGTCAGTACACTTGTATGCAGTTAGCAGCTCGTGGTAGACAGGTAATGATACGGTTCGTCTGGGTGACAGCAAGTCCGCGGGTAACAACATTCGTCCGGCCTCTTTGTGCGCAGCCTGTCTTTGAGATGCGCTGAAGGAAGTTGCCATTCTTGTTGAATACTTTTATTTGTTTGCCAGATAACTCGTTAACGAGAATGTTAGACTGACTGTCCAGACAGAAATCAGAGGCACTCTCGATCTGGTCCTGGGGAACGACACACCGCTTCAGCTTGCCTTTATAGCTGAAACATTGAATAGGATAAGAACAGTTTTCAAACAAGATATAAATCTCCTCGTTGTTCAGGCGTAAGCACTGAATCAGCGTCCTGCCATGGTTAAAGTGAGGAGAGCGCAATGTGAGGGATTTGCAATTACTCAGATTGGGATCGAACACACATATTATTGGGCTAGTGCAGTGACTAACGTAGACGTTACCGCGAGTGTCTACAGCTGTTCCTCCAGACTCAAACCCGAGTTGCTTCGATGCAAGGACAATTCCCGAAGTTTTGTCAACTTTGACGATGTCTCGTACGGTTGTGACGTAGATGCACTTAGATGTGCAACAAACGTGAAACGTGTAGTTCAGCAGCTGTGAAGCAAATGACCGCAGGTACCTGCCTGTTTGAGTGAACACTTTGATCCCTTGTTCCTGGTACCCTGCAACGTAAATGTTGCCAGTCAGCTCGTCAACTGCCACACCCTCGGAGCTAGGCACGTGCATGCCGACACTGGTGTTGTTCCATACGGGGGCTGTGCAGAGGGCGTAGGGGTTGTAGCTCAGGGAGAGTTCGCAGAACTCCACGGTATGACGGGCTGCCTTCCTAACTCTCCATTTCAACTCGAAAACCGGAACTGGCAATCGTATGTACTGACATAGCGAGCTGTGCAGATGTCCAATCCTATTTCCCATATCGGAAAGTGGAAACGAACAGAACTCTGATTTAACCATTTCATACTGCAACCATCGCAATTCTTCCTGATGGCCTAACCTCTCCTCAACTTCCCCCTCCATCTCTGCAACCGCAATATTCATCTGCTCGAGAGCTCGCGCAGCTTGCTGGATAACCCACACGTTTACGCTGGGCATATTATTCAATTTATTTATTATCTCGGCTGTCTTCTCTAAGACAACAGCTCGTAGCTGAGTTAACTGGTCCTCGTAAACCGAGTAAAAAGCAACATCATCAGAAAGGCCCATTGCACAGTCTTGATAAAAACGCCCCGTCATATTGAACTGATGTAGCGAACTGAATAAGTGGCGATATTAATTAAATAATTCTGCTGTGCAAAGCCTCAATTTATGCTTTTCGAAATTCGATAGATTCATACATCTCACTACATCATGATAATTGTTTTCAAGAGCATTAGTACATTGTTCACTAACTACTTTATCGAATAGCCTCTAAACAGCATCATAATTCTGTAAAGAAGTAATAAATATCCATATCTCCACAAATAACAAATCTAAAAATTAAAATATCATATCAATTAATGTAGAGTTGTAGACAATACACATTATACCTCAATAATATGGTATTTTGCACCAGGGTACAATCTCCGAGATTATACTTGAATTTCAAATTAAGCTGTATTTACAAGATGTTTGGGTTCTCGGAGGAAATTAGTATTGTCTACAGAAAAACTCGCTCTACAATGGAATCTCGTCATATTTCAATTATTTGTTCAAATATAAATTAGTATATGTACTTGTAAGTTGTGACCATGGATAAACCAATATTTAATGAATCGTGTAGATGTCTGCTTTGGCATCACATAAGGATAAGATAAGAAAGTAGGAACTCCTTAAAAATATCTCAACAACGATACAATTGAGGAATTAAAAGGTTCTAGGAGTGATAATGAATTTATTGAAGTTCTTTCCCAGAAAAAATATTGAAGCGAGGTTCCTCTTTTCTGTCATGGAACTGAATTGTCTGAAAAGGCGTTCGGAGGGAAAGATGAGTGGTCTTCAAATTGTTCTGCCTCTTTAGCAAATGATTCCTTTAATTTCATTATTGCTACCTGAAAGAGAAATAAATAAAATTGCAGTTATCCATAGTTATTGTGCAAGTGTAAATTGGTAATGAAACATACTTTCTCTTGATTCGTCAAACTAGAATCTAAGGGAATAGAGTTAGTAAATGAGTCAACTCGATAATGCACGAGTATTCATGAATAAATGCTTTATATAGAGTTGCTGTCCCTTTATAAGAGATACTAGCATACCTAAGATTGGAGAACATTGCATGTGAGAGTGAGGGACTGAGACACTGTCTGTGTGACTTAATGGAAACTATAAGAAATGCATAAAACTATAAAAATATTATAAATATATAAGTGGTCAATAAATATGATGGTTTGTGGCGATAGCAACAAAAACAAATCAATATCCACTAAATGATTAGTTTAGGCTCCGAAAGCAAATTAGATGGCTTAACCTATCAAAATATAAATTTGACTGCACTATGAAGGAATTATAACTGTGTCACGCCCCTTGATAGCCAGGGAGGATCCTTAATTGTATACCAGTCATACGCGTATAATAAGTGAACTTACACTGGCTTCCCACGTGGTAGGAGTTGACCTAAACAATAAATGAGAAAATATAAATAAACAAATTCCAGATTCAGAATAATTCCTGGCCAACCCTACAACTGTATTTATACAGTGTGAGCCAGGGGTTTATCTAGGTGCCTGACCGGCACTTTTAGGTACAAGCCAGGCATCGGTTGAGATGCAAAAGTGCTTGCAGTGTGATTCCATTTAGGTGACGGATTGGCACCTAATTTGGTACCAGACAGGATTTTTCGGCCATTGAAATTCCTGGATAAATCCCTGTTTGTCAAGCGTTCATATTTTACCTACTTCAAATAATGCCTCATCATTGAATTATACCGATTATGTAATATGGCTGACACTTCTAGGGTGCCATAAAAATTTAACTTCTATAAAAAAAGTGTCGGCCAAGAAAATCCTATATAAAGCCCTGGTGTGAGCTCTAATCTTAACATCCTCGAAACAACTACCTTGCTACTATGTCCTATTTATGCGAGTTAATTAAAACATTATATCGAGTATACTGCATTTCCTAAGTCTACAAAATATTCAACCATGAATTGCAGTTATTTTCTTGTGGCGCACCAATCGAAATGTCTTATACGAACTCTTAGCTCTAAAAGCGTAACTAAGTCCCGACTGAGTTGGGAGTCCTCCCACCATCCACACAATTCAGATTATTTATGGGAATGCTGGTCGGCGCTAACTGCGAAATTCAAAGGCCGATCACTCCTGTCCCCACAAATCGCCATTCCTTCCAGACGGATACGAAAGGCTATTTTATAGATAAGCATCGCAATCTCTAGTCAATAGTGTGTTGGAGTTTGATTTGAATATATGATTAGCTTAAATCTGAATCCATCATAGTATCACGAATTGACCACTTAAATGACTCAAACCACTAAGACCACTGTGATAGTTGATAACTAAATAAAGCTTGAAACTTAAGAACGCTTGTACAATAGCGTGTCTACACCATGAGAGCAGAAATCGATGGAAACTTATCATTCGCGAAGCAGTACGTACGTGTAGACCAGTAGCAAATTATATTAAGTTTTTTAATGCAAATTATGCAATATTACATATATTACATGTGGTTAAGAATTAAACTAGTAATTAGAAAAATGTTTACAGAAAGAGTGGTGATTCTGTAGCTGAGAAATCATGTGAAAAGACGGATAAGTAAGAAATACAGTAAGAAAAACAAGAAAGTATCTAGCAGTGATGAGGCTCAGAGTTGAGACTCCGCTTATAGCAATAATTACAACTTACATCGTAGTGGGATATGTCGTGGTGGGAGAGAGCGAGTAGTGCTAGATAGAAGAAACAAGTTCAAGTAAGCATCCAAATTAAATGCCCCTAAGCAGGTAATACCTGTGGTAAGTTCGGAGAGACCATTGTATGAACTGCTTGAGGTGTGACTATATGATAAACAAAGGTTGGCCTTGTACAATAGATAACAGTTTATTGATAACTCAATTTAGTTTAAAAGAAAACTTACTGGACTGTGGCCTGGAAATACTAGAATCTATCGACAATGGTGTTCCAGGAATCTGCAGGAGTTATCAATAATGAAAGGATATTACGAATGCCCGATGTGTATGGAAGCAACATTATCAAATAACTAATCTACTGTGAATTTTCACATGGGTACTGCATTTAGATAGCAGTATTAATAGACTCAATCGAACTACGTACGTCTGTCTGTATGTGTAATGTTTGTCAAGCTGGAAAATAGTTCTTCTTTCCGAAGGCATTGTAGTATCAAAGTATAAAAAGAGATAATTGTTGATACAGCTGTAAGATTTCTGTAATCAACCAACAGATAAGCACACTCGAGCTTCTCCTACTGCTGATACATTGTTATGAGTTTACGCGAGTTAGCAAGCAGTCGCAGCAATGATTCGAAGCCCGCAAAAGTTAGGTTTGGAGTTTTGAATTTTTTAATTTTGGCATTTTTGCAACTTTGTCCGAAGATCTCAAATCTCATTGAATTTCAAAGGTTTGGAAGCTAATAAGTAAAGATTCAAGGATCAAGCAGACGAGCATAAAGTGCTAACAATAAACTCCATACGACACACCACGATCTCTGTAGAGTTTGTTTTACCCAATTCAGACATTGAGTCGACCAAGGTTAATTTTGAGATAACAAACTAAGAGAAATTGTTCAAGTCACCAAATTGAGTAGGTTTCTGAGATGACTGACTCCCCAGATAGGGAAAAGTTCAGTGATAAGAAGGGACATAATTTGCTATAGTCATCGTTCATTTATCAATCAGCTTATCAAGACCTGGGAAGTATGCTGATATTACATCAAAGAAGGAAAGTAGATATCTTCAATGTATGGGAAAACTTAGTATGCAGGAATACTGCTAATTACCCACATGAGCACGACCATAGAATTCACGTATAAAGTTACGTTCACAGTAAAGGCTCAACTTACAGCAGTAATTTCAAGTGGGTATACTCGCGCAGAATAGTTCGTAAAAATAAATTATACTTAAACATGCTAAGCAGAGTTAAAATTAACTAATATTGCATACTGTTAAAAATGAGTGCGGGTCAGTACTTGAGGTGTCCGAGTTGAGACTTGTAGAAGCCTATGAACGATAGGCGGGCTCAAAAGGGCAATAAGGAAACAGCAGTAAAACTCACCATATCTTGAAAAGTTTTATTCACCTCAAAGCCCTCTGGAGATTCGAGTTTGTGATCAGTCGATGACGAAAAAAGTTCCCAAAATATGCTAGAAGGTCATAACAATTAAACAGCGATATTACATAAAGGTACTAGGAAGATGAGTTTACCTCCACCACGATAACAAAAAACTTCTGTTGTCTGCAACTGAAGGGATAGATTTGTTCCAAGAAGGTTGTATATACTAGAGGTTGCACGTGAATTAATTCGAAGTTAATTGTATTTTTACCATAAAACCAAAATAACTTACTTCGTTGACAAAACTTTGTGCAGTGCTATTTGCCCCGATGAAAATTAAATATTCATAGACATACTCAGCTAACCTATAACGCGCTGTGATAATTAAACCAATTTGTTTACAAAGAATAATGCTCTGAACAATGATAGGAAGTTAATGAAATTACATAGTATCAAATATCCACTGCGATGACTAACATTTTTACGTTACTAAATACATACGTTTGTAGCAAGTCGGTCGATAAGAAAGTATAAGAGAAATAATACAAATGATTAGAGCTAACTATTATGTAACACTACAATAAATTAAATACAGTCGACTCCGCTTAATAGAGCCACTTCGGGACCAGGTTGTTTTGACCCGATTAAGCGGAAAACCGATTAACCGAAAATATTGTAAGCCAAACTGTAATTCTGTCCTATAATTCCTGTGACATTTTGACCCGATTAAGCGGAAAAACCGATTAACCGGTGGCTCTATTAAGCGGAGTTGACTGTATATATCATATGCAATCGGATAAAAACAAAATCGGTTGTAAATATTACAATCCTCGATGTTCTATTCATTATGAATGGGTCAATGACAGTACTAACTAAGTAAGTATATTTGCAACTAAGAGCGAACAATAAGTAGAGCACATAATCCCTGTCTGTAGCGAGCGACAACACTATGTTAAAGACTCGAGATGTCCACCAAGTATCTGAAATTAACACTTAATCAGATCACAAAGTGACTGAAGGGCCGTCCTGGTCCTACTCCATCATTAAGTTAATGTAAGCACAGAGTTATTAAATCTTCTTTAATTTCAAACAAGTTGAATCATGAACATTATTGACATATATTAATTAAGAATTGTTTAGAGAAAATATACTTTGTAATAGCTAGCGTCTCGACTTGGTCGATTAAATTATTGCTCAATTACTAATTTACTTTTAATTAAAGCCCATGCGAGCAATATTTATTATATATATTAATTATTATATATACCTAATTAATAAATATGTTCCTCTAATACAGCGATTCCCAACCTTTTTCAGCCGTGGACCCCTACAGTCATTCTGTGGACCCCAGGTTGGGAACCACTGCTCTAATAGTAAGTTCGCCTTTTAGCAAGCAACGTACGTAAAATGCGACTTGCCATTACGAGAAAACCACTGTACATTAATGAGTTATAACAGATAATTTATTAAATTTTAGGCTGTAGTAAAGACTAAGCATATTTAACAAACACATTGAAATTTAGACGCAAAATAGCTCACTTCTCTCTTGACTGTTGTTTCCTCACATTTTGTTTGTGTGTCGCCATTTTGTTCAATCAAAACTTAAAAATAAATAGAATATTGTATTTTAGAAATATACACAACACAGTGAGAATTCAGCGATTCTAACGCGGTATTAAAACTACAATCTAAACACGGTGTTCGCTATTAATGGCTCTTTCAAAAGACTAGTAATCTGTCTGATAACAAGAGTGAACCCAAAAACTTGAGTCAACTAACCAGAATCTGGAATGAAGCACTCAAATTAAAGAAACCCGGTGGAAAATGAAGTAGGTACTTATGGGTACTCGCGATTCAAACGTGCAATGGCGAATAATTGCGCAGAGGGAGACGGACAAAATGTGCACAATTTTATTAACAAGAGGCACAAATTGGAGCTGCAACTTTTTTTAATATTTATAAAGATAATATATCTATTGGTTTTACGCAAAAAGTCAATTTAGCCTTGTCAAATTTAAACAATATAAGAGGAGTGGATAGGAAGGAAAGTGACTATATATGCAAAATATTGGTGTGTAAATTATAGGCTGTATTAAATGATGCGATAAATAAGGTGTAAAGTTGTTGTTAACGTGTGTGTTGTGGATTACATGTCGTTTCAATAAAATTATGTATAAATAGGAATAAATTATAAATTGCAAAAATATGCCTTCAGATTAACTTACCTTTTATAATTCGACAAACAAATAATAAAATAACATCAAATCAACTACTAATTCGCAAATAATCAAGTGCTACACTAGTATAACTATTTATACTGCTACATATCCAATGGTATTGTACATAATCTCCCGAATGGGATAATTCATAATGAACAAACAAATTATGTCAATTAGATACGTTACACTATAGAAACATACCAATCCTCTTGGATTAGATAGTTACATGATATCTCAATAGTTTGGCTAACATTGCCGTGAGGTATAAAAGCAAAACTCAAAGAGGGCAATGTTAGACACAGCGCCGTACTCAATTTTGTAAATATAGATTATGGGAAACAATATTATTAGTAGAGCTAACTCAATCAACCTGAAGAGAGGGTTCTCTAACTCCCAAATGATCTCCAACTCAAACACTATTGTTTGTAAAGTTAGTTTGCAAATATAGAGTCGTTATTTCTCGATTTATTACGGCGGTGTGGATGACCTCTACATTGCAAATAAATTAGGAATTCTTGTATTTATGAATTAGTGCTTTTCTATAACAATGAGATTCAACTTGTAGCAATATTGTCTCATTTTTTTAACAATGTTCGTATGTTGCAATTGCAATTAAATTTAAACATATTGTCCAATTGGTTAAAAACTTAAAACTAATCAGAAATATATAAAATACCCTTTCAATATTTGTGAGAGTTAATAGAGGAAAATATATATTGGTATATTTATGAGCAGAAGTAGTTCTCAAACAGAGAGCAATGTTTTGTCAACAATTCTAATACCTAAATGTGGCATCGTTAATATGTATAGGCTGGGTAAATTGAAACGTGTTGGTATGCTCACACAATCTGAGACAATATTAATATGGAGATATGTGGATAGGAGACTAGGATAAGTCTTAATGTTTGTAATAGGAATAGTATGCAAGATAACGTGCGATATAATTTATAAGGTCAGTATAAATCAACTGCGAATACCTCCAATACCAATGTCTACATGACAGTACACCAACATGAAAGGATAGTTCGCATCAATTTGCAGTCTAAAAGGAGAAACAGCTGTATCTCCATACACAAGGCAAGGAAGGGAAGAATATAAAAAAGAGCACTCAGATAACGTAACACAGCCCATGAATGTTAGCATAAACTAGTCAGAATAAATACTATTTACTTAAAATGCTGTTACATAGTACTTCAAAGGAATTACCCGCAGTTAAACAGCTGAGAGAGAACAGTGCGGTGGCTATTCCAGCTGATCTCTCATCAATTGAGAAGTATCTGTCTTGCAGGTAATATCGTGTCTCTATGCGAACATTCTTTCACTCAATATCTCTTTTTACGGCACAATAGTTTCTACACATTATCAAAATCAATTCGACATATAGAGGCTATTTTCCTTAGTGTAATTACCAGACATAAGACAGGTTCCAAGAAAACTAAGTATTTAATAATTTATCAACAAATCGAAATGCAAAGAAAAATTAGCTTACCTATAATATCAAAAATTTGCCTTACAATTCCGGAAATATTTGACAACCAATGTAGCACGCATAAAACCCTTTGATTAACTGTAATAATGAGCAACATTATGAACTAATAGGTAAATTATGTATATTAATTCTGTCATCAAACAACAGGATTATGTGAAATCTCATGGGCTATCATCCCAATGTCTAACCCAATGCCTCATTAAAGTTTCAAGATAATGGATTTACTAACATTAATGGAACCAGTATAACGAGTGAAATAGCAATTCTCTTTGAATAATTCTGTGAGAGATTAATTAATTAATTATTAAGGATATTCAGTCCATGCCTCCTGCTGCACAATCAGCAAATGATTGGTTGATCAATTAAATTGGGGGTATTAATAGGAAGAGATGAATTATTAATAATAATTAGTAATTTAGTTAATGGAGTTGTCAACCTTAGTTAAACTGATAATTAATAAATTGTATAAACACACAAGAATAAGCCCAAAGCACCGATGCGAAGGTAATCTATAACTTGAATGCATTCTAAACCTTATACTTTTCATATTCTAGATAGAAGAGCGACATATGGAAACACATCAAAGAGGAGCAAATCAGTAAGATTTAGCAAAGAGGCGAGTTTATGATAAATTAATGCTTAAATCATTTAGGGATACAATGGATACTTAAACTGTACTGTCTTTAGATAAAAATAGTGACCATCCCAACGTGGAAGTGCTGGAGTCTGCGAGACACAGATCTCAAAATCGAATTTACATACGGACAAGCAAAAGAGCGCATATTCATCGGACACAGTAACTACGTGGACATCTACTGTGTGCTCCCGCCGCCCTCTCCTCGAGAGAGTCTACAGGAACTGGAAGACAAGATGCAATGGGAATGCATCAACATACAGAATGAGATGGTAGTTGGCACTCAGTCTCGGAGTGACGTCAGGACTCTACTCAGTATATTCCTACTAGCGTATTGGAGTAAAATAGAACTGGAGGAATGCAACATAGTCAGGCAGATTCGCGAGGAAGGAGTAACTCTAGGTACACTTTACTAGTTAGTAGTTAGTCAAACTATTAATTAAACTCCACATTGTACTCCACTAGGTCCTAAAGACTTTGAATATCCTGAAGAGGCAAACAGACATAAGCTACACGAACTACTCAAACATAAACAAGACTCGTTCCTGCTGGATACATGCGTACTTTAAAGAAGAATTCCATATTAGATGTACATATTTGTTGTGAATTACTTCAAGAACAATGCATAACCTTTTTCATGTGACACCTTATAGTATAATAACTTAAGGAATAGCTTACAAAAATATAATTAATAGAAATAAAAGAGTATATCTGACCATAAAAGCATGCCACTATTAATATGTAGTTAACCACCAAATAAGCACATACTCTCATAGTTTACAAGCTCCTTCTACTGCCCCGCTCTCAACTGACTCTTTAATTGGTTTAATTCTCAGTCGCTCCTCCAGCTCAACGAGCTCCCCCTCGGTTATATCGTGCCACTCGTCAAGCCAGAGCACCGCCTCCTTGTGGCCCTGTAGCAACACGTCCTGGAGCTTGCTGTGGATGGAGGACTCGCCTATAGTCTGCAAGCCAAACACGTTAACATTAACTCGTATCACCTTGTAGCTGCACATTACGGGGGAAGAGTTGTGAGTCCAGTCCGGCGCGAAAGGCCCGCGGCCTGTGTTCTCAGAACGGAACCCCTTCAGGCTGTAGGCCGCCTCTTTCGCCGGGTCGCTCATCTCGTCGTACACCAGATCCAGGTACACGACCTCCCTCGCGGCCAGCTCCTCGGGGCCGAGGTTAAGGGCGTTATCCGTGGTGCCAGCGTTGTCTTGGTACGTCGTCTGTATCTCCACAGAGACACGAGTGGTCAGATGGCATGTGAAGTTAGTCATGTTAAATCTAGGGTAATAGTTCCAGGAATTCTCCGTGACGTAGAAAGGTTCCGCGGGGACAATCTTTTGAGCCCAGCTGGGCAGGTGTCGGGCCAGATGGTACCTCTTCTCCTGGTGAACACCCGTTCCGAACTCCTCGTGTTGACAGGGCTCCGCACTCACCAGCTCGACGCGGTCCCCCTCGAACCCCGCCTCCAGCTGGGCGCGCGCTATCATGTACCTCTGTCCCTTCTTGTACTCGCTCACTGACAGGGGCATCAGTATGCGGTACTCGCGGATTAGCATCAGTCACTAGCTGCAATCAATAGAAACCTTCGGAAAGTAGTAAAGTACAAACTTACCATAACGTTCTCTATAGCTTCATGTCATTGAAGAGCATTTCTACATTTCTTCACAGCTAAGCAAATACGGATTCCCAAATAAACCCATTTTCTGCACCTAACCTCGTATACATATGTCACACATTAAAGTGCGTAACTTACAAATCTGCTACAGCTGTGTGTTATGTGTATGCCGTCATTTAATGCTAAAATTAGACACTTTTGTCCATTAATTAACTATGAAATTATACTTATCGATTTATTCGTACATCACAGAAACTAATCTATAATAAATCTACTTTCAAGAAAAGTTTTTACTCAAATTTCATTCAATTCCGTTCACATAAATCTGTTCATTTAAGCTGTTAAGCTGAGCATACAAGAAAATAGCTATGTAGTTCAAACAGCAGAGGGTTAGACAGCTTGACCGTATTTCTCCATCATTAATTTGTTTCTAGCCTTCCTATTTTCTCTCTTCACCTGTCTGTCCTCTCCAATCAATTTAACTCTAACGTCCTCGTTCTCCATCTGTGTGTACCTCCGTCTCTTGCAGGCAGAGACGCAGCAGAGACAGAGGAAGCAAGAGAATCCGCAGCAAATGCAGCACACGCACAGGCTGCTCGCGCCCATCAGTATCAACACCCCCAGCCCGCTGATCGTACAGGTCCACACGTGCGACATAGACAAATCGCATCTGTTAGAAATCAGGCCACTAAAGTCCACAGTTCTACACTCGGTCCCGCAGGAGTAGCAGATTACACCCATGGACATGTTTCCAGCATTTAGGCACGTCTGACATGACTCGTTGAACTCGGAGCAGTAATCCTCATTGGAGGCGACTAAGGCCAGGGCCAGGGCGAGTAGAGAACACAGCAATACTAATTTCATTTATCCAACTGTGTTAGTTAAGCTAATGTTTATAGGCTAATTAAGCAAAATTATTAACCTCATTACTGAGTATAATTATTACGGAGCTGAGCTGGCAAGTGAAACGAATAATACGAATCTATAGCAAGCATGCTACGGGAGGATTAAGCCAGTTAGGAAGAAGCGAGATGTAAATGCAAACTAAAACATATATTCATAAGTCAAATAATTAGAGAGGTATGTCTACAAAGTCCAAAGTTAAAAAATAATCTTACCTCATTTCAGGTGTACTCGGATTCCAAAATAGCAATAAAAGCTTACATAAACAGATAGTTCCCAGACGCATGGTTAGTTACAGAGCATACCGGTCTCTGATCTCCTGTGTCCGCTCCTCCCTCATCTTCTGACGCTCGTAGCTATCGCGGTTTACGATTCGCGTGTACGCATGTTCCGGGCGAGACACAGATTTGGACCTGCGAGTTTTGCAGCAGCAGCAGCAGCAGCAAATTATTATAACAAACAAGAGGCAGCTCCCGCAACAACAGAGACATGCCATGACGGCCAGCACTAGTATGCTAAAGATGCTCAGGCTACACTGCCCCACGTAGAGGTCGCTCAGATTGCAGTCGTGAATCGAGGCTATAGAAGCGTAGTCAGCTGCTACACAGCTGTTCCCACAGAAATAGCAGAGCTGTGTGATGTTGAGCCGAGAGGCGGATATGCAATCAATACAGCTGCCATTGTGCTGACTACAATTCTCGCTTCCTGAATTGAAGCCCGAATTCCTGAGATACGAATATACAGTTGGTATGCTGATGGCAAGGATTAGCAGAGAAACCAATGTGTGTGACGTAATACCCATAGTCTATGTCGCTATAATACAATAATCGTTTGTAGAAGTAAGCTATTTGTATTCATTTCAATTAATTTATTCTCATTCAAGTTTTTGTACTATCTTATAAGCTTAAATCAATAATAATTAGAACTTCTACAAATGAAAATACGAGTACATACTTTCCAACAGTTAATCACAAGCTGGCGGGTTCGCACACTCTGTATACATTCATATCAACTCTCCACTTGCACGTGTTCTATTTAATTAATTAATCAAACCATCTCAGCTCTGGCTAAGAATACCTATTAAAAGTGCTGGAAGTTAAGTCCGCCCAATAAGCAGCCTAAGTAATACAATACTCGTATATTAATTATAATTCATATATTCATATATTAATATATACAGGGAATAATATTACGTACTCTATGCATAATACAGTATAATGTGACTAATTTATTATATACAACAATTAAAGTGCTTACATGAGAGTACCTATGATTAAATATTATTTCGCTGTTGCCTGTGTCGCCTAGAAAATTGGGGTGTGGCTGGTGTGGAGAACAGTCAGATCTGTGCTCAGGAACTGGGCAGTCATCAGGTCCTTGCTCAGCGTGACGTTCAGAAACCCCGCGTCCTGCCCGCTCCAGTTGAGTGTCCTCAGCCCCTTCGGGTTCCTGACGTAGGAGCGCCCGGTCGCGCCGGCCCCTGAAATGAAGTAGTCTATGTTGTTGTTGTTGTGGTGCTCCAGCTGGTGGATGTGTCCGGAGAAGTAGGCCTGTACGTTGTACTTCTGGATGATTGAGTCCACCATGTTCATGTCCTGCTCGGTGATTATGCTGGCAGTGGTGCTCGACACGATCGGATGGTGTCCTACCACAAACCGCCAGTCGGCAGAGGTCGTGTTGAGCACATTCTCCAGCCACTGCAGGTTCTGCTTGGGCTCCCTGCCCCTCAGGTTGTCCGCCATCTTGGTGTTCTCGGGGTGTCTGTAGTAGTCCACGATAATGGGAGAGGTGTCTAGGAACACGAACAGCGCAGTGGCCTGCTCGTCCACCCTTAGCGTGATGTGGTACGAGCGAGAGGGGAGGTACCAGCGGGGGCTCTTCGAGTGGTACTCCAGCTGAGCGCTGATGTTACCCATGTAGTCGTGGTTGCCAAGCAGGGAGTAGAATGGAATGTTTCGCAGACGGTCGATGTAAACATACTCGAAATACTTATCCCAGAGGGGGTCCTCCAGACTGTCCACTCCTCCCTGCTTCTGTCCGTTGCTGTCTTTGTGTTTGTAGAAATTGTCTCCTACGTTCACAACAAAATTCGGTTGAACCATCAAAGCGTTTCTCATCATGGCCGCAGCTACCAACTCCTGCTGCTTGTTGCCCATCCCCCAGTCGCCGAAAACCTGGAAGTGGAGGTCGGGCCGGACCGGCGCGGGCCCCAGGGAGAGGAGAGAGAACACGAGAGATAGCGCTAACGGAGACATGATCCCACTGGCTAACTGCAGTCAATGCATCAATATATAGTATAGCAAGTCCTATTCATTGTATTAACTTAATTGCAGATTGCATTTCAAATCCAAATAGAATTAGTATATACATTCAAAGAATAAAGTTAAAATCCGGGGCTGTCTTAACCTAAGCTTAGCTGGTACCATCCGAGGGAGGAGGCTCGTCCCTCCTCTGCTCATGCTTCAGTCTCTCCTCCTCATATCTAAGGATTTCTCGCCAAGTTAAATCCTTGTCCGAAATTAACGCGGCTTCCCTCTGCCGCCGCTTGGTGGCCAGGTGCTGCCGTCTGGTGACGAGCAGGGCCCCGCCCCCGGCCAGTGTGAACAGGGTCCAGCCCAACAGGGTGCTCTTACCAGTGTTCATTTGCGGACAGATTGCAACAGCAACAATTGAGTTTGCTAATTACTACAGTTATACTTAGGGAGAATTGAACGGTAACAATATTACTCAGAAATGTTGTATAATTATATTAAGCGAATACTATTTAGAAATCAGTTTTTTCTACGTAATAGTAAGAGCCACGCTTACTTTTAAAGGCCAATTTCTAAAACTGTAAAAATTCTCAATACCTGAATCTTGTATTAGAACTACTACAGCTGAGTCTTGTATAAGTTATCTCTCATAACAAATGTATTAAACTACAACAAACAACACATGTAACAAACATAATGTTAAATACAGCTTACAGTTGTGTTATCAAGTCTTCCTAAAGGAAGCAATATTCCATTCAAAGCGAAGCTGTAAAACGGTGGAATTAATATATCCTTGGGAACAGTAGGACACTGTTGCTATTTGTAAATTCTCTGAATTGAGAGGGAGATGCGCACCAAGTCCTGTATCCTTTCTACGATCTCTGCATGTGTTACGTTGGAAAGATCGCGTCCGTCCATCTCTAGCAGAATGTCTCCAATCCTCAGCCCGCCTATATAAGCCGGAGAGCCCTCAGTAATGCGGCCTAGAATTGTAGCTGAGTTAAGCGCCTGGAAATGTGAGCAGCGAGAATTCAAACAAACTTACAAATGGAAGTCTGATTGCTGGCATCTGACATGATAACAAACCCGAAACTTTGACCCGCGATTCTTCGTAAGTTAACAACTTTCTTCTCGAAGCTAACAAAATGACACAGATTGGTTATTATACTCAACAGAGATTATGTCACCAATATAGACTCTGTGGATATGCAAGTTTGCACAAAGCAGCCAGCTGGCAAAATAGAGATTTTAATATTTAATATTTAGCTGCTCTGACTTACTTATGACACGTCAAATAGATCAATACGTAACTAAGTGAATAGCGGCTATTCACAACAAAAAAATACAAATAAGCATAACTCACTCTGATTTGCAAGAAAGTTGGTACGAGCACAAGTTTTCCAGGTCTTTAATGAAAGGCTCCAAGTTCCACAAAATGTGCAAATTCTTTGGAATTTCTATAGATAGCACACATTAGCTACTAGCCATATATAACAACAAGAGATGTACTTACTATCGTTCTGTTCCAACAGGCGCTCCTTCTCCCTATCAAGGTCCACTACTGTTTTCTCCAACAGGTTCAGGACGGGGTTCTCCTTAAGGGTCGCCTCCAGAGAGGCTCTGCCTACCTCCAGCTGGTTAATGCTACGCAGTAAGCATTTGTGTGTGTTAAAAGCAGACGACATCACTTCATCCAGCATCGTACAGAGATTCTGCTCCTTTCTGTTGAGATTAGCTCTCAGCATGTCGAACTGTTTCCTCACTTCTTCTTTCTTCCCTGCAATCAGATCTCTAAGCTCCTCAATGCCTCTGTTAACAGGTGTTTCTGCAGCCATTCCAGCCATTAGGCAGCCAAAGATTATCTACTTTCCGATAAACCGTTGATTAAGAGACACATTTAAATGTTAAAAATCTCAATTCTTAATCGCAACGTGTTTACTTTAAGATTTCTTGTAAGAAGTATCAAAATATATAACTGTTCATTAAAAATAAAAAAATGAGCGGACAAATATTTACAGTCTTATCCCACACAGAATAAGATGAGTAAAATATAACAGCACTAATAGGATAGTTACAAAACAAGTGGATAAGTTATCACTTTGGTGGCAGAGGAGGTTTCGGAGGTGGCACCCGGGGCAATTGTGCTTTGAGCTGTGCATTCTCCGTCTCCACTTCATTAAGCAATCTCTTCAAGACATCGATCTCAGCAGTCTTGTCAGCGCTCATTCTGTCGAACTCCGCCTTAACTTGCTCTCTCTCCTGCGCAGTCTCTGTCTCTCTCTCCTCTACCTAAAGTCGGTATAACAAAATGCTTATCAGCTATCCTATTAGCAGCATACTACCTGCTTTATATTCTCACTGAGTATGGCGGTATTCGTCTCCCGCGTGGCAACAAGGTCTTGTCTGCTGGTATTCATTTCCGATCGGTGTTGTCCCAACAGAGCCTCCACTTCTTCCTGGCGTTTGCATTTTTCTTGTAATTTCAACTTCTCCATCTCTTCATTATGAACAGCTGTTTGCTTCCTCAGAGCGGTAATGGCGGTGTCCTGTCCCCGTATGTGCTCCTCCAGTATCAGGGTGTTCTCGTCCTACTCAAGAGCAAAATTCAGTGTAATTATATTGGACATAACATCATTATACGTAATGTCCTATGGGGGAATGTGTTAACAAACCTTTTTAAGTTTGGAGTCCCTGGCCTGGCCCTGGAGTCCCTCTACGTGCCGCCTGACGCTGGCGACGGGGTCCGGGGGCCCCTCTCCCCCCCCGGGACAGCCCAGCTCGCGGCACAGCGCGATCAGCTGTGCCAGCAGAGAGTCCGCGGCGGAGGCGTCGGAGATGAGGTCGGGCGGTGGTGCCGCTACTACCTCTCTATATCCGTTCTAAAAGTAATTCCATAAACAGCTGATATAAACTAGATAACAGCAACACCAACCGGTGGCTTCGGCTGCGATACGGAGGAGGAGCAGTCCCGGAAGTTTGAGTCCCCGGAGCTGGAGGAGGAGCGGGACTCGCAGCCCTCTCTGTCGAACAGATTAGTCACCAGGAACTGTCCGGTCGGCAGGGTGCTGGGTCGAGTGAGCTTTGAGCCAGGGATGGGACTGGCTCCGGGTCGAGTCGGAGCCTCGTCCAAGTTGTCACGGTCCCTCCCTCTGGGGGCCAGACAGCCGGGGGGTCGGGTCTCTGTCATGTGTCTGCGCAGGTGCTCGTTCTCGTGCTTCAGGTTAACCATCTTCTTATTGAGGAGCACCTTATCGCTGTAATAACAGAATAACAGTGACATAGCATAGTAAGCAAATGAGACTCACTCCTTCAGCTCGGAGACCCAGTTGTCCCTGATGTCCAGCTCCTCTATCAGGTCCGTCAGATGCAGCTCCAGGTGCTCCCTGGACAGCTGCAGCACGCCCACGGGCACCGATATGCTCCTGGGCCGCTGGGAGTCCGTACCCGCCACGCTCGGCTCCACGTAGGTGCTCTGGTACTTGGAGAGAATCGTTATCGTCTTCATGAGACACACGATCCAGCCCTGCCGCTCGAAAGGGGTCTTTGCGCTTAGTACCAACGGCTACAACAACTGTCAAGCTAGCTAACACAGCACAGACGTATATACTCACCGCTCTCTCCTGGTTCAGAAACTCTATCTTGAATTGGAACGCATTCGCCCTCCTGGAGTTGTCAGTTAGCTCCTCCACCCCCTTGCAGGGCAGCAGGCTGTAGCTGAGGTCCAGGTGGTCGCGGGACTGGTTAGCGTAGATGCGGAACTGCCCCTCCGTTATTTCGCAGAACTTCTCTCGGCTGAAGAGCTCCAGCTGGGAGGGCAGCAGGAACCCGGCCCGCGACGGGAGAGTCTCCACCACTGCCTCCGGGAGCGCCTTGTACACCGGTCTACAGAAAGCTATAACCAACTCGCTTAGATATATAACGTGTTAGTGTACCTGGCATCGACAGGGAGGTGTTGGTAGTTAGGAATATACTTCTGCAGAGCCATGCACCATGCGTCGATGTCCGCTCTGCTCTCAGCCCGCAGGTACTGCATCTTCTTTAACACGGGGCTGTAGAGGCCGATGGAGAACATGCAGCTCACAGTCTCCTCCGCGTCCTCGACCCTCTCCACCTCCCCCAGGCGAATCAGCCCCAGCACCGTGGTGTGCGTGCTAGACTTGGAGTAGGCCAGATCTCCGTTGTCCCATAGGTCGAAGTGTCTCTTCTTCCATCTCAGGAACCTGCCGGAGATGTTAGGAGGGGTCTTGTATAACCAACCAGACTTGATAGCCATTCTAATATCTAGCTCAACACATTATCTGCATTTATAAGCAGATAACCAGCTATTCTCTCCCATCATGTATGTTGCAATCTACTCTTTTAACCTTAGGTAATATTACTATACAAAGCCGGGGATATTTTCAAAGGATTTGTAAGAGCATTATCACCAGCAATAATGATACGTACACGGATAATCAACAGAATAGAGATCTAGTTGCGCTAGGCACTAAGCGGTGGGATAGCCAGGTGGGGCGTAGCAGTGCGTCACGTGGGGACTGCTCACTTTAACCGCCATTATCTTCTTGGGGGGGATGGTGGTGGTGATGGCGTAGAACCAGCTCTGGGTGCGCACGAACTTGAACAGGATGGAGAATATCAGGTTTATCGGGAGCGGGCGGGGACTGTGCTGGATGATCACCTCGGGGAGAGGCAGTCTCGCGTGTCTCACGCCCGCCTCGCAAGCCGCCTGCAGGCTCGCGCCCTTAATGTTAAACCTGCTGTCCACCAGGCCCCCTATCACGTACACGAGAGAGGGGTCTACGGTGTCCAGCACATTCTCAGAGTCTCCACTGAGATACACCACCTGGTCCCGCGGGAACACCTCCGTCAGGTGGCAGGCAGAGAGGTGCACGTTCTCGCGTCTGAGTCTCTTGCGCTGGTGCAGCACGTGCTCCCGGACGCATCCATGGTAGCTCGTGAAGTGCAGCTGCAGGGGCGTGGGGTTGGTGCTGTTCTCCTTCAGGAGGCGAAGCAGCTGTTTGACAGTGCTGCTCATCTCTATCGACGTCATGAGGTGCGAGTAGCTGAGATCAACCGCGATTCTGTGCGGAAGAGCATTGGGGTGGAACATGTTGAACTTGTAGGGCCTGGCCTTCCTAGGAGGTTCGCTTTCTTTGCAAACCGATTCCTCTGACTCCCCTACTACACGTGCCTTCTCCAATTCGCTGCTATTCAGTTTCAGTTTCCGCAGGTGTTTCTTTCTATGGAACATAATGAGACCCTTCATGTACTTCCTGGACATCCGAGTGGGGTCTATGTTGTAGAGGTAGTAGGGACTGTTGTGCGGTATCGAGCTGGTGTCGGCTGGGAGGGTTCTGAAGTCAGGAGGGGCATCCACGGGGCCCACCTCATTACTGGACTGCGTTTGTTCGCTCGGAGTTATAGTGGAGAGAAACCGCGAAATATGGAGTTGGTACTTACATGTAAAATGACGAATCATAACACTGTTGTATATCTTAGCAGTTTATGTATAACTTTGTAGTTATCAACAGACAGTGCAATAAGTATTCAGTTTAATAACATTCCAAACGTCAAGTATAGTTGGTATAAATAATTAGGATCGTATAAGAGTACAGAGAAAGTGATAAGCGATACATACTATATAATCTGACCTGAGATTCAAGTGGCAGTCCCGAACACAGTGTTGAACTGAGAACTGACGCGAATAAAAGTTGTTCTCTTCGATATTTCCTTCAGCTTCGCTGCTCCCACATACGTACAAGCGGACCTGACCCCGCCCAGGATGTCCTTAACGGTGTCAGCCACGTCCCCCCTGTAGGGGACCTCCACCTCCTTGCCCTCGCTGGTCGCGTAGTCAGGCACGCCCCCGCTGTGCTTGTCGTGCGCCGCGTCGCTGCTCATCCCGTAGAAGACGCGGTACTTCTTCCCGTCCCGCTCCTTCACCTGTCCGCCAGACTGCTCGTGTCCGGCAAACATCCCTCCTAGCAACGCACATTCCATCAACCCACAATCTAGCTACTCAGCTGTCACTACCTAGCATCACGAAGTCTGCTCCCGCTCCGAACGCCTTCGCCACGTCTCCGGGACACACGCACCCTCCGTCCGATATTATGTGTCCGCCCAGTCCGTGCGCCGCGTCCGCGCACTCCAGCACGGCGCTCAGCTGCGGGTAGCCCACCCCCGTCTTGATGCGCGTGGTGCACACCGAGCCCTGTCCTATCCCCACCTGAGAACCGGCAGTTAAGAGACACGTGACAACTCAATGTAAAGACACACCTTAATGATGTCGGCCCCGGAGAGAATGAGCTCCTCCACCATCTCGCCAGTAACCACGTTACCCGCCATTATGGTGTGCTTAGGGAACTCCTCGCGCACCAGCTTTACGAACTCGACGAAGTGCTCCGAGTACCCGTTAGCCACGTCCAGACAGATGTACGCTATCCCCGGGATTGTAGCCAGGATAAGCCTCAGGTTCTCGAGCTCTCCCTTTCCAGTACCTGTCAACAGACACGTTAGATTAAACAGACATTGATATTAGATATTACAGTGTAAAGTGACCTGAGGTAACGGCTACATAGGGGAGAACCTCTGGACACTTCTTCGAAAAAGAAATCCATTCTTCTAAGCCGAAATGTTTGTCAATGGTTGTGAAGCACTTGTGCTTGCTGAGAGCGTGAGCCATTTCAAAGGTCCCTACGGTGTCCATGTTGCTGGCTATGACAGGCACGCCCTCGTAGCTCTGCTTCGAGTTCCGGAACACGTAGCTCCTCTCCAGCTGCACCTCGGAGCGGGACTTGAGGGTGCTGCGCTTGGGACGCAGCAGCACGTCGCTGAAGTCCAGCTTAACGTCTTGGTCTATGCGCGGCATCTAGCGCTGGGAACAGGCATAGAGAGGTGTGTTATAACCAAACAGGCGTATTGAATAAATACATTTATTGAGTTATAAGTGTCATATAAAAATATAAAATTGAACTAAGAAAGAGACGGGATAGGCTAATAAGGGGCGTTAGGAGGGCAGAGAGGGGTCGCCCCCCTCCAGCTCGCGGTAGCCCCCTGAGGACAGAAAGGACCGCTCGTAGTGCACGGTGCAGTAGTACCTATCCGCAATAGTCGCGAAGTTGGTGGGAGAGAGCGTGGCCTGGCACACACAGCACCTGAAGCACCAGCGATGGAACGCCTTGTCCGTGGCGCCCACGAACTCCACCTGGTAGACCTGCTTCCCGCAGACGGCGCACTGGTTCTGTCCGTACTGCTGAGTGCCGGCTCCGAACTTGCGGTGCTTCCCGGGGGGGCTGCTCTCCCCTGCTCGCGACACCCTGGGGCTCACGGGAGGGGTCCGGAGGAAACTCTCCTTTCTGATCTCTCCGATGTCTTCCTTCAGGAGCGTGATGAGGGTCCGGTCGTTGACCCCCTGGAAGAGGACCTCCCCCTCGTACCAGAGGATGCCCAGCTTCTTCCCGGTCTTCAGGATACCGGTCAGAGCGTCGAATATGTTCGCAGTCTCATCGAACAAACAACCGAACTCCACCTGCGTCTGTCCGCCCGGAACCACGTGTCCCAGTCGGAGTATCTCCTCCACCAGCTTCTGCACCTCGCCCCCCACCCACTCCACGGCCCTCTGCACGCGGTCCTCTCGCGCCGTCTCCGCGGGGTCCTCCCCCTTAACCACCTCCGGGCCCGGGCCCGGGGGCGGGGCTGTCTCCTCTATCTCCTGCGAGAAGCTGAAGGGCGCCTCTCGGGCCAGAGGGGACGTGGAGGGGACAGAGGGGACCTGTCGGCGCCAGGCCTGCGAGGGGCGCGAGTCGTCCGGGCCCTCTGACACCTTTACGGCCTCCATCCGCATGGAGGCGAAGGAGGGTCTCTTCTTGGCCAGGTACTCCTCCGAGGGAGGGTCCGGCTGGTCCAGCGGCTCTGTCGCCGCGTAGCTGCCGAGCACCTGGCGGAGCTCGTTCAGACTCTCCTCCTGCAGCCGCACCACCTCCGGGGTTACGTCCTTGCTCACTAGGAATGCGTGGGGCGGAGGGATCACCTGCTCGTGGAGAGGCACTGGGGACGCGCGCGGCTTCCGGGGCCCGGACCTGGGGGAGATCCGGCCCGGCCCGGCGGGCTGCATGCGCTCCTTGATGGAGGCCAGATTGGAGGAGGTGGACACGAGTCTGGGGCCAGGGCGAGGGGGCGAGGGCGGGGGCGTGTCGATGCGGCGCATAAACTGGTCCGGTATCCGGATACGCTGTGGCTTCCTAGCAACAGAAAGGGACGTATGGAATGTGTAGCGAGTATAGCAACCGAACTGACCTGGTTATCCGCTGCAGATCCTGCGCTGAGCGCATGGGCAGCTCGTGCTGCGTGGCCAGCCGTCGGAACCTTTCCATCTTCTTCATGAAGTCCCGCTCCTCCTCCTCCTCGCGCCGCTTCGCCAGCGCCAGTCCGGCCTGAGTCGGCTTTGGCTGCGAGTGGGAGGTCTTCTTGAAGCGCTCCCAAGACTCGAGCTCCGGGGGGTCGGGCCGCGGCTGGAAAGTGAAGGGCCCGTGCTCGGGGACTGCGGACTGCACCGGCTTCTCCGGCTCGCGGGTCTTGGAGGGCCTCCGCTTGAGCGTGACGACGGTGGAGCTGGCGTCGGAGAGGCGCTGCACGCGCTGGGCGAGCGGCTCCACCTCCTCGGGCTCCCCGAAGTTCTGCACGCGGGAGAGCGAGGGGGAGGGCTGGGCCCCGAAGAGAGTGGCCAGCTGCGCGCGAGCCATCGCGCTCTTGCGGTGCCCGTAGGACTCGAGGATGGCCTCCTTGTCCTCCGGCTCCACGCCCCTGTCCCCCGCCCGCATGTCCTCCACGCTGAGGGCGGGCCCGTTCGGGCCGGACACCTTGTGTCGCTGTGAGCTGAGCGTCCAGTTGGAACTGAATGCGAACTTGTCCGCCACTGAGTGCAGAGCCTCGTCCCAGGCGCTGAGGTGCGTGGAGTCGGAGGTGTAGTAGAAGTGGCGCTTCTTCCTAACCATGATGCACATCTTGCGGTCGTGCTGGAGGCCGCGCGGCCACTTGACACCTCTGAGCTCCGAGACGGGCTCCCCGGTGCGAATCCTCACAGAGGGCTCCTTGAGGTCTATTCTGAGGACGTGGCTCTTGGCAGAGGCGTGTCGGAAGCAGAGCAGAGACCCGTCCCCCTTGAGCACCCAGAACCGGTTGCGCCACACGGAGGGGAGCAGCGGGCGGTGCTGCAGATGGACCAGGTAGTCGGAGAGGGCAACCGACTCTTCCTCCTTTTCTAGAACAGGCTTAGTTCCTACGTGTGGAGTCTTGATAGGCTCCGTCATACTATTCGCTGTGTGAGGTAAAGATAGTTCAAACAACAACAGCGAAGTCAGTAAGATGAGCAAATAGTTGTACAAGAATTACAGAACCAACATGCGAATTCTTGTTATTTATATCCTAGTTGTTTGGTGATTTCTAATACTCAGCATTACACATTATGCAATTATAACAAGATTTAGCTTTTGAATGTGCCAAGAAAATTCGTAAACATTTGAATATTTCAAAATTTGTTCCTACTTAGTATAAACAACATTCCATTGAGCCTTGATTAGCCAAATCCTAATCAACAATGTTACTATTTATAGCGAATAATGAGTGGATTCATTGTTCCCATCCTGTATATAGAGAAGCTAGAACTCACACATCCAACACATTCAGAGTCCAAAAATATCGATGATCAGACGCTGTTTAAGTCCATTGGATTAAATTCAGTTAATTAAGTCACAGCCAAAACTAACTGTCAATAGAGTGAAATTCCGTGAAGTTTAAAATGGTACTTTTAATAACAATACTATGCATTACGGGTTACGAAAGAGTAGTCAAGTAACGCATTGTGGGACGGCCGTGTGGACATTGCCACGGATGCTCCATTTGTGCCATATTTCGTACAATTCTGCTCATTTCAGAACCACTCAAAGCTGTCCCTATCATGACTGCGCTCCTACAAGCTCTCGACGCGAACATAGACCTGACCTTAGAGGGCCTGCACAAGACCCCGGGTCTCTCCTGCAGCAAGAGCGCCATCTCCTCGATGTCGTCTTCTCCGAATATCCACCCTTTGGACATCGGGAGGGTGCGCAGCTTCAGGCGGCGTGTCGGGGAGCAGTGCTCCTCTACGATAATGCCAAACCCGTTCATCTCGTATGTCTCCAGATTGTCCATGATAACCAGTTCCGTGGCGACAGACAGCTCGAGAGGGAGGGGGCATATGAGAGGCTGCGAGCGGATGCGCTCTGTCGTCTGTAGAGACTCGAAGCGGTGCTTCTCGTCAGTGGCATGCTGGTCGATAATAAACAGGTGCGTACCCAGCCTAGTCACGATAAACCCCAAGTTAAACTGGCCCACTATCTCCATCGAACTAAACGAATCCTTCGACAGTTCTTTCCTAAGTTCAGCCTCCGCTTTATCGTTCTGTTCAGGATTAATCCGAGCAGAGAATGTGACATCGGTGAACTGAGGGCCGTGAGCGGAAGTACCACAATTATTTGCCTTCCGGATGCTCTCGATGTCAACAGAAACGGTAACTTCTCTCCTCGTTCTCTCTGAGCTGCTATCCGTGTCCGTTATATATTCTGAGTACTCCAGCTGAGCCAGGGGCGTGGGCTTGGCAGGATACAAGCTATACTTATGTTCTACGGTCTTGTTACTTGCGTTTTGAGATTTACTCCTTTGTAAGGACGGTATGTTCTTAGGAGAGTCGTGTTTATAGATAGAGAATGACGGAGCAGCAATCTGTTTGCTGATACCCTTAAGAGGCTGGTGAGATAGCGTAGATACAGGAAGGAGATTAGTGGAAGTGCTGAAAGTAGTCTGGAAGTCCCTGAATAGTTTGTGGATGCTGGATCGGATTATATCCAGCATCAAGTGTTCCGAATGCACCAGGATGGACCGCTTGTCCGGAGTGAGATTGACGTCGAGTTGGTTTGCTCTCGTACCGATGCTTAGCGACACAAACGGGAAATGAGACCTGTCGAACTCGCGGAATAACTCGTTCAGCATTCTAGAGAGGAGGAAGTAATCGCAGGGACGGGAGTTCAGAAAGAAGAACTGGCGGTCACAGCTGTTCCTGCCCGCCCCGGGCTCCGGAGAGGAAATGTACCCGCTCAGATCGATTTGGTCGAAGAACTCGTTGGAGACAGCTGAGCTAGTCGTGACGTCATCATAATGACACTTTGTAACCGGAATTATATACTTCAATGTTTTGGATCCGAATATAGAAACGATAGCGTCTCTCATGCTAGAGCTCCCGTTGGTGCTGAAGAGAAGAGAAGTGGCCCTCTTGCTTGTAAGGAAACACTTGAATCTGACGTCATAGCGCACAAGGCAGTATCCGTAGAGGGTCTGGAGCAGTTTGTTGAACTCCCTTTTTATGTTCTTCACGAGCTCTATCCTCCTGACCGGTAGGTTCACGAATATGTTCTTAATTGAGACCCTGGTGCCAGTTTGAGCCGCGCAGGGCGAGCTGCTCGCCAGCTCTCCCGCGCAATCGTACTCGAGACAGGAGCCCACCTCCTCTGACGAATGCCGCGTCACAACAGACAGACTGCTGACTGCACACATGCTGCTCAGCGCCTCTCCGCGGAATCCGAACGTTTCTAGTTCCTGTAGGTCTGAGAACTCCGAGAGTTTGGACGTGAAGTGCTTCAGACAGATCGTGGGAAAGTTCTGCGGGAGAATCCCTACTCCGTTGTCGACTACCTCCATCGACTCGCTCCCATAGTTGTTCAGATAAACCTCTATAGCCGTGGCCCGGGCATCCAGACTGTTCTCAATCAGCTCCTTGAGGGTGGCAGAGAGACTTATGATGACCTGGCTGGAACAGATCTGGTGCACCGCGTCTCTGGAGAGAGGCCTGATCGACATGTTAGGAACAGTACTATAGTTAGCATAACACAGATATGTATTCGTTTATTGTTGTTAGATGGCAAACATAACTAACATTCCTGATACAGCTAATAAATACAAACAGATTGGGTTCGATAGGATAGTGATAGGGTTGCAGGTGTCAGTCAATGGGAGAGTGGCAGAGGGGACAGAACTGCAGGCTGTCCTCAATGGTCTCCTCGGCCTTGTGCTTGCAGACTCCGCAGAACCAAACCACGCCCTCCTCCGCCATCAGCGGGCGGCCGGTGAGCACGCTGATGGGGAACTTGGTTTCGCAGGAGGGACAGGTGCCGCTGTGACAGGGGATGGCGGACTCGCAAGAGTAGCAGGAGTGCGTCCGGGGCCTCTCGTCTCGCACTGAGAACCTCGTGAATATCTCCATTGCCAGCGCCTGGATCTGCTGCTGCAGGTCTTCTCCTATCACTGGGACATTACACACACGCATGAATAAGGTGTGATTACATACCTAATCCCGGTATGGTCTCCAGCTTGCAGAAGGCCCTCGAGCAGACTGCGAACGAGTGAGCCATGGCAGCAGTGAGCGCCAGCAGAGAGTACACGGCTCTAGGCGGGAGGATGTCGTCATAGCTCTGCAGCTGAACAGCTGTTACCATTGCGTCCGTGTACTTCTGCTGGTACAGCTGTCTCTGCGCCAACAGAAAGAAGTGGTACGCCTCGGCTCCGTGCCACGCCCGCTCGATGAAGTTGGTCCGTCCCGCGGTGACGTCATGGTGCAGCAGCCCCTCCAGGGAGAGCTGGGTGTTCTGTCCCTTCCTTTGCTGAGAGAGACTCTTCAAGCGCTCCTGATGCTCTCTACGCATAATTGTATTAACGTACTATCCATGGTTATAGCAACACTACCCACCTGACAAGCAGCGCCTTGAGCACGTGCAGCTTCTTGAGTCTGAGGGGACTCGCCCCCTGGGTCCGCTGCTCCAGACAGACCCTCTGCAGCAGCTCCGCCCCCTCCACGCTGCGGTTAGACTTCCGGTAGAGCTCCACCGCCTCCAGCAGCTTGCCCTCCTCCAGGAGCCGCGACACGTACCGGAGCAGGAGAGAGTCAATCTCCGGGAAAGAGTGCGTCTTGGCCAGCTCCACCGCCCGGTCCCACTGGTTGAGTCGCACGCAGGCATTAACCGCAGCCTTAACGTTATTGCAGCGGAGATTAGCCCGCAGACACTGCTCGGCCATGCCCGCGTTGAGGAATATCTCTCCGAGTCTGGAGAGGAGGGCGTGTCCGTCCGGGAGAGTGGCCAGGAGCCCCTCCAGCCCCGAATAGTTCTCCAGGATCTGGTAGCAGTGGACCAGCTTCTCGTGGTTCTGGGCCTGCCATTAAGCGCGATTAAACGGAGAGAAACAACAAACATACGAGTACCTACCTGTACGTAGTACGTGACAGCTTGCTGCCACTTCTGTCTCTCTGCGAAATAGTCTCCGATGGCATTCCACGCGCGCTCGAGCATCGCGTCGTTTCCCGCGCCGCCCGCGGTTCTGAGCAGCTGCACCACGCGGAACCAGTCGCCCAGCTTCATTCGCAGCTCCAGCGCCAGGTCCTTGCGGTCGATCTCCAGATACAGCTTCTCGGCCTCGTCGAACCGACTGAAGTAGGCCGCCACCTCCGCGCGCTGCTTCGGCTGCGAGTCCAGCCGCCGGAGCCGCTTCAGGAACTGGATGCCCTGGTAGTCCGTCCCTCTACACCCCCCTAGCGTAACTACCTGTTAGCAGCAAAGGAATGCTCACCTTACGAACGCCTTCTCTGCCAGGTCCATCTCCAGCTGTTCCAGCGCCTGCTCCGCCAGCAGGTGCCAGAGCCGCGGGTGCGGGTTCTTGTCCACGAATCTGAAACAGTCGTCTATGGCCACCTTCTTGATGAGCTCCCTGCAGTCCCGCAGACTCTTGACCTCGTGCACAGAGGTGCAGATGTCCTGCGGGTTGTCCGGGTTCTTCATTATCTCATCCATGTGTCCGCTCCGCACCTAACCAACAAAATCAGCTCTCAGCTGACCTAACAGCTGATTAGTGTACCTGCAGGTTGCTGAACTCGCAAATGTAGCCGGAGCTGGCTACCGGCTCCTCCGGGTCCACACCACGGATAATGTACATTCTGGTCTTCTCCATGCAGGCGAAGAGGTCTGGGTTGTCCGAGGCCCAGCAGAGGTGCCATACGTCCTTCCGCTCAACTTCAAACGGCAGCTGCAGCCCCAAGGTCCCGTCGGGGCCCGGCTGGGAAAAGTCGAAAATGCAGAGAACGGCGTTTGTGTCGATTATGGAGAGTTTGGTGGAGGTGCAGTTGAGCGCCAGGCTCTGGGGCCTGGAGCGGAGATGGAACTTCTTCTCCAAAGAGAGTTTTGGCAGAAAGTACCTTCGTATAAGATATTAATCCCCGGAACCATGGATATCCGGGGCCTTACCTCTGCATGAGGCCAGACTCCCTTCCGACCACTAGCGCCTTTTCGGAGGCGCAGATGGCGCAGATAGGGTCGGAGGTGTCGGCGAGAGCAGTCGAGAAGTCCACCCCCCCGGGCCCCTCCTCTCCGCCCTGCTTGGACCGAGACACGCCGGTGCCCGGGGCCAGGTCGTCCACGTGGAAGACTCTCTCCCTGTTGTCGAACCTGCGGGCCTGGGAGGCGCTGGTGAACTCCCGCGCGGTCTGGGAGGCCCGGTACTGCCAGGAGTAGACCCCGGTCCGGTTGGCCACGAACACGTGCGTGCCGGACATGTGCAGGAAGAGCGGCTGTATGTCCAGGTAGTTGGAGTCCATGGGCGTCCCAATCGAGTTGCAAATAACCGCGATGTACTGCTGCTTGTTCTGCTGCTCGGCCCTGGCCACCAGCAGGCAGAACTCCCCGCAGCCTCTTAGAGACAGCAGACTCTTCACATACTTGAGATGCTTCTCCCCTGCCATGGTTACGATAAGGAGCAATGGAATGTCAAACAGCAACCAGGGTACCTGAGTGCAGATTCCAGAATATAACAGCTGTGTCGCTGCGCCCAGGCTTGGAATAGGCGTAGCAGAGAGTGTTGGCGAAGTAGCACCACTCGTAGCTGGGTCTTATGTTCGCGAAATAAATGAACGAGTCGACAGCAAGGGCGATTCTAAGGCTGTAGTCCTCCCAAGAGATGGAAGACAGGTCCCTCCCGGGCACCTTCAGGGTCCTGAGGTGCTCTCCGCTCGCGGAGTAGAACACGGCCGCGTTCATTTCCTTCTCCTGTCCGACTACCCTCAGGGCCCCAGCCAGCGCCAGGATGGAACCGTCACAGCTCCAAGCCACGTCCGTCAGACGCATTCCTATGCACACAGTGTGTAACTAAGCAGCAGCCTAACGAGAGAGCAGTACCGGTGTCCAGGAGGATGGGGGCGGGGTCCTGGTCGCTCTGCATCAGCTGCACGCGTCCGTTCTGGAAGCAGATCGCGAGGGCGGGCCTCTGGGGGTCCGGGCCCGCCCCTCCGCGAGAGCCGCGCGGATGGTACCACCTGATCGCCGCGAGGGTCGCAGGCGCGGAAATGTTGTTGAGACATTGCGCGGCCACTCTTCCGATGGGACTTCCGTGATAATCGTATGCGTGTATTTCTCCTGATTGAATAATAATTTGGTTATTGTGCAATAAATAAGATAATGAAACTAGCAAATAAGATGCTGAGAAGTGCAACTGTGATCATTCCAATTAAACAAAATCATTTCATTACTAATCACTGTAAGATTAGTAGTAATGCAATTACACGTAGGATTAACACTAACTGACATAGAAACAAATATAATTGTACTTACGCTAACCTGTAGCAGTTCCGAACAGTATTTTCTTTGAGTCAGGCGACCATGCAACTTTATGCAGCTGCATTCCTTTCAGCTCCTTGCCCCAAATCCTGTTGCCATCCACCGACCCGACAATAACAGCTCCGTCTTCGTATATAATGCATATCTTCTGTCCGTCCGCGTTCCAGTGCATGTCTCTCACCAGGCTCTTCCCGCGGTTGTTCAGCATCTCTTCGATCCAGTTCCCTTATAGCACAGCACACAATAAATATACTTATAACATAGGTCGAACTATTACTCACCATCATGCAGAGTCCACACGATTATGAGACCGTTCTGGTCGCTAGACGTGAGTCGCTGGAAAGGTTCGTTCCAAGCGACCACGCCCACCACTGCCCCGTTGTGTCCCTCCAGTGGCTGGTTCATGGTCAGATTGCTGGGGGCGGCTAGCCCTCTGGCCTTGGCGTCCCGCGTCTGCTGGGACCCGGGGGCGGTCGCCTCCAGGCGGAGCACCTTCAGGAGGCCCTGCTCGCCCCCACAGGCGATCCAGCCCTTCTCCTTGTTCCAGGAGATGCTGTGAACGCGGAGCCCGTTGGGAATTGCAATCTTCTTACTGAGGTAGACAAACATTATGTCTCGCAAAGCAAAGTATATAACTCTCTACTAGTAAGCAGGAAATGGTAGATATTAATCAGATTGTATCTGACTGCTGGGTAATTACCACTACAAATTGTAGAATTCAAATAGTATGCCACAGTAGGCTAAAATTAGCTCAGATAACTTAGATAATATTAAATGCATCACGTTTTCAATTTGCTGATAAATAGAAATATACGTGGACATGTTATTAAATAAAATGGAGAATTCTGTAAGGTGTTATGGAACAGGAATTTCCAGAAAATATAAACTTTGTCCCAAATTAATCATTTGAATAACTTTCAATTTGTTTGTGGCTGAGCAGAGTGTAGAATCTTATTATGATAACCTACTGCATTTGTGCAATTGCTATATTTGGGAATCTAAGGGAATAGGACGGGAAATTTCAAAAAATTTAGGGAGAAAGGTTAGAAAACACAAGGGATGAATTTATCGCTAGTGAATGGGCGTTTCAAGATGAGATAAGTGTTAAAATGACCATTGGAGAGTTTGTTATACCGCATTTTGTTAAATCTCTGTGCCATCAAGAGCCCAATACTTTATAGAATAGTCAAGCGGAATATAATATGATATAAAATAAACATATCATTTGAACTAGAATGTACAGAGTAAATACACCTGTCAAGGTAGAATTTCTATCCCTCTCCCAAGACAACAAAATAGGTTCAAGCTAGCGGTAAGTGCAAGAGGTGTTCATGTTGGAATCTCAGCAACTTTGAGTTATAGAAATATCTCAACAGAGTGTACCGATACATTAATGAGTTACAGAAATCAAATAGTTCTAAAAGTGGCTACCTCGGTTGAATAGGTCCAGCTATTCCGCCGATAGAATAATTTGTTGGCTAATCTACAATCAAATCAAAACAAGGCTAAAACAGTATTACTTTAACTTAAACAGAGACATGCGAATGTATTATCTCCCGTATCACTCACAGCACAGTGGATGGTTGTCAAAGATGTTTCTTGCCAAACATCTAACACTTGAGAGTTTTGTGCAACAATTTCGGTCTGAACTCGATGCTTTTATCCAGCAGTGAACTTCGCGCTTTGAAACTTTTAAATATGTCGAGCGCCTTCCTGGCCACGTCCCAAGAAACCTCCATTCCGTCGCGACACATCCTGAAGGGGTTGTTGTACTCGCTGATGTTGGCCAGGTGCAGCTTGGGGACGTTCTTCAGGTAGAACCATTTCACGTGGAACTTTCCCTTCCAGTTATCGTCGTGCCAGAGCCCGGTGAGCGCTTCGAAGTCCACAGAGGACTTCATCTCCGCGCATCCGTACATGTAGTCCATCCTGGCCGCCCCGTAGAAGAGAATGACGCTGTTCCCGTCGTTAATGGCCGTCTGAAGGGTTTTGTTGCCCCGACTGGTGCTGCTCCAGACCCCGTAGCGAACGGACTGGAATATGTTCTCCTCCACGGTGGAGGTGAGTATGAAGAACTTGGTCTGCTTCTGGTTGGGGTTGAATGGGAGTCCTATGTTGTAGTTAACCAGGTGGGACACGTCCGGGTAGAACTCTGTGCTCTTGCTTCCCACTGCACACAAATAAATAAATAAATAAATAAATAGATAAATAAATACACAAATAGATAATAAAATAAAATAAATAAATAAGTAAATAGCTAATTAATTAAATAGATAATTAAAAAAATTAAAAAAATAATAAATTAATAAATTAATTAATTAATAATTAAATAACTAAATAAGTTAAAACACTTAAGACAGGAAAGGTTACTCACTGGTGGGGGAGTGTTGTCTGTGGTGCATGGAGGGGTAGTGGTTGGTCCGCTTCGGCCCCTGTCTGGGCCCCATGGTGAACTTCGGGGCGTGAGGGTCCATGGCGGACGTGGGGGGAGGGTTAGGCTTGAACGAGTAATTGGTAGGAGCCTGGTAGAGGTCGGCTGTAAGCTGGAAGGCTGGTTCTTTGTACTGAGCTGGTATTGAGTAATATGCTAATAAATTAGTTAAATACATTGAACTAAGCACATAGGGATAAGGCATGCATCGGATTATAAGCTCTTACGGTGTATGTGTTGCTGGGCGTTCAGGTCTGCTGTGGGGATTCCGTGATGGTAGATAGGGGGCGGTTGCGGGAGGTGTGTGTACATCCCATGGCCTCTGTGTGGATGCAGGTGTTGCGTGTGGTCTAAGGGGGACTACTATTAACCCAGCACATTCAGTGGCGCATGCAAACAGATACCTACCTTGCCGTCTGTGTAGGTGTGGGTCTGGATGCGAGTAGGCCTGAGTGTGTGCGTGGTTGGCTTGCATTGACCTTGAGCTGTGGCCGCTGTGTGAGCGGTGCGTAGGGGAGCTATTCTGAGGCTGCCCCGAGTCTCTCTGGTGAGCTGCGTCTGTCAGAACAAGCGTTAACCTAGAACCTACAAATACAAAGCGGGCATACCTGCGTGTGGGTGGGGACGTCTCCCGCTCTCTTTGGACCGTCTTTCATTATCGCGTCTGCCTGGGTCGGCTGGCGTGTGCTCTTTGTGCTCAGACGCTTTCTTGGGCTGCTCTTCGCGAGGAGTCTCCTTCTCCTTCTCGCTCTCGGCGGGACTGGCTCCCGGGATCCCCTTCTCCAGCTCCACCTCGGGCACGCCTGCCATCATGGCGATGTAGATGTACGGGAGGTCTAGCCCCGGGAGCTTCTTGTAGGAGGCTTCCTTCTCCTTTTCGCGAGCGAAGAAGTCCGCACACAGCATCTGCACCTGCTCCGGGTCCGTGATCCCGGCCGTGAGCACCAGCGCGGGGTCGCTCTCGATCATGCATGTCTCTGTTACAGACATAAGTGTAGCAGCCTGGATACTGAGAGCAAATCTAATCCTCATTTGATAATAGTACAAGTTAAAGGGATTCGGTCCTAAGCGCAGCACGCAGAATATGCAACGTAGAGTTACACAGGTCAGTTGATTAGCTGCACTTCAGGCAGTAATGCGATAGCGACATGAGGCTGATATAAAGTTTGATGACGATAATTAGAAAATTAAAATTTCAAATCAAAAGTATATAATTAGAAAGAATGGCTATCATAAGACAATAGCACAATCGATATAGCGGACAGCATACTATAATAGCTAAGAAATACTTGGCAAATCAAATAAGAGAAATTTTGATTTTAATCAAGTCTTAGAAGGATATGCAAGAAGAAGTAAATAGAACTCGGCTCAGCATAATAAAAGTAAAGAAATAGATGTTTTATCCCAATTAATCAATAACTCCTTATTTAGTAATGAAATGTAGGGACAGTCCCATAAGTAGTATAAACAAACATAAACAATCCCCTGAAGCTAGGAAGCATTTATGCCTGGAAAATAATTGAATGGTTTGTTGGAGCTCTCCCAGGAAATATATCTGTACAGTGCAGTTGGGTAATAGTGAAAGTTCAAAGAATCTATGTGAGATTATTAATTATATTATTACTTTGGGAATTTGCAAATCGTCCACAGCATATTAATGAATAAGATATTAACTATTTGCATTTGTTTAGAATACTAGTTACAAATTATTTGTAAGGTGAAAGCACTGACTTCGACTAAACTGTACATGTAAAACACCAGACCAGAGTATATTAGTATTACTCATTTACAATTTACGTAAATAATTAAACTATACTGTAGCTGTGTCTGTGTGAGTACGTACTTGTTTATCTGTTTGATATTTGAGCGATTGCATCGAAGTGATATTAAAGTTAGACAGAAAATTCATTTGTATTCTGTAGATTAGCTTTAAATAAAGCCAGTGTTCATCCGTCGCGAAGCGACAGAGATCAAAAGCTCGTGAATAATAAAATTAATGAAAAAAGACCTGAAACAGTTCGCTGAACTGTTGATAAATCGAATCATACAATTAAACGGGAGTCATTCAAGATCAATAGCCACATTGACCATATAGTGATTTCAAAAGTGAATGTATTATATATATAATTCTTATTAGACAATTCGCGGCCCTGTATAATTACTAACTACAACGCGTGGTGTAAAGTGACAGCTTGTTATTATTGATACCTCATATCTAACAATTCCTAAAAAACAATAAAAAATCAAACTGCTCAAATAGCTCAATTGAACTTTAGGGATAATTTAATGACTAATGCCCAATAAAAGTTATGCTTGTTGAAGACACATGCACTAGAACTGAAATGAATATGATCTGATATCAATCAACACAAATTGTAAAGCATGGTTGAGGAATGTTTCCTAAACTTTCATAATATAGACAACAGCCGAAATCATATATAAATAGAGAGAGAAAGTACACACAATAAAATAATTAAATAAAGAACCCAACGAATAACAAGGAACTATGGACGATAATACAGCTGACACCAAGAGCATACCAGAATGCATCGAAGATAGGGTGCCCCTCTCTGAGGAGGAGGTGGATGAAGTGGGGAACAAAGGGGACCCATTCAAGCGTGTGAAGTGGTACTATCCCGGACTGAGCGGGCAGGACGCAGAGGCAGTGCTGCGCACGTACCGCATAGACGGGAGCTACATCCTGAGATCCTTCTTCCCGATAAGGTCGGAGGCGGTGTCTGCAACGCGAGAATACGCGGTGTATGCCTGGTTCGGGGACAGGTCCTGGCAGTTCCGAGTCGAGTACGTGGAAAAGAGCGGGGAGGTTAAGTTCGGATTAAAGATTTACGAAAGTGTAAAAGAGTTCGAGACAAAAATGTTAAGAGGATACGAGCTGAGTAATGGTAGATACAGAATCAACCTGAAGAAGCCCATTCCCAATTACATACAGCCTTCCATTACCAAGGAAAAGAATTTCGCGCTTTTGAGCACACCAGAGCAACTGATCTTAACAGGACTTCAGCCCGAGCAGTTGAACTACGAGATGCACAACGGGTACTTAATCAAGCAAGGCCACCTGTTCAAGAGCTGGAAGAGAAGATGGTTTGTGCTGAACAAGAATACACTAACATACCAGAGGACGAGTAGGAGTGGCGAAACCGCCATCAACACGATACACCTGTCTACTATCGAAAAGCTAATACAAGACGACCACAACTATAAGCAGAAATATTGCTTCACAATTGTAAGAAACGATGGCTACAAACTAACAATGTCAGCTGAAAATGAAACAGAGTACAAACGGTGGATAGAGAAATTAGGCAAAATTGTAAAATTGAATAATAACTAAAATATTACTGTTACTACAAATCAGATAAATAAATACATTCAGTATTAATATCACTATTTTTGTGGGAGTACCCAAGGAAATCAGGGATAATTAACATAATTTTAACAATAAAGTGAATCCTGTTCTCCAGTGAATATTGCTCCTCCGAATATTCCCTGGGGAAATAATGTTTGGGGAACAAAACATGGGGAAACAGGATTCAGTATGAAATGATACGGCATCAGTCGCAAAAAGTGAGTATCGAATTTGTTCAAGCTTAGGCAGAACAGTCTAAACCAAAATACTACTAATCTATAAATCGCATTCAACACGAACAACAAGCCATGTGTAAAACGGTACAACAAACACAGTACACAAGACTGAAAGAAACACACGTTTGTAAGGAGGGACCGTCACTAAGCAAGATTACCAAACAGAACAGAAAACTCTGCACTAGTACTTGTACTTAACCACCGACAATTAAATTTCTGCAACTTCAATTGGGCAAATGCTTTGGGCTCATTTGAATAGCTTGAACAATGGCTCACACAATTAGAAAATGAGATAACTTAATTTATACGTGCAGAAGAATCGAGAAATTCCAAATGGTTCTGCAAGAAAAGAAATCTTCAAACTAATTGGACCTTCAATTGAGAGCAGACAACACAAGAGTAAGAGAGAATGGGTTATAAAGAATCAAAATTTACTACATTCTAATAAGGATAATTAAAATAGAATTAATTAATTAATCAATCGAGTTGATAAGAACTACGCGTAATAAAGTTATAAATGTTATCCGGAATATTACATTTGAAAAGATAAGGATCTCCAGCTCGAAAAAAATTGCAGATGGATGTAGGATAATGCAGTAACTTAATTAATTAAATAAATGGATAGCGTTTATTAAGGCAAGCCATTAAAACAGTATATCAGTTAAAATCTTTTCTAACTCACATATCTACAACTTGTTTCATGTGTACTTTATAAGAACAATATGCGTTCTATATCAAACCTGTCAAGTGTCTAGTCATGATGAATGGTAACTGGAGAACGCCCCCTCCACTCTGCCCACTTTTGATAAGCGACAGGAGAGAGGGACAGAAGGGCAAAAGAGGCGGTTATCAGGACTGAGCTCATGGAGAACGCGTCGCCCGTGGTCGTGAGGCTATAGAGGGTAGTGCCGGCTCTGATGAATATGAAGGAAGGCGGAGCGACTCCAACGAATGTACCGATTATGAACGGCCATAGGGGCACGCCGATTTGAGGAGAAGCGATGTTAATGAACCAATTCGGTAAGAAAGGAGTTATTCGCAAGAAAACAATGTAGAAAATGAGATGGTGTCTGTGTCTCTCCACCTGCTGCTTCCAACTGGATATCTTCTCTCCTAAGTTGAACCTACGCAACACTCATATAACGTTATCTACCTTAGTTAATTAAGCACCTATAGTTAATTAAGTGTGCTAACCTTGATATGATGGTGGCACCGATGAGGTTGGCTAGCAGATAGCAGTTGGTAGCGCCCACCGAGCTACAGATACAAACCAGCAGGAGAGCCATGGGGAAAGGAAAGAGAAAGCCAGATAGGATAGTGAGTCCAATGCTTCCAGGGATAGCGAATGTCTGTAGAAATAAGTACGTGGTGAATACGCCGACGGTCACAAAGAGGTAGTGAGTCTCTTTGTAGCGAGAAAGAACTCGTCCCAACTCCTTTGCATCCTCAATGTCTCTTGGGAAACAGATATAATATAAGCCTAACAGTCAGTAGAACTTGCATAATACGAGACCGTCGGATTGACAATTGTCGGGTAATGCAGACTATAAGCTCATTGAAAGGAAAGTGTCGGTTCTGCTGAATTACGGATTAGTGGTACGATTATGCAGGTTCTATTGTAACAGCATTCTATATAAAGACAGCGTATATTGAATTGAATCTACTCTTAGAATACTCTTCGATCTAGAAATTTTAAATTCGAAAGCGAATAGCTGATAAATTCCTGAGATTGGGGTATTACACAAGTACGTATATGAAATAAAATATAAGGTGTGGGTACCTTGGCAGCTTGATGGTCTCTCTCTCTCCCTCCTCCAAGTCCGGCATGTTGTAGAACACAACTCCGATGAGAGACAGGCCGACCAGAAAGAGAATAAGCAGGAGATAACCCGATCTCCTCTGTGAGTTATTGTTTGGCGTCTCCTCCATCCAATAAATACCTAAGCTAGGTACAAAATAGTAATATTTTTAATTATGTGTAAGGATTCATTCAAGGGATGATACTAAGGTAGCGATTCCCAACATTTCTAAGTAAACTCTAACTGAAATATCTCAAGATTCACCCACTGAAATATGAAATAGGGATCTAAATTTGCCCATAAATACATAAATGACACACATTGGCAGTTAGAGGCTAGACAGACGGTCTCCGTAAATACTTATTTTAAAGATATTCCATATTCCTGCTGGTCTGCTCTGCTGTACCTACTAAATACACCACAATTATCACAAAACAGTGTCAGAAGGCCGCACAGTTAACCCCATACGCATACAGGATATAACAGGGCCGGCGGAAGCGGTCAGGCCAATAGCCTGGCGATTCATACGTCACTAGTTAGGACGGGAAAGCTATACCTGACGAATTTATAACTGTTTCCGCCGGCCTGGCCTGTATTAGGTCTATAGCGAAACAGAGATCGCGCGTGAGCTAACACAGAAATAATATTGTTTCAGAATTATAACACTTCCCATTTACAGGGTCTAACATTTAGCTGTAAATAGACAAACGAAATATTTGTACTGCGATCGTCTGTATTACTAGTTATGTGAAAACGCTACATACGAAGGGCTGACAATTTTGGAAAGTCAAGAACCGGTGTAAGCGCGTTTAGGGAACCCGCGTTTTGGGGGCCCGACCCTAAAACGCTAGTAATTTAGGGCCTGGGGGCGGGAGGCCCAAATCACTAGCGTTTTAGGGTCGGGGGCTCCCAAAAACGCGGGGTCCCTAAAGCGCGCTTACAGTGCCTTACACACTAGTCAAATCTGTTCCCCTCTCTATAAAATTGAACTAGGAATAGTAAAACATGTGAAAACGCTGTTAAATAGTTTTTAACTCAATCTCATTCGAATTTACAAAAGTGCAAAATACTAACTAAACTATAACATGTGTAACAACCGAACAAAAGTTTATCAAAACTTAATGCTGACTAAATGAGCAACAGTCGTTCCCAATCCGTTTGTCATTTTTCAATTTTTAGTAAAATCTACAATGGGCTCTCAGTACCTAATGACTAGTAATGAGCATGCTCTCAGAAATTTTCATTATAAGGAATTATTCCAAAAATCTCAAAATATGGACAAAGAACCAATCAAGAAGGACTAGTATCATACTTTCAATTAATTAAACAAGACTGTGGATACTATGTCAATACCCTCATTTTACCCAGCTATATAATATTATATTAATTTTAAGATGTTGCAGCAGTTAGAAATCTTAGTTCATAATCATCATAATTATTAGCTAATTTTAGTTAATTAATTAATTAAAAATTAATTAAAAATTAATTTAATTACTAACTTCGCTAATACACCTGCATCGAGATGAGTATGCTCGTTAGACTTTTCAATACCTCCATACTCGACAACTATTCTACTAGCACTAGCACTCTATAGCTATCACTATATTGTTTCTGACTTCCAGGGGCTTACAGCGCCCACCAGTCGCCCACAGGCACGTAGTTCACGGGGGGGCGAGGGGGGGCGACTGCCCCCCCAAAAGTACTTCTCGCCCCCCCTCCCAAGAGAATTTAGGAAGTGTTCGTTATAGTAAATAGAGTGACTCGTCCCCCCCCTTGCCCCCCGACTCCCTGCACTTGCCCCCCCAACATAAAACTTGCCCCCCTGAATTACATACTCTAGCTACTTGCCTGGTCGCCCAGCTGGCGATGGGATTATTTTATAACGTGAATCTGTTACTGGAAAATTGGTAACCGAAAAGATTGGTCAGGGGGACCAAAATTCCACGGAGAAATGGTCCTAGAACCAGTTTTCCATGGAATTTTGGCCCCTAAAACGCTTGGGTCCCCATAACGCGCTTACACCGGATCAATTTTTCGGGGCCCAATTTTCCAGTGACAGGCTTATTCATAAAATTTTTGGTCCCAATGAATGTCACGAAAATTTTGGTCCCATTGGAAAATTGGTCCGGGGGGACCAAAATTTTCGTGGAAATTTGGTCCTTCTGTGGAAAATTGGTCCCTCTGAGGTTTGTGTTTATTTAGTTACCGTATTTACTATGGCCACGGAGCCTGTCTCTCTGCCCCAGAACAACTCCCTCCAGGCCCTCGGACGGCTGGTGGAGGAGAGGAAGCGGGAGGTTGGGGACCGCTTCCTGGAGCTGAGAGCTGCACTTCAGCAGTGCGAAGAGGGCGTAGCTGGGGGCCTGGAGAGGCTGTACTCAGATACGAGGGAGAGTGTGGAGAGCAGCGAGAGGACTGTCTTACAGCTGGAGGAAGCTAAGAACGGTTTCCAGGCTACTCTAGTTGATAATAAGATGAACGCATTCCTACAAACTACAATCCAGAATATTGATGCTCAGATTGCGGAGGTTCGTAACTCAACTGCTTTAGTCCCCAAACATATTCAGCTGGAGTGGAGGAGAGATGCCAAGCAATATATTCTGACCCTTTGTAAGGTCATCTCGTCAACAGATGATACTTCCTGTGGCACCGGGGCTCCGGAACCTATTCCCCAACCAGCTCAGGTAATATGACTTGAGTGTTAAATATTTAAGTTATTTTGTATATTTATAGAATATTGAAACTGAGACTGTGCAATGCAAGCAGCAGGAGGCTCCGGAGCGAGAGCACGCGCCAAAAAGTAATTAGTAGATCTGCGGTTAGCCACATTCTTGTTCTGTTTACGAGCTTTCTGCAGGCGGGAGTTCGTCTAGAAAGCAGTCGGTGCTGCTGGCGTGGATAAGGCAGGTGCAGACCGGGGAGAGAGACGAGGTTATGCCTTTCAGCGTCCCGAGGCACGAAGGCAAGCAGACCCAGGTCGTGCTAAAGACTGTAGGTGCAGACGCACCTAAGGCGGTACCTGACCGCGGTTAGTTTGCTCTCACGGAGACCAGCAACAGAGATATTAATTCTACTTCCTTTTAGCGAAAGGACAAGTTGTTGCTGACTCGTATTCTCAGCCTGGAATAAGCAAGCAGACATTGAGAGAATTGGTTAGTTCTTGCGGCGCATGTCTAAGCACTGGTTTCATGAGTCATTCCACTGATAGGAGAAGTGCAGGACTGAGATTGAGCTCCTGAAGCAGCGACATGCAACCGAGACTGCAGAGCTTCTGAAGAGAGAGGAGAAACACAAACAGACAATATCCGAGTTGAAAGGTAGACTAGCAGATAAGGAGAAAGCTAACTATAGTAATTCTAGTTATATTATATAATGAAATGTTTTAGATGTTGATCGGGTGAGACAGCTCGAACAACAGCTCTCTGATAAAAACAAGGAAAATACAACTCTAAAAGCATACATTGAAGAAAAGAATGCAGAGAATAAGGTCCTTAGAGAGAATCTAGATAATTCAATGAAAGAGCTCGAGATGACTAAGTTGGAGTTTTACAAATTATCTGCTCAGTCCAAACTAGACAGCAAGCATCAATCAGCTGACTGTTATGCTTCCAAACCACCGACTCAAGGTTAGCTGGTCTTAGTACTGTTATAGGAACTTACATTTCCTATTTAACAATGCAATGAGAGTAATAATTTATAGTATTTATTTTAATTAGAAATTAATTTCAAAGCGAAACCATCTCCAAGAGCTGCTATTAATCCTATTCAACATAAATACAAGATTACTAAAATTTATTTTAATGGAAAATGGGCAAATTTTCACGTATTGAGCCAAGTAGAGAAGCCTGAGGAGCTAGTAGGAGAGCTAGCTTTGTGTAAATCTAAATTAGGCGACAATCACATCGTTGGAACTATTAAAGTTATAATTCCAAGAAAATACAATTATGAAAAGATCATTGCAGGAATCGAGTTCTTGGATCCACTGGGGGACAGCAACGGTGAGTATGAATTTAGAAAATATTTCAAAACAGAGAAAAAACATGCTATGTTCCTACCGATTAGTGAGGTGTACATTTCCCATCCGGAGCAAAAATTGTCAGACATATAAATAAATGTTGTATCTGGTCAGTTTTTTATACTAATTTTTATTTTTATTTTGTCGAGCACTTGAATATTCCTATTTTATATTAACACAGCAGAAAAATCTTTCTCACACTATTTTATTATTTGTTTATTATATACTAGCCGAAAAGCCGCCCTCCGGGCGGCGATTTTCTACTAGTTTACTACGCTTTACTACGCTTTGTATTTGGTGGTAAGTTTCATTTTCACGTTTAATCGCTTTCTCGCTGTATTGGGAGTTTGTTTACAATCATTACCAACACGCGAACATTTTTTAAGTGGCATACGTATAGTTGATAACAGGTTTGGATTTTGTATGTAAATTATGACTGAAGTTGGAAAAATATGTCAACCCGATCTATAACAGGGCCGGCGCCACCGGGGGTATCCTGGGTGTCCGGACACCCACTGCCTCAAGGAAATGAAGCGATTATTGGACAGTGACATCCACTAGACTATACAGTGACACCCACTACGCCCACACGTCATAATACGTGGCGCCGGCAATGATACAGTCAGGTTTTTTTATTATGAACATTCAAGGGACCAAAAATTGTGTTCATAATAGAGAGACTTCATAATGAGCGAACTCAACTTAATACAAACCCTATGTAAGTGGTTAAATTGGGACCATAAGGCTTGCTCATAATAAAAAATCTTCACATTAAGCAGACGAAATCTTGTTCATAATAAGCAGACCTGACTGTATAGCAATATAGTTAGAGAATTTTAACTCAATACCTTGAAAAAAATTGTTACCAAACAATTTCTACACTAGAGTCTTCTTCTGGACCCAAATAAACATAGAAAAAAAGTTGCAAGCCCAAACCCGTGAGGAAAATATTTTACACGGGTTGCAGTTTCTGATTTTCCATAGTAAATCGCCGACATTTCTGGAGCTAACTTCTCGAATTTAATTGGTTAAAGGTTTTGTCACCTCGGGGATGGGAAGATGTGAATATTTTTCTTAAAAATTCCTTATCTGGAGTGGTGAGATTATTCCTGGATAATATGCAAAATTTGGTACAGATCGGTTCAGGCATCTCAGAGATGTAAGGACAGACAGACAGACAGACATTGTCTTTTATATATACGAGCCCTTCGGTCTCGGTCGCTTCGCGACGGATTACTCTCTCACAAAAGTCGCGAAGCGACTTTTGTTCGTTCGTATTAGGCACTACACGATACAATTAACGGCCGCTTCGCGGCCTTTCCATCCCCAAAAGCAATCACATTAATAATGAGTTTTAATAGCTCAATAAATTTCAGTTGCACGATAAGAAAGCTCAAATCAAAATAATACTAAAAGAAAAACAGGCAATAGAATAGACAAATGATTGATTGGTTAAATGAATTTATTTTCAATCAATCAAATTGCAGCCTCAGAAAATCTTTCTATATGCACAGTCTATTTATACTAATTGAATAAGTTTGCTGATCCATACTAATGTCTAATGTACCCTCGAATTTAATTGGCTAACATATTTTGTCACCTTCAAATGTGAATATTTCTCTTCAAAAACCAATAGATCGTTGTCGCAGTACAAAATTACCCCTGTATACACATTTTCAGCTTTCTAGGACTCGTAGTCTTTCCAATTAATTCTGGACAAACAAACAAACAAACAAACAAACAAACAAACACACAACAATTGCGCTTTTAATATAGAGATAACTTCAGTCCTATTTATCTAACTAGTATTATTGCCAGTTAGTTTATACTGTTGCGTAGAATGACTACCACATCCATGCCTGTGTTGAGCCTTGGCCAGGGTTCCCTAATGAGCTTCCAATCCTCCACTCCTGGCACCAATCCTCAGCCGAACCCGTCCGGGGGCTTGGGTCTCTTCAGCAGCACCCCCTTCTCCTCCTCCCAGCCCCAGCCCCAGCCTGCGCTCAACTTATCCACCCTGGGAGGGCCCGTCGGGGCCAGCCAGACGCTCAGCAGCGGTCTCTCCCTCGGACCCTCCGCGACGCGCCCCCAACCCCTCACCCTGGGGACTCCTGCGACCCACACGCTTGGCTTGGGCGGGGCAGTCCCCCAGACCAATGCTCCGGCCTCTCTGGCCAGTCTCATACAGCGACCCACTCTCGCAGGCGCGCCCGCGCTCTCTCAGGGGGCATCCCTCTCCTCTCCAGGACAGCCCCAGTCCCTGCTTGCTGGTGCTCCTCAGTCTCTGCTAACTGGTGGTGCTCCCCACTCTCTGCTAACCGGTGCTCCCCAAACTCTGCTAACCGGTGCTCCCCACTCTCTGCTAACCGGTGGTGCTCCCCAATCCATGCTAGCTAGTACAACTCAGTCTCTACTTACCGGTGTCCCTCAGCCCCTACTAACTGGTGGTGCTCCTCAATCCCTAATAACCGGCGCTCCACAGCCCCTACTAACCGGCGCCCCTCAATTGCTAACCGGTGCTCCTCACTCCCAGGTGCCTAGTGTCCCCCAGTCCCTACTAACTGGTGCTCCTCAATTACTAACCGGCGCTCCTCAGCCCACCGTGCCCGGTCTATCCAGAGGCTTACCCCAGACGGGCTACCCGGCAGGAGGCGGGCCTCAGACAGCCGGGGTGTCCGCCCCCAGCTCCACAGCGGCGGTGCTGAGTCTGGGCGGGGCCCTGCCCCAGAGCGGGCCCGGGTCCGGCGGCCAGAAGCAGTCGCGCCCGCAGGACGCGAAGGACGCGGAGATCGACCCGGCGCTGGAGCAGCTGGTGGGCAGCCTGTCGGGGTTCATCCGACAGCAGAAGGGCCTGCAGAGCGAGCTCGGGAAGATGGAGAACCGGTCTCTGCAGAGCTGCGACTCGGAGCACAGAGCCATGTCCCGCTCCCTGGCCGAGTGGAAGCGGGGGGTCTCCGAGTACTCCAGCCAGGTGGCCACCCTCAAAGAGGAGTCCATACAGGACATACGGGTGGCAGAGGTGGCTCAGCGGACCCACGAACTGCCCTCCTCCCTCCAGGGCGACCACTCGGACCCCAGACTCTACTTCCGGATGCTCTCCTGCCAGTTCGCGGAGCGACTGCAGTACTACCAGCAGGTGGTGCAGGAGCTGGGCAGGAGCTTCTCGCAGCTGGACACGCGCGCCAAGACCCCCCAGGAGGTGGCGGAGATATTCAAACTCATCAACGACAACTTCCTGACACTCGCCTCCAACATATACTCGCTGCACACTCGCGTGGCTCAGTTGAAGGACAACCTTCTCTCTTATTCGAATATTTACTCTAAAGAGATACAGATTAGTTTCCCCAGACGGGTCCCCTCGCTCCCCAGCAGCAGCAGCAGCGGACAGCTCAGGTCCGGCCCCACCCCCTTCTCCCTCTCAGAGGCCTCTCTCCTCTCCCACAGGTACAGCATGGGCAGTTTGGGGACCGATATGCACGTCACCGGATCTCCTCACGCCTTCGTCCCGGCTGTTCAGAGCTCCCCTTTCGGACTCTCTGTCGCCGGCAGGACGCAGCCCCTCCCCCTCTCCGCCGCCCTGCAGCCCCCCAGCAGATTCACCTCCTTCACAAACCCCGCCCACTCGCCTCAGACCCTCACCCAGAAGGCCAGCCAGCTGCCCTCTATCAACCTCTCTCTCGCCCCGGTGCAGGCCCCCGCGCCCTCTCAGTACCCCGCCCCCGCCGGGTTCTCCCCCCACAGACGGGGCAGCATCTCCGGGGAGTCCGAGGAGAGCAAGCGGATGAAGTAGCCGCCCGCTCCGAGTAGGTTAGCTACTGATAACTGTAGGATTATTTGACACAATTTAATATCTTTATTGTTATTAATTGAATTCAGGCTCACTTTAACCTAACATTCTTAGTTTCAACACACACATTCAGGCATGCATTGAGACAGGATTAAATGTTAGTGTTGTTATATTATGGCATTCATTATAAATTTAAAGAGTCTATGGACTCTATTATCATTTTCAGCCCTTAAGTTGTTTCCGAACTAAGTTTGTCATATGAGGTAAATTCTCGCATGCTATTATCATATGCTTAAGGAGGTGTTTAATTAAGTGAGAATATTAGTTCATCCAAAAGCTATGCAAAATATAGCATACTCTTGTTATACAGTTGATTCATAAGTACAAGTATGATATTATATGATACAAGCTGCTCGCCCGCGCTACGCGCGTTCTTACAACTTGCACTCGGGCCTGTGGCCCTCGCTTGTATTTAAAACAGTTGTATTTTTAAATACATACTCCAATAGACTTAATGCAAATTGAGTAATGTATGGCATGATTGAGCTCAAACTGATTCTAGGAGCCTATAAAATGTCGGTTATGTAACGAAAAATTAACAAAATTATATACCCCCTCCCTATATCTCGCTTTTGCCATTTTGTAATAAAAAAGGACGGGCTGTAATACTTACCCCTTGGCATTACTTAAAATTCAACGGCCCTATACACAGGTTGATTATATTACGGGGAATCATATGGGTGATATTTAGGTGACCGCTAGTACACACATAACAGTAATGCTATTGTTTCAGAGTAGGGCTGTGCCCCCCTAAGCTGTCTATTTATCCATGGGCCCTAGGGCCTACGCCTAGCCATAGGTATATACGTATAAGGACAGAAAATAAATTGGGAAATACTAATCAGCGCCTGTATTGTTGAATATTTATGCTAATTAGAACTTACAATTTTCTAGATATTAACGCATGTCCGTGTATATTAATGAACCGACTCCAAATAGAAATTAATTAAATATCACTAAGGAACTGTACAACTCTGTGGACCCCTGACTTTGGGCTGTGGAGAAGTTATTGAATTGATTGGTAATAATCAAATAGACACAATAGAATGATAGAAATGTATGGGTAAACAGTGTACTAAACACACACTGAACACAAATGACTGATTGGATAATTGAACTTCCTCTAGACCAATTAAATCACAGATAGGCATTCTATAACGCACACTTAACAATTGATAGAGACACTAAAATCCTTTTATACGAATTGAATGCTAGCTGCTAATCCATACTGGAAAACCCTCGAATTTAATAGGCTAAAGTTTTGTCACCTATAGGGAAGGGAAGATGTTATTTTTTTTCTTAGATATTAGAACTTGTTCCTAGAAACAATATTTTCCACCCCCCTGCCAAATTTCAAGTCTGTAGCTCTTACCAGTTCCTCAATCAATTCCGAACAAAACAAAAAAAAAATCATTGTGATTTAATATATAAGATATCCCCTACTGTCGCATACATTCATTAAATTCCTAAACTACAGCGCTAATAACGCGTGTTGGTACATAATCCAGCGGTTAGTTGTTCCATTCAGTGTTTATATTACTTACCCAACGACTTATCAGCGAGTTAATCATTATGAATACTTTGGGTCTCTTCCCTATTCACCACTTGTACTCTCCATCAGCTAATTAACCTAACACTTATTCAAGTATAAATACACAGCTATACAACAGTTTAGCTAATGTTTGCTACACTCCTGCGGCTGCTCTTCTTCCTAATTGTTTTATTCAAAGTCAAACAATATATACAGAGACGGAATTCCGTTGAAGATGTCCGAAACTTACGAAATAAGTCTTTCAAGTCCAAAGCGAAATCCGTTTAGCGCCATTAAAAAGGCTAGCTCTCTCAAATCAATTGAAGATAACGTGTATGAGCGTGATGTGAGTTAAATATTATTATTTTTCAAGGTTGTATAATACGCGAATTCTTCCTCGCGTATAACATATAATGCGTATTAATTAACGTTTTTACATACTTATTGGGCATAGAACAGATAACAAAATTGAGCTATTTAGAAGGGGAAATATATATTGCATTCCGAGGAAAATATATTATTCTAACTGTAAAAATATGTTAGCTGTCACAATAAATCGATTATTACGTATACATTATTTTCAAAAAACATAAATGTTTCTTTTCGAATATCTTCTGTAAATAAGAACATAATTTCATGATAATAAAGCAACTTAACGCACTACGTATTATACTGTACGCATATTATCCGTGCACCTTTCTATCGATTGCTTCCATCAGGTTCTGAGGAGCTGGGCTAGCCACGTGCTCGGGAGGAGCTCAGACTCGACAGACAGTCTGGACTTATCAGACGGAATATGTCTCATTCAGTTAGTCGACAAGCTGTCTCGGAGACACAACACTCTGTTGCAGCATACAACTCCTGTGTTACAATTTCAGAGACTCGACAACTACAAAAGTATGCTGGCTTTCCTCAGAGCACAAACGAGGGTGCAGTTACCTCCGGAAATGGGTGAGTGCCTAAAACATAAATGTGTTATCTCTATTAATTATATATATTTGTATCATTACATTATTTGTATGAACAGATGCGGAAGGCTTGCTATTCGGAGACATGGACATGCAATACGAGCTAGTCTGGCAGCTGGTAAAGAGCTACAAGCTATGCGCATCACAGCGCACAGTGCTGAGTTGGGTGAATAGGCTCGTTACTCAGAGGAGAGTGCGAAATTTCGCGGGCGATTGGGCAGATGGCATAGTCCTGCACAGTTTTGTAAATTCAATTTTAAGAGGCAACAATCCTGACTGTATAACCCCGAAAGAAGCGTTGCCACAAGACCTGTTGAAAATGACATTAGCCACCGCTTCCAAAGCTAAGAGTGTTCCCCCTATCCTAACCCCACACCTCCCCATCGACCTGTACCCAAACCCCAAACCGCTCCTCACTTACCTCTCTCTGTTCATTCCTCTCTACGTCTCAAACATTAAGCGCTGGCTGCACAACATGCTGCCTCTTAAGAAGTTCTGTGATTTCAAATCTTGTTGGAGCGACGGACATCTCCTGTCTCTCCTTCTCGACAAAGTTTATCCAGGAATGTGTAGAGAAATAGTTATGAAATATACACATAAACAGCTGCCCGTTAGTCTACAGCTCAACAACGTAAGGGAACTGTTGACTCGAGCGGAAACTTATCTCAACATCAAATCTAATTTAGACCCAGATGCTATTGTCAACAGGTAAATATATATTCATAATTTGCCCTTATTCTGAGTGTTACATTATTATTTAGTTTTATTACTACTACCTTATTAAGTAAATTTGTATACAATCTTTGGTAGGAATATGATTAAGCTGTACTAATTAAGTTGAAATGCTGCATCTAAGTTTGTTAGCGCACAGCTGTTATAACGCTATTCTCCATCCCGACTAGAAACCATGTGTTACTCGTATCATACTTCTTGTGCCAGTTATCTATTCGCTTAGATTAGGCAAATAAGTTAACATCACTGAAATAGTTCACATAAGTAGATGATATTTATTGGCTAAACACCTGACTATGGTTTAATAGTAAACGTTGTACCGTTATCAGAAACGAAATTTTCTCTAATTTGCAACTTATTCACGATTTGAATAATTTATCACAGATGTCTAAATTTATGATTAATTTATACATCATAGCTACTTGTGATTCCAGCCTCTTGGTTAGTAATATAGATAACTTTATTAGCGTGTACTGTGCAATGTTTGAGGTAATTAATAGAGACAAATGTATCCTTTTTGTTAATTCCAGAATCCTTGCCAGCATCTGTGTCTCGATTGGGCAATCTAAACTCCTGAGCCAGAGTTACTTGAATTTATTGAACTTGTATTATTGCTTTCAGTTTCAACTTTCCAGTAGTATTGGAATCTCACACTAATGCAAATCTCAATTCACTGAGTTATTAACCGCATTTATTCTGTAGTTCTGCCGAGGTACTCTCGATCGCGATATTCCTGGATGATATTCGCAGATACAGCTCGATAAAGCGCCCCAGCCGGAAGCTCCTCGCGGTGCAGACCTCGGACTACGACACGGCCAGTAGCGACTCTTCCAACACCAACTCCGTCAGCAGAACCTTCTCAGAGATGAGCATGGGCTACGTGCCCGCCCCCATACAGAGGTAATGTTATTCTGCATTATACGTGTTTACCAGCATTAACTCACTATTGTCCCACAGACTCCGCAGCAAGTCATACGATTCTCTGAGCAGATTTCCCGAGAGCACTCCAGCGCCAGAGCCCCAAGAGGGATCTTTTCGATTCTACAGCGCCAGCTCGCGACCAGACCTAGTGTCTATTCCTATCCAGGGGGAGGGTCCCTTCGTCAGGGCGGCAGGGGAGCGTCTGAGCTCTCTCTCCATGGAGGGGCGGGGGGCAGGTTCCTATCGCCAGTTCCCCGCTCACATGGCCTACTCACTGGATAGCTACACTAACGGGGAGGCCACCAACGCCAAGATGGACGTGGGCATCCGGGAGGTGTCTCTGGAGATTAGCCAGCAGAGCCCTCTTCGCTTGGAATCTAGCGACAAGCAGAGCAGCCAGAAGAGGAGAGGAAAGTGTCGCTATTGCATAATCTCTGTTCTTATTCTGGCTATTCTCCTGCTCCTGCTCCTCATAATGGCAGCTGGATCTTTCATTGTGGCCTGCACAGTGGGGAGAGTCTGTATATCGAAACATATCTGATGTCTGTTTGAGTACATGTGATCAGTTCATTTGTAGATGTATATTGTTGTACTTGTACTCATTAAATTTACATAAATAGAATTATGTACAGTGCTCCAATTAAACTTAATCGCATGTATTAACAACCCTTGGCTAGGGGAGGGAGGAACTTTGAACCAGCCTATAAGTAGCAATAATAATGTTCTCCTAATCGAATCGAGTTAAGTTCCAAGGAACAGAGGTGTACCAATAATAGGCATGTGAGATTGGAATTGATATACGAGTTGCATCCAGTGTATTTTACAGCCATTTGTAAATACGCTCCTAATCCTTGTCTGATCCAATTTTCATACGCCTAAATCTCAAATTAATGTTACGTATAGCCAGCCATAGGAGAGGATTCCAAATTTTCGCGCTCCTATTTTGTAATTTCCAAAAATCATGCTCCAAAAGGAGCGTCTCGCGCTCCTGGATAATTCCTTGGTTGCATCCCAATTGTATTACAGTAGATGTCGGATATAAGCACACTATGTTGGAAAACGGTGCCATAATTATTAAACCCTGTATAATTTATGTTGGTTATAAGAACATTAAGTGCAGTTCCCGACGATGTGCTTATAACCGGCATCCACTGTACTGATAATATTGAGACATTCTTGAGAATATCCAGACATATTATCGTCTAATTTGGTCAAGTTTTGGTCAGAGGTCAACTGAAGTATTCGATTACACAGTTTTGGTGAAATTGGTTTTCCTAACTTCCTAAGCTGCTGCCGTTGAGAATCCTTTGTTGCAAGTGCGGTTATATACATTTCTGATATACACATCTTTTGTTTAGAATCGATCCATATCCATCTTATAAGTGATTCGAATAGAGCTAATTACCTCTAAACTTGTGTGCATCATTAGTTCTGCTGAGTGTAAATGGACATCGAACGGACCCTGGCCAGTCTTGTTCTGGGGAAGAAGGTAATTTGGGCGGAGGAGTCTGCCTCTTCGGACTCTCTCTCCTGGAGCTCGGGCTGCATCGTAGCCATGCATCCCAACAGCATCGGCTCGGGCTCTGTCAACGGCGCGTTGGACCCGCTATCCAACTCCCACAGCCTCTGTCTGGCCCTGGAGTGCGACGACCGCGCCTCCTCTAACCGCGGCATCACCTGGCTGCTGCTCAGCAACTCCTCCCTCAAGCACGTCTACGTGCAGATCGGGGTGGGCCGCGTCAAGAAGCAGGAGGGGACCCACTCGCCCGTGATCTGGTACTACCGACCGCTGCTAAGCTCCTCCTCCTCCCTCCTGCCCATCGAGTTCCTGGGGGTCCCCCTGACCCTCCCCCCGCCCATGGCAGACTCCTCCGCCGTATCAGGACTAGACCTGGACAGCGCCAACGAGCTGCTCGACGAGGCCGGCCGGAAGGAAGTGCTGGACTGGTTCGACCGGGAGTGCTTCCTGAACTGCCTGCTGACCGGGGACCTGCCGCTGGCGGAGTACGCGGTGAAGATATTCAGCACGGACTACGGCATCTGGTGGAAGGGGATCGTCCGACAGCACGACCGGAGCTCCCGCGAACTGATCATACAGGATCCCTACCAGCAGTACCTGCGAGTGAACCCAAAGTTCGTCCTGGTGAGACTCATCTGCACACCCACGGGGTCCAACCGGACAATCGGCATTCAGCAAAGGAGCAGCAGTAAGTAGTCAGTTCCTGCGGTTATTCAGCTGGCCTGGAGCGGGGCAGGAGTGCAGTCTCGCGCTCTCTAGCGGCTCCAGGTACGGCTTTATTCATGAAAGCTATTCAACACTCTGTATATTGGTGTACATTCACTTGTTCATGCTATATTTATTGTCTGCTCTAGGCTCCACTCAAGACCCCCCTGTCTCCTCAGCTGCTCCCCTGCCCTCTGTCCCCCTCCCCCTCCCCGCCCCCAGCGCGGTCACCTCGCCTGTCCAGCCCGCAGAGGGGCCCAACGACCCCAGGTCCAAGAACAAAATACACTCAAAGAAAAGTGAGCTTTCTGAGAATGACTTCGCGGTGCTGAAAGGGATCGTGCAGTGTATGTCCCACCCGGCCCTCCCCTCGGACCCCTCAACAGCTGACCAGTCCCCTGCGTCGGTCCCCGCGGCCCCTCCTACCCCTGACGACCCACGTCTGTTCCAGCCGCACCTCCCCCCTCACGCTCCCGGCTCTAACAAACCCAAGAACATATACTGGGGAGGCTCCCCTATCAGCAGCGACGAAGACAGTAACCAGATTGCAGCTTTGGAATGCGATAGGGCATGTAGCGACGAGAGGAACAAGCCGAACAGAGGCTCGCAGGTGCGACAGGGGCCCGACACCAGCGAGAGAGGCAGGCCGAGACAGCTGTTCCCTCCGCAGCCAGCTGACCGCAGGCCCGAGCAGAGCTTCAAGCAGACACACGGGAGCAGAGGTCCGGAGCGGGGCCGGCGGTTCGGCCGCGAGGAGCGCGAGTGCCACAGGCCGCGGCGGGAGAGGGAGGAACCCGGATACAGACACGAGCGTCACACCCGCGAAGCGCACAGCTACCAGCCTAGAGCCATGCATGCTGAATCAGAGCCCCCCGGGGATCCCGTCTGCGTGTCTCCTCTCCAAAGCAGGGGCCTCTCCTCTCCTCTGCTGATGCCCCCTCGGAACATGTCGCCCCCTCCGATGCCCCTCATCCCTCCGCCCCACCACTTCATGTCTGCGCCTTCTCTCCTGTCCCACCCCAACTTCATTCCCCCCGGCGCCGCCCCCTATCCCCAGCAGCTCTCCTACTCGCCCCCCTACCCCCCCGGCCCCTACCCGAACGGGCTGCAGCCACAACTCACTCAGGTCCCGGGCCCCTACTCCTCTCCCATACTATTCCCAAACTTTGCGAATCCGAATCCCCTCAACCAGTCCCCGCCGGCCCCCTGGGGGGTCCCTCTCCCGTCCTATCCGATCCCGAGCCACGCTCCGCGGTCCCCGGCCGTGGAGCGGAGCGGGCGGGGCAGACACGGGTACAAGAACAACCCCAACAAGCGGGACTTTGTTCTCTCCCACTTCAAGCAGGCGCACTCCCCCAGGGAGCTCTTCAGTAACATAATCCCCCTCGCGAGAGAATCCTCCCCTGAACCCAAGCGGACAGCCCCGCCCCAGGAGAAGCGACCAACAGCTGGGAGAGGGGAGAAGCAGGCCTCCCCTCCCGGGAACGAAGCGGACCCCAGCCCCCCCGTCTGCAGCCCCATCCTAGAGCCGCTCAGCGAGCCTCTCTCGGACCAGGAAGAGCAGGAGGGCCCGAGTGACGTCACAACACAGATTGCGGAACTCCCAAGAACGCCCGTGGCGCCAGCTGTTCTGTCTGTGGAGATAAAGTCCCCCGCCTCCGAGACGGATGTGGAGGAGTCCCGTCTCGAGATAGTCCTCCCGGGAGAGGACCCCTGCGAGCCGAGGGGTCCCCAGACCGCAGCTGCTGTCCCGCGGGTACTCGTGACGCAGGAGCTCGAACAGCCCGACGAGTCTCCCTCGCTAGAGGAGAGCAGACCGGTTCCGGAGCCATTAGTAACGCCTCCTGATAAGCTGACAGGTGTTCCCACCTGTGACGACCCACTGGTGCCAGACCCTACAGCTCTGGAGAGGGCGAGAGTCCGGCCTCCGCTCAACGTGGCGCACAGACACGCAGAACCGCGGATACTGATAGCTCCTATCGACAACTCGGTTCTTCACACCTCCTTCAGATCGGAAGCTAAGTCTCCTCTCTTCTCGCCGCCGCACCGAGCTACTCCTCTCCAGCTGCCGCTCCGGTACTCCGCCGCCATCTCCTCCGACGAGTCTCTCAGATTCAGCGTCCCCTTCCCCCTGCCCAAGACCCCGGAGGAGTCCCCCCAGTCCGACAGGAGCAACCCCAAGTCCCCATCGATCACGCCCTCCCCCTCCAACCTGCCCGCCGCCCAGACAGAGCCCCGCCCCGCGGAACAGCTGGAGCCGCTGCCGAGGGGCGCGAAGTCAAAGCGCGGAAAGCGCAAGTCTGATACGCCTGCGAGAAAGCGGCAGCGCCGAGCCACCACCCAGGTGCGCCTGTGGGACGAGGAGGTGCCCGGGCTCCTGCAAGACGACGCCTGTCTCTTCTACTGCCAGGCCATCCCCAAATGCCTCGAGTGCAAGAAGCACCAGCACCACTCCAGCATGTCCTACCTCACTCAGCTCGTCAACGAGAGACGCGCGGCCTGCGGGTTCATCGGGTTCCGGAAGCTCTCCGACCTCAACAAGACCAACTGCGTTGTGACTGGCTTCCTGACGGACAAGGAGGCGGACAGCTACGACCTGAACCTCTGGCGCTTCTCTCCCCCCTCGGAGCCCTCCCGCTGCATCCCCCCCAAGGAGGCGGTCTACCTGCTCACCTCGCTGCAGCGCTACTTCTGCGCGTGCATGCTCCCGGACGTGGAGCTGCACCACGCCGCCTCGCAGTCGGTCGCGCTCTCGCAGGTCCCCAACCATGGACACCCGGCCTGGAAGAAGCACGTGTACCAGGCGCGGGAGCTGTGCGACGTGTGCGAAACCGCGATTTTCAGCGGGCACTTCTTCTGCGACGCGTGCAGCTACACGGTGTGTCGCAAGTGCTTCGAGCTGAAGTCCGAGCTGCCCGAGACGGAGCAGGACCTGTGCAAGGAGTTCATGTGGCGCTACTGCGCAAAGAAGCACCGCAAACACAAGCCGAGCGACCTGCTCATCGCAGAGATCGTCCCGCGGGACATTGTGACTGAGACTCACCAGGAGATGCACTCGGTCCTGAGGAAGCTGGATATTGACAGGAGCTGTGTGGTCTACGAAAAGCTGGCCCTGCAGCCCCCTGACTCCAAGGTGTGTCCCGAGGCCATCCCTCTCACGGTCCCCACCCCCTTCCCTGTCCTCGCCCCCTACACCTACCTCTGCGACGGGCAGATCCTCAACCTCCTCGACGCGAAGCACGAGGCGAACATTCGCCAGTTCCGCCAGTACTGGAACCGCGGGGAGCCTCTGGTGATCAGCAACTGCCACCGGGACCTGTGCGCCGGCCTCTGGCAGCCCGAGAGCTTCTCGCGGGACTTCGGGGACGAGGTGGTGAAGCCGGTCGACTGCCTCACGCGCAACGCGGTCTGCACCATGAAGCTGAGCACCTTCTGGAACGGATTCACCGACATCTCCGAGCGCATCCAGTCCACGGACCAGGTCCCGCTCATCCTCAAACTCAAGGACTGGCCCCCGGACCACGACTTCATGGACAAGATGCCGGAGCGCTACGAGGACTACACCGCCAACCTGCCCATGCCCGAGTACACCACTCGGGAGGGGACCTTCAATCTGGCCTCCAGACTGCCCCCAGAGTTCCTCAAGCCCGACCTGGGACCCAAAATGTACATCGCGTACGGGTCCGCCGCCTTCGACTCGATGGCCACCACCTCTCTCCACATCGACATATCGGACGCTATGAACCTTATGATATTCGTGAGCAGGTCTGTCACTACGGTCCCCGACGCTGACCTGGAGAGAATCATACAAGACGAGATAACTCAGATCGATCAGCTGATCGCCGAGAGTTCCATCGAGGTACAGGAGCGAGCTAAGAACCCGAAGAACATTCCTGGCGCCCTATGGCACATCTTCTCAGCTGACGATAGTCCCAAGATCCGCCGATTTATCCGCAGGTACCAGGAGGAGACGAACACGCCTGTAAAGGAGACCTCGGACCCCATTCACGACCAGTCCATCTACCTGGACCAGGAGCTGCGGCGGCGGCTGGCCGAGGAGCAGGGGGTGGTCGGGTGGGAGATCATCCAGTTTGTGGGCGACTCCATCTTCATTCCTGCTGGGGCGCCGCATCAAGTTAAGAACCTATTCAACTGTATCAAAGTGGCAGAGGACTTTGTTTCCCCTGAAAATGTGTCGCATTGCATTCGCCTGACAGAAGAGTTCCGACACCTGTCTAAGTTCCACACGAACCACGAAGACAAACTCCAAATTAATAACATAGTCTACCATTCGGCCAAGGACGCGATTGGCACTCTGAAGAAGGTGCTGGAGAAATACAGTTAGTTGTGCTAGCTAATTTGTTTAATGCTGCGAATCACACTTCATCAGTTTGTCTGACTCAATTCACTAAGAGCTGTAATTACATTACATTAGCTTTGATATACGTAATTATTCTATTAATTAATTTCATTTGACATTAAGTCGGCTTGTGCTATTGTACGTACGTTGCAACAATAAGTTCTTACCAGACATAGTTTGATGATACACTCGGTTAGGAAGACAGTAGCCAGGTCTGCAGATCTATGCTCCTCTCTCCACCTGGCGCCCGCGCGCCCCGCCCTGAGCCTGCGCCGCGAGCTCGAGGAGCGGAACCTGCTCCACCAGGTGACAGACGGGTCGGTGCTGGATATCCTGGAGACAGGGGGACACACCGTCTACATGGGGATCGACCCGACAGCTGACAGCTTGCACTCCGGACACCTGAAGCCCCTCTCGTGTCTGGCGCACATCCTACGTCACGGGAACCGCGGGCTGCTGCTGCTGGGAGGCGCCACCGCAAGAATCGGAGACCCGAGCGGCAGACTCGGAGAGAGGCCGCTGCTGGCTCCTGACGAGATTCGGCTAAACTCCGCAGCCATAACACGGGCACTGAGGGGGATAATGAGCTCCCTGGGGGTCTCTGATAGGGTCACGTTTGTAGACAACGCGGAGTGGTACAGCGATATGAAGGCTCTGGACTTCTTCTCTGAAGTGGGGTCTGCTCTGAGGCTATCGGTAATGCTGGGCAAGGAGAGTGTCAGGAGCCGCTTGTCGCAGCCCAACGGACTTAGCTTTCGGGAGTTCTCCTACCAAGCCTTCCAGGCGTACGACTTCCTGCAGCTGCACCGGCGCCACGGCTGCTCGGTGCAGCTGGGCGGGGCCGACCAGTGGGGGAACATAACCGCAGGGTGCGACTTGGTGCGCAAGCTGGCGGGCTCTGTCGTGTACGGACTAACGACTCAGCTGCTCCTGGACAGCAGGGGGAACAAGCTGGGCAAGTCCCTGGGCGGGCACCCGGGCAGCACCCTGTGGCTCTCCGCACACAGGACTGCGCCGTACACGCTGTACCAGTCCTTCTTGGGACTGGACGACAGCACGTGTCTGGAGCTCTGCAAACAGCTGCTGCCGGCAGGGCTGGAACAGCTGCGCGCCCTGGACAGCGAGCACATCGGCAATCCCGCCGCAAGGACTGCTCAGAAGCAGCTGGCCGCTGACGTCATACGGATGGTACATGGGGAGGACGAGCTCAGAGTAGCGGAGCTGGCAACCCGCGTCGCTTTTGAGGATCCCTCTCAACTCAGCGAGTTGGGAGACGGAGATATTTCCCAGCTGATTTCCTCCGTACCATGTACTGGTCTCTCCCTGCAGGAAGAGACGGGAGCTCTCTGGAGGGAGCTCTTGGTTAAAACTGGAATTACTTCTACCTTGGAGCTTGCTCGTAAGGTGATGTCTCAGGGCCTGTCAGTGAATGGAGTTAGAGTGGAGAAGGAGGAGGAAACGTTCAATCCATCACTGCACCTCCTCAAGGGAAAATTAACTGTTGTTAAGATTGGGAAAACTGTAGCTTTTATTTCCTGGCAGGAATGATCACTTACTTGTTAGTAATTATTAAATCCTTTGTTATTGCAGGTTAATGAGGTCATTATTATTAGCAATTGTTAGATGGGATTTATTAGTTACTAGTTATTTATTTTCCCATAGTATTTATGCTCATTCACGTTTAGCACAACTAACCTACAAGTTTGATGGAGTTTGATTTTGATAGCCTACTACACATCGGGTTGGCTATTGGAGCCATCTTCCAACTGGTTTGTATCTTGGCTATAATAGTGCTTCCGTTTCCCGAGGAAGAGCAGAAGAGAGAAGAACTGGACGCTAGCAGTGAGTACGAATCTACTGCAGTAGTGAAAGGGCCCTCCAAGCCCCCACATGATGGCACTCTGACCAAAAGAAATAAAGGGAGGGAAAAGAAACTGAAGAAATAGCTCTGTTCATTTTGTTGTTGCAGATTTTATCACTTTATTTTTACTTATTTTTACTATTTTACTTATTTTTCAGAGATTTGATACTAATCCCTAATTACTTATAGGAATTTCTTATTTTCCAGGACTCCATATTTTTTGCAGCATTTTATCGAAATATCTCAACTCAATGTTTACTTCACTTGATTATTCTAATATTTTAGAAGAAGTCAGGAGATATATGAGGTAATTGTAACAGTAACGATTGTCTGTGACGACTTGTCTGTGACAAATTGTCGTGTAACGAAATGTCGGTACATATCCGCATATGAGGTGATACTATGCATATATAAATATACGGCTACACTATTGATAATAACAAAACACTCCATGGATCTATTACTACACCTCTTGGACACTACCCTCCTCACACCTTATGTGTACCCGGACACCTGGAGTGAAGACAACATTGTCAGACAAGCGGTGACTGCCTGGTTCATTATACTCATTTCGGCTTGGCTACTCTATCTCGTATTCGCCACCTTTTTGTTTTATTTTATGTTTGACCATTCTCTAATGAAAGACCCCAAATTTCTAACAAATCAAGTAGGCAAGGAGATAAGGTACGCAGTAGTGAGTATCTTTTTCATGAGCTTTCCTACCCTCGCCTGTTTTCTCTTTGAGATCAGAGGTTACAGCAAGCTCTACCTCGATCCCATGGAGTTTGGTTGGGCATACCTTTTCAGTTCTATCTTATGTTTCCTTCTATTCTCCGACATTTTAGTTTACTTCATTCATAGAGCATCTCACGAGTCAACTTGGTTGTACAGAAATATTCACAAACGCCATCACCGCTGGATCATCTCCACCCCCTATGCTAGCCACGCAATGCACCCCGTAGACGGCTTCCTTCAAAGCGCCCCTTACCACCTGTTCGTGTTCTTGTTTCCGTTCAATAAGGTACTGTACCTTGTTTCGTTTATGTTTGTTAACTTTTGGGCCATTTCTATTCACGACAGCACCTATGCTGTTCCTGCTATTCTAGAGAGTGTGATAAACGGGTCTGCGCACCACACAGACCACCACACCCGGCTTGTATACAACTACGGTCAGTACTTTACTTTCTGCGACAAGCTATTCGGCACTTATCTGCATCCTAAGGTCCAGAGAAAGTACGCTTGAAGGAGCCCTTGGAATCCAATTTGTTAATTACATTAGCTTTTCGTGTAATTAATTAATTTTAGGTAGAATAAGCAGTAAGCAACTAATATCAACGATTAAATTAAAAGATGAAATCCCCAAAATTTAGTATTACGTCAGGGGTGCATCGTGCTATATTTTCTAAAGTACAGTCGACTCTGCTTAATAGAGTCACCGGTAAATTTTTCTCCGCTTATTAATGGGGCCAAAATTTCACAGGATTTATAGGACATAATTACAGTTGTTAATAATTACGAGTATGAATATGTCTAGTGGTAAGGGTATAAGACTATTTGGTTATATTCTATACAGCTAAAATGAATTCTCAACAAAAAGTTATTTTCGATCAACCAGTAAAAAAGATGCTTCTTGAGACATTGAAAGATTTCGCAGCTCTTGTACAGAATTTGTTTGATAATATAAATGACCCCACAAAGAGTTCTGCTCAGTCTACAGACCAGCCTTCCTCTCGAGAACCAGACTCCTCTATGAAAAACCTTATCTCACAATTAATTGGGAAAGAAAGTGAAATTCATCAAATTCTAGATGTTGCTTGCAACCAACACAAGTCCTATCTCGATCTACAGACCCTGAGACAAGAGCTGATGGCTCTCACGCAGCAGATACACGACATCCAGAAGCGGCTAATAGACAGCGAGTCTCTCCTGGAGCAGGTCATCAACGACGCCGAGGTCCTACTGGAACAGTACGACGAGTCCAAAAAGTCTGAGATAGACACTGAGGAACTGATTACTTACGCTCACAAGATTAGTTTGGGAGGGGTCCTTGGCTCCCCGACATCCTGGGCTGGGCCTGATTATCCAGAAAGGCCTTACCCCACGGACCCCGTGATGCGGGCAGGTGCGCTCGGGAGGCTCAGCAATCTCCCGCCTGTTGATAACCCATTGCGCTCCACAAATAATACCAGTAGCAAGTTTGCAACAAATTTAACCGGAATACAGGAATCCACTTTATCACAGAATACGTTTTTGAGCTCTAAAAATGACGTTGAGGAGATGACCGAAGATACTTCGTCTTCTTCTAATTCAGATGAATCCCCTTGAGGTCATACCATGAATATTTGGATAATCTTAGATTTTTCTCTAAATTCAAAACACAATGAGAATCCTCTAATTTCGTAATTAATTACTTTGAAATAGCTTCTTCTGTTCTTCATTTCAGAAATTCTTAATGATTATTTCAATAGTATGCAAAACTCCGGCTTAATTCTGGTTTTGAACCTCTATAATTACACGAATATAAAATAATTTGAGGTATAGAGTAAAGCAGATGCAATGGTACAAAAGTTTTTCTAAATAGAATAATAAAGTTTACACATAAATTAAATTAATGATTGAAATGGAAAAATTAATATTTAAAGATTTAATGGACGCTCTGAACATGAAAATATGTAACATTGATAAATTTCATATTATCGAATGCTACACAGCTACTCGGTTCACAGTTGGACAACTCCGTCTCCTCCTCTCCAGTCTCTCAACCACCGAGTTCCGTTACCGAGCTCTCGTAGCTCTTGTCGAGTACATGCCCACTGTCTTAGAGCAGGATGCGGTGCACATAGTTAACGCTATTTCTGAATGCGAGTCTCAGTGCGAGATAAGAATGGAGACTCTAAGTCTTTTGGTGAAATACAAGAAACTACAGGATAATGGAGATATAGAAAAGTTCTATAAAGTGGTCACTAGGAAGTCCCTCCCAGAGGATATACGCATGAGATTACAATTTACCGGTCAGAACAAATCAACAGAAGAAAGTGAATATATTAGTGGGAAGACGGATGAAATAGGCCCACTCACAAACCCTCGGATGACTTTGCAAAAACGTGCAGATTTCCTCTGTCCGAATAGGAAAAATGGGGCTTGTAACAAGATACACCCGATGTATGCAGATACATTGGAAATCGAGGGCTGTCCTTCATCAAGTTCCGACATTACTCCCAAATGCTGCATTTTCTAAAAACATATTACTAGCCTGTTTTTGCTATACTATTCCCCCATTTTCACAATTATTGTGTTTTCGCTTTTTCACAGTAATATTATTGATATTGAAAATATTTGAACCGATAACAATTAAATCCTTCAATGATACATCTCTCTGTTTCACAATTATTGCCTTACTAATGTAGTTATAGAAAGATTTTATTAACTAGTACAAGTATGTTAATTTAGTCCTTCTTGCTAGATGTTATTAAGTCAATGCACCAACTTAAGTATTGTCATTCTGGGTTGTACTATAATTACTAACACCTTTCGACAATTACAATTGCATTAATACAATTGCTTGTGCCACTCTGTGCTAGCAGCACTGGATTTTAATTAATTGATAAGCAATAAGAATCTGAGTTATAATGCATGACTACTCATCGAGATTTGCTTAAGCCTTAAGAGATTCAGTTGAAGACCCGAGTTCCGAAATTGACATTTCGATACATTCACGAATATAATCTATTTAATGTATTAAATCGTCGCTAGTGATTTTCCCCGAGTTTGGCCCTGATAAGTCTAACGATTAACATGTCCAATCTACTATGAATTGGTCCTGAGTATTTAAATATGAATTTGCAATGTTGTGTTCTCATAACAACTAAGTTTATAAATTAAACATTTTCAGAATGCTATGTATTTGTTTATTTACTCGCTTGTATGATAATTATATCTAATTACTAATTGGTAATATCTATACCACATTGGAATGGAATGAGAGCTCAAAATGATTCCTTTTAACTTCAGCTAAAACCTCCTTGGTTTTCTAGTATTGTTTTAGGTATACTTACTGTATATAACTAGAGGACTTCGAACTCAGTATTTATACACTCAATTTCTGTAAGTACCATAAATAAGTTTCATATCGGCTTAGCTAATCATTCCAACACAACGCATAATGCATACCCAATCCACGGATCCACTTTCTAGCATACAAGATTGTCCCGTCTTTGAACCCACCAAGGAGGAGTTTTCAGACCCAATCTTCTACATCACAAAGATACATCCCATAGGGCAGAACACCGGCATCGTGAAGATACGGCCGCCACCCGACTGGAAGCCTCCCTTCTGCAGAGACGGAGAGCAGTTCCAGTTCTACCCCCGCATCCAGTGTCTCCGCGAACTGGAGGGCGTCAACCGCGTGAAGCTAAACTTTACCGACAATTTTATTCATTTCTGGGACCTGCATGGGCAGAAGATTGTAAAGCCAGTTGTCGGGGGGCAGCCTCTCGACCTCTACAAGTTCTTTGACCTGGCCAACAAGGAGGGCGGGTTCCACCAGGTGTGCCTCCGGAAGCTGTGGTCTGGCATCGGCAGACAGCTTGGGCTCACATCCGACGTCCAGTGGTCCAGCGTGCTCAAAGACAAGTACCGCAAGCTGCTCTACCCCTTCGAGTACTTCCTCAAGATCCGCTGTCTCCTGCTCAAGGGAGAGGGGCTGGCTGAGGCCATGTACTCCAGTTCCAGGGGTCTGTTGCGTCCACTCTTCTCCTCGGTGGTGGAGTACGGGGCTGTTATGTGCTGCGCAGTAGAAACTCAGTCGAATAAGTCGGTTCTTACTTTCGATTCTGTCCACTGTTCTGACTCAGCTGCGCCTGGAGCTAAGCCCAAGGCGTCCACGCAGGGGAAAGACATAACGTGCCAGGCCTGTCGCTCCGGAGACGAGGAGCAGGTGCTGCTCATCTGCGAAGCCTGCGAAGTGGGGTTTCACACCTTTTGTCTGTACCCTCCCCTGGAGGCGGTGCCCCCTGGCGACTGGCGCTGTCCCGGCTGCATACACAAGCTCTACAAGCCTTCCAGCGTCTTCGGCTTCGAACACACGAAGCTTCCTCTCTCGCTCAACTCGTTCTCTCACGCCGCGGACCTCTTCAAGCGGGCGTACTTCGAGAACAAGCCTGACAAAGTGTCCTGTCGAGAAGTGGAGCTGGAGTTCTGGAGCCTGCTGGCTTCTCCCGACTCTAGCATAGACGTGCACTACGGATCCGACCTGCACTCATCCCAGCACGGCAGCGGGTTCCCGTGTGACGTCACCGACTGCGCGCCCTCCGACCAGCACTACATCGAGAGCGGCTGGAACCTGAACAACATCGCCTATCTGGAGGGCTGCGTCCTCAAGCACGTGCCTGGCGACATAAACGGACTCAAGAAGCCCTGGCTGTACGTGGGCATGTGCTTCTCCACTTTCTGTTGGCACGTGGAGGACCACTGGAACCACTCCATCAACTACCTGCACCTCGGGGACCCCAAGACCTGGTACGGGGTGCCCCCCTACGCGGCGAAGCAGTTCGAGAGCTGTGTGCGCGAATATGTCCCCGGGCTGATCGCGAACGACCCCCAGCTGTTGCACCACCTGATCACCATGATCCCTCCCAGCGTTCTCCTGGCGTACGGGGTCCCCGTGTTCCGGGCCGACCAGCGCCAGGGAGAGTTCATCATCACATTTCCGAGAGCCTACCACGCCGGCTTCAACCAGGGGTTCAATTTCGCAGAAGCTGTGAATTTCGCGACCAAAGAGTGGTTCAAAATCGGAAGAGAGTGCGTCCAGGTGTACAAACAGGTCCAGAAGCCTCCAATCTTTAGCCACAACGAACTCATTTGCAGATGTTTCGCTTCCCCCCTCACCCCGGGCTGTTTCGGCCCATCCCTCTTTGAAGACATCCACACAATGGTCACCACAGAGTTGGACGCTCGGAAGCGAGTATTCCAGACCCCCATGCACCACGCCCAGCTAAACTTCGAGCTCTTGCCAGAGACACACAGGAACTGCCACAGCTGCAAGACAGTCTTGTTCCTCTCCTCCATCATGTGTGACGGCTGCAGCTCCTCTCGCTTCTGCCTGGACGACCTGGACAGCCCCTGTCCCTGCGGCTCTGTAAGTCGGGTGTTCCAGTACAGGTACTCGGGCCAGGAGCTGCTCTCCATTCTAGAGGGCTCCAAGAAGCTGGCTGACGCGTACACGGAGTGGATGAGGGAGGCGGAGGCCGTTACTACTGCCCAGCAGCTCGAGAGACCGTCCCTGAGTGAAGTCGAGGGGTTGGTTGAGAGAGGCAGGAATCTCAAATACGAAGGGGACTATCTAACAGAGCTGTGTCTTATAATTAACAAGGCTAAACTTGTTGCTAAACGCACACAGCAGCTCCTCTCGAAGCGAAGCGGAAGCAGACATTCCTTTTGGCTCTACGAGTTGTCAGAACTCGAAGAGTTATCTTCTGAGCTAGACTCTCTCCCCTGTATAGTGCCACAAACTCATTTCTTGCAAGAAAAGCTTCTCGAAACGAAAATACTCTTTGAGAAAGCCCAACATCTTATAGAGATTAATTCTTTGGACGTTGAGCTTATCGGAGACGTGCTCTCTCAGGTGAATCAGCTGCAGGTGCACTCCCCTCTGTGTGGCACCCTCTCGGACCGACACAAAGTCGCCTCTTGGCTCAGAGATTACAACAAACTCTACGAGACCTGCACACAGGACACGTCCTACAAGGCCGCCCTGCTGGAGGCGCAGCAGATGCTGTCGGTAGCCAAGGACCTGCCCGTCACCTGCCAGGAGGTGCAGGCGTCCGTCGTGTGGCTGGACGAGTCAGTCTCGCAAGCCAACCTTTGGTTAAAGCTCTCTCAAACGGCCATCAGAGGGAAGAATAGACGCACTTTGGAAATTCTACAAGACATTTATAACGAGAATGATAAGTTAATGATCTCAGTTCCAATCCCCAGCGAGCTGACTAACACCATTAGAGACGCGCAGCTGTGGAAACACACTCACTCGGGCCTGCCCCCAACCCCCACCCTCTCCCAGGTGGAGGAGCTGGTAGCGACCGCAGTGGGGCTTCCCGTGCTGCTACAAGGACTGGACAACTTGAAAAAGCTAAGTTCTGAGGCTGACAGCTGGAAACAAGTCCTGACAAAGCTGTTTATAACCGAAAACTCGGATAAAGATATCTTGTTTAGTCTCCTCCCTGCGGCCTCGGTCCCTCAGGACGCCTCGTCCAAGCTGCATACACTGAAGAGTACCATGGATTGTCTCGCCTCCCGGTCGAGACACAGCCAGCAGCAGGAGTCACAACTAATGACTTCGCTCCTGAAGCAAGAGCTCTGTTACATTCGCGAAATTCGAAAGTGTAACATGGAGATCCTGTACACCGCTTCCTCTCCCTCCCCGCCCCTCGACAAGATCCTGTGCGCCACCTGCGGAAAGCGCGCTTCGGAGCAGATGATATTCTGCAACCGGTGTCTCGCCCTGCAGCACGGGCCCTGTGCCGGCCTCTCCCTCGCTAACATTGAGGTCACGCAGAATACGTTTGTGTGCGACAAGTGTGTGCGCACTAACAGACCTACTCTCTCGCAGGCAAAGTACCTGCTGAGCCTATGGGACGTGCAAGTTAGATCTCCGTACACGCGCGCGCTCCAGCTGTTGGTGGAGAGGGCGGAGAGATGGGAAGCCAGGTCTGCCAGCCTCCTGGACTCCTTCCAGCCGGTAGAAATGGAGACAGAGTCTCCTACCGGCCCCTGCTCTGCCCTCAACGCCCTCAATCTGTCCCAGCAGTACAAGGAGATAGAGGAGCACTTGATAGAGGGCCTGTCGGTAGAAATAGTTTTGGAGAACACCAGCGCTTGTGTGGAGCTGTGGAGGGAGGCGTTCCGACAGAAGAGGAAAAACCGTGGGCGAGGGAGGAAAATGGGATGTCCCAACAAACAGGATTCCTCTCAGACCAGGAAGCCTCGTCTGCTCAAACACAAGAAACCTGAAGCTTCGCATTCTGGCCCTCAGCTGCAAAACAAGGCTGAGTCTGGTAGTGACGACACTTGTGCCGCTATGGAATGCAACTGTCTGCAAGAAGAGAACGTAGACTGGATACAGTGCGACACCTGCGAGGCCTGGTTCCATTTCAACTGCGTGGGTCTCACGAAGTCGGAGGTCAATACCATGGGCGACTACAACTGCTCGGCTTGCAACACATACACAATCAAATAATTTTTTCATTCACACAAAAAGAATCAAAATTCGCCAAATTACTATTTCCGAAAATTGATTCGCCATATTGGCAGTAATTTGATACAAACGCTAATAATCACTACACTACAACTGTCTTAATTCGCTATTATACTTCTTGTATTACTTGCTAATATAATATTGTTAATTTTAACTCTCAAGTTGCATTTTATATAAATATTTGTAGAGTTGTTAATATTTATAATCTAAGTTAGACGCTCTTACTGTCCTCAATTCTGTATTTTGCTAACAAACCTAACTATACTATTTCTGCTAAAAGAGGTGGATTATTGATTTTGGCAATAACTCTTTGGGTATAAGCGCTTACAAGAACATGCAAGTCGAAATGTCAATAATAATCATGAATCGATTATTTTAATTAAATGAATATTGAATTTTCCGAGTTACTACAGTGTAGCAAGTAAAATAACAAGTCGCATTTCCACGAAAACTTGCTATTAGAGGAACATATTTAAAATGTTATGAGATGAGGCCACGGCCTAGTATGGAGACTAGCCGCCTAGTCGCCCCAACTCATAGGGATGTTATGTCAGTGGTTTCGTCCCATTGCAGGGACTCATCAGGAGGGTAACCCTCGACCACTTTTATTGCTCCTCGAGCCACCTAGTGTCTCTAGGTTACCAGTCGACTGCCGGACTAATCCACAGACTAACTCATGTAGTGTCCCGTACTGACACCTAGTGCCTTTCCCAGGGACACTACTCCTGAAGGTCTAGTGATGCCCGTGACAGATACATTACAGCGAATAGTTATGATTGGTGAAATTATAGCCTCCACAAAAATATGTACCTAGAAACAATTTCAAAAGAATTATTACTTGTTACAAAATGTGAGGTCACGCAATATTAGGTCACGAATTGTAAATTGTAATGCACCTCGAAATATCTGGTCACGAATTGTACGACCTTAAAATGTGAGGTCACGAATTGTATGTATCCCAGGATTGCCGTGGGTATGGGGATTCCCATACCCACGTGAATGGGAATCAGATTTCCCCCGTGGGGATTCCCATATGGATCCCCATAGGACACCCTTATGGATATCAATACAACTGATACAAGGCCATTACACCGCTTAATTAAATCACAAATTAATGTTACGGTATATAAGTATAGGAGAAAATTCCAGATTTTCAAGCTCCTAATTCAAATTTTCCAAAAATCATACTCCAAAAGGAGCGTCTCGCGCTCCTGTTTAATTCCTTGATCTGGTTATAACTGGGGCTTACTGTACCTAATGTATGCAAGCATAGAAATGGCTGCTGGTAAGCTGAGTCAGAGGAACTCGACTGCGCGGGACTGTCTCTCTGGGGAGAGCAAGAGACACACCACCCCTCCCCTGGTCAAGGTGTTTGAGGGTCAGACCCGTCCTGACGTAGGGAAGGCCCGTGTCCTGCATGCCTTCGCCCAGGACACCTCCCACTCGACCCACGAGCCACACGGCGTGACCACCAAACCCTCCGTGCAAGCCAAGGAGCTGCTCAACCCGCAGCCCAAGACCAGGTTCCAGGAGACCCTCAATGACACGATGGAGGGCGCTTATTTCAGGAAGAAGCTGAATAGACTAGGTTGCTCCATAGCCTCACAATAATTTGGTTGTTGTATATTTTATTTATTTCATTTAGGGAAATGTCCGGATCCCAGGATGAATCTCCCTGACGACCAACAGCTGCTCCGGAATGAGATACCCTTCGGTAACCCCACAGTGTATAACGACACAGCTGGCGAGATTGTGAATCCTGAGAAGAACCGCGATAAGGTGGAGGAGGAGTGGAAGGAGGGACAGGACCTGTACAAGACGAGTCACAACAGCTACCCCCCGGGGGACATGCCCGACCGGAACTACGACTGGTCGGTGTTCCCGCGGGACTTCAAGTACGGAGTGGAGACGCCGCATGACGTCAGAGGGACCGGCGTGAGTCGCGCCATGAAGTGGTCCCACGAGGCGGAGGAGGAGCAGGCCACGCACATCGTGCAGAAGAGACTGGACGACTTCAGGGAGAGAACTCAGCCGCAGATCGGGAAGGTGAGTATAATGTCTTAATTCGGATAATTATACCGATTAACTAGGTGCATGACCCGATTCGCGACACGCTCCCAGTGGGCAACAGCCACGTGTTCGGCGTGTATCTGAAGCCGGACGAGTTCGGGGCGGGGGACCTGATCCACATGCGGGGGCCCGAGGGGGTCCTGCGCGGCCGGGACAGGGACAGGGGCGTGATAGCCTTCATAAGACAGCAGCTGAAGAAGGCAAACTACCACAACTTCGAGTCTCTCAAGGCCGCGTTCGAGCATTACGACAAGTCCCGGAGCGGGACGATCAGCGAGGAGGAGCTCAGGGACACCTGCTACCAGTTCGGCCTCCCGCTCGACTGCAACCAGCTGGACCTGCTGATGGGGTACTGCGACAGCGACGGACAGGGGTACATAGACTATGTCCGCTTCAGCAACTTCCTGAACTGGAAGGACAAGCTGCCAACTGGCTTCCAGATAGTTACTATAGACGAGGAGCCGTCTGCACCAAAGGTACCTATACCCCTCCCCCCAGCCCCCAGCTGAGTTTATAATGCTAATAGGAGAGCGCCCCCCCGACAGAGGCCCCGCGGGACCCTACGCCCGAGCAGATAGAGGCGGAGTACGCACAGGCCCTGGTGAAAGAGGGAGACATAGAGTACGATCCCTCCAAGCGCAAGGCCACGCCCAAGCTCCTCTCCAAGCAGATTGACAAGAGCGCCGCCCCCATCAAGACCTCTTCCCAGGCCATAGCCGCTACCGTGGGCGGCATATCTACCCGGGAACTGCCGTCCTTTGGCGTCCCGACAGTGCGGTCCGACCTCCCGGCCCCGCGCGTGAAGCGCGTCTCCGACTACACCAACTACGGAGACGAGTCCGACGCGTTCGGACTGCTGTACCCCTCCGTGTACTCCAACCGAGGCGTGCACGAGAGGGACTTCTTCGTGTCGCGCTCCCAGGAAGAGATCAAGAAGATATTCACCAACATAGGTGTCGAGATGGAAGATAAGGTGTTCGAGGAGCTCTGGAAGCGGGCTCTCGAGCTGGGGGGCGGCCAGGTCTCCGTTGAAATATTCAGAGCGTTGCTGGACAGCTTCGCCTCTGACCGGACTCTTGAGACAGCTGTGAGTCCGCATTAACAGCTGTTTATTGTCGCGTTAACCGATCCACTTATGCTATCCTATGTATGTTATTGGAATGTGATCTGCACTACATATATCAATGTACGTATGCGTTAGTCACTTCGTACCTTGGTAGACTGACTGCTTAGAGTGTTCCGCAGTTGCATAGCTCTCATGGCCACACGGCCCCGCGTAATCTGCCACAAAGAGAGAAAGCCCAGAGACAAGGAGAAGAGTGCAGAGACAGAGCGGTTCATCTCGGCAGACGAGTTCCTGAGAGAATTCTCATTTTCAATTGAAACAGAAAACTCAAACCGATTTACAAACAATTTTGTTGATTTTCCCAAAATCTCAGAGTTTAAATGTCCCCCCTCTCAGTTCTCTCCTGCGACCCTCGCCACGCCCCTCCTAGCCACCAGTCTCCAGGACCTCACCACCCAATCCGACACGCGTCTCCAGGAGACTCTCTCCGACTCCCTCTCTATGCAGCTTCTCAAATCCAAGCAGCAGTCTCTCACAGACGTCACCTCGGACAAGAGGCTCGCTAGGAAGCAGCAGAAGAAAGCTGCCCCCAGGCCCCGCCTCCCCGACACCTCCACCTGCAGGAGAGACCGCAGGCCCGACTCCGGATCCAAAGCACCGACCCACTCAAAGGACAAGTTCGCGCTTCCGTCCGAAATAAAGCTCAAGACGCGAAAAGTCTCACATTACACTCCCGACGACTCTCACCAGATAACATTCGACTCCTCTCGCACTCTGGCCTCTAGGCCGCACTCCGCAGAGGCCACTACTCCCCCCGGGCTCCCGCTCGACCTGCAGAACGGCCTCCTTCTGTCGGCTGCGCACCTCAACCTCTCCGCGCAGAGGGCCTACGCGGATACCGAGAGGGAGGCGGTGCTGCAGCTGTCTAAGCTGCACGCGTACAAACAGAGACTGCTGGGGGACAGCTTCCAGCTGCGACAGGAGGAGGACACGCTCGAGATAGACTCCATGGCCAGCTTTGCGGCGGGAGAGCTCGGGAGCGTAGAGGAGCTCCTAGCGCGCCTGAGGCTGGCCGGCGCACAGGTAGCGAAGCTGTCGGACGCGCTGAGCAGGGCGCAGAGCTCGGTGAGGCTGCGCAACATAAGTCTCAGCGAGAGAGACAAGGAGCTGTGCGAGAAGCGGCTGGGAGAGCTCAGCTGTGCGGCGACCCGCTCACTTGCTCGGATCCGGCCTCTGCTGGGGCAGGTGTCGGAGGTGAGTGACAAGGTGCAAATAACCGCGAAGGAACGAGAGGGAGACCTGAAGAGACTGAAGGAAACGAGCGATAAGCTGGACCGGTACACGGGCGTGACGCTCTCTAAGTTTAGCCTCCAGTCCCACGTGGCAATGTTAGAAGACAACTTAGACATGATCAGAGAGCCAGAAAAGTTATACATGCCGTTTCCTGGCAATCTGTGATTGTATTCCATCCCAATTCGCGCTGTTATTAAACTAATCCATTTTACATCTCACTTTCAGCTGCGAGATCCCTATTGCCCATTGTTAGTCTGATGCACACAGTGCTAAGGCAGGTTATCCTGCCCTCTAACCGTAGGCGTCTAGTAGCACTAACTTCTTCGCAGTGCCGCATGAAGCTGGGAGCTGTGGTGTCCGTGCTGAACCGGCACACGCCGCCTTCTCTCGCCGAGGAGTGGGACAACACGGGGCTGTTAGTGGAGCCCTGCGGTAAGACAGAGGTGCACAGGATCCTGCTAACTAACGACCTCACCGAGGCCGTGACCCGAGAGGCGGTGCGGGCCGGCGTGCAGCTCGTGATAGCCTACCATCCGCCCATCTTCTCTCCCCTGAGGCGACTCACGCAGGCCTCTGCCAAGGAGCGCATCCTGCTGGAGTGCATCAGACACGGAGTGGCTGTCTACTCGCCACACACCTCTCTGGACAGCGTGCAGGGGGGCGTGGGGGACTGGATGCTGACTGCCTTCAGCGGGGTGGGCGGGGCTAGCGAGGTGACCCTGTTAAAGCCGCACCCCTCTGTCCCGGGCGTGGGGGCAGGGAGGAGGGTCTCCTTCGGGGAGAAGGTGCCTCTAGATAAGTGCATTGAGATAATAAAAGCTTTTCTGGGATTGAAACTAGTGCGAGTCGCGACCCCTGAGCTTAGCGAGGGCGTGTCCCAGCACGCGATTGGCTCGGTGTGCGTGTGTCCGGGGTCTGGGTCCTCGGTGCTAAGAGGGACATCCGGGGACCTCTACTGGACGGGAGAGATGTCCCATCACGATGTGCTGGACGCTGTGTCTAGGGGGAAGTGCGTGGTGCTATGTGAACACTCCAATACGGAGAGGGGATACCTGAGCTCTTATAGGGATTCTCTATTCGAGATGCTGGAAAGAAAGGTAGAGGTTGTCATTTCCCAAACTGACAAAGAGCCTCTTTCTATCGTCTAGCTGTGTGTGCTGTTAGTCGTATATTTGGGAATAGTATAATGTATTAATCTAAAAATGAAATAAATGTCCCAGGAAGGTTAACCACGATCCCATACTATCACAAACATCAGTGGGATTTGTCAGCTGTCAGTAATGACCATCTCTTATGCCCACCATACACGATGCATGCAATTGTTGCATTGTTGAATGTTTCATGCAACTTTGCGAACTTGTTGCATGGAAATAGTATTCTATTTTGATGCAACATCGCCTGAAAAAGCAACATATTGCATGCAACATTGTTGCATGTGTATGTAATTATTCTACGATGATGCTGTAATAAATTTGCCATAGCATTCTATTATGTTAGAATGATATGTACAGTATACTCTGCATAATTAATAGAGCCATGCCACCGGTAGATTTCTCCGCTTAATCGGGTCAAAATTTCACAGGATTTATAGGACGGAATGACAGTTTGGCTTAAAATATTTTCGGTTGATAAATTTCTCCGTTATTAAGCGGAGTCGACTTATTAACGAATTGCAAGTATCTACATTATTGACACATTCCGTTAGAATATTTTGCATTATGTAGTGAATTGCAAGAATAAGTAACCTTGCATATTTCGTTACTATGGGAAAGTAGTTTTAGCTATTTCAGGGCTTCCTAGCCTGTGAGAAATTCACTATGCCTTCTTCGGAAACTTTCTCACAGGTTCCCAACTTAGCTTGTTTATTGAATAATATAAGTAAGTGACTGTCAATTCATTTTTGTGCACAACAACAAAAACAATCTTTTAACTTTTAAACGTTTTATTTAATTACGTATTGTGTATTGTCCAGTAATACCGCAAAAAATAAAGTAATTGTGTTGCCAAGCTTCAAAGGTATTCATCTTGCTTACAGATTAGTTTGTATGTATAAAAGCATGTCCCAAAGACTAGTAAGCTTCGACTAATATGCACCAATGCTTAGGACAATTTTCAAGCGTAGAAACAACCTCATTCCGATTAGCGCAACAGCTGATACCTTTGAGATCGAGTATGAACCGGAGATCGTGCTCCCGCCCTCCTCGGGGCAGCCCAAGCCCCCAGGCGCCCTCCAGACCACCTACGAGATGTGGTACCTCGGGAGTAAGCAGGTGGCGGAGGCCAAGACAATCTCTACGATTATCTACACAATCAAGCAGGTTTGACCCATCTTTATCTCTCTAGATAGAAATACAATTTATCGGATTTATAGATGAAGAAGAAACCGAAGGGCATGTCCTTAGTGAAGTTCAGCTTTGCTCAGGGCACTCTGAATGTGATATCCCTTGGCGGGAACAGCGAGTCTATTCTCTCGCTTCCGTTCTACGCCGTGGCGCTGTGCGTGCTGGACCCGGTGAGAGGGGAGTCCGGCTGCATCGCCATCAGCTCCACGGTAAAGATGATACACCAGGTGCACGTGTTCAAAGGGATCACACACGACCAGGTACTCGCTATCGTAACGTATTCAGTCTTTGTTACTCTGTTCCTTATGCAGGCTCAGGAGGTGGTGCTGGGACTCGGCCTCGCATTCAGTGAGACAGGAAAAATCCAGAACCAAATCTTCGCAGAAAACCCTTCTCTCTTCCAGTGGGAGAATCAGATGTCCAGCAGCAGAGTGGACTACAACTACAAGCCCTCAGTCATCAACACCCCTCAAGCGCGAAACTCCCCCGTCCTCACGCCCCTGTCCGACTGGGACCCTCAGAAGACTCCGGCCTACAACGCAGGGAAGGCTATGAGGCCAAAGTTGAAGCAGGAGAGGGAGTTAGAGTGAGTTCCTAATAGCTAGTCCACCATCATACAGCTATACTGTACAATGTATAATACCATGGACTTCACTTAGGTTAGAAGACAGCCAGCGGGCTCCTGCTACCGCCCGTCTCCACGCATCGGTTCTAACGCAGGCAGAGACCACACCCAAAGACAAGTACCAGCGTCTCGAGGAGATGGTGTCTGCCATCCAAGAGAGCAACAAGCAACTGATCGCAAGCTATAGGTAATGTCCCCATTCCATCCTCTAATTAAGTGATTTTGTTTCTCGAGTAATTCTTAATCGTTCCGCAGAATTATTGGTAATTCGATGTAAACACATTTCTTGTACAGTACACCGGAAACTAAGAACGGTCATAAATACTTAAATCGATTGCTTGTCATAAATAAATTCGTGAATGAATTAAAGTGTATAATTCCGAAAGCTGCCAGCAAATTCTTTGGGGATTCCGTGATACAAAAGGTTGAAATCACTGTCCCAATTGCTACTTACTTTTCTGATAACTGTGTGTTTAGAGGAGACCCCGGGCCGGGCTTCTTCCCGCAGGCGGTGCGGTCGGTGTTCTCCGGGAACACGCAGAAGCTGACGGAGCTGCTCAAGAGGAAGAACGTCGGCATCAACGCCAGAGACCCGAGTGGGAACTCTCTCATGCACTTCGCTACCCTGCAAAGCGACCCCAAGATGATACTATTCCTCGTTAAGCAGTGAGTTATACCTTCCTCCCTATATCCCTGTGTGGTTTGTGAACTGAGCTTGTTAGGAGTGCGGACATTAACCAGGGAGGGACGCATGGCGCCACGCCCCTGCATAGGGCCGCTGCTGGCTACTCCTCTCAGATGATAAAGTGTCTGCTCAGACACAACGCGAATGTTAACGCTCCCGACGACAGCGGGTGAGTAGCTAGTCGCTCTTACGAACCACAGAGTTATTATACTATACCCCTCAGGAGGAGTCCTATATACATGCTGTTCGTAAGGAGTGCTCCCAAGGGAGAGCTGGCCACACACCTGGTGGAGAACGGGGCTCTGATTACTCGGGAGGACCAGTACGGACTCAGACCGGCTGACTTATGGGTGGTACGTTATGCGTCTGTTTTTTACATTGTTATACTGTATTTTACATTGTTATACTGTATTATACATTGCTTTATACCGTGTTATGCATTGTTATACACTCCACAGGATCTGCAGAGCTTCCAGCAGTCACTGGTGACCTCGCTGTGCAACTGCTTCATGCAGTCGGTGCCGGTGGGGTACAACCCGGGGGACCTCCTGGAGTCCTCTTCAGCCAGCGTGTCTGGCAGTCTGCACACCACAACCATACCCACCAGACACGCCTCCGTTCTGTCTCTCCCACGAGTATGTATACTGCTGTTGTTGTTGTTGTTGTTATTGTTGTTGTTGTGTTTGTGTTTAATGTGTGTCTAGAGCGAAGTGGACACAGTGCTAATGTTCCACAACGAGCCGCTGACGGAAGAGGAGCGAGTAGCAAAGCTGGAGAAGCTCCGTCTCTCTTCCTCCCAGTTCTCTCTTGTCTCGGAGGACCCGATTGCAGTGGAGGCCAAGAAGCTGCTGGAGAACACTGCAGCCATGGTTAAAGTAGGGGATAAGGTGCGTACCATACAAGACTGTATAGTCAGGTCTGCTTATTGTGAACAATGTTTCGTCTGCTTAATATGAACATCTTTTTATTGTGAACAAGCCATATGGTCCCAATTTAACAACTTACATAGGGTTTGTATTAAGTTGAGTTCTCTTATTATGAAGTCTCTCTTTTATGAACACAATTAACAGTCCCTTGAATGTTCATAATAAAAGAACCTGATTGTGTATATTAAACTCCAATTCCCTATTTGTGCTCCTAGATGGTGCATCACTTGGAGAAGGAACACCCCATGAAGCCGCTAGACCTCTCCGACATCGACCAGGTCCTGAGACAGGTGGGGGTGAGTGAGGACCTCTCCATGAGTCCCACCTTCTATCTGCAGCTCAAGAAGTTGCAGGAAGAAGTCAAGCGCAAGGACTGGGAGCGCCGCAAGTACGGACACAGCCTCAAGAAGTCGCAGTTCCGCGCGTTTAAGGAGGGGGACAAGCGGGGCGAGTGGGGAATGCGGGGTCTGGAGGGGAAGGAGCCGCGGGAGCTGTACCTCCCGGACGGTACTAGGCTGGACCAACTCCAGAAGTCGGCCTCTGAGACGATGCTGCATCTCATCAAAGCGACTAAAGAGGTGTGTCTAATGTATAGGGCGTCTTGTCAAACAGTCCTTATTGTTTGCTCAGGTTACGCCGCGTCAGACCATGGATGACGGAATGCTAGATACTCAGAAAGACACACAAATAAAACCGGGGTTTATACGGGCCATGCGACAGCTGAAAAAACCTATTTTCTCCTTCTTCACCAACGACGCACCCGCCCCACCAAAGGCGGAAGCGCGTACTAGGAGGAGCAACCAGTCCCGACACTCGCCGCACCCCGAGAAGCGGGCCCCCAAGCTGCGCCAGAGGCCCTCCTACGCGCCCAAACCTGTGGACATAGAGGAGGACCTGAACAGCATGCAGGTGGACTCGCTCTCGCTCTCCTCCGTGCCCGAGACGGGGAGCGAGCACAGCGAGATATTCAACAAACTGGTCTCAGAACTGGACCCCGAGGGGGACCGCATGGGCAAGATAACGCAGCTGCCTCTCCTGGAGCACCCCTCCGTGTCAGACATGTTCAAGATGGAGTCCTTCTCCAGAGCAAAGACCAACACAGGTAACTACAAACCCATAATAATATTCTTAAATCTAACTTCTTTAATTCAGAGCAGAGGCAGAACCTCCCTGGGGGCTGGGTCACCTCCCGGGAGGAGGGGCCCGCCAAGAGCCACTTCCAGATAGACCCCGACACGGGCAAGGCCAGATTCGTGTTCTCAGACGAGCCCAGACCGAGGTCTGACTCGGAGCCCACTAAGCAGCCGTTCGGACCGACAGTAAGTTAACTGTCCCTAGCTATTAGGTCAGCTGATGAGCCCTGTTAGGTGCAGGCTCCTGTGAGAGAGGGCAGGCGGGAGGAGGCGCTGCGCAGAAGAGCCGCTAACTACTCGGACAGCACCACCAGCTACCGCGGGACCAGGGCCACACCCACGCGGCCCGGTCACCTCTCCCTGGGCATGAGGTAGGTAGGCTCCTTTGCTAGGCTATTCCGTAGTGACTAGTGCCGCAGACAGGAGAGGTTCGAGACTCAGAGCAGGAGCAACATTTCGGGCGCCAGCACGATAATAGCGCACCCGCTGGGCCTGGAAGAGACCTGCTCCGAGCCAGGCGCCGCCTTCATACACAGACTGCTAAAGCTGTCCGCCAACCCGGAGTGTCTCGGGTACCTACTGGCACACATGGGGCTGCCCAAGTTCTTCAAGAGGTTCCTCTTGTACGCGAGGGCCTCTGGCGTCAGTGAGGAGATGCGCATCAATATGGGTATTCTCGTAAACAACTTGTTCGAGGTAACACGATCGCATTGTTAGAGTCCATAAATTGAAACTATTGTACGTACGTAGGTGATGCACTATGAGAGTCAACGCAAGTCGATAGAAGCTGGAATGCTAGAGCTGGTGGTTCAGCTCGTGGACTCCTTCTGGCCGCTCCCAGTAAGTACCCACTGTCACACCTCACCTCAGCAATTATTTCTCTCCCTAGGCCGTGGCTCTCTCCATCCTCACGAGCGTGATAGACTCCGAGTGGCACCACGACTATCTCACGACTGTCGGCAAGTCCCCCATCGCGCCGCTGCTGCGCTGTCTCGACTCGGGCATCATGGACTCAGACAGCGGCATCGAGAGCGGCAGGAAGAGCACTGGCAAGCCGCCCCTCCCCAGGTACCTAGTGTCCTCATGAGTACTCACGTGACTTTATACACTGTGTCTGCAGGGGGTATAAAGAGAGCATGTACACGTCCAGCGGAAGCGTTATTTGGTCAGAGACCTCTCCCATGCGGAGAGTGGCGCAACCCGAGCACTTGCCTCCCTCTAGGTCCAGCAAAGACAGCGTGTGCGACTCGGGCAAGCGAAGCCTCGATTTTAAGAAGAAATTTGAAGAAACGAGGTAGGAATGTTATCTTAGGATTTCGGTTTGAAAGCTATTGTATTTACTCTGCCATTATAGTGAGCCCCTAAGGAGTGTCCTGTGTCCCATCACCAACCCGAAGACAGTCATCCTACACATTCTGGCCTACGCGAGCCACAACGACACAATGAAGGCACAGCTGATGAGCGGGCACTCCCTGAGACCAATCAATGAGTGTCTCTACGACTCCAACGAGGAACACACCTTGCTGGCCCTCAGCACCATAGCCAATGTCGCTCTCAAGACCTCCAGTCACCGAGTGCGATACTCATACTCACGCATTCAACTGTTGTGTGTGTGCTGTTCTATTGCTGTTGTGTTTAGGTATTGGCAGAAGCCACACTGCTGAGGAAATTGAGGTCTTTTCTGAAACAAGATTCCATGGTTGCGCACCAAGCAGCTCGCACACTCATCTATATGGGGGAATTCGATGTTGAAGATGTGTACCTATTCGATAAGCCTGACGCGACGAGTATTCAATATGCCAGCATTGAAGGTACGTGTGTATAACTGTACTGGCAGGTGGTTCCTTATGAAATCTCATCAATTTGTTTGCTTATTATTTCAACAACAACAATTAATATAAATATTATACTATGCACAAATTCAAAGGGTCTACAAGACTAATTATATAGGCAGTGACTGTAGAGATAAATAAAGTAGATTTGTCGATTCTTCAAACTCCGCTGTTAGCTGCTACTGTGTAGTCTGAACAGTTGCATCAACTTAGTACAGCCCCCTAGCTTGTTCCTCGCATTATTCAGGAGTGAATCTTCGCTTACAATTTTCTCAGCACACAGTGTTTTGAGCGGTTTTAGAAGCATTACAGTCGCCAAATCGTCGATTAGTTTTTGTCTGCTTGGTTTCGTCACATTTCCTGATTCTGGCATATATAGATCGCTCATTATTAGAACATCATAGAACGTGTTAGAACTGTCGTTGGTGGCGTATAAATACACATCCTTTTCGTAGACCAGATACCGGAGCATATCAACATCGCACGTAGAGGCCGCCAGGTGGAGAGCTGTCTTGTGACTCCCGTAAGGATTCAGCGCTTGGTTAATGAGGAAGTCTACCAATTTAAGCTTTAACTTGACATAAATGAGAGAGGTACATTCACCAGTTAAATCTTGCTCTATTAGATAGTGCAAACTACAACTCTCGTTAAACTCGTTAACAATATCTTCTCTGAGCTCCTCTCCACTCTCTCTGTCTTCAGGTCGCTTCTCAATCCACTCCACTATAAACAGAAATACTTCAATTAAGTGCTCCTGGCGAGACGATTCGCCCTTAAGGTAGTTTAGGAAATTCGGTTTGAAGTCTGCCAGTCTCACGTAGTTGCTATTCCTCGCACTTAACAATACTGTTAAGTGATTTAAATTATCTTTTATGTAAATAAATTCTTTGAGGGTTTTGAATATTGGTCTGAGATGGAGAGGCACGCAGTTATCTCGTTTGGAGAGTTCCTCGAAATGCTCGCAGATCATTACACTCAGCTCTGGGTTTGACTTTTTTTCAAATTTAAGAAGTAGTTTGATTATGTTGATCTCAGAGATAAGTTCAGAAATATGCATAAGCAAACTCGCTATGCTAGACACCTGTTCTATGGAGTGCAGGTTTAATCCAGTCGGTTTTCCGTGCTTCGTAGCTGTCAATACATAAGAATTCAACTGTCCCCTCTCATGCATTAGAGTTCTTAAGAGAATTAAATGTAAGAGCCGCGGTGACGAAATAAATATATTATCCAGTATTTGTAAAACGTCTATTGGTTGGTTATGTTGACGGGCGTACGTAATAAGCCATGAATCATCTGTATTTGCGAATTCCGTATTATACAGCAATTGTAAGAGTTTCCCCATTTTAATATTGGCGCTGTGTTTGTCTAGCCCGTAAGGAGAATAGTATAGATTAACCTCGTTAGGAAATTCGGCGTTGTAGAAAGTCACACACTGTAGAATCGTTCCATCTAACACGGTCCTTCTCCGTCCGTCTTCTATGGAAGGGTCCGCGCCTCCAGCCAGGAGCAGACTGATGCACGCGAGTATTCGCGCAGCTTGGTTGTCGAAGCAGTTCCTATAGCTCTCAACGCAGTGGTGCAGTGCTGTCCTGCCAAACCTGTCCTTAACGTTAAGAGGGTACCCTTCTTCAATGCAGGTTCTGACGATAGCTTCTTCGCCTTGACTAGCTAGTTTGTGTAACGTGAATACACTGCTACATCTCATTTCAAGACCGCTAAAGTGAACCATGGATTTATACCAGCGTAGAGTTCTGAGCTATCGTTCTGTCTATAAATCACACTCACAGAGTCACAGTTATTAATAGATTATCCGTTTATCTTATTGCCTTAGCTCATGCGTCACAGCTCAAATTTTACGATTCTAGCTGGTATGAAATCCACGGTTAATCAGTAAATTAATTAAAAGAGCAGAAATTATTAAAGAAATCTATTATTTCTATACATCTGTATACACTGCGTACTAACAATGCTCTTTAACACACAGACGGAACACCGTTCGTAAAGGGAGGCACTCTGGAAGCCCTGGTTGAGGTCCTGACGAACCTCCCGCGCAGTCTGTGGGGAGGAATCCAACTGATGTCTCCTGGCCCCAAATCGAACAACAACGTCAACGTATCTCTCACTAAGTCCAGGTCAAAGGCCATGAAGGTGGAACCAACCGAAGAGAAGATATTCGAGTTCTTCCTAACCACATGCCGTTCCTTCTGCGAACCGATAATTCTATTCAGACTTCTCATCCATAGGTAAGTTAGCTAGCAGTGATGTGAGAAATTACTGTTATATTGGTCTTTAGATTCAGAGACAGGTTGTCTTATTCGATTTTCGATTGGAATCTCGTTGACCTCCCAGCCTCCCGGTTGGTATACCACACCCTCCCGCCGACAGCCACCGTCCCCAAGACGCAGAGACTGGTGCTCAGGGTCGTCCAGTCCTGGCTAAGGAACTTTCCAGAAGATTTTAAGAAGCTGGACTACATGACGGAGGAAGTTAAGCACCTGCTACTCTACCCTCTCAAGAAGGTCAAAGGTCCGTACTACGACTACGGGCAGACCATTAAGAATCTACTCAGCCAGATCCACGTAATGCCTCACTACTATTCTGTTGTTATTCTATTTCATTGTTTAATCAAATTAATTCTCAGATAAAACAACGCTTCAACGAGCCTGATCCGATCCTGCTTAGAAAGCCGCACCACCACCACATCTACCTTATAGTAAGAATATTGTGCACTGAGAACTATATACGAGTTATTATAACATACACACCTAGTGCAACAAGTACATAGTGGAAGGAATGCTGCCAATAAAGCTTGAAGATGCCGTGTTATTAACCGCTCTGCAAATATATATTGAGGTACAGATTGAATAATATTCGACTGTGTAATATTATGTATAAACAAACCCTTTCTAGACCGTCGCTGAGAAAAAACAGAAGAGAATCTCCGCATTTTCCCAAGACAAGTTAGTTGTACTAGTACTATATATTATACTAGTACATACTATCTCATAAACTTAATAATTTGATTATTGTTTATTGTTCAGTTCCAAATGGAAAAGCATAATTCCTTCTGAGTATCTCAAGATTAAACACATTGGGAAGAGGTAACCACACAACGCATATCTAACTCTGTCTCAATGCCTGTTTTCCTGTTTGTGTAGAGTGAGAGAGAAACAAGCCGAGTACGCCCGCCAGCAGCTGAACGAGAGAGACAGCAAGCATCTCTACATCGGGTACTGCCACGCATTGCCTGGGTTCGGATGTCAATTCTTCGCAATCAAGGTGAGAACAGTCGCGATTTCACCAGTTTAAATTAAGTTTAACAGGAGTGTTCTTATCTTTAGGAGATAATTCTGAAGAGAAAATACTCCCCAGTCCAGTCCAGATTAATGGGCATTAGTTCAACCAAAATCGTTATATTGGATATTCAGACTAAGGTAGGCTCTCGGTTCTTAATTAACAATCTGATACTTGCTACCGCTGCTTGCAGGATAGCATGATAGAGTTCCCATTCTCAACTCTAAAGTCCTGGTTCCCGAATGCAAACGACAAGACAATTGTTCTCACCTTCAAGAAGCGAAGGTATCTCTTCCTTGTTCAGGATGCGAGGTAACTGATACGTTATTCTAGCTAGAAATACAGATTACAAAGTATACTACTTCCTGAAGTTAATTTAAATTATACCTAATATTTGGATTGAGATAAGCAGTGTATAAATATTGGACAATTGGTATAAATGTGCAAGCAATTTGCATGTAAAACTTAGGCTATAAATTCGATAAGAATGAGAAGTCCTAACAAAGCACCTTACAAATTAGGAATATGGAAAGTCAAATTAGGAAATATTATATGGAAAGCCAAATTAAATACAACTTTCCTATTTCTCAATAGTTCGATCCCATTTGTGATAACTCTGGAAATGTGCAGGCCGACTAATCTATTCCTTAATTGAGTTCTTAAATATGGAAAGCTACAATACACATTCCGCAATAATATAATGCCAGATATTCAAATAGATTAAACTTGTTCTCTTATAAAACTGTTAGACTTATTAGCTGGGATCCTCGTCTGTATTGAGCATCATGTGAATGAATTCTTTGTAGTTAATCTGTCCGTCTCCATCTTGGTCTGCCTCTCTAATTAAATCCTCGATTTCTTCCTCGCTGAATTTCTCTCCAATCTGTTTGAACATTTGCTTTAACTCTTCAGTTGTAATGAACCCATTCCCATCTCGATCCAGCTGCATGAACAGGTCCATTATCTGCTCCCGCCAGTTGGACTCGTTTAATCGCTGAGTAGCAAACAGAATGAATTCATCTTTGTCCACTCTCCCGTTCTCATCAACATCCATCTCGGTGTATAGCGCTGTCAGTTCGTCTTCAGTTGGATGGTAGCCCATCCCGGACAGGAAGGAGGCCATCTCCGGGATGCACAGCTCGTCCTCGTTAGCCTGTATCGCCTCGTTCACCTCCTCCACTATCAATTTATTATCTCGTAGCTGCGACATCACTGGTTTGAATTTGGGGGCACTGGCCATCTTTACAACTGATTGCTATTTAGTAGTATTAGTATAATTATCATTTAGTTTAACTGTGTTCGATCTCGAATAGAACTTGATACAGTTGTCACATTAACTATTAAATATATAAGCATATATTATATTTTAATCAACTCTGAACAAGCAATTTGAAAAAGGATTAAGTTAATTAAGTTATCGTATAATATGCAACGAAATAAGCGCAGAATACAAATGCTCTATGAATCAGTTTTCAAAGCGGAGGATGAATATTGACGTGTCCAGGTAGAGGCAACGGTTGATTGCAGTCTTCCTTTTGCATTGCGTTAGCATACAAAGATCGATTGAAGTATTTATTCTCTAAGGTAAAAGAGGAAACTGTTTCCTTGTTATGAATTTTTCCGTTTACAGTTATTCGCCACATAACACCATCAATTCCTGAAATGGATAGCCATAGGTCATCTTCTGATTTGAACTCGTAAAACTCACTCTTTTCTAGAATCTTGTATTTTGTACCACACATTGAGGTTAGTTTTATGTTCTGACTCCCGTGATTGAGTATTATCAGTTTGTACGAGTTAGATTCCAATTTGAACTTAATAATAAACTGTTGCCCAGATACGTGTTGATCTTTTATAAGGACATGGACATCCGTTAATCGTCGTCCGAAAATGATCAATTCTGTTAATCCGAGTGGAATGTTATAGAACGGACACATGTAGTTCAACAGGAGTTTCAGTTCGTTAGAGATTGACGAGATATCAAGGCCACTCACCAAGTGGGTGCCTATAACGCACCTGAGATCTGAATTATCTGGGCTGGGCGCTGGTCTCGGGGGCGGGGGCATTACACCAAAGGGCTCTTCCGCGTGATTCTGTAGCGAGTCATAGGGACCCAGTGTAAGGTTATAATGGTCAGATGACATGGCCGCTATATTCGATGTATCAACTAGCTGGGGTCTAGAGTAGTTGGGTTGAGGCTGGTTTTGATCCAAGAACGGTTCTTCTCTATCCAAACTGAAACTATGGATCGGGACAAGTTCTGGTATTATGTATTTTAAGGCGTATTCGTCCGTGTTTTGAATCTGTTGGGTCTGCCTTCTATTGTCAAAGTGCGTAAATGTTAACCCGTTCATTATCTGATCTACTGGCTAATTGGAAATTAGATGTGAGGTTTGAGAAGATTTGAGATTATATAGACAAACTAGCTTATGAAATCACAAATAAATAATGAATTTATTTGTCCCTCAGTAATAATTTTTACTTTTGAATACCCAAACAGAGAATTGTTGAACAACTCCACTTTCATAATATTATCCATACATTCATTAAAATACCTTTGTACATATTATATTTCTAAATTAATTCTTACGAACTTACTTGCAATTTGAATACTTTCAGCCGCAATTATTTACTGAACGAAGAATAAATTGAATTTATTTGTGTATAGTATATTGGCTTGTCCCTTCAGAGTTTTTATCTAGGTCATTCCTTAAAGGCCGAAATTGGAATTTGAGCTTACAACTTCAGCTCGTGGTTGTAAATTGGCATAATATACTGTTACACTCATACGATTACAGAATAATTTATAAAGAGCTTACGGGGATACGTCTATCCAATTTTATTTAATAAAATAAATAATTGCTATTTCAACTATAAGTTATATGCCCTAAAATGGTATTCATTCAGCTTGTTAAGAAATAACTTAATAATACTCCATTCTGCCTGTAGTGTAGTGACCGAAATCTCTAACGTGCTACAACAGTGTGCAGATGAATTAAATGTAAGCTACTTTACACGCGGCACTATACGCGATGACTTATTCACTGTCTGTATTACGTCACATAGAACAGCCCAACCGTTGAGAAGAACCCTCTCTACACCTCCTCAGAACAGTCCCCTCGCGACAAGAAGCACTCTAGCTCCATGATCCATGAGGACTCTCCAATCAATAGAATGGCGGTAGAAAATGCGCCCACCAAAGCTCGGAAGCATTCCAAGCTCCCCCACTACCTAACAACCGAAGAGATAGAGTCCAACTCCTCATCGATTGCCTCTGCTTCTATCCTCCCCTCAGCTGAGGAGAGTTCGGATAACAACAGCACTTCCTACGACGAGCTCATGGCCCTGGCCACTGGAGTCCCCCCCACCACTCTATCCTTCCTTCACAATTCAGAGGGCACACATCTCGCTACTAAGCTACACCAAGTAAGACAACCTTGTTATACACTCAGGGAGTTGTGTTTATCTGTTTATCAAGGTTTCTTCTCGCACCTCTCAAAATGGAAAGAGTCACCGCAAGTCCAGAGTCACGTCCGGAAATGGGTCTGCGGACCCCAGTCCCTCCGGCGCGAAGCGTGTCTCCGGCAAGCTCTCCCCCAGACGGAAGACCCGGGACAGGAACAGTCGCCCCTCCCCCAAGGACTCGGTTGGCAAGAAGAAGTACCGCGACAAGGAGGGGGACCTCACCATAGAGCGAGACATCATCCACTGGCTGTCTCAGACCAGAACGTTTGACCCTTCCGAGCAACAGACGGCTGCCAAGAACGAATTTGAACTCTCCGGCGGGGTGGGCATGGGTCGACAGGTTTTCTGCAACTGCCCTCCGGATCCCGAGTTCTCTCCCAATCTCAGACTTGACCATATATGGTATGACACGCTCTTATCCCGATTCATAAGACCTGTTTGACACATTTGTGCTCTTAACAGTTTGGAGGATTTGCTGCAGAGCCCGAGAGAACTAGCCCGGCAGATAACTCTGCTGGACTTTGACCTCCTCTGCAAGATAACCCCGGAGGACTGTCTCAGCTACGTCATACCGGAGCAGAGAAGAGAGGGCTTCAACGAGAAAGACGCAATTAAGCTGTTTGTCGACAGAGGGAACCTGGGGAAGTTCGCTTATAGGTTCGGTCAGCTGAGCTCGTGGGTGGCGAGCAGCGTGCTTCTGTTCGAGGTGCTGCAGGACAGAATCGAGGCTCTCAGACTCTTCATACAGGCGGCTATGGTAATGCCCTGTCTCTGATATAATAGCTCGTATCGAACTCGGTTTTTTCTAACTATTTATTTGGATGCAAATAAAGTAAGAAAGATCCGATAATTAGAATAATCCGTTTGAAATAATACAAAATCGAATTTTCTTACACATTTAGAATAAATAGTTAGTTAGAAAAAACCGGTTTCGGCTGTACTTATGCTATTCACCCCAGGAGTGCTATCACTTGAAGAACTACCATGCAGTGCAGGCTATCGTGATAGGGGCGCTGCAGTCGCCCCCCATCCGACACCTGGAGAAGACCTGGGAGGGAATAGCTCCCCAGTACAGGGACTTCATAGACGAAGTCTCTGAGCTGTTCGAGGCTAAGAACAACTACGCCAAGTACCGACAGTGCATACAGACAACCGAAGTGCCAGCTGTTCCCTTCTTCCTGCTCTACCTGAAGGATCTAACCTACATCGTGAATGCAAACCCGGACTTCCTCAGGGGAGGGATGATCAACTTCGATAAGCGGCGGTTGATTTACGCCAGGCTGGAAGAGATACAGTATTTCCAGAGCCACAAGTACCAGCTCAAGCGAGTCCCGGAAATAAGAAGATATTTGTTTAACGCGCGGTTCATCGCTCAAGAGAAGTTGGTTCATGTAGCGCACGAGTTGGAGAGTCGGGACGGGCGGTCTGGAGGGTCGCAGGGGTCGCTCTACTCCGAGGGTTCATCCAACAGAGACGTGGCGAGTTTCTATGGGACAATATCGCGGAATATAACACGTCGTGGGGGTTTTAATAAAAAAAGTTAATTTTATATCGCACTTATTTTACGTAATTCACTTGAACGCTCCATACGATTTGTTTTATATTATTGTATAAGAATAACTATTAACTAAATATATTATTTGTGTCTATCTTATGAAATACTCTAACTAACTTGTATTAAACTAGGAGTTCTTATTCGATATTTTCATGACGGTCGTCTTCAGCTCCGAGTACTGCTTCACGCCCTCCTCTCCCAATTCCCTTCCTATCCCCGACATCTTGTAGCCTCCGAATGGCGTGCAAGCCGTTGTCACTTCGAAACAGTTTATCCACACGGACCCGGCCCTGAGTCGTCTAGACACGTACATGGCGCTCTCTAGGTCTCGAGTCATCACCCCTCCCCCCAGTCCGTATTTTGTGGCGTTAGCTCTCTCGATCGCCTCATCCATGGTCTTGAATTTGAAAATGGACTGTACAGGTCCGAATATCTCTTCTCTCGCGATCCTCATGCCATCTTGCACATTAGAGAATACAGTAGGCTGAAGGAAGTAGCCCTTGTCTCCCAGTCTACTTCCCCCGCACTCCAGTTTGGCGCCTTCTTTCTTCCCACTCTCGATATGTTCTAGAATGTTCGTTAGCCGTTCTTCGCTTACCTGAGCCCCCATAATCGTATCAGGTAGAAACGGGTCCCCTATTTTTATTTTCATAGCCAATTCCACTGACTTCCTCACAAATTCGTCGTAGATTTCCTCCTGAACGAATGTCCTGGAGCCAGAGGAGCAGGACTCCCCTTGGTTGTAGAACACAGTATTTTGACTGATTTGTACAGCTAAGTCCAGGTCTGCGTCCTTGAGGATAATGTTGGGGCTCTTTCCCCCCAGCTCCAGGGTCACGTTCTTCAGGTTGGTCCTCCCCGCTGCCTGCATGATTAGGTGTCCCACCTCAGTGGACCCTGTGAACGCCACCTTGTCCACGTCCATGTGCTCCGCTATCGCAGCGCCAGCCGTGGGCCCGTAGCCGGGGATCACGTTGACCACGCCCGGAGGGAACCCCGCCTCTCGGATGAGGGAGGCCAGGTAGAGGCCCGTGAGGGGCGTTTGTTCCGCTAACTTTAGGACGATCACGTTTCCTGTGGTCAGGGCCGGAGCCAGTTTCCATGCTGCCATCAGAAGTGGGAAGTTCCAGGGGATTATCTGACCCACTACGCCCACTGGCTCATGGCAAGTGTAAGCGAAGTAGTCGCCATCGATCGGAATAGTCTTTCCTACCATCTTATCGGACCAACCAGCGTAATACTCGAAGCACTTTATCGTCTCTTCAACGTCACTCAGTGACTCTGTTATTGGCTTTCCATTGTCGAGGGTTTCAAGTTCCGACAAGTACTGACTGTCTCTCTCGAGGAGGCGCGCCAGTTTCTGCAGGAGCCGCCCCCTCTGCGAAGCGTCCGTCTTGCGCCAGGGGCTGTCCAGCTGGAAGGCTGCTTTTGCCGCTGCCACCGCTCTGTCGACATCTTCTTTCCTTCCTTCCTCCACGTCGCAAATCTTCTCTCCCGTTCCGGGGCAAAACGTAGGAAACTTGTTGCCGTTGATTGAGGGAACGAATTCATTGTTTATAAACAAACTTGTGTATTTGATGTTGAGAACTTTCCCACTTGCCAGTCGATGCATTGCCAGCCAGTATGATCGACAATAATACCAAATATCTAAGTTTTTATATCACTTATTATACGTATACAATATAACCTCGTTAGAACGATCACGGTTAATACGAACACAATTTCTGTCCCCTTCAAAGCCTTTTCAATACAAATTACACCAGTTATTAATACTAATTCCGGGTAGGTCGAATATATTTTGACGGTCCCCTGGTGTTCGTACTAACGAGGTTCTACTGTAGTGTAATACGTAATACATTAAGTTGCTTCACTTATTCCAAAAAAATGTTCTTCGTTTCAGAAGATATTTTCAAATTGAAATTTATATGTCGTATTCGAAATTGGGACTTAATTTGGCCTGAAACTCAATTCCCCCCCTGTCAATGCATTAAGAATTTTACCTAAATAACCCAATTTTCAATACCTACGTGGCTACGTATAATACGTTAAGTTTCTATCTAATTTACTGTTCTATCCACTTTACCATTTTGTACATTAACTTTTATGTCCATATTTTGAAACAGATCCCATGCACGTGCTACTTGCAAAAGGATCTGATTACACAGATAGATTGCTCAAATATTGCTCGCCCACTTGAGTTCATATAACAAGAACTGTCAAATTATATTTATTGAAAAAGCATTCCGATGTAATAACACGTGAGTATAGAGAGGAGGGCAACATATATCTGAAGTGTGTCTCATTAATTGATTAGCTCATAGCTATTAATACAGTCAGGTCTGCTTATTGTGGACAAGATTTCGTCTGCTTAATATGAAGTTTTTTTATTATGAACAAGCCCTATGGTCCCAATTTAACAACTTACATAGGGTTTGTATTAAGTTGAGTTCGCTTATTATAAAGTCTTTCTATTATGAACACAATTTTTGGTCCCTTGAATGTTCACAATAAAAGATCCTGACTGTAATTCGCTTTGCAAATACTATATGTGAGTGCTTTTTGATACAATACAATATATAATTGTCGCTAAGCGACTGCGACCCGAGACTAAAGGGTTCGTGAGCTTAAAATTGACTTTTGTGTCTAGGAGCGTGAAAATTCCCATTGCCACAAAAGAAAAATTGAGTAAAAGTATAGGCTATCACGTTCAGTTCTAATTAGCAAATTAGCTTGCCCTGATAAGGCATTAGTGAGATATTAACTTATCCCAAAGGTGAGATCGGCTAGTGGAATATAAACTGGTTACCTTTAATTATCCTACGGATCTTTGCAACAAATAAATAATTTAAGAAAATCCTTCCACCATATACACCAATGCAAATGTAGAAATATTGTAAACAGGGAGTAGATAATAATATTAAACTATTCACAATGATTAAACTGATCCATTTACATACCAAATAATAAATTAAATATAGTGTGTATAAACATACAAATTATTAAACAGTACTTAAGAGTTGAGTGTTCAGAAGCGGATTGTTAAAAACTTGTATCATATTTCCATCAGGTAGTTTTCGCCGTTGTAGAAGTGAGGCTTTTTATCATTCCCATGCTTTGGGTCACTTTTCCTACATGTAGGTATCTCATTATATTATTTATTTATAATATTATATGTACCTACAACTAATAACTGTAATAAAAAGTGAATACTGCCTCACCTGATAAATAGCTGGTTATTCCTGAAAGAACCTTTTCCCTTGGTTGTTGCAGAACCTCCCACAATTGTACTGCGGACCTAGAGAATGGATTAAAGTGCACTTTAAAGGCACTTACTAATAATAGATTTTATATTTAGCTATATTTATCGAAGTCAACCATTCTGACTCAATGAACGAAGACTATATTTCTGATCCACTTCACTTCACTTATTGCTTAATTTACCAAATATATTTGAAGCAGATCAGACGATACTTTAGTGGAACGGATTCATTGATTATTAGCTATAATCACTCAGACACAAATTGGCTTAATCATCATTTTTATTGGAAACAACCATGAGACGTTAGAATTCACCCTGCCTAAAAGGTATACTATTTTATTGAAGATCAACGTATTAGATTTCCAACCTGCATTTCTAAGATGTTCGTAATCACTCATTATTATAATTTATGTTTTATCTATTCTTACACATTGCATTGTAGCTATTGAATAAATTAATTTTAGAAACTACTTTGCTAGCATGGTTTTCCACGGAGTTAAGTACAAAACAACAGTCTTTTACCATCTGGCTGCACTAATAACAAATTTGTTACCAGCTGTATGCTTACCAATCTTTCCAAGCTTGTATCTTCTCTATGAAGCTCATGTTGGAATTTGTAAAATATTGAAAACCTATTTGAGATATAGAAATAAAGCGGTGTTGATGAAATAACCAAACAGGCAATTAACTCTCCTACCTCTCCAAACGATTGGGTAATAGCCTATTTCCTCACAGCTGCTCTCCTCTGGGCAAACACAGGGCCTAGAGACGATCCCTGTTTGTGCGATTTCTAATGATACACCATGATATACTAGTCTCATATTAAACATAACTTGTTGATAATGTTTATTACCTGGATGTGAATCTAGAAACTTCTGACAGTCCCGTTTTCCCTCCTTGAAAAGTTCGTCTAGTTTTTCGGACGACATTGGTAAGAGAGCAGTTACTATTCTCCAAATGTTGGTTAAACTGATCTCCAGAGTGTGTCCGAACAGTGCGTATTTCATAAACGCGTATTTATCTGGCTCTGGACATATATCAATGTCCCCACAGAATGGAGCCACTGTAATATTTGATTTATTCCCTCGTGGTAAATTGTTGGAAAGACCACCATCATAATAGTACTAAAACGAGATGTAATTATCTATGCACGTACAGTTGAAACCGTTTTTTTCTAACCATTTCTTTTCAGTTAAAATAGTAAGAAAAAACCGATAGTTAGAAAAAACCGATGAAAAATACAGTATAGTTGGAATTTCTTACAAAAATTGCATTACTAATAGTTAGAATAAACCGATAAGTTAGAATAACCCGAGTTAGAATAAACCGGTTTCGACTGTATTGAGATCGGATACATAACACAGTCTATAGTATTACTCACATTTCCTCTGTACTCTGGGAACTTTAATCCCGCATACCCTGGCACGTAACAAGAAGCTATCATTACCTAAAGGTACAAATTATATATTTAATTTAAAGTATTTTTAACTTAAATAATTACATCTCTAATGTTAGTTACCGTAATTAGTTCCTCTCTTGAATCGAATTTTGATATAATTTCATTAGCATGCACATATTGCGTGCAAGAAATAAATAGCCTATCAGTAGCTATTTCGTGTGCATTGGCTGGTAAGATGTTATCGAGATTCTTTCTTAGTGCATCTGAAAACTTAACATTGAAGTTCAGTGGCCCTCCCCATAATTCTTTCAGCTCCACAACAACATCTTTAATAATTTTTAAGCACTCACTCATTTGCTTATCGCATAGGAGCATCATTCCCACGATACAGCCAGCCGAGCATCCGTATATCTTGTCGATCCTATCTGCCAGGTTAGGAATGCCTTTTCTTAGACTATCAATTACGCCCAAGTGGTAAATACCGAGAAATCCACATCCCGAAAATGTAAGCTCTAGGTTCTTTTCGACTGAAGACATTGTACTAAATCTGTCAAAGAGAGGAACTGGAATTATTATTGCTCTAGAACAGTTGGCTCACCATTCTTGAATGTAATTATCAGATATTATTATATTATTAATACATGTAATTACAATGTCGCTACGGGTATTGAGAATATGCATCAAGTGGAAATCTGCTCATAACTCTTTGTTCAGAAACATACAGTTGTGCATAATGAAATGTTTTGTTCTCAGACAGAAATAATTAAACTCGATTATGTAATATCGTCTCCCGGGTATCTGTGATTCTTTGTAGAAGCAATTTTGCGATTTTAATCAAATTAAAATAGTGGCGGCTCAAATGTGTTACCAATAAGAAATATCTGCTAGTGGTAGTATTTTATACTATGCAAGGACCTTAGAGTGAGTTACTAACTGGATAATTACAATTAATTGCTTGTAACACACTACTGAGTTTCCTCACTCTTCACACAATATATTCACTACTGAAATTGAACTTATGAGAGACTACTTTTGAACTGTTTTATTAAAAGTTATTTACTTACCATTAACTCAATATAAGACTAGTAGGATATTTTGATTACTGTTCAAAATTCCTTTCTAATCTAGATCAAGATCTGATTGTCCACTATCTGGATTCTGGACAAAGGTTTTGAAAACTTAATTAATTCACTGTTACCTTAACTTAATTTATCTAATGTATACCGTATACATATTTAAGAATGTCGTAAATGCTTCAGTTCTTGAAGGAAGTTCAATAAGTAGTATATTATAATTTATACGCTAGTCATAGTACGTACGTTATTAGCAGAGATGGGCCAAGTCTCTAGCAATTAGAGATTTAAGGTTAAATCCCAGTTCCATTCAGATGGTAAAAATGTTACTTCAATCTTTGGAATTGGACTTAAATTCCCAAATTTCTAGTAAGGGATGGAATTAATGATTTTAATTCAATTAAGAAGCGGTCTTATTCTCACCATTAATTAAACCATTAATAATAATTAGATTTTAATAAAAATACGAGTAATTAATTAAACTTAATTTTAAAGTCAGAATAATTAAATAATTATTTTAACTTATTGAATATTCTTTTCAAACTACCCTAACTAGTGAGAGCAGTAACAATAGCAATATTTCCTAATTATCATATAACAATAACTCACCTTTTGTTGATAAAACTGTTGTTATTTCGCCACTGAAGTTAAGACAATATACAAACTCTATTATCCTTGAATTTGTAGTCTCTTTTATAGCTAGTTGTATGTGGGCGTAGCATCCGAATTCTGGTCTCTGATACACAGCATATCTTCGTTTAACTTACAATAATTTGAATATTTACCATAATTAACTTGCCCTTTCCACTCAATATTTATTACGCCAGGTCCACGTCATCACTTCTAAGACTTTAATAAACCAGTACATTATGACGTAGCTAGACATTTGGTTTGATAAGTATGAAGAGTCAGAAGTACACAAAATCGCCCACACCTCTCCCGGTTTTGAAGGTGCTTGTAATTTCATTTATACTATTTGCGAACGTGTTCGGCTTGATGATCATATTCCCGATCCTCCCATTCATAACGCACGATTTCTTCCCGAATCTTGGGAAGAGTGAGCTGGGCTATAAGCAGGGATATCTGGGCAGCGCCTTTCAGGTCGGCAAGCTCTGCGGGGTGCTGGTGTGGGGCCGACTTTCGGATATTTACGGGAGACGCCCTACGATGCTGTGCGGACTATTGGGTAGCATTACTTGCATTTTGATGTTTGGCTTTAGTCAAAGCTTTCTTTGGGCCTGCACGAGTAGGTTTCTATGGGGACTGCTGAATGGAAACTACGCAATTGCAACCACGTACCTGTCTGAGATTCTTGACGACACAAATCAAGCGAGAGGCTTTACATATATTGGCATTTCTTCTGCTCTTGGTAGAATAGCAGCGCCAGTCATAGGCGGGTTCCTAAGCCAGCCCGCCAAAAAGTATCCCTGGTTAGATATCCCGTTATTCAGAAAGTTCCCATATCTCCTTCCATGCTTATTCGGTGTAACGGTAGCTACTATGTCTTTCATCGGCGCTTTCAAGTATCTCAATGAGTCAAAAGAGCGTTCTACAAACAATGATAGAGCAAACTTGGATCCGTCGAATGAGTGCGGTAGAAATGGAAATAAACTCAATTCTGGTAAGAACCCAGGCATCCTTACTAGGATGTATCGAGATAGTTGTGTCATATTTAGTGTGGTGATGCAGCGTAACACTCTTCTGTGTATCGTTATATACGGAGTTGTTGCCTTTATTGCGATGATGAGCCAGGAGATTATACCGCTGCTCATGGTGACAGACCACGTGCATGGAGGCTACTGTATGGACGGAAATGAGATAGGATTTCTGTTCGTATTGGGGTCTTGTTTCTTTCTCTTCAACCATCTTTTTCTGTTTTCAAGACTGATCAAATGGCTCAGCTACAGACGAGCAATTCGCCTCTACTTTCTACTCCACCTCTTGCCCGTATTCATGCTCCCGTTCTCCTCGGAAATCACAGGGCCAGTTCCCTCCATGCTTCCAACCATTGTCAATTCAACGCAGGAATGCCATTTTTCTAACGAGCCTGGCAAAGAGGCGCTTAATGTCGACTCGATTCAAAGGATCCCTCTGCACTTCTGGGTTCTACTGTTTGTAATAATGTCCCTCATGATTGCCTCACGAAACAGTCTCCTCACTGCAACCGTGGTGCTACTCGGCAACTCAAGCGAACCAAGCATTCGAGGAACCATCAATAGTTTGGGTCAGTTCGTTGCTTCGATACTCCGAGTGTTTGCACCTACTGTAGGGGCGCTCTTGTTCGCATGGAGCGAGAGCAATGGAATGAGATACCCATTCAACTACCATTTCACTTCCATTCTACTCTGTGGTGTAATCCTTACAGCGTTTTTCTTAACATTTTGGTGGACCAAGGAAATCGAGACTAAAAAGACATCGACACAGCTGTCTGCAGTGAGAAGTAACCCGATCACATAATAATATAATTAAATTATAATTTTACTTTTGTATGTATGTTGTGTCAGATTAGAAAGGTGACATAGCCATTTAAAAACATTTATGGGATTTGAGAGATCCGAGAGTGCTGGTCCAAAGAAATATTCGAAATATACGTAAATAAATACATTTAATTTTTATTTTGTCACTTGACTTGTCAGTATCCATTAATGAAACCGAAATCAACACCACAGTTTAATAACAATGATTAGTTGCAAATTGCAACAATAAGTTTACGGAGTTCAGACGAACCTTTGGAATTTGATATTCAATACTCTACTAAGTGGCATTACTATTTATAAGTTGACTCTAGCAAGTCTCCGGTTTCAACCACTAGTGCATAGTTGCGAGAAAATGGCTGGTTTATAAGAGCCTGACCGAGTGACTGCTTTAACTATTATTATCATTTCCTACTTCAATGGCTGAACACCCCCCTCCAGACTTAATAACCTCGTGTCGCTCGGGGAAGGAAGCAGATGTCCTGGAGCTGATCGCCAGCGGGCAGGACGTGAGCCAGAGGGACAAGAATGGGTTCATGGGTCTGCACTGGGCGGCTTTCAACGGGCACTACGCCTGCGTGGTGGCTCTCCTCTCTGCCAAAGATCGCATTGATGTAAACGCGATTGATAACGGGGGCGGGACTGCGCTTATGAAAGCGGCTCTCAAAGGGAACACGCCGGTGGTTAAGCTGCTGCTGGACAGCGGGGCCAATGGGAACATGAAGGACAACAAGGGGCACCTCGCGCTCCACGCCGCCTCGGACAAGGGACACACGGACTGCATAACCATGCTGCTTAAATATCAGAAGACGAACATAAACGAGTCCGCCACTCCCAAGATGCTCACGCCCCTGCACATGTCAGTGCAGAACAACGAGGAAGAGGCCTGCAGGTGCCTCATAGAACTGGGCGCAGACGTCAACTGCATCGACTCCAGCCAGCGGACCCCTCTCATGACGGCCTGCAGCAAGGGGCACTCGGACGTCGCGGCGCTGCTCCTCGACAAGAACGCGCACCTGCACTCCCGAGACAGCCACAGACTGACAGCGCTGCACTACGCGTGTCAGTTCGGACACCCGGACTGCGTCGAGCTGCTGCTCGGGCGTATCGGTCAGGGCAGCGGCGTTATGGACACGGCCAGCGAGCAGGAGGAGTTCAAGTACACACCCATCCACTACTCGGCGGAGGCAAACAGCCGGCGCGCGGGGACTCCCTCTGAAGAGGACCAGGAGAGGTTCTGCCGGTGCGCGGAGATACTCGTGAGCAACGGCAGCGACATAGAGCCTCTGGCGAGCAGGTTCGTGACTCCTCTCCACATCGCTAGCGACGTGGGGAACACGGCGGTGGTCGGCTTTCTGCTGGCGAGAGGCGCGAATCCGAACGCAGAGAACAAACAGGGCGACACGCCCCTGCACTACGCGCTGAGAAACAAACACAACAGCGCGGTTGCGCTGCTCATAACGCACGGAGCCTCCGTGTACGCAGAGAGCTATGACGGGGTGTCTCCCACTCAGCTGATGCCCCTGGAGGAGATGATAGGGATCTTGTTCCACGACGTGTTCAGCGGGAGCATCGTGGAGGAGGACGGACGCGGGCTTAACATCCTGCACTACGTGTGCAGGTGGGGACAGCTGGAGTGGGTGGACAGGTTCCTGGAGGAGTGCAGCGAGTCTGAGAAAATAATAAAACTCTTCAAGAACTCCGAGATCAACCCGGAGGCCCTCTCCCCGTTCATGCTCTGCATCCGGGCGGGGAATGACGAACTGGCCGCCGCCATGCTGCAGCACTACTTCGTGGGACACAACACGCAAGCGCTGGAGATCCTAGAGTCCGAGGAGTACTACGGGATGAACGTGCTGCATCTCATGGCAGAGATGAAGTGCTACAAAGCTCTCAAGACAGTCCTGGACTTGCTCGTGCATGAGGCTGATGACAACAAACGTGAGTACACTTATCTAACTACTTGACCATGGATATAGTTTTACAATTCCTGTGTAGTGACTCTCCTCCCGGACCTGCTTAACATTAACGAGTACGGACAGAAGCCCCCTCTCTTCGGCTACACCGAGAAGGTGCCCAACTACTCGCGTGCCAGCCCCACGCTCTACCACAAACTCAATCGCCTGGCCAGGAGCGACCTCACGTTTCACCCCGTGGTGAGCATGCTCACGGACAAGAAGATAGCTGTCTACGGGAACTGGTACCTCCTATCTCTCCTCGGATACCTCCTGTACCTCCTCCTCCTCTACTGGATGTTCTATAGCGTAGCCGGCGTGCCCACCAACTCTGTAGCATCCTCTCCCCTACTGGTCGTACTCTACGTGCTGGTGATACTCTGTCTGCTGCTAGACGTAGCATGCGAATTCGCGGAATTCTTCACCATCTCCTATCGCTACTTCAAGAAAATGCAAAGTCCGGAGTGTTTGGAGCCTGCCAGGATGAAAATCGCGGGTCAGAAAGCTGGAACAGATATAGAGCTCTACACATGGATAGATGCTATGGAAAAACAGAAGAAATTCAAGATATACTTCTCAATAAAATCCATACTGACTTCTCCTAAAAAACTGAATGGATTCTTCCAGCTTTGTAAACACATCCTTTTGGAGTATTTCTTCGATTTACTGAACATCCTGGACCTCCTGGGCATAGGCCTTACCTTGCTATTCTTCGTATTGCACTTCGCAGGTTCAAATTCCCAATGGGTAGTCGCGTCCCTCGCCTACATATTAAACACACTTCGCATATCAAAGTACCTGCGTCTGTTCATTTACACGGGTCCTTACTTGTATACTATGTTCAGAGGTCTGCTGACCGACTTGCCAAAGTTCCTTATCGTGCTCCTGGTTATACTCTCTGCTTTCACTGGGGCCTACACTCTCACCTTCAGAGAGGGCTTCAACCAAACAGATTTGTGTTATAGCTTGTTTGAAGACTCCAGTCCTGTTAACGCTAACCAAGTCTTTATCCAAGGAATCCGCGTGCTATTCTTCCAAGCAGAGGTTTTCTCGAGGCTGGAGTGCTATCTCATCCTGGGGTTCTACTTCACACTTCTATCCATCCTGTTTGTCATATTCGGTGTGATATTTCTTCAAAACATCCTAATCGCTGCTCTCACCAAGACTTATGATGATACTCTGCAGAGTCCACAGCAATACAAGCTAAAGATCGCAGTAGAATTTGAGACAAAGTCTCTATTTTTTCTGCTCTTCGGGATGCTCATTCAGCCGCTAACTGCAATACTAAAAGTTAAAGTTACGAAGGATTACTGGTCAAGGTATTTAGTACTTGGTAAGTCACTTGTACGTATGTTTAGAGAGTTAAAATACGTGTAATTAACTATTGACTAACGACAATGTACATGTAGTATATTTAAGTTATCTTTTCATTGTTTAGAAACTCTATTGAATACCAGAAAAACCGAAGAGATGGTGTACGACCTAGCACAACACGTGGATAAGATAGAGAAGCAAGGGAATGAGATTAAAAAGAGTTTGCTGGCAATACAAGCAGCAGCTCCACACATTAGTGATGTCTGAAGATAAATCTGTTCTCAATCCTGTGTTTTATTTGTTCGCTTTTCAGCTTTTCATCAATTCTTAATTGTACATATTTCCATTTTATATGTACATATGTTTTGTTTTATATTGTTTATTACTTTGATTTGTATAATTCTCATTACAAGTATACTTAATGAATTCCAATTAACCATTCCTCCTAACATATACAGCTACATAAGTACATATAGTATAGTATTAATTAAGAGTTTAGCAAAATAACTCTATCAGTTGCTGCTTGTCCCTCCAACAGAGTCCTAGAAGGTATTTCTTCTCAGTCCAGGCCAGTCCCGTTGGGTGTACAAGTTCTATCGGTCCGTACTTCCCGATTGTATTTAGCGATCGGCCCTCTTGGTCAAATAGGGCGATGCAGTTATTTCCTGGATCGCTAATAAATATCAGTTCTTGGTTGATTTCAAAGCATATGGGATTCTTAACTTGACCCCCCGGACCGCGCGTAATAATACTCCGTGTTAATTCGTAATCCGATTTGTCTAAGTAGTGCAGACAGTTCGACCCCTCGTCTAGCACTACTATGCTGTCAGTACTAGCGCGGACCTCCAGAGGGCTCTTTAGTTCGTTCCGTGAGATTTCCTTCCTGAATTGCAGATTCTCAGTGAACGCCTGAACACGGTTGTTGCCTGTATCGCATACATACAGCAACTCTGACATTTCATCATACAACAGCCCGTGAGGATGATCCAATTCGGATATTTTGGAGCCTCTCATTCCAATTCTTTTGATGAACTCTCCATTTAAATTGTAGCTACTAATTGAGTGCGAGCCTTTGTTGCTGATAAATATAGTTTCTTTTGATATTGCTATTCCCAATGGATACGACATTTTACCAAAAGTTAACTTGTCTCCAAAATGAAATAAGAATTCTAAATTTGGCGAATACACGCACACTCGATCGTTGTTGCTATCCGTGACGTACACTATTCCGACACTGTTAACTGCAATGTTTCTTGGAAAGTTCAACTCCCCTGGTCCATTTCCCTTGTTGCCAGTAGATCTTTGAGGCTGTTGATGGAGGGAAATTAATGGCTTATCTGATTCTACATCTACCTCAGAATTATCACCAATGTCTACTTCAGAGTTTCGTATAATAATCGTCTCGACTTTTACTGAACAAATGTTAGATATACTTTTCTCCAGTTCCGAATTCCACACGCAAGTTGCCTTCTTCCTGACGTTTCCTTTTGCTATAATTCCTTCCTTTTTAGATTCAAACATTGCTAGGCTCTTATCAAGCACTCCTTTAAGTCGATTTGCAGTGAAGTTAGTTTCTAGAATCGAAGATGCCTTTTTCAAAGATTCCACATCCTCCTCTGTTTCTTGTTGCTCCCTGTCGTATTCTTCTTCTATTGCATTTAGTTGACCCAGCAGGGCTGATTTCAGAACTTCGATCGAACATTGCAATCGGGAAAAGTTATGTTTTATCAAATTTCTTATCTCGCTTAGCTCTCGTTTCAATCCTGTTAGTTGGTTACTTGAACTGTCCACATTTAATTCCGCCATTTCGGAGTATTTAGTTAGTTATATCACCTCAATTGAGAATATTATAGTGCATATCAATAAGTATCAAGAGTTAAGTTAAGAGTATTGAGTTCTTTAATTAGATCCATTTATGTATATTACACAAACCTTCCAATGCTAAGAATATAATATTACATAATACCCTGAAGACATATTTTGTGGAGAAACTCTAATAATTTAAGTGGGTTGATGGCTGATGATATTACTTATTGGCATTACCTATAAATTGGTGTTATTTATTGAGATATTCTCCTCTGAATAGGAAGCTGTTTTTCTCTGTTTCTTCTACTCTCACCTCGTGAACTAATCCTTTCGGGAGCAGTTCTGAAACTCTCTCCCAAAGATAAATACTTAGGTTTTCCGTTGTGCTCACTCTGTTCTTGAAATACTCCACATCTAGATCCAGATTCTTGTGGTCAACATCTGTCATTACCCGCTGCATAGCTAGCTTAAGCTCTGCTATGTTGAAAACCATTCCTGTTTGTGGGTCCACCGGACCCCTGAGGGTAACCGTCCACTTGTAATTATGTCCGTGGTAGTTGGGGTTATTGCATTTCCCGTATACTTCTCTGTTTTCCTCTTCTGAGAGCTGCTGGGAGTGCAGCCTGTGAGCAGCATTGAATGACTCAGTTCTCAACGCGTATCCAATTGCAACAGCCATCTTCTGATCTCTTAGACAATATAAATTATTTATCTTCCCCCAAGGGAATACATTGGCAATTAGTTATGTTACTTTAATTCAGTAAATAGAGTATAAAGCTAATTTATTAACTCAAATAGTTTGCAACAAATGTCTACACCAAGTCCTACCAGTGCATACTCCCCAGAGGAGCAGCGGAAATTCAATGAGTTTCTGGTAGAGCTTCTAGACCTGGGTTGCACTAAGGGGTTCCATAATTTCTCTACACATCTCCGTGGGAGAGAGGAGATGACAGTTAAGATAGTTAACGAGCCCTCTGTGCCTGTGGTCCTCTCCTCTCAGGTTGGTTCGCCGGGGTTCTCCTTGAACCAGAGCATTCTCCGCGAGAACCTCCCCAGATCTCGCCAGTCCATGCTTCTGTCCGGCCGCTGGCAGCGGAGGTTGTCCGGTTACGGTTTTCTTAACGTGGGCCTCCCCCCCGCCTCTCCCTCTGAGCACGAGGTGGAACTGGACAGCGCGTGCACGCTCTTCCTGCTGGCCTGCTACGCCAGGTACCACCGCCCCTACGCGTGGGTGCGCACCAACCACCACCGACTCATAAGGCTAAACGCTCATGACGCGACAGAAAAGGACCATCCCCTCAAGCTGAGATCCACTTCTCAGTGGAACCTCCCAGGCAGAGTGCGAGTGTGGGACATAGTAGCCGAGCTCGTCACTCTCAGCTGTCAGCCCATGCCACCCAACCCGTTTCAAGTTGACTTTGACTATTTTGACTCCCTTGAGCCACACGAGAGGGCGCTGGCTTCTGGCGCAATGACGCGCACTTTACTACAGATTTTAACAACCGGCACGAGGCGATACAATACGAAGGTAAAAGATGACCTGTTGCTCATATCCCAGAGACACTTCGCTTCCATGGTATATATAATGGCCAACCCTAAGGACAATGAGAAACAGGAGAATGCAATATAAGAACAATATTAATAACAACAGAGTTATTACATAAATAAGATTATTTATTATTTTGATTACTAAATAATACTATTAATTAAAATGTCTGAATAACTACTATTTTTATGAGATTTCAACACTACCTATAATATTACCCGTATCTAGTCACTAAAGCTGAAGCTAACTTATATGGCCTTTGAATATATCTTTTGTTTCCAACTAATTATGATCTGATGAACTGGTTTAGCTTATTATATCGGTCTTTACGTTGGCAATTTTGTGCGTATGCAATAATATGTACGTGTGGTAGCCACTATAAAAAGAAGCGATTGTACGTACAAGTTGCATTAAACGCTCTACAATGTAAACCTATTCCACGTTTGTGTATAATTCAGTATAATTCGGTCAGCAACAGGTTGACATTTTGTTATACGTATGTACTATGTATGCAACAACAAACTAACAATTCCCTGAGCTGGTAAATATTGGTTTCGTTAATAATTAGATGTCAATTAAATTGTTTCATAAATCTACAACCACTAATCTGCACAAGTTACTTTGCAAGGTAGAAAATATGTAAAATGATTTGTTGGCCAAAGTAATAAACTCGCCTCCTGCCTCGTGGCTTTATCCAATGTATTGCAAGTGTAGTCGATCTCGGGTTTCTCATTCTGTATAAATGCAAGTATGATTGCAATTGATAGGAATGAGTTCTTCAAAGTATAACTTGAAATACAATCGTAAATTCCTAACAAATAGATGTCATTCGGCTTTAGCAACACAAGTTCATAATCTATTTATTAATTGAACTAATTAATAGAAGTAATAGCTAATTACATGCTTATATAGACCAGTATGTCCAATCTCTCTGGAGCAGACGAGAACCTGCTGGACTACAGTTACAGTCCCGAGAAGAAGCCAGCCGGGTATGGCACCGTTAACTCGCCGCTCTCGCAAACTCACCTCCCCTCCCGTATGTACCCCACGATACAGGACGAGCCCGAGAGGGGCCTCGGTGACCTCATGAGTCAGAGGAGACGTCTGGTCTCACAGAACTCCTCTCTCGCGTCCCTCATGACGCCCTGTGACGAGGTATACTTCAGAGCTGCTATCCTTATTGATGACGCCATGCGCTACCGCTCCATTAACCACAGACTCACCTACTCGGCTCTCAAGCTCTACAAACTATACCACTCCAGATTGATTCAGTTTTTCATCGGGTTATGCATATTCGTCAACTTAGCTCTGGCTTTCTTCGAGAGACCTTCCTCCCTCAGCATAACCTCGGACTACAGATATCGCTCCAGTGGCAATAAGACCTTCTCCAACCCGATAGAGCCCCCCTGCGGCCTAACGGAGTCCATAGAGCTATTCACTCTACTCATCTTCCTCGTGGACTACATTGTGACCTTCTACCAGGTCGGCTGGCGCGCAGCTCTATCTAAGATTTGGCTCAACTTATACATCTTCACAATAGCGTTCTCGTTAACAGACATGACTGTGTCGCTGGGGCTCCAATGCAGTGGGTACATCGGCGCCAGGAAGCTGCTGAGACCCATATTTCTGTTCCAGCACTCCTCCTACATGAAGAAGAGTCTCAAGGCCATCAGGCTCACCATCCCGCAGATGTTCGCTGTGTTCTTTATGCTCTGTTTACACATATTCGTTTTCGCGATCCTTGGAATGTTGTTGTTTCCGGTTACTGGGTTTGATGACGCAGAGAGCTGCACGGGAGTGTTGAACACCACTCGGAATAAAACTGGAATTACAGAGGGAGATAAGTTCTTCTCAGGCTTAATCGATTCAGTCAGAAATCTGATATTCCTACTCTCCACCGCCAACAATCCTAACTTTATGATTCCTGCGTACAAAGAGAACCGTCTGACTGCGCTATACTTTATCGCTTTCTTCACAATCGGCAGCTACTTTCTGCTCAACATATTCACTGCGGTCGTGTACAACCAGTTCCGCCACTACCTGCAGACCTCCATGCGTCAGAGCAAGCTGCTACGTCACGTGGGCGTGCGGGCCGCGTTCCTTACCCTGGAGCGGATGGAGCGGGACGAGGAGCTGGGCATCGTAGACAAGGTCAGTCTGGACACCCTGAAGAAGCTGACTCCATTCCTTGGGTTTGCTAGGAAGCAGTCTCTGCAGGTGTACACAGAAGATATAAGCATGGATAGGAGACAGGGAATACACTACCTGCACTGGAAAGAGTTCAAATCTCTAATTTACAAACTGTTTGAGAGTTCTGCTACTCATCACAGGAAGCGAGGGTTCATATACGACAGCAACAAAATAATACGCATAGCGCAGTGGGCCATCCTGTCCCCTGTTGGTCTCGTGTTCCAGAACTTTATCTCTTTTCTAAACACCGTTCTCATTTGCATTGAGTTAGAGCTGTGTAATGCAAACGCGCCTCAAGTGCTTAGCACGGTCAACTTCGTTTTCGTGTGCTACTACATAATAGAGCTAGTCGTTAAGTTTATTGTTCTGAGGAAACAGTTCTTCAAACGGAAAAGCAATATTTACGATCTGATCGTTACTAGCGTAATTGCGATAATACAGATAGTTATAATAGCGTACGTGGGCGTGCCCTTCAAGACCCCTTCTCACGCGGCACTGAGGACCACTCGCACCCTGATTAAGATCCTATGCATGTTCATCGTTTTACGACTGTTGCGATTGTTGGCTGTTCTCCAAACTTTTAGTTTCATCCTGGAGATAATATTTACGATAATAAAGAAGTTCAAGTCGTTCGCTGGGCTGATGCTCTCTCTCTACTACTTCTTTGCCTTCCTAGGCATGATCCTATTCGTCGATGTTGACAAGAAAGTGATACCAGGCTCCAAAAGAGCAAAGACATGCGGCACTTTTGAAGAACTGGAATTTTTTGCTAACAACTTTCAAGACTTTTACGCTGCCATAATTCTCCTCTGGGACCTGATGATAGTCAATAACTGGAACGTGTTTGTAGAGGCCTATCGCCAGGTGTACAGCGAGTGGGTCACGCTGTACTTCTTCGCGTGGTACGTGCTCTCAGTGATTATAGGAATTAATCTTCTAATTGCGATAATCCTGGAGGCATTCATCAGCTGTTGGGAGGAGAGAGCTCAGCAAATTGATAACAGCTGGGAACAAGTTATTCCCATCAATGAAGATAATTCATATCGAGGGGTGGTAACTCCCAATATCTCAGTGCATGGTATTTTCAGGGACTCCAACATCGAACCTGACGTGGGCTTAGTTGAAAAATTATTAGAAAAGCATCCATTCTTATGAGCTTTGAGTGTTGTGAGTTTTTTTGGCTTTTTGGGCTTATTTAATGAAGCATGAAGTATTAACATTTTAATCCCGCTTATTTAAGTGGTAACTGTTTTTTATTCTTAACTTGTTATGAGTATTGTTTGTCTGTTAATATGTACTATCGGTAATTCTCACACGTCATACTTAATTAATTGTACCAATAAAGTAATACTTGTACACAAATATTTTACTTTATTTGGGTAATATTGCTGAAACACAAAGTTTATTCAATATATTATCAGCTGAGTTTAACGGAGTTTAATGGAAAACTCACAATTTTATTCGAGTCACCTCTCGATCATGCAAGCTATTAATGGAAATAAAAGAAAGAGGACATCAATAGAACATGTAAGTCAAATTGTAATTAGGTAATTATATTAGTGTTACTGTTTTTAATTTTATTAAAAGTGATACCCACGTGTAATAATGCTTAATTCTAAGCCCAGAAATCTTATAATTCAGCCCTTAACTGAGCTTCCTATTATTGTCACCATCTGTATAACGTGAATACTACCTGTATAGAGTTTATGGTGACTTACGACACACAAACATTGCAGTGATTACTCGCCTGCATGATTTCATTATTACCATTGCAGACTATAAAATCATTGTTGCCACCAAACGGCTTATTCGGTCTAACTAGATATTTTAGCTTTTAATGTCTCTATAAACTTACAATTACACTCACCAATATCAATAGGAGCTTTATAGTATATTGCCTTATTTCTAAGGACCAGGACACTTGTGGCTGTAATATACCATGTGGTCAAATATCAGGTGCTAACAATGGTGGCATGAAATAATCAATGCAAATGAATAGTCTAGTTCCTATAGGAACTTGGAAGTGTCGTAAAGTTAGTTAGTAGAAAATAAAGTATTAAGTGATAACTTATTGATGATATTTCCTAGAACTATTTACTATCTTTATAAGTACAAAAACTGTTTAAACACTCAAATTAGTTCTTACTTAATCTTATCATATTTAGAAATTCACAGCATTTATTTATCTGCAGTTGAAGCTATGAACCAACTCCTCTGGTTATTTGTTCAGTTCTTCAGTTTGGTTGAGCAGTCTCTATCCCAAGGTATTGTCCTAATTAATGCCAGTAATGGCAACAGTAGATTATATAACTCTTCATTTAATTTAGATTCTGTAATGGCGTCAATTAACAACACACAGCCTATGATAGGGGACACAGTGTTGATGCGTTGTACCCTGGTTCGACAAGATCGATTCATAACCGACAGTGTTAATTACATTGTTAACAATGATTTTAACGTATTCTCTAGTGATATAAATACAAACACGGGCACTGTGGGCGGAATAGATGTTTCTAGAATGCAGGCTAGCACACCTGTTAGCGATGACAGAATAACGCTGGAGGGGGCAATTCAATTGTCTCAAATACAGGCGACTGACGCGACTGATGGCGTTTTAACTCTTGGGTGTGTGGGGTTCTTCGGATCTAATCCAGAAGACAACGTCAATGTTACTGTCAGTGTTAAGATAAGTAAGTGGACATTTGTATTCGTTCTGTATATCGATTGGATAAGTAATATTAGACAACAACAAACAGTATTAGTTTATTATTATGAGCAGTTTGCAATAGCTATAAATTTAATAATTTACGTATTACGGAGTTATTATTTTAAAACTTTATTTAGGCAATGGTTCTTCAGCAATTGGTGAGTTAGAACTTTTAATCCAATTCTGGGATCAATTTATCCCTGCCTTATGCTTCATTTAGGTATCAGCTGTTATCTGCTATCTCTTATGGCACCGCTCCTCTTATTTGAGCTGATCCAATAACAACATTTCCTTTTGCTACTAGATATAATTTAATATATTGATTGACATTGTAATCACTTCTTTGTAGGTTTAAATTTATAATTTGTGTATTTAGCTGTATTATTCTGATTTTAATACACCCCCAATGTTACATAATATCAGGATCTATACATTCCGTAGCAAGTGTTCCCAAGATGTGCAGTAGACAGGAGTAAGTTGTTAGTGGCAACTTATCTCACTCACTGCTGCTACACCTGTAATACCATCCAGCGAGTCGAGTACCTACTCGACCCGTGTATGTAGTATTAGCACATAAAATATCAAATTATAATTTATAACATTATTTATGTATTAAATTTGAATGCAATTGGTAATCTCATAATGATGTAGTAGGACAGTAAGCGAGCTGGTTCATGTACTCTCTCAGTCGTTGTATCAGACCCTCGTCATCAGCGGGAGACTGAGAAGCCAAGAGTTTGCTGTCAAACAGTTCCTCCAACGGAGGATAACCTGAGCTGGATTCTGGGTTGTGGCTTTCGTCGTCCTCCACTCCCTCGAGCTCCGAGAGGTCATTAATAGGCTGTGTGCACGGGTGCTGGAGACTAGCTATGTAATGGGAGTAGAACTGGTCATTGCACACGTCGGTATGTGTCGGGAACATTGCCTCAGCCCCGCGACCAGGGATGTTGAAGGTGCTCGTGGTGTAGTCCAGACTGGAGTAGATAGCCTCTAGAACGGTATGGGTCCCCAGAGGGGGGGCTGAGTTGCTCCCATCAACATTGGGGGAGCCCATGTACGAGTGGGAATAGTTTGAAGGGACACTGGTGGCAGGAGATGAGTTCTGGTTCGGAATGAAATGTTCTGTCTTTTGAGTTGGGAGAATGAGCTTACTGGAAGTTCGGATATGTGCCTCTTTCACATGTTTCAATAGTTTGGAAGCAGATAAGAACTCCGTGGTGTTCTTGTGGCAGCCAACCCACTTGCACACGCCCTGTTCCATAATCTTGTTCTTCACGTGTGTGAACAGATCCTGGACATTCTCGAACTGGTAGTCACACTCTCCCCAGATGCACTCGTAGATAACCATTGCGCCTGGCGAGTTCTTCAGTCGCTCTATCTGCATGTTCCTCTCGCTGGCCATCCGCTCGTACTTGGTCTTCTCGTCTGGGGTCAGAGAGCGCCACTCAGCAGCCAGCATCTTGGTCAGCTGCGGCACTGTCAGGTTGGGGTTCTGTTGCTGCAGCTTACTGCGGTTAAACGAGCAGAACATTCCGTAGCCGTGAGTCGGGAGAATCTTCCGCACTGGAATATTTAGGATATTAGAAGGAATGGTAGATTGGCATAGAGGTATGAACTTCCGTTTTCCGTTGATAAAATCTTGAATAAAAGGAGATATGTGTAATTCTGGTATTATTTCAGTACCGAACTTGTAAAGTTCATCTTTGGGGACTTCTGATGCAAGTGTAAACGATTTGAAAGTTTTTATCTTTTTGAATTCCTTATCACCAGTTTCGTAGTACCTGTAGACACACACAAACACGTGCTTCTCTAGGTACTCTACGGGTCTAGACTCGCAGTACTCTTTCAATGGCATTACGTAGCATTTGCCTGTGATCGAGCGCATGGGGTTTGTGTCAATAGTTGTGCTCATGATGACTTCCTTCTTGTAGAACAGCTGAGTGGGCGGGTGCTGTGTTTGCTTCGGCTTGAGTATCCATGGTCCAGTGAAGAACGGGTTGTCGCTCTTGTCGTGCCACATCTGATCTATTCGCACGATGCAGGTGCTGCCGTCCTGCACTTGCACGTACACGAAGTCTCCCAATTTGAATCTACATTAATGTCATTGTTATATTTATGAGGCGTATCCTATTCCTAATGAGTAGCTAGTTACCTAACTGCATCTATAACACACTGGTCGAAGTAAGAGAAGCCCTTCGGGGCGCCTGAGGGGGTGTGTTGTGTCGAAATATTTGAATACTCTCCGTCCGCGTCCTCGCTCTCCTCCCCTCCCCCCTCCTCCCCCTCGGGGCCCCCCTCCCCCAGGCCGGAGCCGCAGCTGCTCACGAACACTGACGGTACTCGCTGCATCTGCAGAGGCGTGTCTCGCAGCACCAGCTCAGACTCGCTCTGATTGCCCACCGGCCAGGTCTTGATCTTCTTCTCGGTGCGAGTCTTCACGTTATACTTGGACTGACACACGTACACGTCCTCCGGAGAGTAGCCGCGAGGGATGAACTTGCTGTAATACTTGAGGTGCATGACGTAGCACTTGGTGAGCACACGAGATGCGCGACACATGTGGAAGTCATCCGTCTTGAACACTTCCTTCTCAAAGAACTTTTTCGTTGCGAGATGGTAGGTCTCCTCGGGTCTGTAGAACCAGAGGCCGAACAGCCAGCACTCGCCACTCGGCGTCTGCCAGATGTTCTCAATCTGTACAATGTGCGGCTGGCCGGAAGGCTTCCTAGCGGCAATATACACATAATCTGCAGTCTTGTACTCAATTCCGTGGCGAGTGAAGGCGTGCAGAATCCTTCTGGACTGTTCGTCGCACTCATCGTGAGACTCGTAGCCATCTGTCTGTCGCTGAATCCATGGTTCGTCCACTACTACCCTGATAGTAACGTCTTTTTGATCATCGCCCGCCTGCTTATCAACCGTACCAGGAATGTAGTCAGATTTATGTGTGATTATCCACCTATCAGAATGAGCATAAGTACGTAAATATGTATGGAAGGGGGGGTTTTTTGGTTTTTGGTTTTTACTTGGACTGACCTTTGGGTTTTGCTTGGACTGAATCCATTAATTTCTGCCTCAAACTCGGAGCTGTTAACCTTGAGAGAGGGGCTGTTGAGCTGAGAACAGAACTTGTCTCTCAGCTCAAAGTATGCGGCATGCAGCCTGAGCATCGCCTTGTACTCGGGGGAAGAGGGAGAGAAGGTGCCCTGTACGCGTCTGAACACGAGGAGCAGCTCCTTCTGGAAGGTGTCGTAGCGAGAGTAGGTTCCTGCCAAGACGGACTCCTCTATTGAGGTCATGTCCGTGCTCTCCGAGTCCGTGTGTCGGGACTTCCACTTTATTCTGTACAGCAGCAGTCCCAAGTCCCGGCCTGTATCGTCCCTGAACTGCTTCACCTGTGTGAACACCTGGGAAATTGTGTCGCGCAGCCACAGCTGGGGGTCGGGATAGGAATCCTTCCGGTTGGGCATCAGCTGATTGAGCTTGGAGAACACAGCTTGTACGAGAGAGATGGCCATCCTGTGCGTGGCGTGGGCGTGAGGGTAGAACACGGTAGCATTATAGCACATCAGCTGGAGATCCGAGAGAAAGTCGTTATAGTGTTGGTAACTAGAGGAGCTTATCCTATCTGAGATCGTATGGAGGTCCATTGGTTTCTTGATACGATAGTTGTAGTCGGTCTTTAGACTCTTGGTGGGCGCGTGTTGGAACTGAGACAAGTAATGCACTCCCTATGGGGATATGATAAGTATTATCGGTACATGAGCCAACCTTTTGCTAGGTACCTTGGTATCTGATTCGGTACAAATGAACTGGTACAGTTGGTTAATGATTGAGTAGCAGTGAGCTTTCTGGGAGTCGCTCAGGTCACTCTTCACAGCTGCAGGCTCCTTGGGGGCTGGGGAGGGGGAGGAGGGGCGCGGAGAGATTGGAGCTCTGTTTGGGTGATATGTGGAGTGCAGTGAGGTGTGTAGGATCTGAATTAGGGAATCAATCTCCTGGCTAATCGCAGGGTCTTCTTGGAAGTAGCTAGAGCAAGCAATGCAATATGAACTCTCATTCAGACGGGGCTCTAAAGGCATACCTGAGAGCATCCCCTAACAGGATAACGAGCTCCAGTACCATACCCCAGGGCTCCGAGTAGCTCCCACTCAGCACTCGCTCCCTCAGCACACTCAGCCCCAGCCCGGGCCTCCGAGCGGACAGGTAGTAGTCTCTGTGCTCCGAGGGGCAGAGCGGCTCTAGGATGCACTGGCAGAGGAGAGGCCCGTCCGGGTCCGAGTCCTCCCGAGCCTCCAGGAGGTGGGAGAGGAGCTCCTGGAGGGAGGCAGGGGTCGGGTTCTGTCGGGACATTGAGTGGAGGAGGAAATCCGAGAAGTTTATCTACTTGGTGGGTATTTGTAACAATGCGTATGTACGAGAAAATGCAATGATTATGAACTAACCAAATCTTTGAATTCGGAATCTTGTCGAGGGACGCACTTACTTAGCGTCTGTTGGAGAGACACGAGAGAGTTTATACCAGCTGAGTCTATCTCTGTTCGGACTGTAGTCACCCATTCGAAGCTCTTCTCAGTGCTACCCGAAGGGACGGTCCTGTCGAAGGAGAGAATGACGTCAAGTAGGAAATAGAAGAGAGTCTTCATGTCCTCCCCACTGATTGGGACCATCCCTATTGTGTACGTGTTCGTCCCTGCCTCGCGGGGGTTCAACTCAGAGTTGGGGGATGAAGGAGCACTCGGGGAGAGCTTTGGGACTTTGAGGGGCTGAGTAGAAGAAGTGGATTGCCGCTTAGAGTTCCTAATCTGTCGGCTCATTCTTCTACGGGGTCACTAAACTAAATTTCACTAATGAATGAAATTGTTGAATAACATAAGAAGGTCGTAACTACTACATAGTGTTCTCAGAAACTTAGCTAGCCTGGATAATGGTTCTGAATTTCCGAACCTGCAATCCTATCCTAGTACAGCCTAGTATAGGGTATTTTGGTTGTCATGTATCGAGTACGGCTTGTGCCACTCTCTAGCTACGCGGCCTACGCCTCTGCTGCTATGCCACGATTTCGCTGGCAACTAACACCCTGTCGAGCTGTCCTTGTGTTGTTATTGTTTTAGATAAATAATTGTAAATTCCTAAACTATTAACTTGACGAATATATGACACTCTATAACGCAAAAGCTAAACTTGATTTTATGAATTTTATGTCTGTGCCAATTTTCATGCTTGTATCAAAAATTGAACAATTCACGCTCAAGTGGCTGCTATGCTGCCCCACTATTAGTAATACATCTAAACTCTACATCTAAACTCTAAAGTATATTTATGCTATTCAATTTCAATTCAATTTCAATTTCAATTTCAAATTCTATTCAATTTCAATTTCAATAGTATTTCTTAAGGGATATCAGAACTGAATTGGTTTTGTAATCCACAACCCTATCGGCCACAACTCCCCATAGAGTTGTTTCGAAAGTAGGAAGATTGTTGAATTTCGGAGTAATGCAAACAAGTGTCCCATACTTGAGGCGCGAGCACCTTTCCCACTGAATATGTTGAGGGTTGTGAACACCATATGCCTCCAGGGAAACTCTATACAAAATCCCATGTTTCATTGAGCACTGGACTCCCAAATTTCTAACGTTATCGTACATGTAGAGTTCTTTTCGCGCGCCGTGCGACCTCGCCAGCAGGAGCTGTATGCCCGTGCGCAGTGGAGAGAGCATGTCCTCTCGGAGAAGTTTGAAAAGTACGTCCATGTAGGCCTCGGCTGAGGGGTAGGGACCTTCCTTCAGGAGATTCCTTAGCCTGGGCAGGAATGGTAAAATAATGATTTTTTTAAATAAAATCAAAATCAAAATCAATTGATTTAAAGTTGATTTTTACTATTTGAAAATGGTGATACCTATTGCAATCGTAGTTATTTCGACGTAATATTACAAAGTATACTTACTGCGAAATTTGCAATGAATACCTATTATATAATTTGAGTTATGTTCATTCAAATCAATGATTTTAATTTCCCAAAAAAATCAAATAAATCATAAATCTTCCTAGCCTGCCAGTGCCTGGGGCGGCCTTGCTGTATAACCTCGGCGTGGGATGGCAGTATTGACATTTCCTTGTAGTGTACCCCATATCCCCGGTTCTGCTCGAACTGGTCCCGCTTTGCTTCAATGGACAGCTTCTCCACATTCCTCTGTCTCAGGGCTCTGTAGTCTAAGTAGAGAGTGCTTATCTTAGAGCTGATATAGTCGGGCAGGGGAGGGGTGTCGGGGTCTAGCTTAATTAATGCAGTTGTACAGTGTGTTTATGCTGGAGGAGAGACCCAGGTATTCGTGAGGGAAAGTTCGAATAAGGTACCCTAACAGTTCCGCTATGCCTCTTATCTTCTGAATGTCGTCACTGCCAAACGTATAAATGCCCTCGAATAGATCTGTAATGTACATAGTTAGGTTCTGAATGGAAGTGAATAACCTGCTGGAAACTACCTTGCAGTACACTTTGTTGATTGATTCCAACGATTTATTGTTGGTAATTTCCGGCCGTAAAAGATCATCGTTTGTGAGGAAATCTAGAAGAGAGCGAATGACGTCACAATCCATCGTTTTAGTTTCAATTATTGATTCAAATTGTTTCGGAGTTTTCAATATATTGGTAATTGCCAAATCTCGATTTCTGTTATTCATGCAATCATTGCAAGATTGCAAGTATCCCAGTTGTTCTTCTTTCCCACGTAGAGTTCCTCTCATTGGAGCTTGTATATTCTTGTTAGCTCTGAGGTCTTTATTATGTAAGCAGTAGTTTGGAAATATTATACGTATACAGGTAAACCTTCCAAAGCGGCACCCATCGGGAGAATGATTTTGTGCCGCTTCTCGGAGGTTGCCGCCTTGGGAGGTTGCTCGTAAGGTAAAACTCCCAAAGCGGCACCCATCGGGAGAATGATTTTGTGCCGCTACTCGGAGGTGCCGCTTTGGGAGGTTTACCTGTATTTGAATTCGCTTCCATTGTTTAATATTTATATAAGTCAATTGTAGGAATCTTATTCTAATTGCACTGTATTGTTCCTTAAGTAGGAATCTTATATAGTGGTTATATAACAATGCTAATTAAATTTGATGTAATGGTTTAATTCAATGTTGTGAAGTATAAAGCTATATAAATTAGATAATTTCGCTGTAAATTGTGACGAAATCCCCTACAAATTTTGCATTACGTCAGTGGCACAAAGTGGGGCAAGGTGGTATATTTACTATTTGGAATTTCGGGATGAAAATTTCTGTAAATATACCCCATCTATAGAGCATGCGGAATATGCAATAATATACATTTAATCAATGTTCTGGGCCTCCGTCCTAAAGGTGTGGGTCGAGCCTTAATAATATACTCCCGCTAAAATAAATGGCGGTAATTTTATTGCACAGAAGAATACAATGGCTGTGAAAAGTTAGGTGATAACTTTATATTATATAATATAATTATAACTTAAAGGGCTTCATTTGAGACAGTACAAATAATGAATTTATCACTCAAGCCGAAGTTTATATAGAAGTATATCAGTTATCTCCAACCGGTGCAGGTCAAAACGTCTACAAACCAAAACGTCTACAAACCAAAACGTCTACAACCAAAACGTCTACAAACCAAAACGTCTACAACCAAAACGTCTACAAACCAAAACGTCTACAAACCAAAACGTCTACAAACCAAAACGTCTACAAACCAAAATGTATATTAAGCAAAACGTCTATAATCCGAAATACAGTCAATTCGCATGGAACAATATCGGTAAATCACATGCTGCGTGCTTGTTCTAGGCTAAATGGGCCACAGATCTAGTAACTAGTTACTTGTATTGATTTCTTTATCATTTCTATTATTTCTTATAATGATCTCTTTATCATTCCTTCATTTCAATAAATAATTTCTCCTTATTACAAAGTTACTTTTGCATTGGTAAGGGTTAATAATTATATAACTTATATAAAACATATAGAATATTAGGTGTTATAGAAAATAGCACAAATCCGACGTAAACTTGTGGATTGTATCTTGGTGATAGAATCGCACCCGTTATGGTTTGTAGACGTTTTGGTTTGTAGACGTTTTGGATTGTAGACGTTTTGGATTTTAGACGTTTTGGTTTGTAGACGTTTTGGTTTGTAGACGTTTTGGGTGTAGACGTTTTGGTTTGTAGACGTTTTGACTGTAGACGTTTTGGTTTGTAGACGTTTTGACTAGGAAACCTCACCCAAACAGGTTAAAGGTACGCAGGCAAAAATGAATTAAATCAAAGGACAAAATCAATTAGGAAAAAATCAAAGCAATTAAAATCAAATTAAAGAATCGATTCAAATATTCTGCGTACCATTAACCTGTTTGGCGTACATTTAACCTGTTTGGCGTACCATTAACCTCTTTGGTGTACCATTAACCTCTTTGGCGTACAATTAACCTGTTTGGCGTACATTTAACCTGTTTGGTGTACCATTAACCTCTTTGGTGTACCATTAACCTCTTTGGCGTACCATTAACCTTTTCGGCGTACCATTAACCTCTTTGGCGTACCATTAACCTCTTTGGTGTACCATTAATCTTTTCGGCGTACCATTAACCTCTTTGGCGTACCATTAACCTCTTTGGCGTACCATTAACCTCTTTGGTGTACCATTAATCTTTTCGGCGTACCATTAACCTGTTTGGCGTACCATTAATCTTTTCGGTGCACCATTAACCTCTTTGGCGTACCATTAACCTGTTGGTGTACCATTAACCTGTTCGGCGTACCATTAACCTCTTTGGCGTACCATTAACCTCTTTGGCGTACCATTAACCTCTTTGGCGTACCATTAACCTATTTGGCGTACCATTAACCTGTTGGTGTACCATTAACCTCTTTGGCGTACCATTAACCTGTTTGGCGTACCATTAACCTCTTTGGTGTACCATTAACCTGTTTGGCGTACCATTAACCTCTTTGGTGTACCATTAACCTCTTTGGCGTACCATTAACCTGTTTGGCGTACCATTAACCTGTTTGGCGTACCATTAACCTCTTTGGTGTACCATTAACCTCTTTGGCGTACCATTAACCTGTTTGGCGTACCATTAACCTCTTTGGTGTACCATTAACCTCTTTGGCGTACCATTAACCTGTTTGGCGTACCATTAACCTCTTTGGCGTACCATTAACCTCTTTGGTGTACCATTAACCTCTTTGGCGTACAATTAATCTTTTCGGTGCACCATTAACCTCTTTGGCGTACCATTAACCTGTTGGTGTACCATTAACCTGTTCGGCGTACCATTAACCTGTTCGGCGTACCATTAACCTCTTTGGCGTACCATTAACCTGTTTGGCGTACCATTAACCTCTTTGGTGTACCATTAACCTCTTTGGCGTACCATTAACCTCTTTGGCGTACCATTAATCTTTTCGGTGCACCATTAACCTCTTTGGCGTACCATTAACCTGTTGGTGTACCATTAACCTGTTCGGCGTACCATTAACCTCTTTGGCGTACCATTAACCTGTTTGGCGTACCATTAACCTCTTTGGTGTACCATTAACCTCTTTGGCGTACAATTAATCTTTTCGGTGCACCATTAACCTCTTTGGCGTACCATTAACCTGTTGGTGTACCATTAACCTGTTCGGCGTACCATTAACCTGTTCGGCGTACCATTAACCTCTTTGGCGTACCATTAACCTCTTTGGCGTACCATTAACCTCTTTGGCGTACAATTAATCTTTTCGGTGCACCATTAACCTCTTTGGCGTACCATTAACCTGTTGGTGTACCATTAACCTGTTTGGCGTACCATTAACCTGTTCGGCGTACCATTAACCTCTTTGGCGTACCATTAACCTCTTTGGCGTACCATTAACCTGTTCGGCGTACCATTAACCTGTTCGGCGTACCATTAACCTCTTTGGCGTACCATTAACCTGTTCGGCGTACCATTAACCTGTTCGGCGTACCATTAACCTCTTTGGCGTACCATTAACCTGTTTGGCGTACCATTAACCTCTTTGGTGTACCATTAACCTCTTTGGCGTACCATTAACCTCTTTGGCGTACAATTAATCTTTTCGGTGCACCATTAACCTCTTTGGCGTACCATTAACCTGTTGGTGTACCATTAACCTGTTCGGCGTACCATTAACCTGTTCGGCGTACCATTAACCTCTTTGGCGTACCATTAACCTCTTTGGCGTACCATTAACCTGTTGGCGTACCATTAACCTCTTTGGTGTACCATTAACCTCTTTGGCGTACAATTAATCTTTTCGGTGCACCATTAACCTCTTTGGCGTACCATTAACCTCTTTGGTGTACCATTAATCTTTTCGGCGTACCATTAACCTGTTTGGCGTACCATTAACCTCTTTGGTGTACCATTAACCTCTTTGGCGTACCATTAACCTCTTTGGCGTACCATTAATCTTTTCGGTGCACCATTAACCTCTTTGGCGTACCATTAACCTGTTTGGCGTACCATTAACCTCTTTGGCGTACCATTAACCTCTTTGGTGTACCATTAACCTCTTTGGCGTACAATTAATCTTTTCGGTGCACCATTAACCTCTTTGGCGTACCATTAACCTGTTGGTGTACCATTAACCTGTTCGGCGTACCATTAACCTGTTCGGCGTACCATTAACCTCTTTGGCGTACCATTAACCTGTTTGGCGTACCATTAACCTCTTTGGCGTACAATTAATCTTTTCGGTGCACCATTAACCTCTTTGGCGTACCATTAACCTGTTGGTGTACCATTAACCTGTTCGGCGTACCATTAACCTGTTCGGCGTACCATTAACCTCTTTGGCGTACCATTAACCTGTTTGGCGTACCATTAACCTCTTTGGTGTACCATTAACCTCTTTGGCGTACCATTAACCTCTTTGGCGTACCATTAATCTTTTCGGTGCACCATTAACCTCTTTGGCGTACCATTAACCTGTTGGTGTACCATTAACCTGTTCGGCGTACCATTAACCTGTTGGTGTACCATTAACCTCTTTGGCGTACCATTAACCTCTTTGGCGTACCATTAACCTGTTGGCGTACCATTAACCTCTTTGGCGTACAATTAATCTTTTCGGTGCACCATTAACCTCTTTGGCGTACCATTAACCTGTTGGTGTACCATTAACCTGTTGGTGTACCATTAACCTGTTCGGCGTACCATTAACCTGTTTGGCGTACCATTAACCTCTTTGGCGTACCATTAACCTCTTTGGTGTACCATTAACCTCTTTGGCGTACAATTAATCTTTTCGGTGCACCATTAACCTCTTTGGCGTACCATTAACCTGTTGGTGTACCATTAACCTGTTCGGCGTACCATTAACCTGTTCGGCGTACCATTAACCTCTTTGACGTACCATTAACCTGTTTGGCGTACCATTAACCTCTTTGGTGTACCATTAACCTCTTTGGCGTACCATTAACCTCTTTGGCGTACCATTAATCTTTTCGGTGCACCATTAACCTCTTTGGCGTACCATTAACCTGTTGGTGTACCATTAACCTGTTCGGCGTACCATTAACCTGTTCGGCGTACCATTAACCTCTTTGGCGTACCATTAACCTGTTTGGCGTACCATTAACCTTTTCGGCGTACCATTAACCTGTTTGGTGTACCATTAACCTGTTTGGCGTACCATTAACCTCTTTGGTGTACCATTAACCTCTTTGGCGTACCATTAACCTGTTTGGCGTACCATTAACCTGTTTGGCGTACCATTAACCTCTTTGGTGTACCATTAACCTCTTTGGCGTACCATTAACCTGTTTGGCGTACCATTAACCTCTTTGGTGTACCATTAACCTCTTTGGCGTACCATTAACCTGTTTGGCGTACCATTAACCTCTTTGGCGTACCATTAACCTCTTTGGTGTACCATTAACCTCTTTGGCGTACAATTAATCTTTTCGGTGCACCATTAACCTCTTTGGCGTACCATTAACCTGTTGGTGTACCATTAACCTGTTCGGCGTACCATTAACCTGTTCGGCGTACCATTAACCTCTTTGGCGTACCATTAACCTGTTTGGCGTACGATTAACCTCTTTGGTGTACCATTAACCTCTTTGGCGTACCATTAACCTCTTTGGCGTACCATTAATCTTTTCGGTGCACCATTAACCTCTTTGGCGTACCATTAACCTGTTGGTGTACCATTAACCTGTTCGGCGTACCATTAACCTCTTTGGCGTACCATTAACCTGTTTGGCGTACCATTAACCTCTTTGGTGTACCATTAACCTCTTTGGCGTACAATTAATCTTTTCGGTGCACCATTAACCTCTTTGGCGTACCATTAACCTGTTGGTGTACCATTAACCTGTTCGGCGTACCATTAACCTGTTCGGCGTACCATTAACCTCTTTGGCGTACCATTAACCTCTTTGGCGTACCATTAACCTCTTTGGCGTACAATTAATCTTTTCGGTGCACCATTAACCTCTTTGGCGTACCATTAACCTGTTGGTGTACCATTAACCTGTTCGGCGTACCATTAACCTGTTCGGCGTACCATTAACCTCTTTGGCGTACCATTAACCTCTTTGGCGTACCATTAACCTGTTCGGCGTACCATTAACCTGTTCGGCGTACCATTAACCTCTTTGGCGTACCATTAACCTGTTCGGCGTACCATTAACCTGTTCGGCGTACCATTAACCTCTTTGGCGTACCATTAACCTGTTTGGCGTACCATTAACCTCTTTGGTGTACCATTAACCTCTTTGGCGTACCATTAACCTCTTTGGCGTACAATTAATCTTTTCGGTGCACCATTAACCTCTTTGGCGTACCATTAACCTGTTGGTGTACCATTAACCTGTTCGGCGTACCATTAACCTGTTCGGCGTACCATTAACCTCTTTGGCGTACCATTAACCTCTTTGGCGTACCATTAACCTGTTGGCGTACCATTAACCTCTTTGGTGTACCATTAACCTCTTTGGCGTACAATTAATCTTTTCGGTGCACCATTAACCTCTTTGGCGTACCATTAACCTCTTTGGTGTACCATTAATCTTTTTGGCGTACCATTAACCTGTTTGGCGTACCATTAACCTCTTTGGTGTACCATTAACCTCTTTGGCGTACCATTAACCTCTTTGGCGTACCATTAATCTTTTCGGTGCACCATTAACCTCTTTGGCGTACCATTAACCTGTTGGTGTACCATTAACCTGTTCGGCGTACCATTAACCTGTTCGGCGTACCATTAACCTCTTTGGCGTACCATTAACCTCTTTGGCGTACCATTAACCTCTTTGGCGTACAATTAATCTTTTCGGTGTACCATTAACCTGTTCGGCGTACCATTAACCTGTTTGGCGTACCATTAACCTCTTTGGCGTACCATTAACCTCTTTGGTGTACCATTAACCTCTTTGGCGTACAATTAATCTTTTCGGTGCACCATTAACCTCTTTGGCGTACCATTAACCTGTTGGTGTACCATTAACCTGTTCGGCGTACCATTAACCTGTTCGGCGTACCATTAACCTCTTTGGCGTACCATTAACCTGTTGGCGTACCATTAACCTCTTTGGTGTACCATTAACCTCTTTGGCGTACAATTAATCTTTTCGGTGCACCATTAACCTCTTTGGCGTACCATTAACCTGTTGGTGTACCATTAACCTGTTGGTGTACCATTAACCTGTTCGGCGTACCATTAACCTGTTTGGCGTACCATTAACCTCTTTGGCGTACCATTAACCTCTTTGGTGTACCATTAACCTCTTTGGCGTACAATTAATCTTTTCGGTGCACCATTAACCTCTTTGGCGTACCATTAACCTGTTGGTGTACCATTAACCTGTTCGGCGTACCATTAACCTGTTCGGCGTACCATTAACCTCTTTGACGTACCATTAACCTGTTTGGCGTACCATTAACCTCTTTGGTGTACCATTAACCTCTTTGGCGTACCATTAACCTCTTTGGCGTACCATTAATCTTTTCGGTGCACCATTAACCTCTTTGGCGTACCATTAACCTGTTGGTGTACCATTAACCTGTTCGGCGTACCATTAACCTGTTCGGCGTACCATTAACCTCTTTGGCGTACCATTAACCTGTTTGGCGTACCATTAACCTTTTCGGCGTACCATTAACCTGTTTGGTGTACCATTAACCTGTTTGGCGTACCATTAACCTTTTCGGCGTACCATTAACCTCTTTGGCGTACCATTAACCTGTTTGGCGTACCATTAACCTCTTTGGCGTACCATTAACCTCTTTGGTGTACCATTAACCTGTTTGGCGTACCATTAACCTTTTCGGCGTACCATTAACCTCTTTGGCGTACCATTAACCTGTTTGGCGTACCATTAACCTCTTTGGTGTACCATGAACCTCTTTGGCGTACCATTAACCTCTTTGGCGTACCATTAACCTGTTTGGCGTACCATTAACCTGTTCGGCGTACCATTAACCTCTTTGGTGTACCATTAACCTCTTTGGCGTACCATTAACCTGTTTGGCGTACCATTAACCTCTTTGGTGTACCATTAACCTCTTTGGCGTACCATTAACCTGTTTGGCGTACCATTAACCTCTTTGGCGTACCATTAACCTCTTTGGTGTACCATTAATCTTTTCGGCGTACCATTAACCTGTTTGGCGTACCATTAACCTCTTTGGTGTACCATTAACCTCTTTGGCGTACCATTAACCTCTTTGGCGTACCATTAATCTTTTCGGTGCACCATTAACCTCTTTGGCGTACCATTAACCTGTTGGTGTACCATTAACCTGTTGGCGTACCATTAACCTCTTTGGCGTACCATTAATCTTTTCGGTGCGCCATTAACCTCTTTGGCGTACCATTAACCTGTTGGCGTACCATTAACCTCTTTGGCGTACCATTAACCTGTTCGGCGTACCATTAACCTCTTTGGCGTACCATTAATCTTTTCGGTGCACCATTAACCTCTTTGGCGTACCATTAACCTGTTGGTGTACCATTAACCTGTTCGGCGTACCATTAACCTGTTTGGCGTACCATTAACCTTTTCGGCGTACCATTAACCTGTTTGGCGTACCATTAACCTCTTTGGTGTACCATTAATCTTTTCGGCGTACCATTAACCTCTTTGGTGTACCATTAACCTGTTCGGCGTACCATTAACCTGTTCGGCGTACCATTAATCTCTTTGGCGTACCATTAACCTGTTTGGCGTACCATTAACCTCTTTGGTGTACCATTAACCTCTTTGGCGTACCATTAACCTGTTGGCGTACCATTAACCTCTTTGGTGTACCATTAACCTCTTTGGCGTACAATTAATCTTTTCGGTGCACCATTAACCTCTTTGGCGTACCATTAACCTGTTGGTGTACCATTAACCTGTTCGGCGTACCATTAACCTCTTTGGTGTACCATTAACCTCTTTGGCGTACAATTAATCTTTTCGGTGCACCATTAACCTCTTTGGCGTACCATTAACCTGTTGGTGTACCATTAACCTGTTGGTGTACCATTAACCTGTTCGGCGTACCATTAACCTTTTCGGCGTACCATTAACCTCTTTGGCGTACCATTAACCTGTTTGGCGTACCATTAACCTCTTTGGTGTACCATTAACCTCTTTGGCGTACCATTAACCTCTTTGGTGTACCATTAACCTCTTTGGCGTACCATTAACCTGTTTGGCGTACCATTAACCTGTTCGGCGTACCATTAACCTCTTTGGTGTACCATTAACCTCTTTGGCGTACCATTAACCTGTTTGGCGTACCATTAACCTCTTTGGTGTACCATTAACCTCTTTGGCGTACCATTAACCTGTTTGGCGTACCATTAACCTCTTTGGCGTACCATTAACCTCTTTGGTGTACCATTAATCTTTTCGGCGTACCATTAACCTGTTTGGCGTACCATTAACCTCTTTGGTGTACCATTAACCTCTTTGGCGTACCATTAACCTGTTGGCGTAACATTAACCTCTTTGGCGTACCATTAACCTGTTCGGCGTACCATTAACCTCTTTGGCGTACCATTAATCTTTTCGGTGCACCATTAACCTCTTTGGCGTACCATTAACCTGTTGGTGTACCATTAACCTGTTCGGCGTACCATTAACCTGTTTGGCGTACCATTAACCTTTTCGGCGTACCATTAACCTGTTCGGTGTACCATTAACCAGTTTGGTTCGGTGTACGATTAACCTGTTTGGTGTGCCATTAACCTGTTTGGTGTACCATTAACCTCACCACACACGATGCAAATTTGTTGCATGCAACAAGGTAACATCACGGTACAACAATGTGCATGCAACACAATTTCGTGCAACATTGTTGTATGCAACATTTACTTTAGAGCGACAAAGTTGCATGGAAATTACTCAAATACAAATGGAATAAATATTATTCTCAATCATTCTAGGTGGCTTGATTAATGGTACTGAGAAAGTGAGCAGTAAATTAAATAGGTACATGTATACTAGAAAGTCATGAATTTGTGAATTCTTCAATTGTTTTGAGATGGTGAAAAATTAAAACGAAAATAATCTGAAAAACATGTACTGAATTTCCATATTTGCGTGCAACAAAGTTACACGAAAATTGAACATTTTGCATGCAAAACAACATTCACGGTGCAACATTTCAACATACACGATGCAACTTTGTTGCATCGTATTTGGTAGGCTTTAACCTCTTCGGCGTACCATTAACCTATTTGGCGTACCATTAACCTTTTCGGCATACCCTTAACTCAGCATTCAGTTCAGCATTAACATCCTTGAGTTTTAATATTTAAGACTACTTATTCTTGCATAATTCCTAATTTAACTAGTCCATTCAAATTCTTATGCGTACCTTTAACCTGTTTGGGTGAGGTTTACAATAGAAATCTCTCCAACTAGGATACCTTACTGTCCAGATGATTGCAAAAAAATAGGTACGAGTCGACCAAAAAACTTGATACAAGTTCGTTTTTGGGACGAGTTGACTGGCCCCCGTCCAGATAGGGGCGCAGTGTCTCAGGCTTTCAACTGCCTGTCCCCAGAGACGCAATCTTATAATATGGACAGTTTATTGACTTTACTTAGTAATGATACACTCGCTACACTATTCAAATCCTTTTGTTTACAAACTACGTATTTTATTCTCCTGTTTAGATTCAATATATGTCCAAGTTTTTCAAACCCACGCCCACCCCTTACAAACACACGAGGTCCCTCTCTCCCTCCCCCAATGACTCCGACTTTGCTACTGCACTAGAGCGGTACAACGAGGCTATATCCCTGGACCCGCACAACTTCAATCTCTTCTGTAACAGGTCCTCTGTCTATCTGTCAGCAGGCAGAACGAAAGAAGCCATTCAAGACGCCCGGAAAGCTGTCTCGCTACAACCCGATCACTCCCTTCCCTTCTACAGACTCGGAATAGCTATGAGTCGCATGCAGAATACAAACGACGCGATCGTAGCCTTCTGCCAGGCCGTTTCCCGCGACGCAAAGGACCCGAAGAGTATGCACGAGTTGCTGGAGCTGGTGCTGAGCGGAGGCTTCGGAGACTTCGCCGAGAGGTACCGCGCCCTGAGCTCCATGGGCATGGGTAAGGACAGCTTCATTATTATCTCCAGCATCGGCAACGAGTTGATGAAACTGAAAGAGCACAAGAAGGCACTGGCAGTGTTGGAATCCGCTCGTCTCATCACGACCGACAAATTCAGAGTGAAGTCGAAACTCCTCTTCTCGCTAGCTGACCTGTACTGGGGCACGAATGACATCAAGAGGGCCATTCACGTCTTGGAGGAGAATCTGACTGTTTGTGACGTAATACAGGATAAGGAGGTGGAGGTGCGCTGTTGCTCCAATCTCGCCCAGTGCTTCCAAGCCCTGAAGCAATGGAGCAGAGCCATAGATATATACGGCAGGCAGGTAAACACCGCGCTATCGGTCAACGACTTGCGAACCACCGTGTGTGCCCTGAGCAGTGCGGGCCAGTGCCACACGCACCTGGAGCAGTACGCGCTCGCTGTTCCCAGCCACCGACGCGCCGTGTTCTACGCTCGGCGCCTGGAGGACAAGCTCTCCGAGGCGAAGGAGCACTGTCTGGCCGGGTGTGCCCTCGTGTCGGCCGGGCGGCCCCAGCAGGCGCTGTTCCACCTGCAGGAGTACCTGCAGCTGGCGCGGGAGCTGGGAGAGGTGGAGGAGGAGAAGCACGCCCTGGCCAACCTCTCCCAGAGCTACCTCATGGTGGGGGGGTACCAGGAGTCCTACAGCTTCTCCAAGTCCCTCCTCACGCTCTCCACTCAGGGCCAGGACCCCGCCATGACCACGCGGGCCTACGCCGGCATGGGGAAGGCCCGTCAGGCCGAGGGGGAGTACGAGGAGTCGATACAGCTGTTCACCGAGCAGCTCAAGCACAGCAAGGAGGTCAAAGACCCCGCGCCCAGAGCCAAGGCGCTGGCAAACCTCGCTTTTGCTTACGAAGTGAGTGGCGACCACTCGATGTCCCTCAAGTACGGATACGACCTCTTGTCCTCGAGTCAGACCTTTGGTCTTACTTCCCTGCAAGCTAAGGCCTACGGAGTGCTCGGAAAGAACTACAGCAGTCTCGGGAACTTCCCAGAGGCCCTCAAGTACTACCAGCTGCAGATGGGGCTGCAGCACACGGTCCGCAATCCCAACATTCGCCTCTCCACGCTCTGCGAGCTGGCTTCCTGCTACGCAGACATGGGAGAGACAGCGAAAGCCTACGAGCACTTCGAAGACGCTGTCAAGTACGCCGAGAAGGAGAGCTGCAGTCGGGACATGCTCTGCCACGCCCTGGAGCACTACGGCCGCTTCCTGTGCAAGGACGGGAGCCACCGACAGGCGCTGGTGAGACTGGAGCGCTGTTTGGAGATGACCGCCGCCTCGAGCCACTCGCGCGTGGTGCGGCGGCGCATCTGCCGCGAGCTGGCCGTCTGCTACGAGGCCCTGGGGGAGCTGGAGCGGTCCGTCCCCTTCTACCAGGAGATGCTCCGACGCGGCAAGGAGCTGGGCGACAGGAACACGATGCTGGAGTCCCTGGAGAGACTGCAGGCCATCTGCAGGGCCCTGGGGGACCTGCCGCAGGCCGCGGTGTACGAGGACAAGCGACACACCGTGGAGATGGAGACTCTGAGCATCGCCTCCAGCTCCCCCTACCACTCCGTGTCCGTCGCAGAGCTGGCCAAGCGGGGCGACGAGTTGGTCGAGAAGGGGAACCTCCAGGAGGCCTCCCTCTGCTTCGAAGACCTCCTCGAGAAGGCGCGGGTGGAAGAGCAGCCGCTGCTGGAGGGCGTGGCCTGCGTGGGCCTCGCGCGGGTATGCCAGAAGAGAGAGGAGTACCAGGAGGCCATCTACCACCTCAAGAACGACGTGCTGATTAGACGGACCATGCACGACCTCACTGGCGAGGTGTCCTCCTTGGAGCGACTGGGGGACCTCTGTTTCGAGGGGGAGATGTACAGCGAGGCCCTCAGCCACTTCGAGAACCAGCTGGAAGTGGCGAGACAAGCCAACTCCTTGACAGGGGAGGTGCGGGGGCTGGGGAAGCTGGGCGAAGTCCTGTCGAAGCTAGGTCGGTACCAGGACGCCATGGGGTATTACAACGACCAGCTGCGGATCTACAACAACCACGTGAGTGTGGGGGAGGTGCAGGACCAGGCTGAGTGCTGCGCCAACATTGGGGACATTCAGCTCCGCCTGCAGAACCTCCCGGAGGCCCTCTCCTGCCACACGCAGCACCTGGCGCTGGTGCAACAGCTGGGACAGCCGCGGCTGCAGATCCGCGCCTACGGGGCCATGGGGCGTGTGCACCTCCTCTTAGGGCAGCACGACGACGCACTCATGTGCTACGACAAGAAGCAGCGGCTGTCCCGACAGCTGGAGAGCCAGAGCAGCGAGGTGCAGGTCTACGGAGAGATGGCGGCCGTGTACCTGGCCACCGGGGACTGGGCCCGCGCGGTCTCCTGCTTCCGCCACCAGCGCGACCTGGCGCTGCGCATGCTGGAGGAGGAGCCCGCCTGCGTGGAGGCGAAGCGCAGTCTCTACCTGGCGCTGTCGGGGCTAGCGGATGTGTACTTCCAGCAGGGCATCTACAGCAAGGCGCTGGAGAACCAGAGCAAGGGCTCCGAGGTGGCCAACCAGCTGGGAGAGGAGGAGTGGAAGATGCGCGCTAACGGCAGTCTGGCGGACATACACGAGAAGACGCACAACTTCCGCGAGTCCATTGGCTACCGGGAGACCCAGCTGCAGCTGGCCAGGAACCTCCGGGACTCTTCCAACATTGCGCACAGCCTGCTGGGCCTGGGCAGGTGCCAGTTCTACAGAGGGGACTTTGCAGACGCCGCGGCCAGTCTGAGAGAGGCCGTGACTGAGAGCTGCGGCCTCGGGGACCAGGTGCTGGAGGGGCGGGGGCGGTACTACCTGGGACTGGTGCACCTGCATCTGGAGGAGATGGAGACCGCGGAGACCGTACTCCAGACGGCACGCCCACTCATCGAGGCGCTCATCAGCGACTCGCTCCTGGCGCCCATCAAGCTGGTGGAGCTGCTGCACATTCAGGAGAACCTGTTCCTGGGGCTGGAGCTCTCTCTGGCCTCCCTGGGCCGGCCCCTGGAGGCGCTGGTGGCCGCGGACTGCAAGAAGCACACGCGACTCCTCAAGTATATTATACATCGGTACAACACGAGCCCCGAGGTGCTGAAAAGCGCGGGGTTCTTCCAGCTGCCGCTGCTGACCTGCGACTTATCTAAGCTCATAAAGCGGCTCTCCCAGACGGTGGCGGTCTACTCGCTGGCCTACGACAAGCTGCACGTGTGGGTGCTGAGAGGGGGGCTGGTGCGGTTCGAGCAGATCGACCTGACAGAGGCAGCCCCCACTCAGAGACGCCTGCACTTCTCCTCGCTGTCCTCTCTCTCAGGAGAGTTCTTCCTCTTCACGGACTGCTTTCCGGGGCTCGCCGAGCTCATTTCTCAGCTGAGAGATTCGATTGGGGTCTCTACTCTATTCGCCTCGCGAAAGATGCCCCTCTCCCCTCTCCTCCCCTTCACGCCTCTCTCCAAGAGCTCGGACTCGGAGACAGGCTCCGTGAGCCGCAGCTCCGTCAGCTCGGGCTCCTCCAAGCGCTCGGCTACGAACGGGATGGACTACCAGGCCTCCACAGAGGTGCTCCTGGCCCGGGTGTACAGCCTGCTCATAGAGCCGATTGAGAAGTGCCTGCCCTCCCCTCTGGCCCAGCAGTCCGTCACCTTCATCCTAGACAGGGACCTGCACCTCATCCCATTCCCCCTGCTGTCCCCGCGTGACGTCACGCTCCCTTCTCTCGCCCGCTCTCACAAGCTGCTCTTCAGTCTCAGTCTGCAGACTCTGCTGCAGCAGTTCTCCATTATTCCTAACTGCAGGCCAAACCGGGAGTCCAGCCATTGGACCACTATCCACTCCGCCAGTAAGAGCAGCGACGCGTCTAACTTTCTGATTCTGCGAAACATCACACGGGACCTGGACCTGCCCGAGGAGTACTCCGTCATGCTCGCCCAGCCCCCCACCGCCCCGCTGGTGGTCGCCAGTCCCCACTTAATGGGGACGGAGGCCCCCAGCAACGAGCGGGTTTGGTGCATGAAGCCTGCGGCCGAGAAGGAGGCCAGGCGGGTGGGCGGGATCCTCAAGGTGAAACCCATTCTGCGGAACAAGGGGAGCAGAGAGAGGGTGATGAAACAGCTGGGGACCACAAACTGCATGTTCTATTCCGGACAAGTCTCTTGGGAGACCATGGAGCTCATTCTGCTCGGGGAGTCGCGCGCTAAGGCGAGCACAGCCGCGAGGGAAGAGAGCGCGGGGGTGGCGAGGCTGAGTCTGGAGGAGCGGGGCCGGGGGGACGGGGGCTGCGAGAGGGGGCAGGCGGACGGGGAGGAGGACAGAGAGGAGGACACCAACGAATACACAACTATTAACTCAGAGGATATCCTGCTCGCCAATCTGGAGAAGATGAACCTGTTTGTGCTATCGGGCCACTGCCTCACTTCGGATTCGGAGCTGGATATTAACGACATTATTTCTCTGGCACACATCATGCAGTCAGCTGGCGTGAAGTCCCTCCTGCTTCCTCTGTGGGCTAGTCCGGACAATGCCGCCCGGACCTTCCTCATGTCTCTCTTCAACGGACTCAGCAAAGGCGGGAGACTCATTCCCACTCTGCAGAAGACTATTGAGGGTGTACAGGGGTTCTCTAGCTTTTCCCACCCTCTGAACTGGGCTAACTACATGGTGCTGGGGAGTGACGTCACGCTGCAGGAGCTGAACCCGGCGCCCTACTTCCGACAGCTGATCTCCAACCCTCCGGAGGACACGCGGAACACACTCAACTTCCTGAAGGAGCTGTTGGTGGAGGCGGAGTCGCTGCTGGCGGCTGGCTGCTCGGAGCCTAACGTTATACCTCAGAAGGATATAGAGGAGCAGGTGGGGACATGCGTGGGCTGGAAACAGATATTGCACTGCGCTGGGTTCAGTTTTAACACCTCTATCCTGTCCGAGTCTCCTAACTGCATCGTGTATCCCTGCACTGACCACACCCACACACTGCATGCATGCATTTCGTACGTGTCCAGCTTCCTAGAGATGGACAAGTACATGTTGTGCTATCTGCAGAATTTGAGTGATAGAGAGATTCTGATATACCCACTGTTGCGCGTCTTGAAGCTCAGCTTATTCCAGCTCCCTGCGCCCAGCAGCGGCCCAGCACGAGCTACTTCTGAGTACATCAACGTAGGAACGGAAATATACGCTTGGAATGCGCCTGACTGTCAAGAAATGCTAAAATACATCGGGTATAGAGTTAAATCAGTCTCCGCATCCGACGTACAATTGCAAATACCAAAGCACCATCTCAGTCAGTCCTACTTGAAATCGTTAATATCCTGTCTGCACGCTCTATTCGGAGCCGAAGAGCTGCTGCCTAGAATCGTGCTCGGTTCTCTCATCACAGGAGAAACGCTGTAACAAGTTAGCAACAATGGCATTTCTCCAATCTGATGATACATTAGACTGTTAGATTCTAAATGTATATATTTTGAAGTTTGAAGTTATTTCTTTCTTATTAATTATTTTCTTTTCATTATTCATTCAGATTTCTAGTCATTGCGGTTATTAACTTATTCTTAATATTAACTTTCTTTTGTTCACTTCTTACAGGGCGGGGTTGTTAACTGATCTGAGGCTACGGTTACAATTCGATTTCTCGCTAAGATTAACCGGTTAACCGCCATTCCTACTCAATACAATAAATCCTTTATAAAAATGTGATTATACTACAGAATAAGACTCAACTGTATAAAAGTATAACCGCATAAGTATAACTCTGCTGATATTCAACAGACCGGCTAACTTGTTAATAAAATCTCTAACCGTTAACCGGTTAGCCGGTTAACCGAATCCAGCCTTGCTTCTTATAAACGAGAACGAATACTATTTCAGAACCATTTAATTTGAACAGAGACTCACTGCTCAGATTATAATTGTTGTCTGCCTGTCTAATCTGCCAGCATATTATTCAGCTATTATTGTCATATTATTCTGGGTTATGGCAGAACCACTGTATTTGCACTGAGTATTTTAAAGAGATAATAAAACAATTTTATTGCAGTGCAATTCTAATTTCTAAACAAAAGTTCTCCCCTGCCCTGAATACAGTGGTTAGAGGGGCTATATAGTATTTAGAATTAGAAATAAGCCACTACTAACTAGTACACACCACTTGACATAACTAGTGCTTACGAGCAAAATAAAGTGTGCATGGTGCTGCAGATAATTTTTGAGACAAAGGAGCGATATTTGTCCCAAAGTATGCTGACAAAGTTCTGGTATACTTATAAGAATCCAAGAAAAGGTTGAACTGCAATAATATCTGTAGTTAGTTTGTCATAGATGTCCGTTCATAGTACATTCCCGGACGAGGGTGTAGCGATCGAGAATGTCTACAAGAAATGGGATTCAAGGGGGTCTTCCAATAGGGCGACGGATCATCAATATAACTCCTTTTTCAACTCTTCATCTCTTTCTGGCGTTTCAAATGGCGTCCTTCCCAAAATACCCTGTGTTTCCATACACGATATTCCAATGAAAGTGCATCTTCCAAGCCTCGGAATGCAAACTAGTCTCCCCACAAACTCGCTCCCTGCCGGCTACTCGCACCTGCAGCAGATTAGCTCCTGTCAGACCTGCACGCCTAACAGCAGACTCAACGCCCCCTACGTGTACCAGATAGGAACCAGGGACATATTCAAGGCGCCCTCTATTGCGAGAAGCAACAACTGGATGGCTTGGCTGTTCCCAATCACTTACCACATTCTCAGCAGGGACTGTAGACACAACTACCCCTCCCTCACAAAGGAGATCTTGTCCTCTCGGTCTCTGGAAGACGGGCTGGAACAGCTGGCGGGAGGAGAGGGGGAAGACAGAAATAAGCAACTCAGGAGAGAAGCTAAAAAGCTCCTCAAAGGGATCACTGCCCGAATAAGCGTTTGGGCTTGTCGTTTCGTTGGCATAGTTTTCCACACTTGTATGCCATTTTTTATAAAAAGCCTTCAGGTGAACAGAAGCCAAATCAGCGTTCTCACAGAGCTCTACAAACAGCACCCGAATACGACCTTCCTATACCTCCCCACGCACCAGAGCCACCTGGACTATCTCCTCATAACATTTGTCCTCTTCGACGCCAACCTGCCCACCCCCCTGATAGCGGCCGGCATGAATCTATTCATTCCCTTCTTCAGGTCGGTTCTCCGCTCGCTGGGCGCCTTCTACATCCACAGGTCCCGGGCCTCCAACTCGAACCCAGTGTACCCCCTGGTCCTGAAGGAGTACGTGACCGCGGCGCTGCGACACGGGTGCCACATGGAGTTCTACCCGGAGGGGACTCGCTCTCGCTCCGGGAAAGTTAACACTCCCAAGAATGGTCTCATGGGCCACTTCCTGGATGCCATCCTAGACAGCGGCGTGCAGGACGTGTATATAATCCCTACCACGATCTCCTACGAGTGCATATACGAGGATGGAATATTCGCAGAACTGATCGGAAAGGATAAAGTGCCCGAGAGTTTCATTCAGGTTGTCAAAGGGCTGTTCAAAGTATTCGCTCGTTATATCGGAGTTTCAAGAGTCGACTTTGGCCAACCTTTTTCCTTGCAAGAGTTTGCTAGGAGTGGCGCTATGGTGGACGAAAATGGAACTAAAATTACTAGATTTTGCCCTTACATTGAGAGTGATCGGCACCGAAAAGTTAAATGTTTGATGGGTCACGTGATGTACGACTGGACTCAGATTCAGGCCACCCCCGGCACCGCGGTTGTCTCCTACCTCCTGCTCAACGCCTACAGAGAGGGGACCACCCTCCCGCAGCTGGAGAAGGCCTACTCCGCCATACAGCAGGAGGCTCTCTTGCATGGGAGGATGTTCCTCAGCCAGCAGCCAGCCCCCCAAGTTGTCAAGAGCTCTCTCGACCTCATATCCCACCTGCTGCTAAAATCAGCTGACCAGGTGCCGCTATACAAGCCGAACCTCAGTCTGGAGCAGAGCCTGGAGCTCCTGTACAACAGCAACAAGGCTATATACCTGTTCATCAATGAAGCAGTGATCGCCTGCACGCTCGAGTCGCTTAAGAATGCTTTCACGGCCCTCACGCCTGGGGTGCCTGTCGCTCTCATTTCCAGACAGCAGCTGCTCCAGAAGGCGCGCGTGCTGTGCGCACACCTGTCCAAGGAGTTCGTATTCTCTCCCCCCTGCCAGGACCAGGGCTCCATGCTGCTGGACGCGGTCGAGCGGATGGTCACGCAGGAACTGTTCCAAGTGAGGGAAGCGAATGTTCTCACCTCTCACGAGCGCGGGTTGTTGCGTGTGGTGGCTCTAACGACTGTACACGGCGAGGAGGAGTGGGAGGGGGAGGATAACACCATGCTGATATTGAGCCAAGCGCCAGAGCACCAAAAGTGGCTAAGTATGTTCAGTGCCTCGCTCTCTCCCTACATACTCTCCTACTGCCTCAGTGGGGAAGCGCTGCAGAATATAATCGAAGGGGAACAAGGCGATATTTGGCCCGCGAAAAAGAAGGATCTGGAAAAGGGTATCCATAAAACCGTTTGTAAAGGGGCCTTGAGCGAGGGTCTCCCGGAAGCATGCTCGATTGAGATAGTGCGTAGTTGGTTGTCACACATGGCTGAGTCAAAAATACTGATTGAGAGTAACGAAGGATGGGAGTACACACTTAGCTCATCTGCTGAAATAAAGGAATGGAGAAATTCTATAGAAAGTTTCAGAATAAGAAAAACCCCTTAACATCTGCTGAAGAACACACCATTCGAAATATACATAATTACTTACTATCCTATCCCACTTTAGTGTTGTGGCACAATCTCGTACATACTTAGTGATACGAACGAAGAGTTTAATTGTCTTTGTATTGCATATATGTAGAAGCTTTTCAGGAATATATTAGATTGATTCCTTAAATTAATTAATTAATTAGTTTACTCTTTTCTATAATTACTAAATTACTATATCACTGCTACTGTTTATAGACTGTAGACTAAATATTAAGTTGCTTTGGTAGAATAGACAATAGTTTAATAAACTCAAGCTTTTACCTACCAAAATCAAAACATTGACAACACTAATGTAAGATTGCTATAATGTTGTTGGCTTAAATTATTTATCTGTTTTCATTCAACTTGATGTTTGTGAGAAGGAAAGTAAAATTTTAAAACTACAATACATAAAAACACAAAAATAATAAGAGAAGTTTACTAAAAGGATAAAATTCGCAGCTCGCAATATCGAATAACCACTGCAGGTGCTTCCATATAACCCATTACATTATACCAAGTTATAAGTGATGCAAGTTGCCACAGGTGTAGCGATAAACATTGTTGATAAGCAGAGAAGAGGAGTCGGGTTTGTTGACACAGTTGGAAACCAAAGTCCTCTTTCCAAATTCGTTCATTGCGAAGGCTGAATTGTCGCATTCAATCATTTCGCGTTTAATTTTGAATGCGTCTTGTCCGATCTGGCCTAAGCTACCGGTAGTAGGAGAGATCATTTGAATTTCAGAGGGGTCTTGTCGACTCTCGAGTTTTCTCTTGTTTGTGAACCAGGTGTAGATGCGTGTCTCGTTGATTCGCTCCCACTCGCCATCCGGGATGTTCCAGGGACGGTCCTCCGCTATCGCCTGTTCTGCCTCGTTGCAAATCCTAGCCAGCTCCAGTCTCTGCTCACGTGTCGGAAAACGGTTTTTCTTGTACGCTTCCGTTAGGATCTGAATAGCGATGTTCGACCATTTCCACCTGGGCCTCCTCCTCTTAGCGGACTGACTGGTGCTCGGCGCCGACGGCTCCTGGCGGTTCCTTATCTGGTGCCGCTCGAACCAGTTGTACAGCTTGACACGTTTTGATGTTTTCATTGGAGTTCCTCGGTTGAAATGCTGTGACAGGTGACTCTGGTTTAAATTCGTTGCTTCGACCAATTCCCTTTGTAGCACATTGTTCTGTGTCATATAGCTCTTAATTATTCTCGCGACTGTTAACGGCTCTTGTTTAAGCAGTTCGCTAGCCAGCTCCCCAGGCAGCTCGTCGTCTTCCTTTTGTAATTGCGAATCGTTTCCCCCGTTCATATTCTCGTCGCTATCCATCCCGCTACTGGTTATTAGATCCTGCTCCTGGTGCTCGTCGAGAATCCTCATTAGAATATCCCTTGTGATGCCCTTCTCCTTTAGCAAGGCTTTAACTGTTTCGAATTGCTCCCAACTCGGCTTCGCTTGTTCTGGCTGCACAGATAAGAATACGTTCTCATCAGCGATAATCGTATTGCAGGGAACTGATATTTGGGTTGCATTGGGGCTGGATGTTGTTAGCATTGCTAGCGTGGGGCTCAACTGGTTCAGGTCAAAATTTGCCTCGCTTAGGGGAGATTCGCTGAACGCTTCATTTTGCAAATGATAAGAATTATTCATTTCTCCACTTCCAAGTGACTCGCTCAAATTCAGTGAACTTATCCCATTTTCGCTGTCAGCGCCCAGACTACTCGTGTCTGCGGACACGGTCTGGCTTAACAGCTGAGTTGATGACAGATTAGATGTAAATAAATTGGAATCGATGTTGAAGGTAATTGTTGTGGATGGATTGGAAGCAAAACCAATTTCATTTTTGTGAGCTAGGACTTCATCGCGATACGTCACTTCGGTAGTGAAGAAAGTTTCGGCTGTACTCTCCCGTTCTATGCAACCCTGAGAGTCCATTTGTTGAGTTAACTATTATACACAGCGTATGTCAGCTCTACTAATATTAATTTAATATTAACAGTAAGTAGAAAGTATTTATACTATGATTGGGTAACAGAGTCAATTTGGTTGTTGAGTTAGAGTTAAACTGATCACTTTTTCTTGATAAAACTCAACACAAATTAACCATCTTGTAGGTATCTATTTCAGCTCATTAGAATAAACTCGAAGATGTAATTATAGTTTAAAATACTAGTTTAATGGTTTAGGACTATTATCATCGAAATCTGATTTTTAATTCAACTGTTCAAATCAAACATCAGCATAAAACACACTCAGTACGCAATGCGGGCATAAAAATATTTACAGACATAAGCAATAAGGAAGACGGCAGTCCGTTTTATTAACAGCAAATTGCGAGGTTATTATACGGGATTACGGAATAATTCTACTATAAAAAGACCTATAGCAATTCTTTCGATAAAAATTCGATCGCAACACTTCTGCCATCTTCAGATAATATTAATTATTAGATGTATTTGGCACTATAGAGGGGTACATGATTACAATAGGGGGGGCACTGCGTCTCTCAAAAAGGCTTAGCGAGAACATTATATCTTAGTAAACTTAGAAAACTTACCAAAAATTTCCAATCAAACTAACGTTTAGCAAAATGTAAAATAGTCAAATAGAATAATATTACTACAAATATGTTTTGTCAGTACATATTATGAGTTACTGCAAATAATAATGGATCAATAAGAAGTTAGAATCCTAATGCTTAGACATTATTTATTGTTGCGTTAGTTAATATATCAATAACATTAATTTAAAGACATGGCATCAAAGTCTGCGATACGAGTTATGATATTTTTGGGGTCTGGGAGAGAAGGGCGGATGGGCGAGAGAGTGGCCCAGATGGTGAGGAAAAATCTGGAAAGCAAAAAAGTGGAAATTTCTTTTATAGATCCACTGACACTTGCTCTGCCCATTGTAACTCAGCCCATCCAATTCACAAAGGACCCGGAATTAGTGTCAGAGCAATTGAAAAAGTTCCACGAGGAGATTCTGAAGTCTGACGCATACTTTTTAATTTCTGCAGAATACAATGGCGCTATGTGTCCCGGACTCACCAACTGCATTGACTACTTCCCTCCCGCTTCCTATGCGAACAAGCCGTTTGCAATCGCTACCTACTCAATGGGTCCATTTGGAGGTGTGATCGCAGGGAGCACACTGCGTCAGGTTATTTCTGTCCTGGGAGGGTTGGCCATCCCTGGTTCTCTTGTTATTCCCGAGGTACAGAAAGCTGTCAGTGAAGAAGGCATTGGGAACGAGCGAGTGGAGAAGAAAACGGAAACAATGGTGAATCTGTTGCTTTGGTATACCGAGGCTATTAGAAGTCACAAGGAAACGAACCCTCTTCCTAAATAGCCAGAATGATATAGGCAGTTAGTAATTGGTATATTTTACACAATTATTCCTGGTTGAGTTAGCAAACAGATACACAACTAACTAGTATATTTCATATTGGATTTCTTTCAACTTAGATATTCACTATAAGATAATTATCAATTATAACTATTTATTCTGGTTAGAAATCAGCCTTCTAAAGTCGCCACTAACAGTTGACAATAAGTTCACAGTCTTATTTGATGAGTTTCTGCTCTAGTAATTGAGATATCGAATAATTAACTTCTAATTATATCAGTCGAAATAGTAGCTGCAACATAGGCCCATACCTAGCGTCTTATCGTATCAGATCAGGTATGTCTGATCAGATCCATGACCTAATCCATTTGGCATTAGAGACTTGTACGAGATCTCTTCAATTAATTGAATTTGTTAGTATATGTACGACTACATTCCAAACTTAATAACATTCCCATTCAATTAATGAGCTGCTTAGCGCACCAGATTGACTGAAATCCTAATAATAATACATTAAATTATTATCGAATGACTTCAGTAAAGCTCTTTGGAATCTGATATAAGGTCTCGTTATGCTCTCTTCAAATCGATTCCATATATTAGACATGTTTCTAGTAAATAGCAAATAATAGTATAGTTGCAAATACTTATGATAAATCGATAGGTATAAATGGACCCCTCCCTGCAACAAGAGCCCCTCACCAATCACTCGACAGCTGACAACCTGGATACAGAAGGCCACACTCCCGACAACAACACCACGTCTACAGCAGAGACCGAGAGAAGTGGAGACTCGCCTCTTCCCATCGGCAGGACCAGCACACCCGACCTACAGGACACTCTGGAAGCCGACTCGAGGCGCTACTGTACACACAGCGATACAAACAGTGCGGCTCTAGTGGAGTACCCTTCTGACGACTTGCAGATTGAGCTCAGGGAGAGAGACAGGATTAGACTTGTCGAATCACTTTTGAGCAAAAACTCTGACCCTCTCCCCCAGACCTCTGAAGAGGATAAACTAATAAAAGGAGAGCAATCTGACGAGGTTATATTTCCCAGCGACAACGTGTTCTATTCGGAGCTCAGAAACAAGAACATCCCAAGTTCTGCTCCTCACAGTCCTTCTGTTGCCTTTCCCGCCAAGAGAAAAACCGAACGAAAATCTCTGTTTGGACCCCCCAGTCTCCCGCAAATGTACCATGGCCGCGCTTCCGTATTCTACGCGCCTCTCGACGACGAGTTTAGCTTCGCGAGTGAGTCCGGGGCTCCCAAGTCCGCTAACGCTAAGAGCCCGCCCTCCAAGCGACACAGCAGCCTGCTGGCCTCCAAGAACCAGCACCCGATCCTCTTCGAGCTCTCCTGCGGCGAATCGGACGCCGGACAGAACCTGAGCGTCGTGGAGCGCATAGAGCGCGAGTACAAGATAAAGGAGGGAACTGTTAAGCTCTTCAACGCGGCCAAGAACCTCCAGCAGTCCATGGATGCCGCAAAGTCCTTCTTCACCTCAAACGCAAAGATAATCGCTCTTCTCCGACAGCTCCAGTCCTGCAAGGTGGAGGAGCGCGAGCAGCTGGACGAGGACAGGACCGACCCCTTCGGTCCCAATAGCGACCCCTTTGCCCCCAGTAACGACCCATTCGGTCCCAGCGTGGACCCCTTTGCCGTGAGTGTGGACCCGTCCCTCCTGAGCCTAGAGCTCCCCCCCGAATCCTCGCGAGCCACCATCTCGCTCTCGCACATCCGCATCCCTCTGGAGTGGCGCGAGTTCGACGGACTGAAGAAGCGCATCGAGACGGGGTGGGTGTTCTGCCTCTTCAAGCTGGACGGTCAGGTCGCGGACACGCAGACCCTGCTCCAGATCGACAGGAACACAAACGACATCAACTTTCCTGACGTCATCATATTCCCTGTTCCCGTCACACACGAGTTCCGCTTGGAAATAGAAGTCTACTTCAGCCAGGGTCTCTTCTCCGGGAAGGACGCCGGGGGCGGGCTCTCCAAGGGGCTGAAGGGTCTCAAGTCTAAGGTGACACATTATGTATACATACAGTGAACTCACGTTATAACGAAGTCGGATATAGCGAAATAACTGCTATAACGAAATAGATTAATTATTATCCGCTTATAAGGAATATCCGGATATAACGAAGAAATTTACAGGTACTTCGTTATAACGAGAGTTGACTGTAGTACACTATTTGTACCTGTATTGAGTTGTGTGTGTTTAGTGGTCCACAGACTCGCTGTCCAGCGGCCAGTCCGGGTCCTACGACAGCCCCTCCAACATGCCGCGCTACCACCTGGCCGGGTTCTCCTCTCTCGCCCTGGGAGACGTCTCGGAGGGACTCTTCACCTACAAACTCAACAAGGGCGCTGTCGGGTCCAGCCCCTCCGCGGCAACTCACACCTTCAGCAAACAGCTGCTCCCGCTCTGGGGACAGATCTGCTGCCAGATATACGTGGTCCCCACCGGCGCGAAGGGCTCCCGCCTGGAGGGCTTTGTAGACCTCCACACGATGATACACGAGTCCCCCGTCTGGAAGCACTACTGGTGCGTGCTGAGACAGACGACCTTCTTCTTCTGGAACAGCCCCGATGACGTCAGAGGGCCGCACATCTGCAGCCTGCAGCTGGGGGGACACATGGAGGTGCGGAGACCGCGGGCGGAGGACGGAAGCTTCCGGAAGAACAGCTTTATCATATTCGACAGCGACACCTCGCAACACGCGATCTCTTTCGCGAGCAAAGAGGAGAGAGTCGTGTGGAGCAGAGAGGTGTCTCGCTGCATCCGCGACATGTTAGTCTGGCAGAACTACGCAACTAAGGTAGGACCACTATCTTAGCTAATGCTGCTGTACAACTGGGGCATGCCAGTTAATAATTATGTGCTTATTCTATTGCAGTGTCAAATAGTGCCTGAACTCTTAACCAGTAAGAAAAGCTTCAACAACAGAACCAAGAGAGTGGCCAGTCCCATTGAATCTCTGAGACAGTCCATAATCGGTGTCCCCGAAAGCTGCCGGGAGGGACACGCGAAAAGATGTCTCAGCACTAACGCACTACTGTGATTAATCCTGTTAAAAACCGCAGAATTGATTTTAACCAGGTTGTGTTGTCAATTATATTGTAAGTTGTTTAATAATGGAGATATAGGAATCTTTGTGATGGATTATTTGAGTTATTTTTATATGTACAAATGTTTATTGAATAGTTTATTTCAGTCAAATTTGCATGATTTGTAACTTTATAATGTGGAAATTCAATTAATAATGAGTTCTGTATACAAATGTATGTTAGAATCATAATACAGTAGAACCTCGTTAGTACGAACACGGTTAATACGAATTTCCGGATAAGACGAACAAACAGTTCCACAAAATCAGGTCCCTACAATGGCTATTCAATGGGTATTAGTCTCTAAAGTGAACAAACTTTTACCGTCCGTTGGTGTTAGTATTAACGAGGTTCTACTTGTCGTAGTTACGTAGTTACTTTTATCAGTCATCAAGTTGCGAAGAACCTGTGAATGTCAGCATAACTAATTGGGTGGGCTTCTACTACCAATAGGTTTATATCTTAGTTTGTTAGTATTTAGGATTAGTTACTCATACTCAGTTGTTGTAACTTGCTATTTAGTAATCTATATTCGCTTATATTTATTCCCTACTACTTAACACTTCTACTGATATAATTAGAACTAACAAAGGAATGGCAGAAAGTGACGTGAAAGGACCTTTGACTCTGGGTGCAACTTTCCCTAACCTCGAGGTGGACACCAGTAGTGGTCCGGACAAGCTGAAACTGTACGATTACTTCGGAGAGGGCTGGGGAGTCCTATTTTCGCACCCAGATGATTTCACGCCTGTCTGCACCACTGAACTTGCGGAGGTCGTAAAATTGATTCCCGAGTTCAAAAAGCGAAATGTGAAAGTTATCGCCCTCTCATGCAACAGCACACAATCTCACAAGGATTGGATAAAGGATATCCAAGACTTCGGAAAATGTCCGGGAGACTTCCCTTATCCCATCATAGCAGACCCGGGACGGGACCTGGCTGTCCGCTTGGGGATGCTAGACCCTGTCGAGAAGGACAAGGCCGGCCTCCCTCTCACCTGCCGCGCGGTGTTTATAATCGGACCGGACCGGAAGCTCAAGCTCTCCATCCTCTACCCCGCCACCACGGGACGGAACTTCGCCGAGATTATCCGCGTGATAGAGTCGCTACAGCTGACTGCCGGCAAGAAGGTGGCCACCCCTGCCAACTGGCAGAACGGCGGGGAATGCATGGTGCTGCCTTCTGTCTCCCCTGATGACGCGGCTAAGCTGTTCCCTCAGCACCGCGTGGAGAAGATGCTATCGGGAAAGCCGTACATGCGCTTTACCCCGCAGCCTTAATTCTGCTCTCGATCGATAGGCCTCTAGTTCGTACTTCTTATATTCGTATTTTATTTGTATTCGCTTAGGTACATAATTATTTTTATAGATACTATTATATTGGTATTATATTTACCAATTAGGCCACATTTATATTGATATTATATTTGCTAATTAGGCCACTTTTATATTGATATTATATTTGCTAATTAGGCCACTATTATATTGATATTATATTTGTTAATTAGGCCACTTTCATTTGATATAATATTGACTATTAAATAGCTAAATGCCGAACTAAATTATTTCTAGTAAGGTTGTGTTCTTAATTTGGAGGGTCACGTATATAAATCCCTTAATTAACGAGGTTCTACTGTATTTGAATTGTATTCCTAGCTCAGCAGCGAATAAAGTAGAATTTTGGTGCGTCGTATGGCAAAACGTCTGAGAAGTGTGAATGGCTTTGATAGTTCGAGTAAGAAGAAAGTTTGTGATACTAGTAAGTTAATACATTACTTGGTTCTAATAACAAATTGTAGCATATAATATTTCTAGTTGTGGCAACCTTGCTAGTATTATATTAATACAGTATCAATACTAGTTTGTTGGACAAATAAAAGCTAATTATGTGTACATTGTACACACTTATGCAAATGAACTCCTTTAGACCCAGTAAGCAAACTAAAATGCCCGAATGGAGTTCAATTGATTTTGGACGAAAAGCGCCACAGAGACGCACAGCAGAGAATAACCGCAGATCCTCCTAGAATTAATTTTAAACTCCTCCGCACCTTTTTCTCGAGTCGAGAACCGACAATAATCAGCAGTCTGGCTTTTAACTCGAGTGGCACTAACTTTGCTGCTGGGGGCATCAACAAGAAGATCAAGCTGTACGACTGGGCATCTTGTCTTAGCAATAAAGACCATCCCTCTAATAATATTATTGTGTCTAAAGAAATTGAAAACTGTTCAAAGGTAATCCCAGTTCATTTGGTATAGCACGATAACTATTTGGTGTAGCACGGTAACTATTTGGTTTTATAATTAGGTTTCTTGTTTGCTATTCCGTCCCTCGACTGACGAGCTGCTAGTTTCTTCCTATGACGGTTGCATTCGCAGATTCGATCTGTCGCACAGACTCGCCGCGGGGGATCCCATCTACTGGCACGAGAAGCGGGTCTGGTCTATCGATATTCATCCCGAGGGGCCGGACATCCTCGCCTCGGGCTCTGACGACTGCAAAGCTATTCTCACGGACATACGGTACAGCCAGGGCAGGTACGAAAATGCTACATTAATATAGCCAGGTGATTAATCCTGTTTGTCACTTTGTCACCAGGTGGCCGTCTAAGGTGTTTAAAACTGAGAATAGTGTGAGCTGTGTTAAATTCCGCGGAACGAACCAAATCTGCATTGGCTGTGCTGACCACTCAGTTCAGCTCTTCGATGTCAGGAACCCTAAGCACGCGCTCATGTGCACCAACCAGCACGAAAAGGCGGTCTCCTATGTCGCCATTTCCCACGACCAGATCGTGTCTGCCTCCATTGACAGCACCCTGCGCTGCTGGGCAGAGGACGGGACCTGCGTCAGGAGGTACGCGGGACACATCAACTGCAGGAACTTCACCGGACTCTCCTGCACGCGTAATGTGATCGCGGTCGGGTCGGAGGACAACAGAGTGTATTTCTATGATAAGCACCATAGCGAGCCCTCCAGCTTTTTCCCTTTTGAAAAGAGATCCGAACACAGCACTTTCACCGCTTCCCTCAGTTTCCATAACGATAATGAACACTTATTGGCAGCTAACAGCGTGGGCTGCATTGCTATTTTAAAAATTGGTAAATGAAGGTATATTTTGTGTTGTACATTTAATAATTTGTATATCTGTGTTAACTGATAAGTACTTATTCAAATCATCATTCCTTTTCATCCAAGTATTTTAATATTATATCTGTCGATGTTGCGTAATACTAATTACAGTCAGGTTCTTTTATTATGAACATTAAATGGACCAAAAATTGTGTTCATAATGGAGAGACTTCATAATGACGAAATATTGTTCACACAATAATAAAGATTAAGTGTACATTATTTGAAACTTATGAACCATTCTTAAACCATTAATTAATAGGTTATTTCTTATGATAATATTATGATTATTATTGTGTAACATAATCTATAAGTTTAGGTAATTTCCAGTCCTGATTACTATACAAGAGTTGTCTAAGGGTATTTTAGAAAATTTTAGTGCACCAGGAAATTACCTGATTACATTGTTTAATATACCCTCTTTAAAGCTGTTGTTGTGAGATCCTCTGGTCCACTAATACGGTGAGATCGAAAATTACTTTACTCCGTCATATAAACGTGATGCAGCACGGCAACCATAAATATTTTTATTTATTTAATTAAACATAATTAGGCTGTTAATTAACATTAAATATCAAGTAGTAAATTATACTATGGTGTGTTTACTATTTAGTATTTAGACTAGTGATACGTAGTGTGGTGCTATATATAGTGGTGTTCTTCAACCATATTTGAATTGTAAATAGTTATAACTTATATATATATCATCAGACACAAACTGAAATTTTTGTCATGCTATGCTACACTAACCAAGCTGTCCTAATTTGTAATTGGTTGGTTGGTCACTTAGTCCTGTATGAAATTTGCAAGCGAGAAGAATATTGTAACCGCGGCCTTCTATTAAGCAAAACACAGTCTGCAAAAAGCCAGCACAATTCTCAGTCGTTCTATCAGGGAGCTTGAGGTGTGTCGGGTCCAATCGCCGCAATAGGAATATTTGTACCTCTATGGAAAGTAGAGCTAATTTTGGAAATTATTGAATTTACTCTTTAATTGAAGATGAAACAGATGATCCTGACTCAAATATAGTAGACTTTCGTTAATACGAACATCATGGGATCATTGAAATCTGTACATATTATCCGGTATTCTAATTAATCGCATTCAGTTGCATGCATTTGTATAGGCGAGGGGAAATACAACTTTGTTCGCCTTATCTGTGTTCGTATTAATTAATTAACAAGAGTATACGTATACTGTACATTAGAACAATATTAGATAGTATAAATACAATGAAACTTTCAATTCTACCAAAGATACTTGTTATTAGTATGTCTGATCATGAGTCAATATATTCAGCCCTATTCCCATTTAATTAATCATCAAAATGCTAGAAATGATCCTCCAGTAAAATCTGATATTTCGTCCAATCTTTCTTCCTTTAATACGTCTGCTCCAACAAGATCTGATCCTCGATCCCACAACATTCACCCCTTAGCCCAAACTCTGCCTCCTAATAATTATATTACCACTGCTCCCGTTTTACAACAGACGCCTCGTTTTAACTATGCACTTCCCGTGCAAATTAAGCGAGAAAACCTTTCCAGAAGATCTCCCACTTTTCCTCCGCACAGTACTACACACAGTACACAGTACTATGCTTATTCCCCGGACTCGTCGGAATTCCGAACCCAGACTACGCCCTTCATTTCGCTAGGAGAAAAGCCTAACTACTCACAGCCTCACAAACCGCCCGCGTCCCAACCATCAGAACCTAGTGCTGCGAGCGCTCCTCTGGAATTAGAAAACAAGCAGTGTGCAAATTGTGCGGAATTAGCCAAACTAGTGGAAAGGTTAGAAAAGAAAGTACAGGAGTTGTCGAAACAGGTTGAGAAACCGGTTAGTACCAATGGCACCTTCACGTGGCGTATCCCAGACGTGTCCAAACAGTCGGATGGCTGCCTAGATTCCCCTGTGTTCTACACCTCCATGCTCGGGTATAAGCTGCAGGGGAGCGTCTACCTGAGAGGGGACAGGGAATCAGCTGGGAAGTGCGTCTCGGCTTACATCACTCTGTTGAAGGGAGAATACGACAGCTTGTTGGATTGGCCGTTCCAATTCCCAGTGAGCATCTCCCTCATAGACCAGTCTCTGAAAGGGAAGGATTTTGTAAAAACATTTCAACCAACTCGGACGAGTTCTTGTTTCAGGCAGTCTTTCGATGATATAAAGCGTCCGACTGGATTTCCTGATTTTATGCCACTGGCCGATCTGAAAGATCCCTACTTAGTCGATGACACATTGTTCATTAAGTTTATGGTTAACCTTCCTCCTTCTGGGTAATTAGGTTCTTATGGTTGCAATAAGGTTGTCTTCTCCGGACTTGCCTGCTTAAATAATATAACTTATTAAATAATAGTGTTATTGAGTAACTGCGTGTAAAAGCTTTTGCTAATTGTCTATGTTATTGTTTGATGCATAAATTATAAATTGCTTTTGACTAATCTTTTCTTCTTACAAATGAACTTTAGGAATTTGTGGGGTTAAGTATATAATTAAGAAATAATAAATTGATAAATTGTATTGTTTCATGGAATCTTAACTAACAGTTAGTTACATACAATTACAAAACTACAAATCCATATGGGCTCTACACCCCATGATTCTATAAATACTCTTTCTAAATATATCGGTGTTGACTTTAGTTTGGGTAGGATAGCAATAAATATATACTGTATTTCAATGCCATACTTTGCTACTGCGACTATTGAAACAGTACAACCTCCAAGAAATGAACATCTCCAAAATATGAACACTTTTTCTCGGTCCCAAATTTCCCCATTGCTTTAGACACACATTATGATAACTCATGAAAAGTGAACACCTCTCAAAAGTAAACATTTTGGCTGGTCCCCAGGGTGTTCACTTTCTAAAGTTTACTGTATATTGAATACGTATGCCTAATACACGTACGGTGTAACCCCTATAGAGATTATAGTTGAATGGCGATGCAGCAGTCCCTGTCAGGCTCTCTGCGTGGGTCTCTCAGGAGCTCTCTCCAGAGCATAAACCTTGTTTGGAAAAAGGAGAAAGCGACCTTGGAGAGAAGGCTCCAATACTTCGATGAGTCCGGATCTACCATAGTGCTCGTTTGGAATCACAAACGATCGTTGTATGAGGGAACAGCTGAGATGTCTCTAGGTATAGTGAGACCATATTTAGCGCAGCTATTCCCTTTAATTCGTTTCTATAGGGCGGCATTCTGGGTCTCTGTTCATATCGGATCAGGGCCTGGAGCCGACAAATCTCTTCGAGGTGGACAAGCAGGAGATTGGCGTCGTACAGGAGATTCTATTGCTAATCAACACAAATCCTGTTGTCCCAGACCCTGTTGTCCCAGATCCTGTTGTCCCAGATCCCTGCTTTACCCCTACCACGCCTACCGTCCCATACATGCCCCCACTCGGGGACCCCACTCCCACCGATAGCGACTCGCAAGTTCCTCTCGACCTCAAGCTAATACGTATGTTCCTGACTTCTGTGTTGTTGTTGTTGTTGTTGTTGTTGTTGTTGTTGTAGTTAAGCACAGCTGTTTCTTTAGATAGCAGACCCCTAGTAGAGCCATTGCACAGTGATGTGAATGGGGGAATGGAATTAGAAGCGCCCCCAGCTGATCTTAAGATAACAAAGGAGAATAGCCGTCTCCAGGACGAGGTCATAAGATTGGAGCAGCGGTGTGAGCAGGCGAGGAGAGAGAAACAGCTGATTAAGCAGGAGAGCTTCGAGATAGACGAACAGCTGGTATCGGCCCTGGAGAGCCTCTCTGCCTACCAACAGAAGCAAACTCTGATGGATGAGAGATACACCGCTTTCACGCGGGAAGCCCGCATAATGGAGGAGGCAAACCAGGGAATGAAGCTACGAATAAATGAAATGGAAATAACGGCTGCCAGGGACCACGAGACGTTTCTGCAGATGCAGCTCGATCTGGGAAGCAACAGCGAGCAAATACAGAAAATGTATGACGAGAGAGACACGCTGTTCGCGAAATATAACTGCTTGGAGCAGAGTCTCGCGACTACCGAGAGGCGAGAAATAGCGCAGACACAAGAAATAGATCGGACTTCGGAGAAGGAGAGACTCGGGAGGGAAACTGAGATTCTCAGAGAGAACTGCGAGAAGATGCGGGACCGGGATATCCCCAGTTTGCAGCGAGACGTGGAGGAGCTCAAGCGACAGCTGATCAGCAACGAGCGGCGGCACCAGGGGGAGCTGCAGCTGGCCACGCAGGAGCGGGACAACTTCAGGCGCGAGCTCGCGGTTAGTGGCACCAGGAACCCAGACGGGCGGAAACGAATCGACCAGCTGGAGGGGGCAGAGAACGAGAGAAGAGACCCTGTGGCGCTGATGGACAAACTCTCTCACCACTTCGACGACTGCTCCGCGTCTCTGCGCGTGCTGGTGCAGCTGCTGGAAGCGACCGTGGCGGCCAAGGACAGCCAGCTGGACCGCCGGTCGGGAGAGCTGAGAGACGCCAGGATTAGGAACGACAGACTGGTGGAGGAGGTGGTGTCTCGGGGGCATCAGATATCCAGCCTCTCTGACAGATTCCAATCCATCGTGGCTAAGCTAGCGCCGCTACAAAGCGCAAGGCATCTAATTGAGGAGATAGATCGCGAAATAGACCCCTCGATGGAGCCTGCGGCCGCTCTACTCCACCCCTCCAGAGACCAGGGGGCCAACCCCGCGAATGTAACCCTCCCCTCTCCAGCTGATCTCATCAAGTACGAACCAGGGATTAAGAGTTTGTATCGCGGACTCACGAGCATCACCAACAAGCTAATCGACTTCACTGACACTCCAGTCAGCGTATCAATGATGAACTACCTCGAAAACCCAAAGACGCATATTGGGAATCAGGTTATTTGCATGATCCATGGTAACTATCTGATCGGCACGTTAAAGACTGTATTTCAGTTCCGACCCTCGGTTAGCGGTCTGGGAGCTCTCTCGCCGATCACCTACGCTGGAATAGAATTCGACGCGCCTGTTGGTACGAGCAATGGCAGCTTCAAAGGTGTTACATACTTTGAGTGCCGCGAAAACTATGCAGAGTACACCTCTTTAGAAAATGTGTATATACACGTGTGAATGGATCCCAAATTACTTTGCTCTATCTTGTCAGTTTGAAAAACGCTATTTGAACCTTTTATGTAGATACGTATGTTGAGATTTTTACTGTTATTACAATTTTTTTAGCATACTAATTGTTTGTAAAGTTGAGACACTATTTGAGAATCCCAACTAATATACATTATTTAGGCCCAATCGGCATGTCTCTCCCGCGAGTAACCACTCAGCAGCCGCCTAACGTGGACCCTGTCAAAGCCTCGCCCGCCTACGGGCTGGGTGCGCTTCCGAAGATAAATCGCGAAATTAACCAGGAGGATCTGCACACGCGACAAAAAGCGCTCAACCTCTTAGCAGACATGCTGCACTCTCCCAATAACATCGTAGCGGCCATCAGAGTCGGAATCGTTAAGAGTTTGAAAGTTGTCATAAAGGACGCAGATGACCATGTCCGCATAAAGTCAGCTGAAAACATGTTCATACTGGCAGGCCACGCGAAGGGCCGCGAGGCTCTATTAACCGCGAGGGTCATCGAGCCTCTCTCCCACCTGTTCGAAGACAAGGTGTACCGAGTGCGCTACCTGGTGCACTGCGTCCTAGAGACGCTCACCCGCGCGGGAGACGGCGCGCAGTGCGCCATAGACTGCAAGCTGATTCCCCGGTTGGTAGAGCGACTCCAGGTGGAGGAGGATTCCGTGAAAGAACTGATTCTCGGTTCTCTCTACAACTGCATGACAAGGGACACCATGGACGCTCTGGGATGCTCTGCGATGACTGCACTAGTCGCTTTGCTAAAGCACGAATCGCCCGTCATTCGCGGGAAAGCAGCCAGAGACATAATGGCCCTTAGTTTTCCTCACAAGGGAAAGGAATGCGCCGTGTCTGAGGACGCTATTCCCGACCTCGTGGCGCTTCTAGAAGATTCCAACACCTTCGTGCGAGCTCAGAGTTGCGGGGCCCTGATGAGTGTCACAATAACCACACCCGGCAAGAAGGAAGCCATCAAGTGGGGCGCAGTCCCTAAGCTAATTCCCCTGATCGGCGACCCTACCCCAGAGGTGCAGCTTAACGCGATTAAAGTTGTCACCTCTCTCTCCGAGGACCCCCGGGGGCGGGAGTCCCTCCTGGAGGCTGTCGACAAGCTCCGCGACGTGGCGGCTAGGTCCAGCGACGCCTACATCAGGAGAGCTGCCGAGGTGGCCGTTAAGACCATCACTTGGAAGCCATAAACACTTGTAACACTTGCTTATATAACTTTTGATTTATTTAAGTGCACTGCAGTAATTATACTCACTTAGCTTATTTACCAACAGTAGAGTCCTTGTTTAGGTGCAATGCGAACATAGCTAAGCATAGCGAGTAATGTTTGCATGGTTAGTGTCGCGTCGATTATGGGAGAATTGACAGCATTTGGATTCTCAGAGTTTCTTGTTGCTATTTATAGAATGAGCTTCCTTATATGTAGACGGTCTATAAAGCCCGTACATCTAAGCTAAAAATTTGTAGACAAAAGCCCCTGCCGTCTATGGGTAATACTATGTAAGCAAGAAAACCCGGTCTAGAAATAGACTGTCTACAATGACTCTACATATAAGTTATTTCTTATAGAATTCGCCTAATTATTCTGCAATTTCTAACATATACAAACTGTCAAATTCATTTGATAAAAACATAATTTTAATATTCCTATTTCCCATAATTTTGTTTGGTCTTTGCGTAAGAAGAGAGTACGCTCAGTATGTGTCGCCACTGTATGTACTTGTGTGTCTGGAAATGGTACATTTCTGTGAACTGCAAGTGCCACGGGGGATAGCCACTTGTGGTGAAAACTGGTCCGAATATAATGGCTAATTCGGGCGGAGAGAATCCAGATTCTCGGATGACCTCTCTCTGAAACTCCTCCACACTCAGTTCCCGCTTATTCCGATTGGCCAGGAATTCCGTGGCTACTCTTGCAATCGCTGGTTTCCCATTTGTTCTATCAATAAATATAACTTCTAACTCTCTGGCTTTGGCTTGTCTATCACTGTTCTCTGTTACTTCCTGGTTACCTCTGCACCTCATAGTTATTCTGTTCCGCACTCGAGTTACCTGTCCACACGACATACTGCCCAGATCTCTATGGAGCTCGTTCCTTATCTTCTTCCCCACTCCTGCCTCTGAGTATATCGTCACAGTTCTTATTTCTAGAGTGTAGCACCAGCTGAGCATCTCGGCTAGTGAGAAAGTTCTGAAACAAGTCTCATTGAAAATGAGAGCAACATGTGTAGGAATATTTTTCAATTTCTCTTTTGCTGTTAGAATCGCACCTTGCGAGGGAGCTTGATAAGTTGTGTAGTAAGAAGCAAATGCTGAGAGCAGATTCGTGTAACTGTAGAGTTTTAACCACCAATGAGGTCTGTAGAGAATCGATAGGAATAACAACAACAACAACAACAACAACAACAACAGGATTTGGTAGTACATTATTATTTACAATGGCTGTGTGCAAGAAGATACGAGTATTCATAGTACCAGAAAACTTGTGTGTCTTTATTTGATTCGTCAGTTGAATTCTTTGCTTTGATTCTATACCTAACAACTCAAATACGTCATTCAAAGTTTTAACATCCTAACACAAACACAAAGTATTATAAGCTATTGTTTGTTATACTATTTATGTACAAGTTCTACCAAATGAGTAGTAAAGATAACTTTGAAATGGTATCTAGACTGATTACGAATTTAGAGAGCAGACCTCTGCTAGAAGACATGGACCCGAGGTACCCTGTGCTGACCAAGAAGTCTACAAAGGAGGAGGTGGCCCTGTGGCTGGAGGAGGGGGGGTTTCTGGTGGCGCGAGACAAGCTGAAGGGGATCACCGGAAAGGAGCTCTACTCCACTCCCAAAGACGAGCTCAAGAAAATAATTGGGTTCGCGGAAACCGCGCGGCTGTTTTCGCGGCTTTTGAAGGAGAAGGCGCTGCTCCCAGCCGGCGAGCAGACCATCAAGGAGTCCGACTTCGAGCGGTTCATGCGCATCCGCCGCGAAGACGTGGACAGTCGGATCCCCACTGCCAACCCGGTCACTTCTTTCGACGTGCCCGCGCCTCCCAAGGCGACACGCCCCCTCATCCGCGAGGTGTTCGTAGAGCCCCACGAGTCCGGGAGGCACGTCGAGAAGGTAAAGAAACCCAAGGAAAAGCCGGGCGACGGTTCCTCTAGCAAGAAGACGCACGCTAAGCACCGAGAAGAGTCCGGCAAGAAGGGCCGAAAGCAGCGGGAGAGTCCGCTCTCCTCCGACAGCGAATCTTCCGAGGAGCGGAGGCACCGGCGCCACCACAAACACTCCAAGGAGAAGAAGTCCCGCGACAAGGAGGAGGGGAAGGGAAAGAAGGAGAGACACAAGAAGTCTCACAAGTCCCGGCAGTCCCCCCAGCGGCCTGAGTCCGAGAGCGAGACCGCCTCTGGGTCCGAGGGGGGCCCCCAGACCCCGCCCAGACGCGCCCCTCGCAAGAACAGACGGAGGCGAGAGCGCGAGCGGGCCCGGAGCCAGGAGAGGGACAAGAAGAAAGAGGAAGAGCCCGTGTCTCCCCCTGCCCCCCAGCCCCCGTTCCTCGACCCCCTCCGTCCCCAGATGTCCCCCTACGGACCTGTCCCTCCGGTCTTGTCGCGGCCGCACTACCCCGCCCCGTTTCCGGACCCCTACACCAACCAGCTAATGATGCAGCAGGCCCAGATCGCCAGGGCGGAGCAGGACCGCTTCGCGGCAGAAATGCGGCTGCGACAGCTCAAGTCCGGGTTCTCAGTTCCCGGGGCCCTCCCCTTTCCGCCCCCCATGCCGCACTTCCAGAACTTTTAACTTCTGAGCTTATGCTAGCTAACTACGACCTATTTATCAACACTTTGGTCATTTATTTTAGAATTGTATTATTTGTATTTCTAACTTATAATTGACACTTGGGATTACAGATTAATTAATTGCTTACCGGTAGCATTGCATGTCAGCTGATGAGTCAGATCCTGAATAAGCTCAAGAGCATCTCCCCCGAGCTGTCCCCCGACGAGCTGGTGAACCGACTCCAGTCGCTGGAGCTGGTGCTGGGGAAAATAGACCAGCAGGAGGGGGACCTCCCTCCCAGCATAACCAGCCTCTCCTCACAGCTGATCGACGAGGATATACTCAACCACAAGGACAGACAAGTGCGGTTTTCAACAGCCATCTGTCTGGGTGAGCTGTTCCGCATCTGCTGTCCGCAGCCGCCGTTCTCGCTGGAGGCGCTGAAGAGCGTGTTCCACCTGCTGCTGATCCAGCTGCGCGGCCTCTCCAACCCGAAGAGCTCTCAGTACGAGAAGCTCTGCTACCTGGTCGAGACCATAGCCGAGGTCAAGTGCTGTCTCCTCTGTCTGGACGTGGAGGGCGGCCAGGAGATCGTACTCGAGATATTCCAGACCGTATTCATGTGTCTGCACCAAGACCAGGGCAAGAGGGTATGCGTCCTGTGCTCTACAATGTCCGTGGGTTAATTAGTGTCTCCAATAGATCCAGGGGTTCCTGCTGGAGATCCTGCACTGCCTGCTGCAGGAGAGCGAGAACCTGCCGCCAGGGGTCCTCGAGACGATGCTGCAGTACCTGGTCGAGCCGCTCTCCAAGGAGAGACCCGTCGCCAACAAGATGATAGCGAAGCTCCTGGAGAAGTCCTTCAACCAGCTGGAGCAGTACATCCGCATCTTCTTCAACAACTGGCTGGTCACGGGCAGCAACGAGAGCGGGGAGCTCTCAACGCAGATGTACGAGCTGCTCTACCAGATACACGCGGTGCAGCCGCAGCTGGTCACCAACGTGCTGCCGCAGCTGGAGGTTAAGGTTAAGGGGTCGGAGGTGAAGGAGCGTCTGGAGGGCGTGCAGGTGCTGGTGCGACTGCTCTGCGCCAGGGACTTCCTGCTCGCCAGGAGCAACAAGCCCCTCTGGCAGATGTTCCTCAGTCGGTTCAGAGACATCGACCCGAAGGTCCGTCTGCTCTGTCTGCAGAGCTGCTCGCCCTTCTTCAAGGAGTCCGAGCTCCTTGGCAACCTGATCGAGCATTGGAATGACAGGCACTGTGACAGCGAGGAACCGATTCGGAAGGAGGTTATAAAGCTGGTGTCCATGGTCCTGGACAGTCCCGAGAGGAACACCCTGGTCTCCAAAGAGTGTCTCGTGCGTCTCTGCGATATTCTGAGGGAGCGCATGCTCGACAAGAAGTGGCAGGTGAGAAAATCCGCGATGGCCTCAGCTGCCAGCACCCACCTGAAGATCTGGTCGAGTGGCGACTCTCTGGACAAGATTGTGTCCTCTGCCACTTGTGTGGAGTGGGTGCTGGAGAAGCTGCTGCACCAGTACTACCAGCCGTTCAACCAGGACAAGTGCTACGTCACAACCCTCATCGTGAAACAGCTGTTCCCGGTGGACCCCGCCATTCGGTACCACGCCATGGTGGCCGCTTTCAGAGCCTGCAACGAAAACGCGGTTCTCGCGCTTACTGAGATTCTGCGGAAGAGAGTGGACACCGAAAAGTCTTTCAGGATTGCGGTTGATGCCAAGTTAGAAGGGCCAGAGAAGATGAATGCAATCCTACTCCTAGACAGATATGTGTCTGATAGTGAGCATCTAGACAAGTTCCTAGACATCCTGGAAAATGACAGAAAACTCGCGAAACATATCCGCGATATTCTGAAACCTAACCTGAGTGTTGAGTCGGGTCTGAAGGCGCGCGACCAGATCCTCTCTCTCCTGGGGGCGGAGCACCGGTGCCACGCGGTCGCCACGGCCCTGCTTGACATATCTATCTCCCCGATGGTTGACAGGGAGGGGGTGACGCTCCTGCTGCAGCTGGTCTGGACTGACCTCACGGAGAACAGCCCAGAGGGCGCCGAGAGCTCGCTGCGGCTAATAAAGCTGTTTCTGCAGAGCAGCCCGGGGCTGGTGGCCACTCAGGAGTCGCTTGAGAAGCTCCTGCAGCTGAGCCGCACGGACGAGCCGCGCGTCTCTCTCGCGGCAGTGGAGACGCTCTCGATTAACGTGGGGTCTCTCAGGAGCTGCTCCTTCTCGGTCCTGCCGCAGATACAGACGGCTATGGTCAGTTTCGCGACCCAGGGGGCCCCCGACTACGCGAAACACGCGGTGCGGTACCTGAGTGTGACGTGCAAAGATTCGCACTCAGTGCTGCACAAGGTGCTCATGCGGCTTAAGGAGAACCACATGGACTTTGAAGACGACAAGGTTGAGACCGCCATTACGTCATTCGGATGCATCGCTATGTTCGAGCCACAGATATTCACAAACAAACTTGCGAAGGAGATATTTAACAAGTTCATCGTGAAGGAGATAATCTGTAAGGACCGAGACTCGCCCGCTAAGGGCCGGCGCGGCAAGCATTGGGAGACGGAGAGCAGACTCTCTCGAGAGACGCAGCTCAAGCTGAGGGCCCTCAAGGCGCTCATGCGGTGGATGCTGGGCTGCGAGGACAAGGAGGACAGCAAGGTCCTGCCCGGCCTCAAGCTCTTCTGTGACGTCATAGAGAACGAGGGAGACCTCATGAACCAGGGACGACTGCTGCCTGCGGAGAAAGCGCACATGCGCCTCAAGGCGTCCACCTGTCTCCTCAAATTAGGTAGGAATACGGACAAATGGGTACACGGACAAATGACTACATGGACAAATGACTATGAGACAAATGACTACAGCACAAATGGGTACATGGTCGTCCGTATCCCATTTAGATACCAACCAATTGAGAATGCTATGTCATTTATAGATTGACTGTATTGTTTGTAGGCACGAACACAGAATGCCACAAGGCGCTCACTTATGACCAGTGGTACAAGCTGACTGCTACGGTCACGGATTCTTCCCAGAAAGTGAGAGAGATATTTATCCGCAAGCTGACGAAAGGCGCGCGGTCCCTGCACCTCCCCCCGCAGTACACGAGTCTGTTTTGTCTCACAGCACTCGACATCAACGTAGACGTGTACAAAGTCGCGAAACAGCAGTTCCAGAGATGTATTACATTTCGCAAGCAGCTGGTGGACCGCATCGGAGAGCTGAAGGTGGAGCCTGCGCTTATTCTCCCTGAGTACATCCTCCCCTACGTCATACACCTGCTGGCCTACGACGAAGAGCTCTCCAGCGACAACCAGGAGTCCCGTCGCAAGGCTGAGAAGTGTCTCTGGTTCACGCTGGAGCCGATTGTCCAGAAGACTAATCGCTACTCCTTCTTCATGAAACTCCTGAACACGATTAAGTCCACCCGCGAGGCGGTGCTGGACACGCCCGAGAGCACGCAGCGCCTGCACTCCGTCTGCGACCTGGTCGGGAAGATCCTCAGCACCAAGGTGCACCAGATATCCACGGACCAGTACACGGAACCCATCCTCCTGCCCAAGCACCTCTACAAGCAGGGCGTGCTCCCTCTCGAGGAGTCCGAGGGGTATGTGGGGTCTCCTCCGAGTAACCACTCCGTTATGGACACAGAGTCCCCTCCCTGGGGCTCTCCGCAAGAGACGCCGCGACTCATGTCCGAAGGGGACGGCTCCGCCCCTGTGTCGCCCAGCCAAGAGCCCATGAGCACCATACAGGAGAGCACTGTGGACACAGACAATACTGATCTCAACCAGGAAACTATAAACTCCTCGGACTCCAGTTCTCCACAAACTATTTCTGGAAAGAAACGAAAGCGCGCGCCAAGCGACGCGTTTCCCGATACTACCTCTTCGAGTGCAAACTCTGAGAAGTCAGGGGCAGTGCGAAAGAGTAGAAGGAAACGTATGTAGCTGCTTATTTATGAGTTCTTTCTTATTTGATTCAAGCTCTTACGCGTTCACCCACTCGGATCATTTGTTTGTTCATTCTGATCAACTCAGCTATGTGATTTGGTATGCTATTATCTCAATTCTCTATCGACACTTTTCACACTAATTAGTGAGCGATTTAGATTATAGAATTAGAAAATTGTATTTATTCATTGAAGTCCCAAATTTCATTCATTAATAAATTGCAAATTACAATTGGCTGAAATTTAAATCCTAAGTATCACTAATTTCTCCTTTTTAACGAAAATATATTCTAATTAAGTCTCATTATTATCCATTTACTTCACAAAGACTGTTTTGTACTTGTAAATTACATACTAATTCATTCTTATTTCCATGGAAGCATTACTCTGTTATCTGATTAGAAAGTACCTAACTAGAAGAGGATAAAATGGCATCATACAGTGACCGAGTAGATAATATTAGCAAGGAATTTGAGGAGCTACATGCCTCACTTAATCTAGCAGAGAAGCAGATTATCCAAAGTTTTTCTGATAACATTACTGAAAAAGAACGATTGTCCATTAAACTTGTCACCAGCTTTAAGGAAGTTGAGAATGCAAAGGCATATGCTGAGAATAATATTGGAGACAACGAGTTAAAGAGTAGCATTCTCCGCGACTGCGATTCCAAGCTAGCTAAACTGAAAGTAGAGAAGTCAGATCTCGAACGGTTATCGTGTACACGTGTTATTTGGTCAGATTTGGGTCTCGAGGGATTGCAGTCACAGCTCGGGGCGATAAGGGCCGTGTCCACTGTCGAGAAACCTCTCCCAGACCTGACAAACCCCAAGTGCTCCGGAGGTGGGATTGGGCAGAACTTGAACTGGCCCAACCACATAGCTATTGATGAACAAACTGGTGAAATATACGTGTCTGACATCCAGAATTCTGTAATTCAAATATTTGATTTAAAAGCCAAATTTATCAGGACCTTTGAGCACAGTTTGTGTCGGCCTCGTGCGATTTTAATCCGAAACTCCAAACTGTATGTAATTGAGAACTTTGTGGAAGACAAAATCATTAATTTCAAGGTGTTTAGCATCACGGATGGGAGTGCACTAGTTTCTTTCGAAGGCGTTTTTGGGGCGCTTAGGGGGCAGTTTGGGATTGCCTCCTCGTTTGACCTTGATAGAGATGAGAAATGGTACATCACAGAACCAGACAACCACCGTATTCAAATTCTCAAATCTAATCTTGAGCATCATGGATTCTTTGCTCCATTAATTACATTTTCTGGTCCAATGCATCTCCGTATCAGAGATGACAGTTATGTGTATGTTTTGGATCAGGCTGGGAAGGAAATCCAACCACATTACGTTAAGATGCTCGTGCTCAGGATTGATGGGACTTGGTTAAGATCGGTTGTTTTAATTGGAGTTAGTTACAGTATGTACTTCGCTATAACAGAGTGTAATTATTTTGTTGTTTCAGATTTTAGGATTGGGTGTCTTAAGATATTTGATTCTGAAGGAAAACTCTTGCTGACTAGCAAGAAGCTCTCGCACCCGAAAGGAGTCGAAGTTCTCAAAAACGGAGGAATAGTTTCTCTTTGCATGGACGAATTCCCCTGTGTCAATATCTTCTGTTAATTGATGTTCGAGTTGCACGAGGTATTCTACATATATTTATTTTCTATTGCACTTTAGTGCATTACTATTTTATCCTTTCTAAACCAAATATGAATATATCTACGTACTTTTTATTAGGTAATTGGAGGTATACAGTATACTAGTTCTGATTACACATTGCAAATTTGTAATATTTGTAATTACCTATGATCAGCATGTAATCTCGGAGAGCTTTTCTAAGCTATAAATACTCTCCTCTTCTCAGATACCGTAAGGGAGTAGTAGTCATTAGTTACGGTTACGGGTGTGAGGAATGTTCGGGCTATTGTATCAGAGTTTGGAAAGGATGCTAATCCGAAGATTCGGACAAGAAATCTGGGAGGAAATCAAGGAGATGATAGACCTGAATGAGAAAGACGTAACAACCGAATATACGTTTGGAATTCACACTATATACGACGATAAGTACGCATTGGACCTGGTCAATGCAGCTAGCGAGGTCCTGGGTCTTAAACAGGATTTAATTCTTGAACTCTTCGGTGAGCAGTTCATCCACTTCTGCCACGAAGCCGGCTACGGTAAGATACTCACCTGCCTCGCGCCTAACCTCAAGGACTTCCTCGCGACTCTCGACACCCTGCACGAGCATCTGACGGACACCTACCCCGGCATGAAGCCGCCCAGCTTCACCTGCTCCGAGACCGAATCCGGTCTCATCGTCACGTACGACTCGGCGCGAATGGGACTCGAGAGCGTCGTGGTGGGAATTATAAAGTCCATCGCCAGAGGAATATTCCAGCAGGAGGTCGTATTAGAAGTGCACCACAAGCAGCGGCCGAACGAGCCGGCCAGGTTCACAGTTCAGGAGGTGACGAAGAAGCACATCAACAAGAACCTCAACCGGAGCATCGGGCTGCACAGCTTGCATTCACAGGGCCCCAGCCCACAGGCGGAGAACCTGGTTCCTCCGGCTATATTCGCTTCCATATTTCCGTTCCACTTCGTGTTCAGTGCGGACTTATCCATAGTACAGACCGGCCAGGCGCTGACTCGCATTTTCAGCAGCGTCCTGCATCAGGACATCTCGGACTACAAGGCCAATCAGCTGTTCTCTCTCGTCAAGCCGAACATTGCGTTCAGTTTCCAGGAGATCTGTCTGCACACGCACACCGTGTTCGTGTTGGAGGTCCAGACTGCCATCAAGATGCGGGAGATGCACACCAACAGCAAGTTCTCCTTCCGACTGAAGGGACAGATGATCCTGCTGCCCAAAGTAAAGAGCCTCCTCTTCCTGGGGTCCCCCCGCGTCACCTCTCTGGAGGAGATCCAGGCCAGGGGGCTGTACCTGTCCGACTTCCCGATTCACGACGCGACGCGGGACCTGCTCATGATGATGGAGTGCTGTCGCGCGGAGATGGCCATGGCCATAAAGATGGAGCTGCTGACTGAGAACCTGCGCGAGACCAAGAAGAAGCTGGAGGAGGAGAAGACGCGCTCGGAGAGTCTGCTGCACCAGATGCTGCCCATGCAGGTGGCAGACCAGCTGAAAGAGGGGAAGTCAGTCACAGCTGAGCGGTTCGCCAGTGTGACCATCCTCTTCTCGGACATTAAACACTTCGTAAAGATGGTCGGAAATGCGGAGCCAATGCAAGTGGTGAAGATGCTGAACGAGCTCTACGTTAAGTTCGACCAGTGCAGTGCCCGACACAAAGTGTACAAGGTGGAGACCATAGGCGACGCCTACATGGTGGTGGGCGGGCTGCCTAAGCCGTTAAAGAACCACGCGGAAGAGGTGGCGAAGCTGGCGCTGGACATGCTGCGCTCCTCCGACACGGTGCGCGCTATCGTGCCCGAGTCCGAGCGGGGCGACCGCAAGGAGCAGACCGTGGAGATACGCATAGGCCTGCACACGGGGCCCGTGGTGGCCGGCGTGGTCGGGAAGAAGATGCCCAGGTACTGTCTGTTCGGACAAACCGTTAACATCGCGAGTCGCTGCGAGAGCAACGGGGAGCCCAAGCGCATCCTCATAACCGAGGAGGTATATCTGGAGCTGGAGAACAATCCCAACTTCACAATGGAGAGGAGGGGACCGATTGAGTTCAAAGGTCTCGACGCGGACAAGACCTGCTACTGGCTGGAGCGCGGCGAGTACGTTCCCTTCGTGCACGAGTCTCCTGCGGCATTTATAGAGATGCGAGATGATGACAACCCCTTTCCCAAGAGTTCCGAAGATGTTCCTCTGTCGCACCCTCGCCAGTCGCTTGTCTCTGCTAGCGACGGATCCGAGCATCCGGCCATCTGTCTCAGTCCCTCTCTGCAGAGCTCCGCTTATTCCCAGAAGGTGAGCCGGGACTCGGGGGACTCCGGGTTTCTGCCCCCGCAGCACCTGCTGCTGCACCCCTCCAACTCCCTCTCCGACCTCAGCTCCGACTTCCGGTCGGGCTCCCCGCTCTTCCCGCACACCCAGAAGCGCAGAGCCACCGTTGTGTACAGCCGGTCCACCACCGACCTGCGCAACCGCAACCAGCTGACCATGTTCCCGGGGGAACACAAGATGAGTCGTCGCGCCTCCTCGCGCGGGACGCACGTAGAGACGGGGTACATTAACCGCGGATGCGGGGTGTTCCAACCGGTGCAACTGCGAGACTCGCAGGAGTCCCAACTCTGAGTTTGTACATATTCGGTTTAATTGCTTTAGGACAGGTTTTATTGCTGTTTATTTTGAAATTGAGTAAATTATCCTTGTTTTCGATTGATATATATTTGCTTATGGACACAACTACAGACTGACCACTAACAATTACGGATTTGTAGAGCGATACAAGAATGGATGAAGACGAAGGGGAGTTGCCTCCACTTTATGAAAACAAGGATATTTCTATTTGTCTCTCAGACTCTGCTCCCGAGGATTCCCCGGATGCAGTTTCTGCCCAAGAAGACCTGGACTTCTCGACCCCCGAACACCCGCCTAAGGACAGAGAGGACAAGAGCCCTTCCGAGGCTTCGTCTCCGCGACAGCCAGACCTCTCTTCTGGCGAGGAGTTCGTCTCCCCATTGGACTCTCATTCCAGCTCCAACCTACACGAAGTGGAGCTAGACCCTCAGCCTCAGGTCCAAGAGACGGGGGACTCTCCCGAGCAGGTGATAAGCCTCGCTCAGCGGACGGACTCTCCTCTGCCCGGACACACCAGCTCTCCAGAAGACTCCGACTTCTCTCCCACCATGACCCCCTCCTCTTCCAATGAGGCGATGGCCACGCCCGAACAGGAGCACCCGACCGTCCGGTCCCTCAGGAGAACAAGCTCGCGGGCTACGGGCCTCTCCAGCGGACAAATGGTGTGGGCAAAGGTCAGCGGGTTCCGGTTCTGGCCGGGGCTCATAGTGGACGCGGCCTCTGCCACCAATCTGCCTTCCCAGCTGAGAACTCCGTTTCGCGAGGGGTGGCTCTTGGTCCACTTCTTCGGGACGTACGACTACGCGTGGGTGCCGCCCAAGTCCTGCATCGTCAGCTGGTACCTGGGCAACAAGAAGGGGTACATGAACAAGTGCAAGAGCAAGTTCTTCCAGCTGGCGCTCGGCGAGGCCAACCGGTTTAAGACCGAGGGAATGAAGCCAGCTGGCTTCTCCGCGATTCCGCAGCTGCTGGAGTCCGGGTCCGATTCGGACTCTGTTGTCTCTGTTGAAACTGACGGAGCCAAACCCAGGTCTCTGAAGCGAAAACTATCCGGGAAGAACATGGCGGCTATCAACATCAAGAAAATAAAACTCTCCAGCTACCTCTCCCCGGGCTCTTCTGAGCAGACCCGCAGCGGCAGGCGGAGGTGCGAGCTGGTCATGAAGAGGCTGGGCCTAGCGCCCCCCGACCCGCTCCTGGGCAAGAAGCTGCCCGAGAAGGTTAACACGGACCCTGACATTGAGTTGTGAGCTCCCTGAGAGCTCGCTGATTCAGTGGAGTAATTCGAGTATTATTTGTTTGACTGATTGGGGCTAATTATTAATATCTGCATGTACTATTGTACATTATCTAGGATACAAACGGCTTACAAGGAATCTCTTTTTAGCAAAACCCCAAATGGCAGACGAATCTCCGAAGGCTGCCAAGTCGAAAGGAATCTTCCAAGAGACCGATATGCTCACAGCGGCCGTGTGCACACTGAACAAGGTGGAGCCCAGCAAGTTCCCCCTGCTGCTCTCGCGGGTCCTGCAGCGGTACCACGCTGCGGAGCACAAGTGCGTGTTCAGCAAGGAGGAAATGGGGAGGCTGGAGGCGTCGCTGGGCCTGGAGAGGGAGGAGCTGCAGCTACTGCTCGATGGGATCAAGTTTGTGGTGGATAAAGCCGCGTATTTCGCGCTTAAACCGGCCTCTCTGGCGAAGGAGCTGATGGAGATCGGACTGGAGGAAGAGAGGGCGGCTGCCTTCTCCCAGGCCTGGGGAAATCTAGGAAAATCGGTGATTGATAGACTCAAAAAGAAGACTTTCTTTCCCATTCAACTTGAGGAAATCAACTGGCGCCTAAACCTACAAATTGGACAATCCTTCCAATCTAGACAGAAGATCCCAAACGCTATTTTCCAGCTGAATCTGTCTGACGAGTCTAAGCCCGCGGGAGGAAGGGAGGAGGTGACAGTTGAGTTCAGTCGCGAGGAGCTCTTTCAGTTCTACAACGAGTTGGAGAGAATACAGGAACAGCTGGACGCTCTCACTTAATTTGTTACAAATCTGAAATCTCTAAGATAAATAGTATATCAATATTCTAGTTGTACATACTCTCTTGAATGTATTGGAAAGCTATATTAAACGTAATTATTTATACTAACTACCATTATCTACACTCTACAGATTAAAATAAATAAGATACTTAACTGAAGTATTAATAAATAGGGCATTAGGGTATTTCGATCAGATCACGTATCACGATTCATTTCCCAGGATCGTCTAATGCCCAGCTAATATAAAACCCGTAAATGTAATTATTAAACATACAAAATAATAATCTGCTCAGTGCTCAAGATGCACAACTATACTAAGTGGAGATTATCCATTCAAGTAATTTGGCAGATATTCAGAGGACAGGACACCACAGTCGTATGGTGTCGACAGAGCTTAGAGACATGCTCACAGCTACAAGTAGTACTTCTAATTATCTTTATTGGATAGATCTGTTCGTCTGATCAATTTGGTTTCTCATCTGTTAGAACAGATATGTTATGATTACAGTCTATCAGAATATTAGATCATTTCTCAATTATGATTTTATATATATTCAGCAAGAGAGTTATAAAGAGATCCTTTTATGGCACTATGGAATTGATTTTTGTGAAATTATGTGAATGCAACGAAATCTTGTGTTTATTGTGGATTACAAAGTGTTTGCATTTGTTGGTTGCTATCCCTAGCTATTTACTGTTCAGAAGCCACTATGTTTAGACTTATCCGCTATCTGCAGTTCCTTGTGTATTTGTGAAGATTCTACTCCAGCGGATAGTTCTACGCTCCGCTTATAACTCGGTTTGTTTCAAGTACGCGACGCACTCAGCCCGTCTGCAACTCAATAGTGAGTTACAAGGCTTTAGTGCACATACATTGTCCAATACCTGTTTGATGCCAGTAGTATTTATTATAAAATCATCTCACATTTCATTATGCCAATATAATTTTAATTAATAACTTTCACTATATCCTATAATTAATATTTTTATTGAATGGCTGAGATTGATGTAACATACGGAGGTCTGTCCGATTGTTCTGTTGGGCCGGACCCGATAACTCCTCTCCAGAATGGGATCACAGACTCGTTTGAGTACCCTCCCCTGCCCACCCCTTCGTCCTCTTTCGAATCTCCGAGCTTATCTCAGAGCTCCAAATCTCTGAGTTATAAAAGCTGCACGGGCACCAGCTTTACTCAAACACAGAAAAAGGTATTTATTTGTTATCGCCTGTTAGTTAGCCTGTGTAAGCTACAGTACACCCTCGCTAGTCCTAACTGGGCGCTGCCAAGTTAAATGTATTGTTCCGATTAGTGAGTACAGTAGAACTTAATTAATAGGAACACGGTTAATACAAACATTATTTCAGGCCCCTTCAAAGCCTTCCAAACGAATTATATTGGTTAATACGAATCTTGGATAAGGGGAACGCAATTTGACGGTCCTCTGGTGTTCTTACTAACTAACTTATACCGTAGTGATTAATAGGAGACTATTTGGCATATCATAGATACTGTATAAGTGTATTATACAGCCATTTGTAATTATGCTCCTGGTCTGATGCAATTTCCATACGCCTAAATCACAAATTAATGTTGTGGTATAGGAGATAATTCCAAATTTTCGCGCTGCTTAATTCAAATTTTCCAAAAATAAAGCTTCAAAGGGAGCGTCTCGCGCTTCTGGATAATCCCTTGCTGTATATGGTTATGTTTAGTGATTTCCGGGACCGGGACCGGGAATATAATCTTTCACCGGGACCGGGCTTTAACCGGGATTGATACCGGGATCGAAGTAAATCAAATGATGGCCCTTACAATAGACATGTTGTTCACATTAGGGGTTCTACCACACGTAGGGGAAGTTTACTTGGTCCACGGGGCGAAGAATGGGAAGGTGTAGTTACAGTACATATTGTAGAATAATGTTATCAATTTTGTTTTGCAAAAACACAGCTACCAAAAATCAAAAGATAATTATTCACCATTCACCAATTAGATTATGCCAATCATAATTCCACTATTAATCAGCAGTTGACTTCTTACCGATATGAAATAGTAATATAGAATGAATAGACACTTTGGGTTATATTGGTTGTTTTAGTAGATCGTAGTTAATAATTTAGAATTTTAGATGTTAGTTATAGGATTTACTTCCACATGAAAGAAAAAGTTGATATTAATATCACCTTCCATTTCATAAATACTATGTATGTCAGAGGACTTGGAATACTTAATGAAAAAAGTTCATTTTTAGAATTTTTAGCTTCAATGACAATGTTTATTCATTCAATTAACAACTTTGAGTTGTCCATTCCCGGTTAGGAATCCCAGGAAAACATCAATATTTACCAGGACCGGGACCGGGACTCTAAAAACAGCCGGGTTTTCCCGGGGCCGGGACTAAAACCGGGATCCCGGTCGTTTCCTAGTTATGTTATGTTATGTTATGTGGCGTCTGCACACAGGTTGACATGGCCTCTACCGACGAGGATAACATCTCACAGGACCTGGACTCCGATGTGTATTTCTCTTCTGGAGATCAGACTCGCTTCGGTCTGAGAGGGGCCTGTGGGGTTGATGACGAAATATCAGATTTGCTGGGCTCTCTCAAGCTCCGAGACAAGAGCGGCTCTTACGGAGAGGAGAGGAGTCCGACCCTAAGGCACTCATACCACTCCCCACCAACTCACAATGAAATCAGGGAGAGAACTAATCCGGAATTCGTGAGTTCTCCTTAAAGGTTTTAGCTCATTTTGCCAATTCATACAACCTCATTAAACTTATTAATTAACAACAGGATTACACCATCACTTGCTCTACGATTCTCCTCTATTTGCTTAGATTTTATTTCGTATTCACCTTTGAAATACTCTGCTGTAAAAGCTTTATTTCGGCAGTTTGGTAAAACTGCTTGAGGTACGTACATGGCATGAACTGAGCTATGCTATGTAGACCTAAGTAAGTATTATCCTGTTCCAGTAAGAATAGATAAGAGTTTGCAAGTTTTAAACAATCGGCAATAATTAAGCATGAGTAGATTAAGAATTTATTACAACTAAGTAATTCTTTCAGTGCTGTTTATAGATTAAATTTATGGTGCAATCACTGCAATGGTTAATTTTAAAAGAGTTTACTTATACAGCGATCATCGGTATCACCGATCATCGGTGTTTGTATTAAAAACCTGGCTACTTTCTACCGATTGTTTTTTATGTTCATAAAAAATACCATCGGTAGAAACTAGCCAGGTTATTTAAAACAAACGCCGATGATCGGTGATACCGATGATCGCTGTATAAGTAAATTCATTTTAAAATTACTGTTAGTAATAAGCTTTCAGTCCAAATGATGTGTTTATTGGTAAATCAGATTATTGGCTCTGAATTAGAAAAATAATTTTCATGTGAAGCCCTTATTTAGCATCTGAGTATATATTTAATTAATGTCATCTCAACACGACAATTGAAACTCTACTAGTTTATTGAACCTATGTATTAGCGTATCAAACTAATTCAAACATTTGTACCTAAAATTATGTTAATCATTGTGACTCCACCTGTTAGGAACTTAGGATCGTGGAAATTTGGTAAGTCTTCATTGCGAGTTACGTTATCATAACGGTTCTATTAAAACATTTGTATTCTGCACTGTCCACTGTGTCCGGGTTCGAATATTATGTTCCTATTGTTGAGTACACATGCGTAGTTTATAGGTCGGTTCGGTTCAGTGCTATTGGTATAAATTGGATATTATTCAAATCAATGACCTTATTGCTCATGCCATATGGGTGCATCTCACTACATCATGTAATAATATTGTACTCCAAAATTTGTTGTAAGAAAATCGATGTTAGTAACCAATGTTGTTGGTCTTCAGTTGCAACTATCAATTGTTTGGTTCTGATCATTACTGCCTGCACTCACTTATATAAAGTAATCTCATCAATACTTATGTTGCTACCATGCAACGTCCAATGTCATTCTCACTGCTTACTAATCCATATGTCATAACATAGTGCTCGGACACTGAACTTTATCATTTTGGGAATTATAACTGTCCTAACGTTAATCCTAGTGCTCAACTCTAAAAATATTTAATTAGGAATTAATTATCATTTTATTGTTTACCAATTTGCCAATCTTTTACGAAATTTCTGGTTATTTCAGCTTTCAATTGTTTCCAACCAAAATTTGTGAATGAGTTGCGATTATTTCTCACACAATTCAAGCTTGCATTTGCAGATATAATATACCAATAATTTAATAGTCTTCACCAAATATGTATATCCGTGGTTGAAAAATGTTGATGAAAACCTATACTGATTATCTGGATACCACAATTGTTGTTTCTTATTATTCTAAAATATATTCTTATATGAAGAAAAATATTAATTGTGAAGATTTAAAATCTTAGTTAAACTTTGATTATTTTATTTGTTTACCTCTTAATTAATTAAATCAGGCTATTTCAAAGAAATAAACTTTAATTAAACTTAATTTTGTATTTGTTTAAATGAGCTATTAGTTTCTAGCTCACTAGTATAGTAAACAATGGCAGACTATTAATTCAACTTGAATTATTGAACAATTTATTTATCAATAATTAACTATCAAATATTTTTATGATGAAGTTATACGATGAGAATTTCTCGCGAATATTACATACTTCCAATAGTTTATCGTCATTATAGCTAGCTATAATTACCTTTTCGATAATGACCTGCATATGGTCTTATGGCTAGATTCCAGTAGCTTTGTTGACAATCAGTTTTTGTTACAATCTCGATATACTATAGTATATAAGTTGTGTCATTAGTGCGTAATACCCAATTAAAAACTGGATTATTTAGTGGAAACAACCTCAACAATGTACTGAATATATATTTCCAAATATAAACATGTATTTAATTAGTTTGATTGAATAATACATGTATGGTGTATTCTTCAGACGTAGCATACGAAATTAATGATTTGTTCAATGCGTGATGAGCAACTCATACTGAGCATTTGTTTTCATGAATAGTTTTAGCACAACATTTTTCTTCGTATTTGCAAGTTTTAGTTCGAAATAATGTTTCTCTAATAATTGTTTTGTTGTTTCAAACATTAAATACGGCTAATATCATTAGAGTTCTACTCACATCTAATTTACCAGTTATTTATGAATTGAGAGGCCACTATGGGGTGAACAATACAATAAGATTTTATAGTTCCAAAATCAAATTGTACATTTATTTTATTCTGAATTTCAGACTCGTCGAAGGGCAGTTTCAACATCATCCACTCACTCTAACATAAAAACTGAAAACCCATTTCTCCTCAGCAAGTGTTTTATGAGCCAGCACTCCTCGCCTAAGCTATATCAAACTTCTCTGTCAGAGAACTATAATCGCCTCGAGCTGTCGTCTTCTCCTCTCCTCAGCACGAATAACCAGCTCATAATAGGCCTGATTAATTCTCCCATTCACGAAGTGAGTTGAAATATATTATATTTAATTGTCTTATTAACTACTTGCTAGCTGTTCAATGCAATTCAACAAAAGTTTAAACTCTGAATTGAGTACACTGTTGTGCTATCTCTAATCTGAATCTGAAAGAAACCGATTAACGGAATCAACAATGATTTATGAAAACCACCAATACATTACTAATTATAATATAACGACCAAAACCAGGTACATATGTTAGGCAGTTGTTCATTTCAGTATTTATTTTACGCAGTTAGTTTCAACCCATCAAACAGTATTAAGATATTTATACTATAAGTAGTATGGAACACTTGAAAACAGCGAAATTTCACAAAAATCAATGTCATATGCAACCCAAAATTTTATCATTAAAAACCTTTGATATTTTACTTTCTTACTGTATAGTAGTATACTCTTGTTTAGACGAACACCAAGGGATCGTAATAATTTTGTACTCCTTATCCGAAACGATTTTATTAAAAGGCTTGAAAGGCACTAACAAGGCCTGAAGATTTGTTTTTTCGTACAAACCGTGTTCGTATTAATTAAGGAAGTCAATGTAATTCGATTATCGATACTTTGAGTCCACAGTGCAGCTGTTTGCTTACGATTGTTTATTAATCATTTGCACAAATTCTTCGAAGACTTTCATGAACTTATTAGCGCTACTGAAGCTGTTGGAAATACATCTTGTGTATTTTCTGCTTTGAATTTGTTAAACCCATATGACTCAAATACGTACATTCGCAGAAAGGTATCCTAACTAATTCACAAACGGAAATAGTAAATAGAATAAAATATCCGTTTTTAATTAGACAAATAATTGTAATTAACTACTCTTAGCTGGATTTGAACAGTCTTTGCCACAGACCTCAAAACATCAAAACATTAGAGTAATTTAATAATTTAATTTAATATTTTTACAGGTACATTTTGGTGTCCAACCGATGACTGCAATTAACAGTAATTCCTTAAGAAATATGACTGAACTAACGAAGCCAAGTACCCCAAATTGTGATCCTGTCGGGAATCCTCCAATTACAATTTCAGAATCTAAGGTACCACTTTAATTAACCTTATTAATTTATTTCAGTATTTGCACTTTTTGTATACAGTAGGAAGTAACCTGTATATGTCCATGCAAGATACTGTCACTCTCATCTAAATTAAACTAATTATACTCAAAAGTATTTGCCGCAAGACTAATAGATGCTGAAACAAATGCTGAAACATCTAATAATCAATGTGTTTTCAATCATTAATTATTCTCTAATTAGTTTAATGTTACTTGATACTGATAATACGCCTCCGTGTTCATTATTTTACTCGAGTCATAACTTGATTTGTTCTACTGATCTGCACTAATACACTATTCATCTCCTGCAATATGCAAACTAGTATATATATACACATTTCTCCTTCCAAATCATTATTTCTGTAACAAAAGCAATAACTAAACAAATATTCAGGTTCATTCTCCAATGAGCTCCAAGACGCCGTCTCGACTAACCGCCAGGTCTGCTGCCGCCCCTCCCGCGGCTTCTCACAGAGCCACGGTCGCGAGAACAACTCCCAAGGCAACTGGGAGTGCAGCGAAGACAGTTGCCCTAAACAAGACAGCAACTTCCACTGCTCTTAAGCCCTCCAGCATAACTCCCATTAGAAGTAACTAGTATTTTCTTAGATTATGTTTATTTTGACAATCTTATTATACAATCTATTTCAGAAACTTCTCATGTGGTTTCTACGAGTGCGAAGGTTCCAATTGTCACAAAATCTAGATCCTCTTCTGCCCTGTCAACTACTCACGTAACGCCGTCAAGTAAAACAGGACTTGAAGATAGGTTTGTCCAATTTCTTCTTGTATGAACACTCCAATAAACAAACTTTATTTAATTATACTTCATTAAACAAACCAGTTAATAACAAAGTTAGAAAAGAGAGGTAGTTAAGTTAAAACGGTAATGTTCGCAACCTACAATTTGCTGCTTTCATAATAGCGAAAAGTCGGTAGTTAAATACTCAAGGTATAGCGAATAAGGACCAATAATTACTGTTAGATAATATTTTTACCCTTTCAAAAATACTATTATTAAATATTACGTACGAACGTATTTCTTGTCAAGTAATAGTCACTAAAAAATCCTTTGACAAATGTAAAGTTCCATACACCTGATGCATATTGACGTCTAGCAAATTACGAAGCGATACTAACCGAAGTAAATAAATGGAACGGTGTTATTGTTATTGCGCATACACATCATGGTTGTGTCAGTCATAACATAATTAAGTAATCTAATTTGTAGTTGGAATTTGATATGCATTATTTGTATAACGACGTACTATCTCCTTAGTTATTAGATGGGTCATGTATTTTGTATTTCAGGATTACGAATTCTGCTAGTCAGGTTCGCTCAAAAACACCAATTCTTGCGCCAAACTTTCAATCACTGTCTGCGAGAAAAACACCTCTCCACAGTCAAACTACTACTACAAGAAGTTTGGGGCCAAGGTCCGTGTCTTCAATATCCAACATTAACAGAGGCGCATCTGCTCTCAACTCAGCAAGATCTCGATCCACCGAGAACCTACTAACGGAGAATAAATCTCCCACTAAGACTCAGGCTAACACAACACCCCTACAGAGTGAGTTATGTTTGAAACCCAATTTTCTCAAGGCCCAAGTATTTATAATCCCTAATCCAATATATCAATAGCAGTGAAAAATCAGCTAAATTAATTAAGGGTGATTCCAATCGCGATTTGAAATTTAATATAGTAACTTTTTATTGCTTCAGCGTAACAGCCTAAGATTTTTAACAGCATCTTTATATGCATTTCTAAGAATAACTAGATTTAAAAAAAATGAATTTTCATTATGAAACTAAAATAATAAGAGAATTCTATAAATGGCTTCCCATAGACTATAACACAGTATAATATGCTTAAGTTAACTTAGTAGGAGTTCTTCCCAACTTCTATCTAATGGTTATTTATCAAATTGAATTACTTTTCAATATTCTAAACGAGCGATAACATTGAATTTAATTTTTCTTTTCCGCTTGCTTTACATTTTACGAAATTATGTCTTGTTTTCTTCAATAAAGTGCATTTTTTCGTTAATTTTCAATCATTAAATTTTTTCAAATCCCTAATTGCATATTCTACTTCCGATTTTTTGTTCCTCTAAGTATATTGAAAAGAATGCAGTTCCAATTTTTCATCTTTATTATTTCCAAATCCCAAAACTAAGGTTTCTGTATGATCAAAATGCCTGTTTTATTATTTTGAGATACAACCATTTGAATGTTAGGTGAATATTTCCCGTAATACTCCACCTTATGACTTTATTATATAATCTTACGTGTTTTGTAATATCCCCGCTGTATTTACATTAAAAATTATATTAGCTTTACTTTTATGCACATATTACAAATAATTTTCGCAGAAATTTGCTATGTAATCCAGAAGATACCATATATGGAGGTGTGAAATTACGTAAATATCGGTGTTCCTAGAATTTTTCCACCAAATTTTGATTGAATTTTAGAAAATATAATATAAAGGTATAATAATCTGCAAAAAAAAAATTTCGTACAACAGAAACCGATTTCCCGGAAATGTCAATTAATCACGATTGGAATCACCGTTAAGTAACTTTTTAATTTACAAATAACTCAAACAGTTTAGCTTCTAACAAATAACTTAGATAATTAGCATGTAAATTTAACTTGGGGACAAGATGATTTATCGAATACTAGTTTGGGAATTCACTTGTGTTGTTTTAATGCCGCGGTGATCTTAGCGAGGTCGATTGCTAGAGAGTCTCTTTCGCACTTTACCTTCACTATACGCTTGCGTATGCAGTCTATTTCTTTCTCCAGACTGTTGATCCGGCAGGAGGTCAAGTTAGTATCCGGCTTTACGGTTGACCTAGAGCGTCTGTTGTTCACTAAGCGCTTCTTTATCTGGATCTTGTGTTTCACCTGGACATGGGTCGAGGCATTCACGACCGAATGCTGCCTAATGTAGAGCAACAGTTTTCTGTAGCTCTTACTTCCAACCCATTGTGGATTCGCGTCAGCCTAAATTAAATTCTCAAATGTAATATTTCTCCAAAATTTTATGTTATACAAATTTACCATAAATAAATTCGAATACTGGTGTTATTAGAATTGTCACAATTGAATTTCCCAATAATGCACCTCGCACTATAACAACAATCTGTTAATTTAATAAGTGAGCATGCTCTAAACCTCCACTGAAAATCATAAAAGGATAATTATTTCGATGTATAATAATGAAACCCGTTTGTTGATAGGACAGCGGAACCGTCAAAAATATATAATTAAAATTATTTCGGCGAATGAACAAGATTTTTATAATAAATAAATAAGATTATGAAATGTACTTACATAACGTTTGATCATCAAAGCCGTAATCCAGAGCATTTCCTCAAGTTTATTTCGCAAAAATTATCTAAAACAATTACTAAAGTGTGTATTCAACTAAAATAATTGTAGAACCTTGGTATTTATATTCTCCTGGAGATCATCTACGCTCACATATGATACAGTATTGAATTCATCATACAATATAAACTTCCCAAGAACGCTTTCTATAGAAAGCCAGAAAAAACTGCTATCTCGCCCTTTGTTTTGAGATTTCAATCGAATAGCGTAGCAAACCAATATGATTTCATAATGAAGATAGCATTGGGTTGGTTACATGTGTAAAACATCGATATATTATGTCACATCACAACTACTTGGAGTTTCTCATTAATTACTATAGCTTATTAGTTTGTTCTTCTGGAAGTTTCTTGCACTTGTTACGTTCCGCAGTTCATACCCGATAAAGCCAAGTCATTATTAACTCGTTGACACGTTCAACTCAAGTTGTTTAATGAATACAACAATTATTACACCAAGTTGATATATTGATAGAATCCTTTGGTAAAACCAATCGGGATTCTAAATCCTTAAAATATCTTCGAAGGTAATTCATAATTAAAATAACTTTCTGGGAAGCTTATCCTCTCTTCGAACAAGCCAGAATTTATACGAACTCCACCAAGCCAGTCTGTCATTAGACAACAAAATTTGGTCTGTGACGTGACGGATTAAGACGTAATTTCTGAGACACTTGCATTATACAGTGTATTATACAGCCATTTGTAAATACACTCCTAATCCTGCTCTGATCCAATTTCCATACACATAAAATCACAAATTAATGTTACGGTATAGGAGAGGATTCCAAATTTTCGCGTTCCTAAATTCAAATTTTCCAAAAATAATGCTTCAAAAGGAGCGTCTCGCGCTCCTGGATAATTCCTTGCTTGCATACTTGTGTAGTTAGATGCGAAAATAAATGTAATCTTTGTGGCTATATTTTATTATTTTTTAATTGTTCAATTTAGGCAGCATTAGCCCACAGAGACAGACGAGCAGCTCAGCTAGTAAAAATGCGACTAAACAGACTCCCACAAATAAACTAAATCAAACTACTAGGACACATTTGAATGACAAAACTCGTGTTTCGTCAAATACCCAGGGCTTGTCGCGTGTAAAGTCCCAAACTATTCCACCTGTGAAAAGTCCAACTGTCTCACCATCCAGGACCCGAACGGGAGGGTCGGTTCCCAATATTAAGGTTGCGTCCCCGAATAGGACTTCGGGTACTACTGCTACTGTTAGAAACACGAGATCCACCATTTTGCGATCGAATTCCGTGAGTGCAACTCTCCCACATTCCAGAGTCGCTACTAATACAAAAGTTCTAAGTCAATCTGCTCAGAAAGCATCTCCTGTAAAAAAGCAAACTTCTGCTGGGGGGGCTCCTTTCAAACGAACTCCCATTCTGCAAGCTTCTAGCACCAAGTTACCTTCTAGCACCAAGTTACCCTCTAGCACCAAGTTACCCTCTAGCACCAAGTTACCTTCTAGCACAGAATCTCATTCCCCTCCCTCTATTTCTATTACCTCCAGTGACAACGATCTTTTCGGTATTCCTCTCATCGTACCAACTAGGTAGAGTTCCATTCTGGTATTCATACTATACACAATCTTTCAATTACTTGCTCTTTTAATTGTACCCGGATTTGACATATAATTTTGTCCTAATTAGGCCAGAAGTTTACAACCACAAACTTCAAATCAAAAATAAAGTTCAAAGACCGAGCAGAGGATTAATTCAAAAGAATGCTTCAGAAAATTACTTGGAAACATTAACTGCAGTTAGTTCTAATATAGTACAGCTTATTACTTGCATTCAATTATACATATTATTCCATTTGTTTCCTCTCTAGTCTCTACCTACCTCCCGTTGTAATTCCCCATCTCGCCCTAAGGGTTCTCCAGAAATTTCAGGTATGTTCAGTAAAGATACTATTTAATTGAGAATCACTAGCTAGAAATATTTAATCTTTTAATGGGAATGCTCTCTTCATTAATTCTTTTGTCTGCTATTATCTCATATTCTATGGTTAGACTATTTTACATAATTTATAATTTACGGGTTATTTGTTTATAAAAATGATCCAAGATATTACTTTTTCGCGTGACTTGACCCTTTTGTTAAACCATTCTAAAAGAATTTTATTGAATCATAAAACTAGTTAATTTTCTCAAACAACAAGTTATTTACTATGACATTCTGAAAATTTTAATTCTAAGAGGTATTTGTAGAGACTTACGATAACTGAATACTTTTGAATAACTAATTTATTTTATGCCCAGAAATTTATTTTATGCCCAGAAATTTATTTTTACTCTGCGGGTAATAACTATATTTGAATTAAACAATTGTATAAACCAAGCTCTATTCGCAAAGAAATTATAAAGATTCGCTCTAGTTGTTTGAATGCATTTATTAGGATACAATTTAATATTTTATTTTGTTTTTCAAAAGTTAATGCAACTTTTTAGGCAAAGTTTTGTTAAAAATATGAACTATTATCTTATATATTTGATTTTTCTAGGTTCGTATGACCAGAAATTCCAGAATGCATAATTATAAATCCTTAACTGATTACTTTTGATTCTTGAGTATAAAATTATTTGATTCATACAGTGACTGGTATTTTTCATAGACACTTAAATTATTCACAATCTCGTATCTTATATCGTATCTCATAAAATTTAGTTGGACTTTGAGTGGTCACCCTAATCTTAGATTAAGTACAGCCTACGCTAGCTACGGTAACAAAACATAATTTCTAGTCTCTATAACATTATCTTCAGATTGACGCAATAATTATCAATATCACATACTTGCAAACTCCTCGATCGGTTACGATTAGTTTTGATAACTACTCTCTAAGTAATATGGCTACTAATTGATCTAATATACTCCTGTATATTATAGACAGCGAAGATCCAAGGCAAGCTAAATTGGATGTAAAATCTTTTAAATTTCTTCTCAAAACTCGCGAAAAGGATTCGCTACTCCTGGGAGCTGCAGAGCGGTCTCCTATATACACGTCACACGAACATGTCCTGATTAGAGTGAAGGGTCAGTAATTTGTAACTTTTCTAATGGCTTGTAATACGAGGAGCCTCATTATCGTTTTATTTTATCCTTAGGCAAGAGACAGGTCCATGCTCGTATCACGGAACCCAAAGTTGCATCTTTGAACAAAGGAAACGCTTACATTTATATTTCCTTGCAAGAACTATGGCTCTGGGTCGGTCCAGAAGCGAATCCCGCCGAAGTCTCAAAGGTAAAGTTTCATTATAAAGTGTCTATTTATACTATTGCACTACCAGTACTTTACAAACATGCATGTAGTATATATGTTCTAATTAAATTAACTGTCTACTGCAGGCAAGAAGTTTAGCAAACCGTATCTTCAAACAGAAAGAGTTGGGTTGCAAAGCGATTTTCTTATCCGAGATTGATTTCAAAGAACAAACATTTAATACAACCCGGACATACGCTCTCTTCTCTGGTCTGGGGGGAGGGGAAAAGGACATACAAGGTACAAACCAAACATATCGATAGTACGTATTAATGGTTCTCGTAATTTAATGTTATTCATTATTCTAGCAAGTTCTTGTGAAGACACTGACGAAATATATGAAAAAGGAATGACTTTGTCTACGAAGGTTTACGAAGTTGTGCGGTTAGAAAATGGCCAGTACATAGCGTCTACAATACATGAGGACAAATATATCAGTGTTAAAACAAGTATTCTCATATCTGAGAAGGTAATGGTTAATCCAATTAATTTTGCCAGATTCTATAAAAAAATTAATTACGTACTTGAATAACAATTTCTTAATTATTCCAATTAAATGACCACAACCACAAGTCTAACCAAAATTATGCAAACACGCACTTTAATTGTTAAATATTATGGTTATCACGTATGTCACTTCATAAATAAATAGATGATAAGTTATTTAATTGTATACGTATATGTTTGCTTATAAGACCAAACTTTGTACTAAGATAATAATAATAATAACCATGATGATGTGTTTTACCATGTGGTACGTAGTTGATAGGAAATTAATGGTAGTTAATGTACGCAGGTTCTAGTCTTCGATTTCGGGACAGAAGTATACCTGTGGGTGGGCAAACAGTCCGCTTCGGACCCTCAGATGAGGAAGCAGGGAGAGAAAATAGCGAAAGATATTTTTGATAACTGTTACAGCGCGCCTTGTTTCGATCCAAATTTCATTCTAACCAAGACCAGCAGTCCCAATCCCCAGCACAAACCTCCGTCCCTCATGACCAACCGCGCCACAGGCCAGAAGGAACAGAACGTTGAAGGAAAAGTGGCCGGCGCCTCCCCTGCTGACCCTAATATAAAAACAGAATCCTCCCCTCCCTCCCGGAATCCGGGGCCTAAGTCAACCAACCTGCATTTAGTAACGAAACCAGGATCGAATACACCAGTAAGGAGCTTTAACGGACTTTTCTGCTGTCGGGTAGTTTTATAAGTCCCCCCTCTCTAGCCCAAGAGTTCCACTAACCGCAACAAAGCAGTTTCGAGCCTCGGCACCAGTGTCAACGCCTCTGCAACCAAGCGAGTAGCGAGCACTGCCACCAGAGACAGAGTCACAAACATTAAGCAGATCTCTCTCAGCACCTCTGCAAGCAGGTCGCAAGCGTCCCGACCCTCCAGCACCCCGCCCAAGAAGGCCGGGGAGAGGAGACCAGTTGTGACCCTCCAGGCGCCTAACCTGTCCAGAACCAAGTCCACCACGAGAGGCAGCATAGCGAACGAGAACACTACCCCTCTACCCAACAGGTAACACATCGGTTATCATCGCTACTTTCAGTGTATTATACAGCCAATTGTAAATACGCTCCTAAGCCTGGTATGATCCAATTTTCATTTCGCGCTCCCCAAAAAATTCATGCTCCAAAAAGAGCGTCTCGCGCTCTTGTATAATTCCTTGGTACAATGGGTGCAATTGTAATTTATGAATATGCATAGGCCTCGGTCCCAAGAGGGCAACAGAGAGGACATGTTGGCGCCGGAACACAAGCCCCCGGTGTGCACTGAGCAGGCTAGGCCAGCTTACAGCGTGCTGGCTAGAATGAACGAGGGAGCAGAGACAGTTCTGTTCGGAGATAAGTTCTCTGATTGGAAGGGAGCTCTCGGGATAATAAGCACCAAGCCCCCTGAGCAGGGCAAGAAGAATATGATCGTGAGTATTCCCTACCAGATATTATACTTTATACCACTATGAATATGCTACTAATAAATACAACCATTTAGGCTGCTCACGTCGAACTAAAGCCCTGTGACACTCAACTGATGCTGAAAGAAAGGAAAATCCCTTCTTCCATCGTTGATCGTAAGTAGAAACTCAGAATAACTATTCTGTCTTATTTTAATCAACATTTTCACATATAGCACTCGTGAATCGCCTCAAAGAGAACAATGTGAAAACAGTCAGTTTGAAGAAGTGGCTGGTTAAGGAGTACAACAACGAATTCAAGCACTTCGAGATGGACGAAGATAAATTCCACATATTCTACTCCAAAGAATGCTACGTGTACAAATGGGTATACGAACACGCTTCGTTATTTCCATCGAGGAGCAACAGTATGTTATGTCTACCAATACTTGCATTAATATTTATATTTACGCGTTATAGACCTGAAGACAACTAGTGCTAATAAGGAGAGGGGAATGATTTTCTTCTGGCAAGGCGACGGGTGTTCCATCAACGCCAAGGGCGCTGTGGCTGCCATAAGCATAGAGATTGATGAGGAGGGAGATTTACACAAGGTAGGCTATTTATTGCAGAGTAACTGTGAATTCTATTTAATTCATAACTATTGTATAGGAGAGATTGCCTCAGGGTAAGGAAGACGCTCTATTCTTACAGCTATTTAATGGTGAAATGACGGTCTACAATGGAAAGTAAGCCTTATTAAACAATGAATGAATGAATTAGATCATACTTATCATGATTCCCTTGTTTAGACTAGACGATGATCACTGTTATGGTAAGTTACCAGAATGTTGTATCTACTACAGTTAACCAGTCTCCTATACGTAGTATACTCAGAAAATGGAAATGGTTGTTAAAAAAGTAGCTGAGTATTATTAATAACATATGATTTGGTGTATAGACAAGCTCTTCTTCGTGAGAGGCACCAATGTGTCTGAGGCCAGTGCAATCGAGGTGCCGCCCCACACTCTCGGTCTCAACTCCCTGGGCTGCTACATCTACCGCTGCGAGGCGGAACAAACCGTGTATGCCTGGAGAGGCGCCAAAGCGTCTCAGTCCCAACAGGCCTGTCTGGAGGCGACAGTGGAGAAAATGGCTACAAGGTAGTGGCTTATAATCCCATGACTTATTTATGAATTTACTTATGCAGCGATCATCCGCGTTTGTTTTAAATAACCTGGCTAGTTTCTACCGATGTTTTTTTTTTCTAAACATAAAAAAACAATCGGTAGAAAGTAGCCAGGTTATTTAATACAAACGCCGATGATCGGTGGATAAGTAAATTCTTTATTTATTCCAACAGTAACCATAACAGTAGTCGTTCTTTAGGGAAAACTTTACTGTTGTGCACGTGGATGAAGGAAATGAGCCGAGCGTCTTCGAGAGAATAATCCCAAACTCAGTTTCAAGTGTGTACTCGTTAATATTAACATATTTGAGTATTATAAATCAGTTAATTATACCTTCTGTCCCATTCAAAGGTGACAAAGAGATTCTGAAGACGCCCCATTTGTTCGAGCTATGTGGGGCTTCTGGCCAATTCACCTTCAACCAATACGTCCCTCAGATATACACAGACCAACTCAATGCACTCGTTTTCCTGCAGCTTGACCTCTATTCAGCCCAACAGCCAAGTAATAATTAATACGTCATGTTTTCCGTCTAAGTGTGAAACCCTCTAAGTGTGATTACTGGTATAAATTAAGCTGGAACGAATTTGCTATGAATAGACAAACAAATAGAAATGATTAACACTCTAAATTTAGCCTGGAAGTAATTTGTTAATTAAATGAACAATTTATGACAAATTGGTTTCGGCCGCAACAAATATGACGAAACAGCTGCCCTACTAATGAATATATTTTAATTAAATATCGTAATTCTGTAGCTATATTTATGCTGGACGTGCATTACGAAGTTTACATTTGGTTTGGCTGGTGGCCGGACAAGACGCACAACTCTAGGAGCCACGTCACCTCCGAGTCTCTCACGAACACAGGTGTTTCGGACACTAGATGGCAGGGCGACAAAAAGCTGGCCATTCAGACGGCACTCAACTATGTCAAAGGTAAGCTTATAATAAAGTGATAATTATTCGTATGCTCTGACAACTGAATGTGTGTAGATGGAGGCCGATCGGATTGCCCAGTTTATGTAACATTCGCTGGATCAGAGCCAGACTCTTTCAAAGCTCTATTTCCCATCTGGTGCATTAAGACAGAACTTAGCAATGTGTCTAGGAACGACAATCCCTTCCATCCCAAAGGGAAGGTGAGAGCTGAGGATCTGCTAGCCACCTACACTCGGTGAGTTAATTTTGGAATACAGTTTAATTCGGTTAGTATGTACCCCCCCCCCAGGAGGGAAAATTAGTATGTATTATTCAAGTGTAAATTGACAAACTTTGTTTATACAAGTTAGTACTTACTAAGGCGAATGACGTACTAACTTTGTAACTTTGTTTATATAAGTTAGTACGTTCTAGGCGAAATACGTACTAACTTTGTTTATACAAGTTAGTAACTTAGTACGTACTAATGCGAATGACGTACTAACTTTGTTTATATAAGTTAGTACGTATTAAGGTGAAATACGTACTAACTATGTTTATACAAGTTAGTACGTACTAAGACGAATGACGTACTAACTAATGTTTATACAAATTACCTTATAATAGGAAATTAACGCGCCATGAAATTAACGCGAATTGGAGCTGAACATTTTCAATTACATGAAATTAACGCGAAAAAATTTCGAAAAAAATTCAGGATTATTCACCTGATTAATACTATTTATTGTGCCCAAATGGGTTTCCAATCTACTTGATAGACATGGTATATCCTTTCAACCTAGTTGCACATCTGAAAATATGTAGCTCGGATGTTCGTCCATCCATTGTAAAATTTTGCTAAATAGCAGGAAATTAAGGTCATGGAAATTAACGCGATTTGGAGAAATTCACGTTAATTTCCTATAATAAGGTAGTACGTACTAAACGTACTAACTTTGTTTATACAAGTTAGACGTACTACCGAGTTCTACTGTAATACTGTGTTAGTATTGTTTAATTGCTCTCGCTATTAGAACTCGGTATACCTATGATGAGCTAACCAGAAAACCGCTACCTGAAGGGGTCAACCCTGGAAAATTGGAAATGTATCTCTCCGAACAAGAATTTGAGGTAAGAGAGACTATTGAGTAATTAATTGTTATCGTAACTTATCAACTAGTTATCCGAATCAATCCTGTAGAGTATATTTAACATGGAAAAAGAGGAATTTGGGAAGCTTCACTCCTGGAAGCAGAAGCTCTTAAGAGAACAACATAAGCTCTATTAATTAACTCGGTCTATACAATCAGCTCAGGTTGAGATGCCAAATGCCAATTTCAACACTTTTATTATTCTGCACAATTTCCTTTTTATGTTAGTTTGTAAATGGTTCTTAGGAGAGTCAGTTGCAATTGTAGTTGTTTATAATGTGATTCACAATCTTTCAATGGATTTTATTTATTTACACACAAACATAACACATCGCAATATTTTATTGCTTTTTTTGTTACTTCAGATTAAATGGTATTTGTTCAATTCTTACTATAATTAATCAGTTATTTAATTACTAAAAGGGTCAGATTAAATTAATTAATTAAACCTAAAGGTTAACAAAAAGTATTATAAATAATTAGTCTTATGATAGCATTTCTCGTAGATTAAGACAATTAATTAATAGGAGTAAAAACTGATCTCTCACAGTCTCAGTGGCTTTTTATACCACACCCAACTAGTAAGTTACACTCGTGAGAGAATGTGTATACTAGACTCTCATGATCTACTCAAATAACAGTTTCCATAATCGGGATTAGTTCATAACTGGGATCAGTTCACCCATCAGGCGATGCCCTTATCGCTTGCGCCGCCCCTGGTGACGACATAACCCAATGAGTTATTCTAATAGAAGTTGTGTCAATCGAAATACCATAATACGAGCCCTTCGGTCTCGGTCGCTTCTCGACGGATCACTCAACTGCTACGGTCTCTATTTATTCAATTAAATATCTTCACTTTTAGTATATTAGTTATTACAACTTAAAAGAGACATTATCCTATTTGCAGAGACTAATTATGTTCAGCTACTTATTACACGCGTTGGCCTCCAAGTTCGTTTTGAATTTTCCTTAATTTGTTTACTTGTCTTTTTACAACAACATAAATATGCATACGTATATTAGAAATTTGTAAATGCGAAATTCGTGTTCAGCATAAAAACAACACACAACAATCGAGTTTTTATTAATAAAGACTTGATGACAATAATCTAGCTTAATGATTGTGAGGAATTATATAATATACATATTATATTTGTATCTTCTGTGCTCTGAACAATGGAATGAAATCCGCGGATTACTTAGTTACTAAACAAATTTGTTTAATGAGATGAGAAGCGGGGTTCCCTGTATGTTGCATTCAGAACATAAAACTCCAAATACCATGTCTGATCCTTCAATTAATTAATAATTAAGTAACTGAACTGATTATTATAATTATCTGATATGGACACTTCATTACATTTAATAATATTTCGAAGGACTAAAAATCTTACCGGTAACAATAATATAATTCTATATAGTATTAATTTAATTAACTATCAAAATTCTAGGTAATAGTTTGGTAGAAATAAAATAACGATAATACTAGCGAAATACAAAGAGAAACTAGAAATAATAAAAAATAATAAATACGGCCTAGGGACTGGGAGAGGGTCTTAGCTCGATAGCGTGAGAATTATGAATTCTTCTGCTGGACCTTGATGGTTACCGTCTTAACCTCTGAGTACTGCTGTATTCCGTACTCGCCCAGCTCACGCCCGGTCCCGGACATCTTGTATCCTCCGAAGGGGGCCTGTGGCTCCAGCACGTCGTAGCAGTTTATCCACACGGTACCGGCGCGCAGCGAGTGCGCTATGTGCAGGGCTGACTCAATGTTGTTGGTGAATACCGACGCGGCTAGACCGTAGTTGGTCTTGTTTCCCCGCTCGATCACTTCCTCTATCGTCTTGAATTTTAGAATCGGCATGACGGGTCCGAATATCTCCTCTTTAGCAATCCTCATATCGTCAGTCACTCCGGAGAAGATGGTCGGCTGGATGAAGTACCCCTTGTCCCCAAACCTGCTCCCCCCGCACTCCAGCTTGGCCCCCTCCCCTTTCCCGCTCTCGATCAGCTCCAGGATCTTGTCGAACTGCGTCTTGTCCACCTGCGGCCCCTGTCCCGTCCCAGCGCAGAAGGGGTCGCCCACCTTGGTCTTGTTGGCCCTCTCGATGGACTTCTTTAGAAACTCGTCGTAGATCTCTTCCTGCACGAAGCAGCGGGAGCCCGCGCAGCAGCACTGCCCCTGGTTGAAGAAAAGAGCCAAGTTGCTCATCTCAACTGCGTAGTCTAAGTCTGCGTCCTTGAGGATAATGTTGGGGCTCTTTCCTCCCAGCTCCAGGGTCACGTTCTTCAGGTTGGTCCTCCCCGCTGCCTGCATGATCAGGTGTCCCACCTCAGTGGACCCTGTGAACGCCACCTTGTCCACGTCCATGTGCTCCGCTATCGCAGCGCCAGCCGTGGGCCCGTAGCCGGGGATCACGTTGACCACGCCCGGAGGGAACCCCGCCTCTCGGATGAGCGAGGCCAGGTAGAGGCCCGTGAGGGGCGTTTGCTCCGCTAACTTTAGGACGATCACGTTTCCTGTGGTCAGGGCCGGAGCCAGTTTCCATGCCGCCATCAGAAGCGGGAAGTTCCAAGGGATTATCTGACCTACGACGCCGATCGGTTCGTGACGAGTGTAGGTGAAGAAGTTCCCATCGATTGGGATTGTCTTTCCCTGGATCTTATCTGCCCAGCCCGCGTAGTAGTGCAGCACCTTGATCACCAATGCGATGTCGATGTCGTGTGAGTGTGCGTACGGCTTCCCGTTGTCCAGCGTCTCGAGCTTAGCGAGATACTCGCGGTCCCTCTCGACCAGTTCCGCGAGCCTGTAGAGCATGCGGCCGCGGGCCGAGGCGTTCGTGAGGCGCCACTCGCTGCCCAGCTCGAAGGCCTTTTTCGCAGCAGCCACGGCCCTGTCGACATCCGCCTTATCTCCCTCTTCTACGTCACAGATCTTCTCCCCGGTGGTAGGGTCAACCGTGGGGAACTTCTTCCCGCTCACGGAGGGAACGAATTCATTGTTGATGAAAATCTGAGTGTATTTGATCTGAAACTTTTCTCCTGTACCCGGAATTATAACTTCCATCAGAATTGTACGTAGTCAACTTAGAAATGTAATAACAAGTTAGAAATGTGCTCGACTAAGAGTATTGGATTATATATTATTCGTAGCAAGCCTATACCCCATTTTCAGGAGATGATTAAATTCATGAAGAAACTTATACGTACTTGTACTACACTTGTTGGACAATTTTATTTTACAACGTATAATCACCACCACACTTTTGTAAAGTTCCTGAACAATTTTACGTAATATTCTGTATAGCAAATTTAGTCAAAGTATAGAGGTGTCAAATGGGTCTTTGGTCAGCTCGGAATAATAATAGGATTCTGCGGCTTGAAGATATTTCAATGACTTATTTGGGATTGTATAGTATACGCAACAGCATTTGTACAAAAGAAAGGTTACCAGACACAATGCACACAGAAACAGTAATCACTACAAATTTTGACGTTGAATAACAGATTTCCATACAATAGTAAACATAGTCTCAGACTTTCTAATAACAACATTATCCGATTAGGTATTATAGGGATCGAAGCTAATAATTATCAAGACGTAGATATATATTTCATATCTGGAGATCTGGACTAAATTTTACTGTATGTAATATCTTAGATAATTTCGTTGACTAAGATATCATTATGATACCTCACCAATCGAACCACTTCCTCTCGCTGAGCTTCAGTCTGTCGGAAGTGAGGGTACGGCAGAACTACTCGCTCATCAGCTGCTCACTATTCATAAAGCACTCCCCTTCCCACGACTTCAAACTCCTCTCTTCTACAGATTTCGTAGAGAACCCAGGGATTGGTGGGTTTGTCACATTCCATGAGGACATTAGCGTTGAGTGGTTGCTCGACTGGGAGCAATACATTCGAGTGGAACTCCGCACCTTAGAAACAGCTGATGACGGAGCGCAAGCTACAGCTGTTCCTCTGCTGGTTGCGTGTGCGGAGTTCCCATTGGCAGACACCCTGGTGGCAGGGAAGGAATACCGGGCCCCACTGGAGGGGGTGGCTGGAATTCAGTGCGGCATGCTCCATATAAACATGCGGGAGGTGGAGAGGAACCGACTGACGCTCGTATTCAAGTGCTCCACGCGGATATCGCATGAGGGCCGAGGCAAGAGAGACCTCATCTCTAAGCTGCTGCACAAGGAAGAGCCGCGAGACAACAAGAGCGCCAGCAGGCTGCATCTAGACCTGGCAACCAAGTACCAGACAGGAGTTATGCAACCGTTCGTGTGTAGCGAGTCGAGAGAATCCGCGGAATCGATTGACTGGGATATGATGTTTGTGCCGGTGTCTAGTATAAAGGAGTTCCATCTCGACAGTACAGTCTGGATAAGGCTATGGGAGCGGGAGAGAGACAGCTCGCATAAACTAGCTCAGTCCAGTGAGAGTCTCAGGTCCATGCTGACGATGGATGAGTGCGATTCCAAGCGACTCGACCTCACATCCATCCCCGGTCTTAAGCCCTCTCAGTGTCTGCCTTCCAGCTCTGTGTCCGTGTCCGAGTGCAGACTCGTAAAGTTCCCTACCGCCGTGGACTACCTGCTAGGGGGCTACGAGATCTCCCTCACGCTCGCAGTCGATTTCTCGGTCTCCAACGGGGACTATACGCTGCATTCCTCATACCACTACCTGTCTCCTGGCAACGAGAACAGTTACATGGAATGTATCAGGTCAGCAATCAACTTCACTCAGAAGTTCTCCAACACTTCCCTGTGTGATTTGCCGGTGATAGCGTACGGCTTCGGAGCGGGGGCTTCGCACTGCTTCGCTCTCAACCGGCAGGAGGCCGACCCCACGCTCCGCTCCCCGGAGACACTCCTCTCTCGCTACGCGGACACCGTCAGGTCCGTGGAGCCGGCCGGCCCCGCCTCCCTGCGGCACGCTATTCACAAGTGCCTGCACGACGCGATGGCTCAGGAGAGCTACGCGTCCTACAGGCTCTGCTGCGTGCTAACGGCGGGGGCTGTTAACGACCTGACGGAGGTGCGAGAGGTGCTAGTCGAGTCTGCCAAGTACCCGGTCTCCTTCGTGTTCGTGGGCATAGGGGACCAGAAGGGACTGGGGAAGTTGGAGGACATGTTTAAGGCGGAAGCGCGGCTTACAAGCGCTAACGGCACTCGCGCCGTTAGGTGCAATGTGCTGTATCGAGCCTGGAAATCGCTAAAGTCCCAGACTCAAGAGAAAGGACAGAAAGTGCACTCTGCCATCTCTCTCAACCTCACCTCTGCGCTCCTAGACCAATTCAGAGGTTACTACCGGCTGACTAACACAGTCCCCCCGGGGCCCGTAGACACCAGGGGCCCCGCGGGGGCTCCCTATCGATCCCTCACAAAGCAGACCTCTCTCTATGGGCACTACCTCACAGCTGAGCTGAGCGATACCAAGATGTTCCAAGAAGCACAGCTGCAAGCCCTGACCCCACTCAAGAAGGAATCCTCGATCGGCCGAGCAGAGGTTACCCCTCTGAGCACCGCTCTTATAAAACCGATCACTTTAGACCCATGCACCCCTCTCAGTCCGCAGGAGAGCCTCCTCAGGTACAGCTCCTATCTCACGCCCCTCAGCGGAGACAGAGGGGGCAGGGGGCAGATCTCGCACCCTCCTGTCACACCCCTGGTACACGAAGACTCTCTCAACATTGGCAAGTTCAACATAGACGACTGAAGACGATTGCATAATGTAACAATATTGTATTTGCAACATTATATTTTATAATATTCCTGTATCTCCCAAGCGATTACATATCTTTAATAAAGTCATTCGATAGCTCTTGGCACAACTGGTTAGAGAGGTGTGATGGCCTCAGATAACGCAGCTGATTCTCGCTGCGGAAAGCGCGAGTTCTCGCTCCACGGAGGGTATCTGTTTTCCTCTTTAACAACTGAGGAGTGGATAAATGACGTCACGACTAACTTCAAACCTCGCGAATCTGACATTTTCGTTATTTCTTTTCCAAAGAGTGGCACTAATTGGGTCTGTCACATAATCGAAATTCTCAAAACCGGCAAGCCGCTAGACGGCCCCCTCGAGAAGAGCAACACCGATCTGGACATTCCTCAGGTAGAAGCGCTCACGGAGGAGATCGCTGCCAAGTTCGGAGACTACGCGAAGCGGATTCCTATTCGCGGCGAGATCGCGTCTCTCCCGCCCCCGCGGGTGTTCTGTACGCATCTGCCCCACGAGTGGATTCCCAAGCACCCATCGGCTAAATACGTGTACATATACCGGAACCCTAAGGACGTGCTCGTGTCTGCGTACCACCACCTCTCCGGGATGAACATACCGCAGTACTCAGGGAGCTTCGAGCAGTTCCTTAACCTGTACACGGACACCAGCGCACTGGGCTACTACAGGCACGTGAGGGGACACATCGAATTCAGAGGAGAACTGAACAAGTTCGTATTGTCCTACGAGGAACTGAAGACTCAGTTCAGACAGAAAGTGGGAGAGCTCTCTCACTTCTTGGGATTCCAGATAAGCGAGGAGACTCTAGATCTCGTGGCTAAAGAAACGAGCTTCGACGCCATGCGTAATAACGCTCTGACGAACAGAGACTCCATTATGCGGCCGGGACTGAGGTTCCTGCGGAGGGGCGCTGTGGGCACCTGGAGGAGCGAGCTGTCTAACGAACAGTCCCGCGGAATAGACGAAATGACCAGGGATAACCTGTCGGAAGAGTTCATCAATACCTACTTAGTTTACGAATAGATTAGCAAGATTATACTATATTCTAGCAATAAATAAATACCATATTAACTGATATTCTGGAAATAGCAAAAACTAACTAGGACTGCAGTTAAGTCAGAAGTCAGCAGACAGATCTAAATAGGTTTTCCCGGCAGGCTCTCTCTCCCGTGTGGAGACTCCAGATCTAACTGCGGTCCCATCGCGACAATAGAGTGCTTGTTTATCTGCTTATGACTCCCCATGTAATGCTTCTTTATTTCCGTGATATTAACGGTGTCTCGTATCTCGGGTACCTGGTATATCTCTCTCAGGTACCCCGACAGACCCGGGTAATCCTGTATGCGTCTAAGGTTGCATTTAAAGTGCTGTACGTACACAGCGTCAAAGCGGATAAGAGTCACCCAGAGACGAATGTCCGCCTCTGTAAACACTTCTCCACACAGGAACCTCTGTTTCGATAGCGAGGCTTCTAGCTTGTCTAGAGCAGTGAAGAGATCAACCACGCTCCTATCGTAAGCCTCCTGCGTTGTAGCGAACCCACACTTGTACACGCCGTTGTTAACACTGGCGTATATAAAGTCGTTCCACTGGTCTATCTCCCCTCTCAGTGCCTCCGGATATAAATCTCGGTTTGGGTGTTTAGCCAAACTGTTGAACTCGGAGTTTAGCATTCGAATAATTTCAGAACTTTCGTTGTTAACGATTGTACCACTCTTTTTGTCGTATAGTACAGGGACAGTGAATCTCCCATCGAAATCCTTTTGCGAATTAAAGTATACTTCCCTAAGCAAACTGAAACCATGGACGGAGTCCCCAGTAGCCTCGTCTTCCACAGGTTTGAACGACCACCCTTCCTCCCCGAGGTACCAATGCACCACGTCAACAGTTATGACGTCATCCAGGCCCTTGAGTCTCCTCATGACGAGCGACCTGTGCGCCCAGGGACAAGCGAGGGACACGTACAGGTGGTAGCGGCCGGTCTCAGCTGGGAACCGAGCGCTGCTATCCGCCAGGACCATATTCCTGAATGAGGACTCGCGACGCACGAATTCGCCTTTGCTATTACTAGGGGGTACAGGGGGTGTGTCCGATTTAGCCATATTTCTGCTTGCGCTCAGGCAACCACTAATATACAGCAAATTGTTAGCAAATCTAGGAAGCGACCTGACTAGCATGCTACGTACTATGGATAAGTTAATATACATTTCTGATCATTTTAAAGCATATATACTTTTGATAATAAATTGACAATCGCTATTAAATGCTCATACATAACAATTTCAAATAGTAAGCGAACAATTGCACTCTTCGAGGTATACCTTTGTGAGGCCACTTGGCTTCGTAAGCTTTTCTCGAACGAAGCAAGAATCCATTTCTATCTCTCTTCCTCTCAACTTAATCCTGTCATACACCTTGTCCTCCCCTCTAAGGGGCAGGATCTTCTTGACGGTCTCATCGCGCAGGTGCACCGTTATTTCCGTGTCTGTAACTCCCTCGCATTCTATAATTAGATCCAGGTTGTATCTATCCACTGGGTCCGTGACAGAGGTCTGGCATTGGTCGCAGAAGAACTCGTTTGACTGTGAGTACTCCTCCACGCCCTCTCCGCAGCCCCCGCACACCTGCAGTATGTACGCGGAGTCCGCGACCACGTCTACAATGCTGCCTCTCACGCATACCATACTCCACAACTGGTATCCATCCTCGAACAGGGGATACGAACAAGGAGCGACGGACCGGAATTCGTTCCTAAGCCTCGCCACTGTTTCCGCTCCGAATAAGAAAACTGCGTTTTCTAACTCCAGCACGAGAGAGTACTGGTCGCCCTGGAGACGGGTAGGGCGATGAGTTATGCTGCTCACAAAGAGAGAGCCCATAAATAGCAGCTTCCCCACACACTCACTCAGGGTCTGCGCCAGTCCCCGATACAGCACCGGCTCCAGGTACACCTGGAACAGCCGCGAGTTGCTCCCAAACAGAAACAGGTAGCAGCCGGAAGTGGGCATGCAGTGCTCCTCGCGGTCTCCCTCTTGCAATGACAGAGGCGTCTCCAACTGTGTGAGCAGCAGCCTCCCAACCATGGATACTCTCAGCTCTCCAGCGAGGTCTGTCTGTGACGTGAACACAGATATACTGGGTTTGTACGCCAGGGCTCTCTCCCTGACGATATCCAGTTTGGTGCCGAGGCCCCCGGAGAGGCAGTAGCAGAACCTCTGTGTCCCACAGGAGAGATCATGGATGGCAGCCATCAGACGGGGGGAGGTGTGTCTGTTCACACGCGACACTATTTTGACACCTTTCAGTAGGACCGTGCTGCCCGTGAGCTGACAAGGGAGATGCACTGAGCTGTGTTCATCCAGGACTCGAGTGGGCAGCGTTACTAAACAATAGGTACCAGTGAAGTCCCGTAGAAAGGTGTGAAAATGTTGATCTAAATTCATTTCCGTTACCTGGATGTCTGACAGGTCTCTCGGGTTAACAGGGTGCGACACCTGCGCCACAGAGCCCGCGAGGGAGAGGTCGTCCCACCTCTGCGACCTGAGTCCGGCCATCAGCTGATAGCGACACACGCGCGACTCCGAATCTGAGATGCATTCCTCTCGAACACTAGAGTTGCTACCCTTGGGTGCAGCGGATAGTGACTGGCAAGACCGCCAGACGCTGGCAGGTGGCAGAGGTGGCACAGGTGGCAGAGGTGGCAGAGGTGGCGCGGGGTGTCTGGGCTGAGTGGGAGGGGACTCTGCGAGGAAGGAGAAGTAGGTACAGAGGATGACGGGGCGGCTGCGGTCGCCTACCGATAGGAGTGTCCATGGTGGGCAAATCTTAACACAGGAGTTAGACTTGATTCGTAGCATTTCCACGGTTTTGTGAGTGAACACTACGGTCAGTCTGCCGTCAGTCCTGAACTGCTCATTGTCAGCTATGTTACCAGGGATTGGTTGCACGGCCACACAAACCGAGTTGTATAGGAGGCCCTGTAGGCGTATCGACAGGATGCGCGCTGTGATTATCTCGCGACTGTCCACGCCCTCGAGGTGCGAGCCCTGCTTCAGACTGTGGTACCACATGTGCACGTCGTTAGCTAGACGGGGCGATAGGATCTTTATGTATTCTGCGAATCCCTCGCTCACCAACTTCCGCTTGCGCTTCTTTTCGCGAGGGGCGCCCTCTGTCCCCTCGGAGGTGGGAGAGAGTGTTTTAACCGCGGTTTTAATCCAATTCTCCACTGAGTCCCTGCCTGTCTGCAGAGAGCAGGTGGGAGACTTCTCGTTTATCTCTCCGATGTACTCACTGATGGACTTTCGAGGCGTTTCAGACTTTATATCAAGATCGATTAAACTTCTCTGTGGAAGAACAGAGTTTGATCTGTTGGGAGTATTATTGGGGTCAGGATTAGCACTATCTCTATTTGGTTTGTTCGGGGGTTGGAAGTTGTCAAATTCCTGCTTGCATTGTGGCTTCGGTTGGAGTGATACTTTATCAAAAAAACTGCTATTCCTAGTTACTGTTGTCAGCTGTTTACTAATCGTGATACCACTTTTCCTCCCACAAGGCTTCTTGTCCCGCCCCCTTCCCTCCACTGAGGGCTGAGGAGCTGTCTTGTATCTTTTGTGATTTATTTCCTTTTCTTGATTTGGAGCATCTTTCACAACTTGAGCGATAAAGGCAGACAAATTTCTCGGATTGGAAGATGTGCTAGAATCGCTGTTTCTTTTCATGAACAATAACCATGCGAACTAAATAATAACTACACCCAATACTTGTGCATAGGAATGGTAATGCGGAGTCAATCAACGAAATTACTGCAATTGTCAGCTCATCAAAAATTGTGATATCCTCTACAAAATCAAAAACTATAACTATGTTATAATATTAATTAAGAAACAGTTTTAATCAACATAAAATCTTACGACTGCTAATTTACATACAAAATATGATCCTGAAAGAATACATGTAGATAGTTCACGAAAGATACAATTTCAATCAAATGTGTATACAACTACGATACCTGACTTCACAATATATATCAACTAGTCTAGTTAAGCAGATCCTCGTCCGACTCTGTGACTGCCTCGCTGTCGCTGCTGGAGGTCCTCAGGAGCATGCTCTCCAGGTCCCGCGTCCGACTGGAGGGGGCCTTAGACGCAGGGGCACAATGCTTCTTAACCAGACATCCGGCCCCTATGAGCACTAGTGCTAGCATCCCCAACACCACACACCCAAAGAATATGCATAGGAACGCTTGAAATACTGTTAAGCTAGGCTGACTAGAATATGTACAGTCTTCTACCTTGGCTCGGACACTTCTCGAAACTTTCAACACCTCGTTCGGATTGTCTATCCCGTGTACTTTACAGGCGGACGGGCCGAACCCTACGCGGCCCCCCCCTCTGTCGAACTCTACAGTGTACCCTTTGAACAGCATCATGCCCAGGATGCTCCCGCTTGCGCTCTCCACGGGGCTCTGCTTAATCCCCAGTTTGTACCAGGAGCAGTTGGTAGTAGCGCAGTAGTCTCCCGTCTTTACGTTGACGTCCTCGCTGCTGACGAGCTTAAGATACAGCTGGGGCGGCACCACGAGGGTCAGGGCCTCCTCCCGAGTGTCCGGCAGCTGCAGGGAGATCTCCAGACTCTCAAACGACCTGAATTCCTCCTGCGACCCTCTCTTCCACCCGAGGGCCGACTCGCCCTCCCAGAAGGAGTCCGGTATCTCCATGGTAGCGAAGAGATCAGCTGCCTGCTTGAGTCTAGCCAGCAGCGCTGAGAAAGTCTCCGCGTTGAATAGCAGCTCGGTGGTGCCGCTGTCGATGATACTGAACTCTTGGTTGAAGACTGAGCAAGGCAGGTCTAGGCTTGTAGATCCAACTTTGATGTCTGTAAGGATTACTTTGTAGAACGACTTCTCCGTGATAGCCGCATAAGTGAATACGTCATCGCTGCTAGGTAGCAGGGGCGTGCCAGACCCCAGAGACATCTTCCCGCCTATTTCCACCAGTTCTCCGTCCGCCCCTGCGCCAGGCTCGCACAGCTGCAGCCCGAACTTATCAGCTGTTACTCCCTGAGCCACTAGGCTGTCCATCACTGGCAACACGCCGGCGTCTGGCTTGGAGAGGGCTGCGTACCCCATTCCCAGGATGCCCACCCACCCAGTGCTCGTCTTGAAGAACCCGCTCGAAACGCTCTCCATCAGAGAGACATATACTATTGTGCTTCGCGTCTCGGATTCGCTGTCAGCGGCGAAGGAAAAGTTGTCTTTCCCGACTCGTCCTGACCACTCGCCCTCTATATACCTAACCCCCACCTCGCGGTTTATATCGCGAAACGATTGAGATAGAGCCTTGTCGAAGTAGGGGTAGCCATGAATAGAAGGGAAGTTCTTAGCAGCAACCGCAAAGTTACTGGACCCAGAGTCCAACAGGACTTTGAACTCTTGCGCGGGCGTACCTAATCTCACAGACAAGGAATATCCTGTTTCCGGCTGTCCTTCTAGCGGGTACACCTGGCAACGAGCAGAGGGGAGAATAGATATGCAGAGGATTAAAGTTATAGTAACTATGTATGCCATCCTACAGAAGAACTGATTAAGCAAGTTATAGACATTTGTAGTTATCAATATTATAGCGAGTTTTAATAATTCAAAGCAAAGTTAAATTATGATTATTAATTCTAAGTATTCCTAGTGGTGACTTCAACATTTATTTCGAACTCTTTATCCAGCTATCCATTATAATTCCTGTAAATACTAATCCAACTGAGATCTTCTGATAAAATGTGAATGTATGTCCGAACATAAAAATAGATCCTAGCACAGTGAAAAACTTCCTTAGAGTAGTAATAAGAGATAAAGTTAAGGGGCCAAAGTTTGAAATGGTTAGAAAGATAAAGTTTTGTCCTATCGCGCTTGTAACACTGAAAGCTAGTACCATGGGAATAACTTCTACGTTATTTGCCATGAACAGTAGAGCTTGGTAGCCTTCTCCAAACAGAATGATTGGGAATAGAATTATAACGGCCCACTTGTTCAGCTCGTACATCAGCAAATACGGATTAGTTCTGTATTCCACTCGTATCACTTCTTGGAAAGAGGCAGTCAACCCATCAAACAAGAGGGAAATAAGTATTAACAAATCTCCTATAGACATTGTATATTCGATAGATTTGCCCTGTTTAAACAGATTGAACATAACTACACCCAATACAATGCAGAGTATAGCCAGCCAGCGTTTCAGGGGCTGACTCCGCTTGGCCAGAATAGTAGTGAGGATTAGGATGGGGATTGGTTTGCACGATTTCCCAATTACCTGGGTCGGATAACTCACCCATTTAAGCGCATAATTACTGGCTAACATGGCAGAGAAATAGCAAAAGGAACATCCTATGTTGAAGGATAAAGGGGAGGGATTATCCCATAGTTTATAGCATGTGCATAAAATAGAGCCAAGTAAGAAGCTCGTGAGAGACTGTGCAAATACGAGTGTCAATATGAACGTGTATTTCTCATTATCTCTATATTGTTTTGTTTGTATCGCTTCTTGAATCAATCCAAAGATTAGGTAGGAAAAGAAAATACCAATAAAACAAATGAAAAATAGCAATGATCGATTCATATCTGTAGGAGATAGTCTAAAGTCCAAGATAAAATGTATAATGGTTCATGGTTGGTTCGCTAAATACATTTAAAAAGCACTTGTGTAAGCTTTTGATTGGTCGCAGTAATACATACATGAGATTATTCGGACTATTCATGAGAAAAATAGTTGAGAATAGAAAATTTAATAAATTGGGAAGAGACGATTAGACAATTAAATTAGCTCGCAATAATTGGTAGCAAAGCTAATAGGATGAGAGGACAATTCCAAGTTCTAATTTGAAGCATGCCCAGTGACATTAGATGTAAATTGGAATGTCATTGGTGTTCCATTAACGTATCAACACATAGGTCCAATGTACAATGACACAGGGTATTCTTATTTACATTCCAATCTACAGGTACCATGAAAGGATTGCAAAATTGATTGAGCAGGCTTGTAAATTCCTATGTTGCTATGCTCACAGTTTATGACGTACTATTTGACGTAAATCAGCAATAGAATTTAATTTAATTTAATTATTAACCGCTGGCTACTACATATAGAAAAGTATGGAATTTAAATATTCGTATTGAATTGGTAAGTGGTTTCGTATAGGTCCGAGGGAAGCGTATATTTCCGCATCTCTTTGTAAAACAACTGAAGTACAGCGGTTTGGTAGGCATCGTGCCTGGCTCGCTCTATGGTCTGTCCGACGCCTTCAGCCAGCTTATCTTCTCCCGAAAGAACTGAAACACAAAATACTGCTCTCTGTGAATCTCTCCCGGTCTCCCAAAGCAGCTCGTCGTGCGGCTTTTCACGCTTCTTAATAGCTAGAATCTCTCGCAGTATCTGGACAGGGTGCTCTAGTTTTATAATCTCGTACACATCACGCCCTTTCAGACTGTACAAAACAAATTCCCGCACGAGTTGTCTTGCATGTATCGGGCCCTGGTCAACATAAACTGAGCCAATTATCGCAAGCAAGGCTTCAGCCAGGCCCACATCCAGTCTGGATTCTCCCACCGGGGTATCAACAAGGTAGAGCTCGTCTGCGCCCAAGTGTTTAGCGGTTCTCACCAACTGAGGGATGTCTACAATGAAGTTGTGACAGTCTCTCAGAGCTGAGCTAGAGAGCTTAGGGTATTTTAAAAAGAAGTGTTCCATGACAAAGTGTGTCATCACAGTCTGTCCTAGGATGGCATATCTGTCGTTGTGCTCCTCCCCCTCTGGGCCCGGGTTGGCCTGGAGGTAGGACCGGTGCGTCAGGGCTCTCTGGATCACGCTAATATCAGTAATAGGCACTGCAAAGCGGTTTCTGAAAGCGTTCAGTTCCACTGAATAGTCCCAGTTTGTCTTCGGTAGTTTCGTCTCGGGGTCGATGGGAGGGGAATGTTTCTCAACCGGCGCCTCCTGAGAGAGGAGAGCGGAACGCGAGAGGGCCCGGGTAAATAACGACAAACTCCGAATACTGAAACATACATGCGAAAACATGACTTTCTAATTATATTTCTCTAATGCACTTTGACAAAATATACTACTTAATTAATTACGTTAAGGGAAACTATCATAATTAATTCTCGACGCTAGTCTAATCTACAACATTTATTCTGGTGATAAAACCTTCAACTGACTCTCTTTATGAGGGAATTCGTTTGTAGAAGGATAAACCAAATATACAGCATGTTATTATTAGTAGAGTGAGATAAACCAATTGAACAAGTGACCCAATTTAATGAAGAACTCTTTAATGCGAAGAGAAATAAATCAGAAATAATCAGAATTCTTATCCTAGAGAGAAATAAAACGAAGAAACAAAGAGATCTTATTTGTAAGTGATTACCGAGTGGTTAGCCAAGCGTTAGGGGACGCTGGTCTATTTCTTCTTGCCTCGCCCTCTTCCACTGGAACTAGCCACTTTAGATTTCTTAGAGGCACCCGTGGCACCGCTGGGATCAGCCTTCCGTTTGCCGGTGTCTGGCGAGGCAACTGTTTTGAAGAATGAATCCATTCTCGCCTGACTTCCCTGTCCTAAGAAATCAATCAGAATTGGCCAGAATTAAGCGTTCATAAATTAATAAATTAAACTCATACCTTTGCTCTTAACTATCCGTCTATACACGTTTCGAACTCTATCTTCGTTAAAGCCTTTCTCTTCCACGAGGAAGCTCACCATTCCCTCTTCGTCAGCATCTCCCCATTTGAACTCAGTCTCAATTCCCGGGGTCACTTCGGGAGTCAGAAAGAGTTGTCTCGCCTCAGGAAAGTTCCACTCTTCAGGAGGAGTGTACTTCTTCGTGTCCAAGCTACGAACTATTTCCTCGATACTCTTGTGCTCCTTGATATTGCTAAGAGCTTTCTTATAGCCGATACCTGTTAGGCCATAATAATTATACTGGGCTTATATGATTCTAATCGGTTGGTGGCATGTTGGAATAATCAGTATCCTACCTCTAATAGAGTCCGTGTAATCACAGCCCATGAGAATACAGAGATCTACGAACTCACTGTGAGAGAGATCGAGGGTTTCTAGCACCTTATCTAAGTGGATTTCTCTTATGGGCATCTTCTTGGCTTCGCTCACCATCATATTCCGTAGCAGGATGGAAGTCCCGAAAGTGAGCGAGTCCATATCTTCACTGGCTGCAGCGAATACCTTACCTGCAGATTTAGTATAACTTATGTAGCAGTGTGGAGCAGGTGTTCACACCTGACTTGACCAGCTCTGCGCACTGAGCCTCAGCTTCGCACGGGGCTGTCAGGTGCGGCACGCCCATTAGTGTCAGCAGACGTTTGCATTCATCGCTGTGTTGTGACGTCACTCTGACACTTCTCTTAGCAAACTTCTCAGCCTGCTCCTTGTCCCCGATTTCTTCTGCCTGCGTCAGTTCGGCTTCTGCTTTCTCTCTCCGCTCCTTGCGCTTGGCAAGTTCTCCGGACTTCATCAAAGGCGGCTTCCCGTCGAACACATAAAGCGGCTTGAGACCGTTCTCCAACATGCGAGCTGTCCGATATAGCAGTCCCTATGATGTAAGTATGCAAGTATATACACACTATTAATACTTAGTCCCGAGTTAAAATGGCACATAACTTGCCTGGAGATGGCTTGTAACCTCTCCGTGCTCGTTCATTAACACGTCTCCATCCGACCTAATTGCAATTACAAACTGGTAGATACACATTGAGGCGTCAATTGCTATCTTCCTCCCAAAGTAATGCTTTATGTCATTCTCTTTAATCGAAGATGGGGCGAAGTCAGCGATCAATGTCATAAGTTTATGAATTCCCATTGAACAACTAAAGCGTAGACAATACTATTCAAAGACAATACTATTTAGAGCATTGTTCATATAAAATTAAAAAAACGACATTCCTAGTGAACGAAACCACCACTAAGTTGATTAGTTGTACTAGTTCATTGTTTGGGTTATAAAACCAATTTTGCTGTTGATGTTGAATAGAATCATGTAAATTTATTGAAAAATTTAAAATATCTAGAAAATTGAGCTCAATAAAGAAAAAAGAGTGGGTCCCTACCTCAGTTCCAAATGAGGAGATTTAAAAAGAAAAAAACTGTTATTGCGGGTTCTACTGTAATATGTTACCTAAATACGTTAATCCTTATATGAAATTTCCTATTATTATAAACCTGTGTATAGCGGTTAGGTCACGTGTGCATGAGGGCCATTTTTGGCCAGTCCCTTGGGTGGAAGTTGCTAGCAGCTTCTACTGTATTTCCAATTGCAATTTCTAATTTTCTATTACTAATTGGAAATTTTTAACAAATAAGAAGTTTAAAATTGGGAAATTAATTTAAAAAATCCGGACTTCATGACAAATAAATTAATAAAAAACATGATTTGCGATTTAAACAGAACTTAGTATTACGTACATAAACCACATTAAATTTGTTACAGTTACAATTAATCAATAAATAATAACAGTTCTTCCACAGAAAGTCTATACAATAGACCTCAGATATATACTACGTAGCACAAAATAATTCCTTGAAGTAGTGAAGGCACAATGCAATCCGTAATGCAGTTAATATTAATGTAAAGAGTGTTAAGCTAGGAAATGCGTATGGAAACAGCAATATATGCAGTAGGAGGTAGCTGGTAAGGGTTCTGGTTGAAAACAGAAGCGTACACTTCCGCTGATGACTGTGATGCATGCTATTAAAGTTTGAAAAAGAGAACTATGAAAAACATCAATTGAAAGGCATTTTATGCCAGAATAAGCGCTTTTCATAGTGGATCAGCTGGCGAGGTTACGATCTGCTGCTGCAAGTATTTAACGGAGTTCCCATTCCCTGTAAGACCCTATCCAACCACTGTAGAGCTCCATTCAAGTGGATCTCGATCCAACAAGGAGTAGACGTCACCTAGAAGCAATTAAGTTAATTGTTATCCACAGTTTGCATAATGTATTTGTAATAGGAGGGAGTATTTAATTATAACAAACCGTTTGTCTTCTGTACTCAGCACCCCACCCCTTTACAAAACTGATCCGTATCGTGCACATGCGAGTAAGCTGGAAAACTGCTTCGTAGCCTTTGCTAACAGAGTTTGAGAGAAGTTGTGCGAAATCTTGATAGTTAAATATATTGAGAGTACAAGTAGAGGGAAGTTTGCATACAGTCGCTGGGTGCCAACCAGAAGACAGATTGCAATTTGGACTTTGAACAAAAATGGCGCTGTCTGATAAGCATTCTGCAAATACCTAACATAAAACTTAATTAGCTAATTAAACTTAATGAGAAAAATTATCCATGTAATGTTATACGTACGTACGTATACGTATATGAACTTTGCTGAAAGAAATTAAAATAACCGAAACTATCATAGTGTAGGTTCAAAGGAATGTATAAGTAAAGGTCGCTAAAAACAGAACTTTTGGAATCAAAATGAATTTACTTGTGCAAATATTATGCAGATTAGGATACTATATGTAGGGAAGTTTCGCTAGAAGAGATCATTAGTTAGTTTTAAATTTATTCAACTTGTCAACTTAGATTATCGTAGAATTTGTTCCAATTTTCAACAGTTATTAGGTAAGTTAATTAATTAATTAATTATAACTTTTATATTCAATAGCCTGCATTTTATCATTTATCAATCTACCATACAATTTGTGAATCCCTATTCGCGAAAAACTGTCCAGATAATCCCACCATTTACCCTAATTATGACAACAATTTGCTAAATAAGTCCCAAATTTGGAAAAACTTTTATATTAACAAATTTCTCAATCTTCAGCCAATCAATTTTTATTTATTCTTAATCTTAATTGCCTACTAAAAATTTATTTTGAGTACGTATTTATGTACTTTTAATTTCTCCAATTAATTGTATCCTAATCTTCTAGATTTTCAATTATTAAATTCAACTCCAAACAATGAATTATTCAAACCAAACAATGAACGAAGGCGTTTTAGGGCCCATTCCTCGACTTGAATTCAATCACAAGTTAAACAAAATTTGCAACAAGAATCTTAAAGAAATAACAAAAAATCTCCTAGACGAAACAAATGTTAAAATCGAAAATAGCAACATCACAGATGGCCTGTTCCGTTTAAACAACATTGTAGAATTCCTCTTTCTTGTCTGCACTAAATTCCAACTACCTTATGAAGTCAAATATATCGCAGTCGAGCTATTCGCAAGCTTTATGCAGCACCATGTGGAAGAGATCTACAGCCACGTCCACAACCCATCCAGCGGAAAGAACTACACATGGGCCACAGTAGAGGGGAGGGTCAAGAGCCAGATAATCCTACGAGCGCTCACTTGCGTTCAAATCGCCAGCAAACTAACATCACACTACAGTATCGTTTCACCACACAAGCTACAGAATCTGTTAATGCATTGCGGGTTTCGTTATACATTCAACAGCTTAGCTCAATCTGAGATCAGGATACTAAAAACTCTAAACTACCAACTGCCGACGACAACTCCCCTTAACCACATCGAATTGCTACTGGAGGCTCTAGCCTCGGGCAACAAACTCAATCCCATTCACGAGGTCTACGAGAACTGTATGAAGATATTAGACTTCTACTACCTCGACCAAGAAGCTATCCTAGAGAAAGCTATCAATTCAAGTTCCTGCGACTCGTTTCGGGAAGAGAAGAAGAACGCGATCCGATCTGATTACGCGCTCATTGCTTCCTCCATAATTGGCGCAGCAACTTTCGTAGTGGACTACAAGTCAAGCGACTCAGTGCTGAGAGAACTCTCCGAACTCAGCCTAATTTCTGCCGCAGATCTGACTGAATTCTCCACACTTATCATTCAAGAAATTTTAGCTGAACCACTCACTGAACTAGATGACAGTTTTTAATTCTGTATATTGTTTTAAATAGTCTAGCTTTCCAAATTCCAATTCCTCCAATTTCTTCAGTCAAATCAGGATTTCGATCTTGCTTTCGATTGTACAGTTAATTTAAGCAAATCATGTGTTTACATGGTAATCAAAGTAAAATAAATACCGATTTTATTCAGTTTATATTATCGGGGGTACCTCTCCAGCGATGTATGTGAGTTTCACACCTTTGTTTATGTGTCTCCTGGCTATCTCTATGTCCTGGTCTCTGTGTATGTTACCGAGGAGACCCAGACAGAACCTCTCGTCAGAGCTGGGGTCTGTAAACCCATCAATGAATAGAGTGGGTCTAAATAAGTGTAACAATAAGTGTGCATATTTAGCAAGGCGCATAATCTATTTATTACCTCGCCGCGTAAAAGGGCTCTCCAACCCGACTCTCCATCTCATAGTAATGGATTGTGCACCAATGTTTTTGCTCTTCGAATCTAAGAACAAATAATTTATTAAAATTGTTAACAAGTTAGTCCAGTCGGGCACTGTTACCTGATAGTGTTAGGTGGATATATCCCGAAGGAAGGCTCGAAAGGGAGAGGGTTGGGTTGGTGGGGGTACACAGTTGCGCTTTCTGGCGAGGGAATGGTGGTGGTGGAGGAGTGCGAGCCGAAATACGGACTGGCTGGGTTGCTCAAGCAGTTGGCAAATGACGACGGCGGGCTGCTCCTGTCCGAAGCGGACTCCTCCGAGGTGTACGCAGGGGGCGGGGTGGCGTAGGCCTGGGCCTAGAGAGGAACACAGGAGATAAGTATAGAAATAGTTAGTGTTGTTATTTGTGTCAAGTAACGATGAAGTAAGTGAAATAATATATACACGCACAGGAAAAATAAAAAATTACGCGAGAAGTGAATATTTACAGAAATATTAACTACATCTGCAAATAATAATATTGTTTACTGTAGGGGATAGTGTTTAGAATATTTATCAGTATTTTGATTATCCTTGCTGCCTGGTGTACCCCTATAGCCCCGAATTTAATGAACAGTTATTCTGCGTCAAATAACTGTTCATCAAGTGATGATCTTTCATTGAATGGGATAGCGACTCGTCATGTGAATACTTAGTGATCTATCAATTAGTAATTAAATGAATTCCCTAGTGGAAATTCATTATGTATTGATTGATAGAATTATTGTTTAATGTTTTTAACATAAGACAGATTATATCAGTTAATTAATTTACACGCGAATGCCCTGGGGTCCAAGGTATAAAGAGAAAAAAAACACTTTCATTTTCACTTTAAATTGAAATTAAATTAAATTTCACTTTCATTTCAATTGGCAACTAAGAGATAACTTATTAATTAATTAATTAATGATGGGTATATGCTAAAATCCTAGATCTTGTCATTTTAGATGACATATAAAAGTCATAGAAGAGCATCTAATCTGGACAAGATTTAAACAAACAAATATGTACAGAAATTTCACAAAGAATTCGTAAAATTTGAACTGCAACTGATAATTGCCAGTTACCTATGGTGGAAATGTGAACAAGTCAAGCAATTGATTTGACATATGTTTTCAGAGATTCGTTCATGAAATTACAAATCTTTAAATTATCGGGTTTCTCTACCAATTGAGCCATCATTGAACCGTGACCCGTCCGAAGGCAAAAAACAATGCGAACATATAGAATGAAGTAAACAAAATAGCTCACATTGTTACAATATATAAAATGGCCAAATTACCGAATGTACTTAGTGTAATCTACATGAAACCTGTCAGAAAGAATTATCAGTGTTGTATTGAATATTCAGTAGAAATTCCAATTGTACATTGCAATTAGCTATAGAATAATTGATGCACAAATTATACTATTTCCAGCAAACACAAGAGAGAGTTTGCTCCTCCCCTGTTAGAAACAATTTTAAAGAGAGTCCAACAATAACGTTATGTTATACTTAGTGTGAGACAATACAAATTACGTATTTCAGTAATTATGAAAATATTATTAAGCATCAATCTAAGAGATTAGGAAACCACCTGGCTCAAAAAAATTAGCATAGTTATAAATAGTAAGTACTATTTCAGTGCGAATTGAGCATGTGTCTGTATTATGAGCCACTCATATGTAAAGTAAGCTGTAGTCAAATATGCTACCGTGACCTCGTTATCTAAGTGCGAAATGTTAAGTAGAAAGAACTACTTAAAGAAATTAAATCAATGAACAACTGTTCGGTGGTGAAAGTGTAAATACGATCGTGTAATCTAAAGAGCGTCAGTTAAAGACTGAAGAAATCCTTGAAATTATATAAGCTAGCCTTCGATTCAATAAAGTTTAAGTTCGTCACACTGCCAACCAGTTAAAAAGCGATAAAGTTAATCGGTATGCAGTTACTATTCATAGAGTAGTAATTTATGAGACAGCACAAGATATAACACTACAAGTTAACTAGTTAAACACTCTATTTAACATATGAATCTATTTACTAACGTAGCATAGATTAAAGTGATTCTATCAATCCATCAAATGCAAACATCTGTATACAGATGGTGTAAAGTTGGTTAAGATAATAGTGCATTGGAAAATAAGTTGATAAAGGCAGAAGAAATCAAAGCACAGACAGAATGGGAGAGCCATTTGTATTTAATAATAATAAATTCTCTATGTTGATAAATAACAAACGAAAATTGATATCAGTTATCATCATTCTATTGTATGGCAAGATGCAGTGAGGAGAGCACAACTCCATTTCGAGAATCATGTTTAATTAAGTGACGGAGCCGTTTGTCCATGTTGGCTACAGTTGAAGGATATCCACGGAATTTCACATAACTTTCAGAAATCAATGGCTATAAAATACCATTAGTAGATTCATCAAAAAATTACGATTACTATTTAAATTAACATGAAGCTATTAAGACGATATGAGTTAGTATAATTAGCTAACCAGTCTTTAACAAGAGTCACAAATTCTAACCATCATGATAATTTGAAACCTCGAGAGGATCAAGCTCTAAAAACGAGATAAGGCCATTCAAATGATTCGAATAAAGTAGTAGACTGAAATTAAATGGCAATGATAGCTGGCTTGCTTAGCAGAAGTCCTAATTTGTAGCGGTGGAAGTAATACACATTAAAAATGCCACTCAAACTCCTGAAGACATCCTCGTATTCCAGGAATTTTAAATGTGGTTACTACATGTAACATGTATAACTACAAATGTATCTGGTATAAACCACATACTATATTAAAGAAAACTTTGTTAGCACAGGAAACAGAAATGTATCATTGTGAGAATTCATGGAAAGTTATTCCTTGAGGTCTAAACCACATTCCAGTTTAAATATTAAATTCAAGCATTTTATTTGGTAAATAGCATAAAAATCAGAGATAAATACTGAGGTATGACAATTATAGTTATCAATCAATTAATACTAAATTAATATTACATTGGAATGTTAAAGATCAGTTGCGATAACCATACAATAAGGTTATTGCTTTGCCAACAATAAAATGAATTACGTGTATGATATTGCAAGCAAAAAGCCACAGGTCACCTGATTCGCAATAAAATGTTAAGTTTCAGAAATAAAGGCTAAAGGTTACAAATTTGTACATAAGCAACCACTAGGATGTTGCACAAAGTCATTGCAAAAACAACTTCCTAATAATTGACTTATTTGGAGTTAGGTTTCAGATGTACAGAAGATCAAATTATGCATTTGACGAGAGCAATTAAGTCTAATATTATTCTCAACATTCCAGTGACACAGGTGGAATATAATTAGTATGAACCTCCCTCTAAGGTGGCATCTAAGATACATTGATTTTCACATTCTTCAGGTAACCTTTTTGGGATCTAATCGCTTTGAGGGTAACACGTATAGGGAAAGTCATTGACTATATTTATCTCATTATTCATAGGATGACCTAGTAGGTGAAAAGAACCAACAAATATTCAGTTATGGAAATCTGAATAGAGAATTTGATATTTGCATTTATGAGTGTGTGAGTAGTTAAGTAATTAAAATTAAATATATTAAAGATGTGTCAAAAGCTAAGAAATAAGAAGAGCAATCAAACAATGAATGCTGTAATTTAATATAACTTAATTACAATATAAATGAATAACAATGAATTTGTACGCTATTTCCTTTGACAATACAATAAGCTGTTTCTTCGTTCAACACAGAGAATTGAATACAATTAATTAACTAATAACACCAGCAGTATTACAATGCAATTATGAGAGGGCACTTACGTTGAGCATGGGGTCTCGAGAAGGCAGGTTAGAGTCGGGAAACGCGGTGTACTCGGTGCTGCAATCTGGCGTTTGCGGGGTGTGCATTTGTGTCGAGTCGTATGAGGGCAGAAATGGCATCTCGCTGGGCGTGGTCGGGGAGCAGGCATACGGGCCGCTGGGGATCAGCACAGGAGGGAGGGGCGTCTTCTCCACTCGTGTGTAGTGGTAGGGATTGGCACAGGCCTAATGCAGAACAAACGATTACGCAAATGCAAATAATTTATTGATCAATTAATTAGTGGCGTATCTTAAGCAAATTGTGTTGTAACATGCATTCTCACTTGCCTACACACGCTATAGTAAAAGCAATTAATTCCTTTGGAGTATGGTAACTCACTTCATCAAGTGCCTTGTTGGAAAGAGAGTAATTGCACCGGTCGATAGATTTAAGTTCGTGCGTGCTGACTAGGTCGTGCCACCGCCAAGTCTTACAGAACATAAGACTTGAGTGGTGAAGGGAGTGGGGTTTCGACGTGGAGCAGCTGCCCGAGCTGGAACCGAGGTCCAGCATCTTAGCCACCGGAATGCAGGCGGAGGAGGGGTTCTTAGTTGTCAGCACTTTCTCGAGATCGCCTACGAAGTGAATATAATTACAGTGAACTCTCGGTATAACGAAGTGCTTGGGACCTGTAAAGTCCTTCGTTATATCCGGATATTCGTTGTAAGCGGGTAATAATTCATGCAATTAGTGCTCTGGGAGATATAATATAATATCCATTTCGTTATAAGCGGGTATTTCGTTATATCCGACTTCGTTTTAACGGGAGTTCACTGTAAATATCTATAATAAATTACGTCAGGGTATATTCAAATTAAATTCATTATTTGTAACGCTTCGTCGTGAGGAAATTTACAAGTTTCGTAATACAATTATTCCAAAAAATGATAGGAATGGTGTTTGCAAATAAATACTTAATCAACTTATCTTAATCAGATAAGAGAAATAATTCATTGGACAGCTATGTAATGAGATTTTTAGGCCTCGCCAAATCAGGACCTTTGTGTATGGCTTGCTTTATCTGAACCCGAGAACATAACGATAAATGGCCAGTGACTACAACACTTATTGTACACGCAAAATCAGTCATCATGAATTATTTTGGTTTGATAAGTGGATAGATTGTTGGAGTATTACACAATCTGTGCATATTTTAACAATGATTAGCCTGCAAATAAGTAAGTTTTCTCGAGGAAGGACGACTAGGAAATAACAATTAATTAAAATTGTTGGTTGAAGCAAAAATTAACGAAAACAGTAAATTGGTAGTACTATTTAATCTTTGTTATTAGCTCATTGATGTAAAGATAAGAAGGCATAATGCCAACAAATCTGGAAATAATATGATAACACAATCCATTTCTATAACTTATACTGAAATATTGTGCAACTAGTGCATTCACCATTGTTTGATACATTCAAATCATAAAAAACATAAAAAAACATAATTATGTTATAATCCATGCTTACCCGAACAATAAATAAAAATTCAAATATTTACGCTCAAAAGCATATCATTAACTTAAAATTATACACATAAATATCACCTTTTTTAACTTTTTTAACCAACATCTTTATGGTTTTGTCGGACCACTTCCCAGCATCTCCACTTCCATTCTGCATTGAGGCTGGGTCTGGCCTAGCCCGCAGTTGGCACAGTGTCTTCAGGTTCTGATTAAACAAGGTACTCATTTCAAGGCACAAATTCTGCAATCCTCAAGTTAAACCAACTAAATCGTAGCAACAAATGGTTGAATCACTTGAAATGAATTCAATTCGATGGTAGTATAGCAATACAAGTGTATGTACCAAGCTGCTCCGGGTATTTATACTCTATCAGGTACTTACAGTGTGTCAGCGAATAATACTTGCCGTGTACTTACCACAACGAATAAATTACCTTATGCCATCATATTAAGTTAAGTTAGCAAGTTAAACTTATCCAGTGGATACGAGGAGCCATAATACACATATTTTCGCTCCGTTTATTTCGTCATAAATAACATAACAATTCCTACAGCATACTAAGGATATAAACCAATAGAGTTGGACATAATTGATAATTTCCATTCAATGCGCCTAAAAATGAATCGTGCTAAATTCCCCCTAGCTATCCCTGGTTATACAAGTAATTATTTATTTCTAGTACGTTACTGGAACAAATTTAATCACAAGTTTTCGACACAATCCCTTTTTAATTTGAAATTAATAGAAAAAGCTCAAAAACTAAAAATATTTACCAAAGTATATACAAATATCCAACTACCTACATGCAGATATAAAATGAATTAAAAGATTGAGCAGTGATGAGTGATATTATTTGCAGTACCACTTTTCAATCTCCTGTCTCTCTCTCCTCTTATACTTAACAGACACACAAAGGAAGTACAGTGAATAGACCAGTGCGAAGATTGAGAATACCAGAAAGAAAACAAACCCAATATTTCTGTAGTAGATGCATGGCTCATGAGGAACAGCACAGGAATAGCATTGCTGTCTAAGCAGAGTTGAGTTCGCAACAAATCTAGCTGGACAGCCGCTAGCAGCTTTCATAACGGCGGACAGTATGGTCGAGAGGTAAGACCCCAATCCAATCATAGTGTTCAGAATACCATACGTGAACCCTTTCATGTCTGCGGGAGACTGTGCGTATACGAACTCAAATGCGCCAACAGTCGCGAATATTTCCGACAGACCCATGAGCACTGTTTGTGGGAGCGTAAGAAGGAACAGAGAGAAGTGAGCTGTCGTGTCCACAAAGAGGTTATCGTCTCTTCTTCTAATGGGCAGCATTAGAGTGGAATTAGCGCCTCTGATGAATATACCAATGCTGACTAGGTTGGCACATAGCACGCTGAGCAGCGCCAAACAGATTCCCACTTCCACTCTGTAGAGCAGCTTAGCGCGGTATATCACAGGAATTCGGTTAACCAGGCGGGTAATCGGGATGCAAACGATAACAACCAAGTTGTCCGTGAGCCCGATGACGAGGTTGCTGAGGTAGGGAGAGGAGTCCAGCGCGAGCTCCTGGGCCTGCAGCGCGTAGTACCCCTGCAGGAGGTGGTAAATGGAGAAGTATCCAACGAGACTGGCGAGCACGAATACTATGCGGTAGAACGTCTTCACGTCTTCAACAGCCTCAAACTTAACGATACCGAAGTGCTGAGCCTTGGTGTAATCTAGAATCGGGAGATTCTCGTAGTAGCTCCGCTCTCTCCGCCGCTGGTACCAGATCTGGAGAGAGGACTTGGTGACGGTGATAATCTTCCGGAGAGGAGTGCCTATGTCAGGCCCGTTATGCAGGAGGCCGAAGGACCAGGACAGTTTGAATGTGACAACTGCTAAGAAAGCCGAGAGCGTAGCCAGATAGCTGCTGCTGAGAAGCGAGTAGGTCGAGGTTGCTATCGAGGGCGTGTACACGAGATAGCGACCGAACGTCATGAGACTACCCAGGTTAATGAACCAGTAGAACCAGTAGAAGTAAGAGCTCATTTTTATTTCCCCTGCTTCTTCCATCTGGTCGACACCGTATGGTAACAATAAGGCAGCCACCCCAGATGAACCAAGGATGAGAATTATTATAACTGTTATATGGACGACGTAATATACTTGTGCAGAAATTACAAGACCATATATTTGTGTCTGCAGCTCAAATAGTGTGTGGAAGAGGCTCTGCGAACAGGAACCAATGAAACAGAGTAGAAAACTGAAAGAAAGCATTCTTGGGCGTCCGAAGTATTTGTCAGCTAAGATCCCAGGCAATGGCCCTAAAAGAACAACGAATTGTAATTACTCCATATACAGTAAAAGCCCCATTAGTCTTCTGTATAGATAGGGTTGACTGTAATATGGTGAAAACAGTTTAAATTTCGAAAGATTTGCTTTATTGTTTAACTACTTCGATCCAGTACATGCTATAGTAAGGGGCAGTTCAAACGTTACGTAACGCATAATTATAGGAAAATTAGACACCACCTTCCTATGCCCCTTTATAGACCATCTTGTAATACAAAAAGGATGTTCTGTCACATATTTGTTACCCCGCACCCCCTTGGTAGTATTAGGTAACCGTTGAACGGCCCATTATAATGTATCGCCATACCTGACATAAACACAAATGCGAAATAAGCGTGGGCTGTCTCGGGCGAATCCTCGCTGACGTCATCAATGTCATTGTCCGAGAGTCTTGTGGCGGATAGATTGGCAATGAACGCGTAAACCGAGTAAAAGTGTATTCTGTGCAGAAACGTAATTATAAAAATGATCTTAACTCCGTTGAAACTCTTAAAAGAAGGCGGAAATGGAATTTTGTTTAGAATATAATTAACTCCGTCAGAAATAGAGAGGATTGCTTTCTTTCTGGGCATTGATTTCGCCCCCGTATAAGTCTCAGTGTTGGCAAAGTCACTCGTATGGTAGGGAGAGCCCCGCAGATAGTTCATAAAGCAGACTAATAAATATCCAATAAAATAAGAGTGGAGACGGCATTGTTTCAAATGGAGTACCGGTATGTTTAGAGCTTATAATTTTACACTTGTAAGTTGTATGGCTATTTCTACTCTAAAAGTGACTTGCAAACAGAAAAAACCGTAAGATCGAAGGAGAAGATACTACCCTAGTATATCTGCACTAAGATTACAGGATCCCATCCTCAATTTAAACAATTAATTCGAATTTTAATCCTCAATTTGAAGAATTAAGTTCGAAGTATGTAGTAAATGTAAAGTTTATGCTGAATACCAGGGAATGAAAGGTACACGAACGAACTTATTGAACTGAACGCAGATTATTAAAGGATTCACGCTGAAAGAACTGAACGAACGCCAACGGTTGCATAAATGGCAGTTGAACGAACTAATCTAAACTAACTAAATACATATATAAAATATAAATACATCACTACAAAAAGTAAAATATAAATAGATCACTAGATTCACTACTCATATCTGCTTGCCATACCTAATAACCATCACAACCACCTGAACTTGAACGAACTGAACGAATTGAATTAATTGTACGAACGCTGCAATGAACGAACTGAAAGTGCGTCAATTTTAGAGGTTTATTCAGTCCGTTCGTGAAAATAATATATTTTGCGTAGTACGAACTTGGATTAATTAATTAATTAATTAATTAAATTAAAACCCAGTTAGCTTCAAAGAAATCTAAAATAATATTATGAATTTTCTATTACATCATTACAATAGCATTCACAACAAGTAATGCTAAGTAAGTAGTTTTCATAATTCATTTTCAATGTTGTTGAAATGGAAACTGTTCAACTCATCGTTGTTTTGAAGAAACCATGAGAAACCGCATTTCCTGAATACCTTGGTTCTCAGACTCCAGAATGACAAACAAGATTGCTAGACTTGCTTTCTTATTTATACCTGCTAAACTCAGAGAATGTTGTTTTGTTTATTTCCCACATCTTTCCTCTTCCTTCCTGCTACTTTACTTGATTTTGACGGAAATACATTGTTGGTACCATGTCTGCTTTTGGAGGAAGAAACTCTCTCCTCCGCCTCTGTCTGAGCCTGCTTTTGATTTTACTATGCTCCTCTCTTGTCCGCTCCCAATCCTGTGATGACGTATCTCTCGTGTTCGATGGGATCGGCTCTGGGGGATACGCGAACAGCATAACGTTCCTAGAAGACGGAGATCCTATCAATATAGTCCCACAGAGTGTGGACTTTAATTCTATCACCAACATTCTCAGCGTACAGGTCGTACTAGGTTGGTTGCAATGGAATTGTTGTTTATTTATTTGTTTCTTTATTATTCATTTATTTATTTATCTATTATTCATTTATTTATTTATTTATTTATTATTCATTATTTATTTAATTATTTATTTATTTATTTAGTTAGTTAGTTACGTATTTATTTATTGGGAATCCTTATATAGAGCTGAGCTTTGTAGAGTTCAGATTTTATCCCATACTAAAAACCCAGGCTTACTTTCTAAAGGTCAATTTCGAACTCTGGAAAAAAACTGACCTTTCTCAGTGCATGAATACACATAGTGAAAAACTGAACTCTACAAAGCTCAGCTCTATATAAGTAATTTCTTATTTATTTAGTTTAGTTAATTAGTTAGTTAGTAGTATTTATTTAATTTATTGTAATTTGTTTATTTGTTAATTTGTAATTTGTTTATTGATTGTTAGCATAGTTAGTTTGTTTGTTAGCATAGTTAGTTTGTTTGTTAGTTTGTTATTTACAATAATATATTGGTATGCTAATACTTAATTGATTGCTAACTCTTATCGTTTAGGAATATTCAATTTCGCCAGTGCTGTCCCTTCTACCGAGAACATTACTATTCCCACGAATGATAGCTTCTCGCAGTTCGACATAGCGTATGGCACGATACCCAACACCCTCGATATCAAGGCAAGCGACGCTAACGGCCTTCCCGCTGCTGACTTCATCGCCCCCTTGCAACAGATTGTATATGTGCTGCACGGCGAGCCGTTTCCGCAGGAAGACCGATTCGCGATTTTCATAGTTTTTGCAGAATCATTACTTACTCCCTGTTTTATTGAATCAAGTAAGTTTGCAAATTTATTTTCCATTTACAAACGAGACTTTCTCTCACCGTTTTCCAAATCTAGCTTTCGCTGGCACTCTCATATACCTGAATTTCATAAACGACGTTCCGCAACTGAACGTGTTCGGGGATTTCTCTCTCACCAAAGAGTTTATATTTTCAATTGGCCTGGACTCTTCAATTCCCTTCTATGACACTCCAGTATCAATAGCTGATCCTGATTCGGAGAAATTTTGCAATATTACTGTAAGTGACAACTGGTATGCATTAGTTTGCAGCAGGGATTATCAATCTGTTCTATAGGTACTTCTGAGTGATCGCGGCAGTTCTAACGAGAGTATTGTGACATCAGACAGTCTCCTCTCCATTACCGCTACTAGCCCCACCCCCTCCTCCTACCTCCTGCTCATAGACTTCTCGCCAGGGGGCGAGTCTGTCTCTCAGCTGACCGCGGCCATAGAGACCCTCTCCTACCTGAACCCGGACCCTAGCCCTACCATAGGCCCGCGATACGCTACCATTAGAGTCTCTGATTGTGAGTTCGTATTTGCTGATAATATACTGTACTATTGTATTATTGAGTTAGTCCCTTTGCCACAGAAGAATACTGACTGTAATGTCACCTGCCTGATTGATAATTCGCCCTTTTTTGATTTCTCTCTTACACTTTTGCATTGATATATACATATGTATATCCAACCCACATCATGCACACAATTTGATAGATTGCATTGGGAGCTGAATTTAGGAGATTATACAATTGGCACTATTCGAGTTAACGCCATATAATATAACATCCCTTGTAGGCTTGAGCTACAGCAGTGAGTACATCGCCACAGTGCTAGTTGTGTACCCGAATGATAACACGCCGGTGTTCGACTCTGCGAGCTACACATTCTCCATTCTGGAGAGCCTTCCCGCCCTGACGGACGTGGGGACTGTCGCAGCCACAGACGCAGACGACCAGTCGACCCCTCAGGGGCAGATTCAGTACAGCCTGAGGGGATTCGAAACTCAGTTTTCTATCGATGCAGATACAGGTGAATAGCTATGTGTATTTATCGAATTCATACAAATCAAACTCAATAAACACCCGTAATAACTAGAGAATCCTTATATAGAGCTGAGCTTTGTAGAGTTCAGATTTTTTCCCATACTAAAAGCCCAGGCTTACTTTCTAAAGGTCAATTTCAAAGCTGGGGGAAACTGACCTTTCTCAGTGCCTGAATACACATACTGAAAAACTGAGCTCTATAGAAGTTATTTTTAATAACTAAGTCAGAAAAACGAAGTTAAATATTATATTCTTAAAACTGTTAAATATTATATTCTTCAAACTGTCGTTACACCTCGAGTTCGCAGTAATAATTATTGTTGTTTGTTTGTTTCAGGGTTGATTAGAAGTACCCAGGTCTTGGACCGAGAGGCGAAACCTGACTATTTATTAGTCGCAGTTGCAACCGACAAAGCAGCTTTTCTTCCCAAATCCTCGACTGTAAGTCTATTGTATATCATGCGTATGCTATAGCCGCATTGACTTATATCTGTGTGTAGGTTAGCGTGACGGTGCTGGTTGTCGACATTAACGACAACACCCCCCAGTTGGTCGCCTCCTCCCTCGCTATTCAGGTCCCGGAGGACACAGCTGTGCCCAGCGCGGGCGCGGTGGTGGGCACCATACAGGCCACAGACAATGACGACGCGAACACAGTTAATGCAGAAATCGAGTTCAGCTCGCCCGACAATACACAACCCTTTGTTGTTAATTTAGACGGCTCCCTCACTCTCACTTCCTCCTTGGACTTTGAGACTCAAACTCAGTACACGTTTACTATTGTTGTTACAGATAAAGGTTAGTATTACTTCCACAGTTAAATTAATTACAACCTATAATCGCTCCTTTAATGACATGGGGGTTAATTAATAGTCTACTATTGAAATTCGTGTTCTACGTTCTATACTACAGTGAACTCCCGTTATAACGAAATAACTGCTTGTAACGAAATGGAGATTTTTCCCCAAAGCACTAAATGCATTAATTATTATCCGCTTATAACGAAGGAATTTACAGGTCCCAAGCACTTCGTTATAACGAGAGTCACTGTATTATATATTAACTTAGGTGTTAGTCCACGGTCTGACAGCGATACAGTGGTTATTGACGTCACGAACGTGAACGACGAGTGTCCAGTGTTCACGCACTCTGACGGGCCCGGGGGTAACATCAGGTACACACAAGAGGGGTCAATAATCGTAGCAGGCCAAGACATAACTCTCAGCGACCCTGATGCTGACGTCATCACCAGTGCCACCATTCAACTGCTATCTGACGATAATCCGGTATGTATTGATTGTATATTTACTGTAGACTGTGTGGTTATTACAGTCAGGTTCTATTATTACCAAAACTTGTGTCAATACTAGAGACTTTATAATAAGCGAACTCAACTTAACACAAACCCTATGTAAGTTATTAAATTGGGACCATAGGGCTTGTTCATAATACAATATGTTTATATTAAGCGGACGAAAAACTGTTCACAATAAGCAGACCTACAGTAGTTTGACATTTGAATGCTCTCCCTTAGCCGAGGAGCTATCCCCAGACAGACGCATACTGCCGCTACGCAGGAACCACAGATCCTAATTTCTGCGTCCCTGGTGTCAGCTCTGTGGAACTGCTTACACTCGATAATGAGCTCAGGATCTACACCAGCGGTGGTACTCCTGGATTGCAATCTACTGTGAATGTTAGGTTCGTGTTGGTAGTTATCAATTCTGTAATAAGCTAATAACCATGGATATTATAATAACTTAATAACAATGGATATTTATAACAACTTAATAACAATGGATATTATAACAACTTAATAACCATGGATATTATATAACAACTTAATAACCATGGATATTGTATAACTACTTAATTACCATGGATATTATATAACTACTAACTTAATAGCCATGGATCATATTTAGGGAGTACCAGACACTATCCCCCGACCACTTCCTTGAATTTACAAATATCTCGGCTCTCTCCCCACCTGCTAATCCGCTCACAAACAACTTCACATTCACCACTTGGATCTACATAAAGGACTCCAATATAAACTACGAGTATATCTTCAGTATCAACAGCGGTCTGAATCGGTACCTCGCTTTCACTATCGCAAAGCCGCACCGATTCGAGGTCTACTACCGAGGAACTAACTCACTGGTACCCTCGGGTAGACAGATCATAAGATTCAACTTTGACATCGATGTATTTGTACTGATAGAGACATGGTACTTCGTATCTGTTACCGTATCCTATCCCAATATATACGTCACTATAAACTCCAGACAACTAATTCTACGCCGAGTTGTCTACTACGATGTTAACAACGACAAGATTAAAGATGACGTCAACCTAATAATGCCATTTGCCTTCGCAGGATTCACTCCTTCGCTTGTTGTAAGTTTTGTTATGACTAAGTTAGCTAATTAGCCCTAATTCGCCTGGCAACAAGTCCGTTTATTTGCTTTCTTAGACTACGTATTTGTTCACGAGAGAGGGCAAATCCTCTTACACGACAGTTGGCAGAGAGGTTCTCCCCACATTCCATCGGCCCCTTCTCAGCCCCCAGCAGATCAGCTGTCTCTCCTCCTGCGGCCACCTGTTTGACGCAGCTGTCTCGGGAGGTGTCGAGAAGCGCTTCGACGGAGCCACCCGCACCCTGGCGCTCACGGGGGCAGCCCCGCTGTCCGTCTACCTGGGCATCGTCCGAGGGTTCACCTACCGAAACCTGGACACCGATCTGAGCGCCAGTTCCCAGGAGACCGTTCGCTTCCAGGTTGGAATACTGGCTTGCTAGCTATTATATAATACACGGTATATATATAATGACTCCCTTAGGCGTTCGACTCCGTATGTCTTGGCCCCGTTCTGGACGTTCCCCTGGTGATCGACGTGTCCAACTTCAACCCTCCTATCCTCTTCCTTAACGGCTCCGCTCAGCAGAACATCTCAATCGACTTCTTCGAGACGCCCTTTGTCCCGCGGGACTCCATTCCCGTCCTCACCGCGGCCAGCATCATCACGGACGCCGACACGACTGCGCCGCGTCTCTCCAACGTAACCGTGTCTCTCTTCGGGGGCCTGGACCCCACAGAGGAGATCACCTTCTCGGACGTGGCCTCCCATCCCAACACGATAAGCACCAACCGCGAGAGCCTCGCCTACATAACCCTCGTCGCTCTCGCCTCCCCGACCGTACAGGACTACCTGGCTATTCTTACCGACATTCGCTACTCCAACAACCAGGAAGAACCCACGCCCGGAGTGCGACTCGTCGAGTTCCGCCCATCGGACGAGCGCTTCACCAGTCTCTCCATTACGGCCATCACCGTCATAGAGGTTAACGACATTCCGCTTCTCTTCCTGAGCTCCGCGCAGCTGCCAGACCCCATCAACGCCAGCTACACGCAGGGCGCCCTGCCCGTCCTGTTCATATTCGGAGCCAACATAGTGGACGTGGACAGCAACATCGTGCGGGCGACCGTCAGGATTCAGATATTCGACTCCGGAGAGGAGATCATCTCCGTCAGCCAGAGGGAGGCGGAGACCAACAATATCAACGTCACCATCTCCACAAACACAGAGGCCACAGGTATGTTCGTGCAGGGTTTTATCCAGGAGCGCGCCAACGCCTAGAGGCGTATAAATTGGGATATGTTTTTCATTTAGGAACGCGAAAATTGTCGAAAGTATCCATAGATTAATACAAAACTAACCTTTTAGGCGAACATAATTCCTACTCTAGTGACCTTAGGCGTGTTCAGTTATATTCCCGTATAATACCCTGGTATTATGGTACTTACACATACGCACATGCATTAACACTGATATGTAGGTATATTCAGCGAGCTGATCCTGGAGGGGAACACTACCCCTGAGAACTTCGCTTCCGTGTTGCAGACGGTCTCGTATATCCACACGGGGCGTGGCACTGGGTCCTCAACAGACCCCAGGGAGGTCACCATATCCGTGACGGACGCAAGAGGGGGCGTGAGCGAGGAGAGGATCGCATCCATAACCATCTTCGTCAAAACTCTCATTAGCTACTTCCTGAACTTCCCAAACGATACGAATCTGTTTAACACTACGTTCTGCGAGGACGGCCCCGCGGTGCCTATCGTGGGTAACGTTATATTCTCCGTCTCCGATTCGGTTCCGACCAATATCATTGAGCTGAATGTCGGAATAAATGACCCCATCGCGGATGATGACGACCTCTTGATCGACAGCTCTCAGGCCGACGATATTCTCGTCAGCAGCGGGCTCTCTCTGGAGTTCAACACGGCTCGCAAGTTTATTATCGTGTCTGGCCAAGCCACGCAGTTCTCGTACCAGAATCTATCAAGTAAGCTACAAACATATGCATTCCTATCTACCGGTATGGTTACCCGTGTGTGTAGAGCTGATGTCTTACCAGAACCCGGAGACCCCCGCAGAGGAGCCGGTGCTGCTGGAGCGACTCATCGAGTGGTCCGTCCAGGACACAGATCCGGACACCATCTTCTTCGGAATAACTCGAGTCTCCATTCTCCTCAAGAACGACAACACGCCCACCATAACCAACCTGCCAACCAGCATTCCTGTCTCGGAGAACATAACAACGTCCTCCTGGGTCTACACATTCCTGGGACGGGACCTGGACTCGGGTGTGGACGGAGAGTTCTACTTCCAGCTGGAGGAGACGGACTCAACAGCTGTGTTCTCTCTCGACAGCGCCACCGGCAGGCTGTACGTGGTGCAGAGTCTCGACTACGAGACGCAGACCAACTACAGTCTCAGAGTCACAATCAGAGACAACGGTAATACTATCCAGTCTAGTTCTCTTGATTAGCGTTTGACTGCTGTGTGTCTAGGAACCGCGCTTTGTAACGGGCCGGGGCCGCTGGAGACCGTGTACGACGTTACTATCTCCGTTCAGGACATCAACGACAACGCGCCCCTATTCAACCTCCCCTTCAGCGCCGCCTTCGCGGAGGGACAGACAGGATTCGTAGTCTCCCCTGACGTCACGGACGCGGACTCGGGCACAAACGCTGATTTCACTCTCAGCATCTTGTCCGGCAACGCCGTCATATTCTCTATCGTGGGACTGAGCATTCACGCGCAGATAGAACTCGACTACGAGACCCAGAGGTCCTACGTGCTGCTGCTGGAGGCTGTGGACCAGGGACACCCGGCGCTCTCTTCCCGCGTTAACTTCACCATCGAGGTTATCAACGTTAACGACGTGGAGCCTGTGTTCATAGTGCCGGCGCCCGGTACAATTGAGTTGGCACAAATATCTGAGAACGGACCCGTGGGGGAGCAGTTCCCCTTCTCGCTGAGAGCCTCGGACGGGGACGATCCCCCTTTTGACGAAGTCAGGTTCTACTTTGCTCCGGACGCGTCTCTCTCTGCTCAGGTGCACTTCTCCATCGACGCTGATTCGGGAAATATAAGCGTTGTGGTCCCGTTGGACCGAGAGGACATTTCGCAGTTTCAGTTCGATGTGCACGCGTTTGACGGGACGTTCAATACGACCGGCAGCGTCGAGGTTCTGGTGCTAGACACAAATGACAACTTCCCGGTCTTCCAGTCTCCCTTCCAGTTCTCCGTTCTAGAGAACGCGACTAATAACACCTTCGTAGGCACCCTCAGCATAACGGACGCAGACATTCCGCCAAATGACGACGCCAACTTTTTTCTGGATGACTCTGCTCTCCCTTTTAAGTTGCAGAAGATAGATGAGCAGTCAGCTGAGCTCCTAGTGGCCACTGCACTCGACTTTGAGAGCAAACAGAACTACTCCGTTGTTGTTATTGCTTTTGACGACGATGGCAAGATGTGAGTTATGTAGTACCGCTATGACTCTTCCTATTTATTCTGTGCTGTAGGGTTAATCAGACGTACTCCGTTCTCGTTATTAACGTGGACGACAGCGCGCCCAGCATAAGACTGGCCTTCAGCACTCGCACGATCGTGGAGAGCTCGCTGCTGCCTCTCACTTCCGATCTGTTCACCGGAGCCACTGTGTTCGACCCGGACCTGCTCCCGGTCCAGTTCTTGGTTGTGGGCGTGGCAGACGGGAACGGGGAGCTCTTCTCCGCCCCCCGCTGCTCCCCCTCGGGCATAGCGGCCTCCTGCGGGGACTCTGCTGCCAACCCTTTCTCCGAGGAGTGCGTGGCCAACTGCGGATTCTATTTGAACTTCGACGCTTCGGCCTTTCCGCAGTTTCAAGTCGATCTGGATGCTCCATTGGGCTTATTGCAGATCAGCTCTGCTTTAGGTACTATCCTAATGTGTACACGTGTATTTATATACAGTAGAACCTGCGTAATCCGACCCTATATAATCCGACATTTTTTCCCCAGAATCCCAACGGTTTCGGATTATGCCGGTTCTACTGTGCACTGTTTACTGATGAGACTCGTTAATACCGCTAAGTATGACTTTATCTAACTGCCTATTCCATAGGCAATGTGTCTGTGGAGGAGATGGCTGCCGCGCTGGCGGCGGTGGAGTACTACGACTTGCGGGACGAGCCCGGACAGCTGTACATCTCTATACTAGCGCGAGTGGGGGATGCATACCGGTTCGGCCCTGAGTCTCTGTTCGAGCTGACTATCCTCCCGATTAACGACCAGGTCCCGCTCCTGGACCTGAGTGCTGGCGAGAACACAACAGCTGATCGGATAGGAACTGTGTACTACTACGAGGGGTCAGGGGCTCAGACCTTCTCCACCGACCCGTCCATATTCGATGCGGACCTAAACACGCCATTTGAAGTGAGTAGTAACTGCATTCCTATTGCTATATCTGTTGTTATGCGTTTGTAGATCGTGTCTATAACGGGTTACCTTTCGGGAGATAACGTCCTCGCTCCCTCAATCGGCTACAACGTGTCATTCGACCTAAACCAGACGCTGGACTTCCTGCGAGAATACCCGTTTGAAGATCCCAGAGACGAGCCTGGACTCTGCGCCGCGGCTATTGACACCTTTCTCAACATTTCTGTTGTTATTAACGACAACACATTCTACAGCAGTCCGGCCACTATATTCGTGCTCATCGTCTGTGTTAACGACGTTCCTTTCCTCGACCTGGACGTGTTGAGTCCTGGCATAGACTCTGCGTTCGTGTTTGTAGAAGACACATTTGTGCATCCGGTGTTCAACACCTCCGTTGTGTCGCTGACAGACCCGGACTCGCCTCTCTTCTACAACGCCACCGTCACTCTCACAAACCGGCTGGACACCCCGGAGTATCTCTCCTTCTACCACTCGGGGGCCGGTCTCGGATACACCGTATACGGGAATAACTCGGACGAGATATCCCTATACAGCCAGAATGGCGTTTCTTCTCAAGAAGTAAGTCACTAACTCTCTCCCATACAACAGCTGATAGCTTTCTATAATTATCACTATTTGTCATTAGGTGTTGCAGTTCTTCTCGTGGGTGTACTATGTGAACTTGGAACTGAACCTAACGTGCTTGCTACGACAAATAGAGACCTCTGTATTTGATGGCGCGGACAACAGCGTAACAGCTGTGACTCGCGTGGTGTTCCAGTGTCTCAATGACGTACCTCAGCTCTTCTTGGATGCGGGGAATAATCAGAAGGATATAACTGTTACTTTCACAGAAGGAGCCGCAGTTCCTGTTAAGTTATTCTCCACTTTATCTCTGCAAGATATAGACTCCGGATTCTTGAGTTACGCAGAGATAACCCTGGTCAATCAAGTACAAACAAATGAAGGTACACTATATTTATTTATTTCATAACACGAGTATTACTACCACTCTGCTATAGGTATTCCAGGGTCTTTGCAAAGGTCTGTTAACAAGAGCGGGCCGGCTCTTCTCTCTGAGTACGCGAGTTTCCTCTCTTCCTCTCTCTTCTACTTCTCCACTGAGGACGAGCTTGTGGGGGACTCCAGACTGGTATCAGTCTACGTCATTGACCAGGAGGGGGCTCCTAGCGATACCGTGTATGCCACCGTTGAGCTGATACACGTGTGCGACTACCCGCCCGTCCCTGAGAACGCATCTTACTTCCCTCAGTTGCGAGAGGACGCTTCTAATGGGGTGCTAGTGCAGAGAGTTGTGTTCTCTGACGCGGACCTGGGGCCTCCTAACCGGGTCAGCTGTCAGGTCAGTGGGAACACGGACCCCTGGGTCGTGTTCTCGGTCCGACAGACGAGTGACCTCTCCTGCGACGTGCTGGCCACTGCATACAACTCGTCTGCTGTCTACAACTCATCTACTGTACACCCGTTCGACTATGAGAGGGAGAACTCCTACTCTCTAACTCTAGTCGCCACTGGGGTACAGTGTTTGGAAGCTGAGGTTACAATCCTGCTAGACGTGAGTTCTCCTAAAACAGAAACAATTAAGATAGATTCATTAATTCTCTTCCGAATAATACTTTTGTTTCTTTGTTTAGATTATAGATGTCAATGACCATATCCCAATCATAACCACTCCAGCAGTAATATACGTGAGCGAAACTCCGCTTGATACGGTATTCCCTTTCAATTCCTGTCTCCCCATAAGCACATTCGAAGGCATAGACAATGATGGAACTTCTCCCAACAATCAGTTTTATTTTTCTCTTCTTAGTGAGTTTAATCAATTAATAATTATTCCCACTTAAACACTAATACCTTTGAACAACAAATAATCGAGTTTAGTAGTTTTGCTGGGAATATATTGTATATATTGTTTTAACATTCAATAATCTATATTAACTAATGATTAAATTACTCGGGAACAATGACAATCCAAACATACTTATTCTCTCGTGATCTAGTTCTCACAAGTTAATATTCCCACACTAGATGCTGATCCCCTCAACACCTATAGAGTGCTCCCCTCCGGAGTCCTCTGCATCACGCGGCCTCTGGACAGAGAGGCGGACGACACTGACTACGTCACTGTACTCATTAGGGATCTCGGGAGTCCAGCACTCCAGTCCAGCCAGACATTCCTTATCGTTATTACAGATAGGAACGATAATGTTCCCGACTTTGTCACCCTTTCACAGTACATTTATGTCGATGTTCTAGAGAACACTGACATCGGAGTTACTGTACTGACTATCGACGTTTTAGACATTGACTTGGGTATCAACAGAGATTTAATCTTCACGCTAGAGAATTACTATAATCCCGGGAGAGATCATTTCAGCTTGTCACCTTTCGAATTCCTACCATTTCCCGAAGGAGACATTCAGAGAGCTAAACTCTCGGTTGACCATTCCCTAGACTATGAACAAATAAGGTATTACGTCCTCGTGCTAACAGTATTTAACCCTACTCCTTTCGAACCTGCCACTCTCCAATCGTTGTTTGTAAGTTTGATTTGTAATTCCATTTTTATTCCCTATACCAGTTTTAACACTTTTATTCCACAGGCTTATATTATAATTAACGTGGGTGATGTAAACGACCACAAACCAATCTTCGTCCAGCCCAAGTATGCCTTCTCTATTCCTGAGAACCTCCCCGCATTAACCCTTGTTGGAACAGTGGCTGCAACAGATGCCGATTCCGGAGTCAACCAAGAGTTGACTTATTATGTTGTGGACCAAGAACTCCCTTTTAATTTCTCGAATAATAAATTAGTGTTAAAACGGCCCCTTGATAGGGAGGAGCAAGCATTTTATACATTCAAGGTAATTTACTCTTAACAAAATTAGTAATTTACTCTTAACTTTTGTTTGCTTTATAGATAATGGCCGTTGACAATGGCGACCCTCCAATGACAGGAACCGCAGAAATTTGTGTTTCTGTTATCGATAAGAACGACAATGCGCCCACTTTTATCAACACACCTTACATTGCCTCTATTAGAGAAAACGACACTTATGAAATTGGTAAGTTTATTTCTAATCTGCTTTTACATTCATTTTGGTTATATAGTTATGCAGTGAATATTCAAGGGGTCAAAGATTTTATTCGTAAAATAGAAACTTCATTATAAAGCGAACTAAACTAAGTACAAACTATGTAAGTCGTTAAATTGGGGCTATAGGGCTTATTTATCCTAGAAGTTTTTCATATTAAGTAGACGAAAAAATGTTCACAATAAGCAGACCTGACATTTATTTGAATACACTCTTTTAGAAATATTTAAATTTGTTGTGGAAGCCACAGATCGAGACGAAGGCAACAATTCCGCCTTGCAGTTCTCCCTGGTACGAGCTTATCCTTCATTCACTTTCAGTTATTTCAGGATTATTTATCCCCCCAATACTACTAATGTTACATACGTCAATGTTACAACTATCTGTGTAATAATCATCCACGTTATTGATCGCGAGCTAATTGGTGACAAGATCATTTTGACTGTCCTGGCGAGGGATGGCGGATATCCCTCTCTCAATTCTGCGGTTAATATCACCATCAACATCGAGGAGGTCAACGATGAGAGACCCACGTTTGACCCTGACAGTCTGACTAACTTTATGATTCGAGAAGACATTCCTATCTTTACTTCCCTAACAACATACAATGCTAGCGATCCTGACAAAATACCGATTCTGACGTATACCATAGAACCGGCGGAAATTCCATTTGCCATTTCCCGTGACAACGGCACGCTGTATGTGGTTCCTGGTCTGGACTATGAGATTACTCAGAATTACACATTCCTCGTTTTGGTGGAGGACAAAGGGAGCGAGACAGGGGAACAGAGTGACTACCTCATTGTCAGAGTTGACATTTTGGATGCAAACGACAACTGTCCAAACTTCACAAACCTACCTCTTCCCTCTGCTCTCCAGGTACTGTTATAACATAGATTAACTCCATACATACATTAGTATAATATCATATTATTGTGTAATCACAGGTAAATGAGAACATTCTAGTTGGAACAGAAGTGTTCACTGTTATTGTCGAGGACAGAGACCTTGATGACAGCAGCGGAAACAATCTGCTGAGTTTCTCGCTCTCAGGCGCCGGAGACGGCTCCCTCAACCACTTCGTGATACACCCGTGGACAGGCGTTATTACCACTAACCATTCGATTGACAGAGAAGTGAAGTGGTACTACTATCTAACCGTAGTAGTACAGGATAACCCCGTGAATCCGATGGATGCTGCGTGTGTAAGAACTGTTAGTCTGGAGATACAGATCCGGGACCTGAATGATAACGACCCGGTCTGCAGCTTCAACGAGACAGTCATTCTTCTGCTGGAGGACCTGTTTGTGCCTGGTGACCTGTTCGGACCGAATGTCCTCATAATAAACCTCTCAAACTTCTGTTTTGATATCGATATCGGTAAGGGAGCTCCCATATGATCACTCAGTTGCTCAGGTTATACTATTTATCGTATGTGTGTTAGGCCTCAATGCTCTGCTAAGATACACAATCCTATCCGGGAACACCGGAAGTGCATTCAGTCTGGACAGCGCCACTGGAGAGCTGGATCAGGTCGCGTTTCTCGACAGGGAGACTATCGACATTTACAGTCTTGTGATCGAAGTGAGGGACAGCGGGCCTGTCAACAGAGTTATTACTTTTACGCGGAGTATCCGTATAATGGACCTTAACGACAATTCCCCGCTCATAGCCCCAGAGTTCTCTGATAGGGAGGCTAACGAGAGCACGGCTCCCGGCACAACTCTGCTAGAGTTCCTATTGTTGGACAGAGACATCAACTCCAATGCACAGATAATACTGGAAGCCAGCAGCCCAGTGTTTGCAGTCAGACCCTCCAATGTATCAGGTATGGAATTACACGTATAACTGACGTAGCATTTAATGGGTATTTGGAGCATACCGTATAACTTTGACCTAAGAGACTCTTTGTTTTATGGATTACAATTTCCACATTCTCATAACATTCCTGTGATTGAATAGTTACATATAGGTGGAACTCTGTTTATTACGTATCTTTTGTAGCTAACCCCCAAGTTCAAGTTGAGCTATTCTTGAAGGAGGAACTTGACTTTGAGACCACTAAGAACTACACGGTTACTATCACCGCTACTGACCAGGGATCAATCCCTAGAAGCGACATTGCCTACGTCACTATAATCGTAACTGATGTAAATGACAATCCAGCTGTTTTTTCTCCTGCTGGAGTAACGCTTAATTATTGTGAAGATCAAGCTCCCGCGAATATTTACGAAGGAACCATCAGTGATCTCGACTCCCTTGACTATTTCGGACTTTCCGTTAAAATCATCAACCCCTTGGACACGATATACGATATCCTGGATGTGGATTTGACAGGAATAGCTGCTATAAAGTACTACGATGTCGCTACCAATACCCTCTCAGTGATTGGCACTTTGAGTCCTGCTATCTACGGGGTTATTTTAACACTGGTCCGATATGAAAACACTGCTAAGGAGTTCACTGGCTGTTTCAGATACTTCAGCATCTACTTTGAGACGGATTCTGTTCCCTACTCCCTGGATATTGATCCCTTCCTGAACAGTACTATCAACTCGACAACACTCATGGACAATTCTGAGCTAGCCAGCATCGTATACGACCTAGCACAAAATGTAAGTAATTGCCCCGTATTTTATTTAATTAAATTGATATTAATTATATTGATATTATGTAACTTCTATTTCAGGCTGCTAACAACCCACTCAACACATCAACTCTAAATCTCAACTGTGTTAACGACGCTCCCGACCTGCTATACGACATACAACTGACTCCTATCGATGAAGATACGATGACAGGGTTTAGTATTGTACAGACACTGACGGCCCCAATCGCTACTGACGACTTGAAGGACGGTTGTGAATACGACATAGACACTGCCCCTCCGCTGGGGATTGCATTCACAGACGTACCTGTCGAGCACACGGTGTATGTATACTATCGTTATGAATTTGAGATTACTAACTCGCCTATAATGCAGACAACTAAAGTTACTCTCATTTTACACTCGAATGGGAGCGTAGATGTTCAGGTGGAGAATGTCGGTGAGTTTGTTTTATAAATTTGTACTCGACACTGTTTGCTACTTTTTATTGTAAGTTTGTTTTAGCGAATTTCCCAATATCTTTCTCGCTGATAATGACACCAATACTCAACAATGTATCAGTGGTCATTGATTGTGTTTTCAGCGTTGATTTCGTGAAAACGCCTTTTTCAGATACTCCTGAGTTTGCAGGAATCACATTCCAAATAACCATTGACGGCGTCACATATCCCAATATAAGTTTGTCCGGAGATCCAAACACGGTATATAAGTTTAGCGTCCCGGAGCTCTCGCCCTATATTTACTCCATGCTGACCTACACCGGCGTAGTTACCGTGGTTGATAGAACGGGTGGAGTTACTGGAACTAATGCGACTGCCAATGTAAAGTTCTATCCTTACTCCTCCCCTCTCTGCGACCAAGCCGCCATCTCTGAGACTAATGCCATTCAGATTCCCAGACTTGCTGCCATCAAGATTTCGCCAGCTGAGAATTTCTTTGGAGAAATTAAAATTAAATTTAAGGTTTATGACGGGGATGATTTTAACATGTTTGGCTCGAATTGGTGCAATGGATTCGATACCACCATTCCATTTGCCGTCACCGATTGCCCAGTTTCCGTGCAGCCTGGCAGATACAGCGAAGCCTCCAAGTATATAAAGCTAACTGTTCTTCCTGTCAATGACAAGCCAGTTGTTGACTGTGGAAGTGCCGGCTTCACTTTCTACGACGGCTGCTCTGCGGTTGGCATAGGCGGCGGCATCAGTGTGAGCGACATCGACAACACTGAGCTCCAGTGGGCGAGATTCCGTATAACTCCGGAGATTGGATCCTGTGACCTGGCTGCAGAGGTGAGTATAAACGCGATTAATCAATAGTGTCCCATTTTCTATTCTCAATTCTCTCTTTTCTCTCTCTCTCTCTAGGATCAATTCGATGACTTGTACTTTAACGTTGCACCCTGGTTCAACTTCATAACTTCCACTACCTTCGCAAACACCTCGTGCTCCACCGTCTGCATATCCCTCAACAGCAGCTACACACAGAACGTCACCAAGACGCTCAGCTCCGTCTCGTACTCGCCCGCGGACATAGAGCTCTGGCAGTGCTACCTCCAGCTGGCCAACTTCCGGCCCGGGGCCGAGGAGCCAGAGTCTCACAACAGGAGCATCTCTCTCTACGTATTCGATGGACTCAATGCGAGCGACGCCTGCTACATATCAGTGCAGGTCGTGCTCAAGAATGACAACCCTCCTCAGCTGGCAATAGGTGGGTAGACATAACAACTGCGTGTAATACACACAGTCACATTCTCACTTATTTTTAGGTCAAAGCACTCGCAACTACACAGAGGAGTCACCGCCCATTCGGCTAATTCCTAACGTGACTCTAACGGACGTAGATCTGAACTTCCCGCTGCAGAAAGTTGAGATCAGTTCGCAGCCCCCTTGCGACTTCTCTGCCCGGTGTGCCCTCTCCAGCTCCTCCTCTCTCCCGCACAACCTATCGTATTCTAACGGCGTATGGACGCTATGGAATGTAGGCTATGCGTACCAGTTCCAGCAAGTTCTTAGCGAGATTTGGATTTTCTTCGACACCTTGGAGCAGATCGAGGCTACGTTCTTATTTACTGTTTCGGTGTTTGATTCCGCAGACACTGCGGTTCCCAACTGTAGCACAACCTTCGGAGGATTTGTAGTTACAGACGAGTTTCTGTTGTACTTTATTCCAGTTAACGACATAGCGCCTGTGTTAGACCTGAACGGGCCTGCCAATCCCGGGATCGACTTCTCTACCACTTTCATTGAGGAGTCTGATTCGGTCTCTCTTGTTGACTCTCAACTCACACTGACGGACGATGATAAGCCAAGCCTACCTCAATACTACTACAGAATATACATCTATGTAAGTACAGGTATATGAGGTTATGATTATGTTTACTGTCATTACTCATTAGATTATTCCCTGCTCTCCAAACGAGCTGCTATATCCGAGCACAACCCCGGCTAATATACACCAGTGGTACAACGCAACAACCTGTACCTTCTCCATAAAGGGCACTGCCTCTCTCCTGGACTTCAGGAGCGCCCTGAGAGATGTACGCTACAAGAACACCGCGGACGAGCCCCAGGCTGTCAATAGAAGCGCCGTGTTCCGCGTGTATGACGAGGCTCTGGTCTCACTCGACGCCACCACTGTTATACTCATCCAGTTTGTCAATGACCCACCTAGAATCGTATTGAACGGCACTCTATTTGTTATTTCTCTGACTTATGAAGAAGACAGTGGCAACCTGACTCTCGCTCCCAACGCGCTAGTACAAGACGACGACAGTTCCACGCTCTACAACGTATCTCTGTCGCTATACGTGGCGTATGGCTCGGGCTATGTGCCCCTCGGTTTCACTGCGAATGAGTACCTCTCTCATCCTCAGCTGGGACAGACTGTGGGCGGGGTATCCGTGAGTGCTGAGTCTCAGGGGGTGTTGTTATTCTCTGGCGCCGCTACTCTGCTGGAGTACCAACAGCTGATCCGTCTGGCCTTCTACTTCCGGGGAGGAGACATTCCTCTCGTCAATAACACCGAGCGACAGGTATGCCACATAGGTATGCAGTTTGTATCGGTACTTTATACTTACCTGTTGCCAGGTGCACTACATTGCTTCAGACGGAGCCGACAACAGCGAGGTTTCAAAGGTTATCTTAATTCCGGACGGCGTTAACGACAGACCGATAATGGACCTAGATCCCTCCCAGCCCAGTTCTGACTACGTCACCTCCTTCCAGGAGCGCGCGGGCCCAGTAGACCTCCATAACGGACTCGCCATCACTGATGAAGATGACGTCAACTTGTGCTCAGCTGTTGTGGAGATCGCTAATCCTATCGATTTGGGAGAGAAACTTGTAGACAATAACCTTGGAGATCCTCTGATTAATGTAATAATATCATCTGACAGGATCGAGCTACAAGCAATCACGCCTCTTCCTATCTCGCTTTTTGTGACTCTTCTCAGGAAGGTATGTGTGTTAGTTTGTTAGTTATGCTGTGTGTGTTGACTCAGTCTCAACTCTTTTCAGATCCAATACGTGAATGAGGATCTGCAGCCCACAGACGGTGTGCGGGAAGTCCGCTACACAGTTTTCGACTGTAACGCTGGGACTTCAGTGCCTGCGATCGCGTATGTTCAGGTTATCAGCAACAACGAGAGTCCCCAGTTGGACTTGGACATCGGGGCCTCAGGTAATGTACAGTGAATGCCGGATATAAAAATATCATCGAAAACTGCATATAATGTTCTTTTAACCGCATGTTCTTATAACCTTTTCCAGTAGAATATTTTTATATCCGATTTCTACTATACTGCTTCACTCATTATCTTCAGGTTGTAATACTCTGCTGAATAGGTTTTGGCTTCGTTACATACTACACTGAGGAGGGGCCTTGTGTTCGCATCGCTAGTAAGTTCAACCCGGATGATAACGGAACAGCTGTGGAGGGAGCGGAGGCTCTCTCCTTCATAGGGGAAGGGGAGTCCGGCGTGGTCTCCAGCGAGCTCGGGTTCTCACTGACAGACCCCGACTCAGCCAATCTGGACCACATCAGGGTGGAGGTGACGGTTGGCAGCTCTGTCGACAAAACCTCTGACATAGTACGTGCCCGATGTAACGATTCAACGGACACCTGCTCTGGAGAGGTCTGCAACGAGCTCATAATCACCACTGGTTATAGCGGTACCATCTATGTGTATGAATTTAGGTAATGTATAGCATGAAATTAATATTTAGATCTGTTGTTATTTACTTATGTGATTTAGATTCCAGTACAATAACTCCATAGAGCATTTTATCGAACTGATGGCCTGTCTCTGCTACGAGTCCACCTTGGCTGAACCCGATGGGTCAATCAGAATCCTAGCAGTAAGTGAACTTGTAGTTACCTATTCACCAATTGAATGCTATGCTATCTAATTAACTATTCTTAGACAAGTGTAAGCGATGGAGATTTGCAGAACGAACCTCGATATACGACGATAAACATCATGCATTCCAATGACAACCCCCCAGTATTTGATAAGGACAACTACACATTCACTGTTGACGAGATAAGCGGGCCCATCGTACCTGGCACCGATTACCCGCCCCTGCTCCAGGGCGTATTTGTGCGAGCTACAGACGTCGACGGAGGAGTAATCACCTATTCTATACAGAATAACACTTGCTCAGACGACTATACAATCGATACTTTCATCTTATTGAGTTTGTCAGGAGAGCTGCTCGTAACTGCCTTAGACAGAGAACTCACTCCGTTCTGTACGCTCACAGTTAAGGCTTCAGATGGCACAAATTATAATACTGTACAAGTTTATATAACTGTCAATGACGTCAATGACCACACCCCATACTTTGGCGCCTTGGAACAAGCCAATGTGACCAATGCCTCAATCCCATATCCGTTCTACAGAGTCCCGGCTTTTGACGACGACACTGGCGTTAATGCACAACTCACCTTTGTGATGGCTGGGCCTGACAGTGACAGGTAGGAATTTCTATTTATTATCAGTCTAAACTAAGAACATTACACGTATGTATAATTGTTGGTTCCAATCCTCATATCAATTTGAAAAGTATACAATGCACAAGTTCCATCCTATTGACTGTAGTCTGTGAAACTGTTATAGTTGGCCACGCCTCTTGGCTCTAGAGACTTCAGCAGTCTCGGTGTGGACGTTTTGGGTTGGTTCTGTGGATTGACTGTAGTCGGTACATTTGCGTTAGTCACGTGGTTATCGAACTTCTTAGAGAGAGCGTATGAGGTGTTGACGTTCTCCACCTGCTTGTACATCTGTGACTGCAACTTGCCCATGTCTTCCTTAAGAGAGACGAGACAGTTCTGTAGCGCCGCCACGTTCTTGCTGGGACCAGCGGAGCGAAGTGAGGTAGAGGAGCCCCGAGTGGGCGTGGGTTGGTGTTCGTGTTTCGGCTGCGCTGTCTCTTGAAGGGTAGAGTACATCCCTCTCAGAGACTGTATCTCACTCTGGTGCCTCTTCTCGGAAGAAGACAGCATCTCTTCCAGTTTCTGTGAGTGCGCTTCCAGCTCTGCGGTCTGGGATTGGGCCATGTTTAATCGGTCTTGTAGGAAGTTGGCTTGTTCGATTCTCATTGACAGTTGACCCTCAAACTGTGTGGCCTGTGCATGCATTCGGTTCCTCTCCCGTTCTGCCTCTTCGTACCTGCCTTCTACATCCTTGTAGTTGTGTTCAGAAACCCTGTACTTCCCTTCTAGGTTAGATATTTTTAACTCTTGGGAATCTTTCCTGTCCTGGAGAGAAGTTTCGTCATTGTGCGAGGCTCTTAGGTCTGCTTGCACTCTCTTCAGTCGCTCCTTCATCAGATTAGCGTCGTGGTACGCCGAGTCTCGCTCTCTCTCGTATTGGCGAGCTCTGCTTGTCAGTTCTGTCAGCATTTCTTGCATCTCGGTGTCCTCCGCTTGTTTCTGCGAGAGAACCATTTCTGCTTGGGTCGACAGGCGACATAGCATCTCTTCCTTCTCTCCCAGGGCTCTCTCTAGCATTTGGGCGTGCTCAGTTACCTGCACCAGATCCTGTTGCATTGAGTTTAACTGATTTTTCAACGTCTCAGATTCATTCCCTCTTTTCGAGAGGAGAAATTCTATATCTTCTTTCTGTTTGTTAGATTCCCTTTTAACTTGGTCTAGTTCCCTCAGGAGCAGGCTCTTCTGACCGTGCTCCATATTCAGTCCAGCCTGGATGGCCTCAAGTTCCTTCTGAGTCTCATCGTGTCTTATTTTAAAATCGTTATTTTGTTGTTGCAATGATTCGTTTCGCTTTTCTAACTTTTCAAGAGATCTCGCCTTTTCGACCCCAGCTCGACTTGACTTGTCTCTAACTTCTTGCTGGAGCTGTCCGTTGTGCTCCACTGTCCTTCTCAGTGCCTCCTCCAAGCGATACAGCTTTTCTCTTGTCTGCTGTAGATCAGCTGTTTGCTGCAGCACAATGGCCTCTTTCTCTCTCTCCTCCTGTCTCAGTTCTTGCTTCAGCGCTTCGACATTCCTCTCGTACTCCATTCTACCCTGGTTTAACTGAGACACGAGTTTGCCCCTCTCTTCCTGCAGGAACTGTATCCCTTCTTCTCTGCTCTCTTTAGCGCGTCTGGCCTCCTCCTGTGCATTCGCAAGTTCAATTTTATTCTGGCCTAGTTCGGCTTGAAGCTGGTTTATTTGTATCTTTCCTTGTTGATTTTCCCTTTTTATAATATCTAAATCAGCGACAAGTAACTCCTCTCGTTTTGATTTCTCGTCAAGGCGAACTTCCATATCACTCATTTTATCGCTGACGTCTCTCATTGCGTACTGGACACTCTTGACTTTCTTCTCTTTTCCCTCCAATTCCTTCTGGAGCTTCTTTTCGTTGCTCTCTTTCTCCCTTAGCAGATCGTTAAATTCCTGTTTCACATCTTGGAGTTCGGACTGCGCGAAGTCTCTTTCCTGGAGCGCCCGCTGCGTCGCCCTCTCCCGCGCTTCTTCCTCCAATTCGAACGCTGTGAGCTTCCGCTTCCTCTCTGCCAGCTCTCCCTGCATCGCTCCTGTCTGGGCGTTTAGACCCGAGATGTGTTGTCTGCACTCCTGCAGCTGTTGGTCGAGCAACTGCTTCTCTTGACTTAAGCCGCCCAGCATATTCTCCTTATCCACCAACAGTCGCTCAGCAGCTGTTTTCTGCACCTGAAGTCCATCATGCTCCTTCTGAATGTTAGACATCTGATTCTGTTTGGTTTCTACGTGCAAGTTCATTTGAGAGATTTCCCTCTTCAGTTCTTGCTTTTTCCTCTCGCTTTCTTCTACTCTTTGTTTCGCATCTGTCAGCTGTTCGTGATGGTATTTAAGTTGGTTTTCTAGTTCTTCCCTCGCGCTTTCCTGTTCTCCCAGATTCTCTCTGAGCTCACTCACTTCACACAACAGATTATCTCTCTCCTCGCTCGCTTGAGACGCCTGAATGTCTAACTCTTCCAATCGGGAATCTTTCAGCAGCACCTCTTCCTCGACTCCTTCCAGAGTGGCCACGATCTGAGCTCTCTCCTTCAGACCCTTTGTTCGCAGCTCGCTGCATTCTCTGCTCGCCTTTGTGAGCTCTGACTTTGTATTTTCCAGTTCCGCTCCCTTTGCCAGGACGAGTCCCCTGGAGGTAGCGAGTTCTTGCTGCAGTTTTATTCTCTCCTTCATCATCTGGTCCAGCTGGGACTGTAGCCACTGCTGCCCCTCTTCCACGCTGTCTTTCTCTTTCCGTCCCACTTCGCAGTCTCTCTCCAATCTTCTCGCTTTCTCTTTCAACTGTCTCAGCTGCTCGCTATCGCGGGTATTCCTTTCTTCGCCGTCTTCCATTTGTCTTTTCAGAGACCTGATTCTCTCGTCTCTCGATTTGAGTTCGTTCTGTAGCCGGTCCCGCTCCCTGCTTCTCTCATTCAACTCTTTTCTATATACGTCATCCCCCGACCAGACCATGGATTGGCTCTTTAGCGGGATTTGGTCTCTATCGAACTCCGCTAGCCTGATGGGAGTGGACTGCTGTTCATCGCTCTGAGATTGGGGCGTGAGGCTGTGGCTGGAATTCGAGATGTCTCCAACGAGACTGCTCCCGGGGGTCTCCATGCTCCGAACTGGCTTCAAATGCATTGGACAGTCGAGACTACTGTGAGGCTGAAGTGGGGTATAACTCCGTGATTGCTTGATGGGATTGGAATTTGCCAGTGCTGCTAGTATCTCTGCCTCGGTGGCATGTGTCGACACCACACTCATGCTTCTGCGCAAGTTCTCCTCGCCTGTAGGGGAAGGAGAAGGAATATAGACTTGCGAATAGAACTCTTCTCTCCGATCTGTTCTTCTTTTCTGTGGAGAATTAGTCTCGCTATAAATGCTAACTAATAACGTCTTGAACATCTCTTCGCTCGATTCCCTTCTCATTTCTAATCCCTGATTATCCCCGATTCTGTCTTCTCTCACGGATTCCATAAAAAAATCAAATTTCGTATATAAAATATTTGCTATAAAAATAAATTTATCTGTTGTTAAACCTAATAATTAGCTTATATACTACTCATATATTGTACCTATAAATAAGATTGTTTCCCTTGATCCTATTGGTCCCTGTATAATCTGTAAGCTGGCTGAAGAGTACGATTTTATGAAATATAATTCTTACGATTATTGACTTCGTTTGCATTATCTTTTGTGCCTAATTATAATTAGCAGAAACCCAGTAGACTATCCATAACACACAAGAATTAAATTATGGTTCAATTACTCTTGTGTCTTCTGGTTAGAGCCACAATCACGTTATAGCTATTACATGCTTTCGGATTTTGATTTGAAGTGTAAAACTCGGTTATAACGTACCTGGGTTACTACATACTAATTTCTTTTATAAAGCAATATATATTCTATGTAGTGTAAACTCGGTTACTACGTACACTCGGATAATACGTACTTATTTTCCTTTCCCGAGGGGTTACGTTATAACCGAGTTATCTGTATTAATTTAATTTAATATCTTGCTAGGTTTTTGGTTGATATTGATACTGGAGATTTAAGCGTAAATCTCGATGCTGCAAACCCACCCACAAAAGGTTTTACGTATCAAGTTCTCATATTTATATTCGATCGTCCTGTTCAAATAACTCAGGCCAAAAGGGCGTTTGCTACAGTTATGATATTCATTGCAGAAGTCGACCCTTGCTTCGAAGTTATCTTTGGATTCACAGGTTCTCTGCAAGTATCAGAGAATACAACTTTTCAATCTATTCTATTTTCGATCTCCTACACTAGCGATTCTTTCCCGGTCACTTCCTCGCTCCTACAAGTGTTGGAGAGCTCTACCCTTATTGTATTGACCGCCCATCCGTTTAATCTTAATAACGATACGGTCTATTTGGATCGCGAGCTAGACTTTGAAACTATAACTGGCTACACGTTGTCATTTTATTTCTCAAATTCCAGATCTGATTGTGATACTATTGGAAATGTTACCATCGAAGTTATAAACGTTAATGATGTCACTCCCACCATTCAGCCCATCTCCACTCAACTGTTGATAGAAAATGAGGCGCAATTTTTCCTTTCTTTCAACGCTTCAGACGAAGACTTCCTGCCTCTAAGGTTTTCTGTTGATCCTGGACCAGCCAACAATTTCTTTTTTCTTGATTCTTTTCAGCCCACACTTCTTATTAGAGATTTGGATCGAGAATCGATACCATTTCACCAAGTGACAATCTTTGTAGAAGATGGCGGAACGCCTCCTTTGTCAAGTTCTGTTGTGTTTCAAATTAACGTTACTGATGCCAATGACAACGCCCCCGTGTTCGACCAGTTTAACTACATTGGTTCCATTCCAGAGAATCAAGACGGACTTCTACTGACCTTTAATGCTTTCGACATTGATTTGGGGAGCAATGCTGAAATTGTTTTTACGCTGGTATCGCCAACTAATCTCTTCTCTGTGGCGACTGTCCAGCTGTCTGTTGGCAACTTTGAGGGGCGTATCAACCTCGACTTCCCCCTCGATTACGAAACTAATCAGAGGGTATACTCCTTCTTAGTCAAAGCTGAAGACAGGGCCTCTGTGGGACAGCGTCTCTCCTCGACTGCTAATGTCACTGTATACATCCTTGACGTTAATGACGTCGCTCCTATCTTTTCGAATACTCCTTACTCTGCGTCTGTGGCTGAAGAGCTACCCAATGGCACTGTCGTGTTCAGTCAAGTCAGTGGATTCGATCCTGAGGACGGCGAGAACGGGAGGCTTGTTTTCACCCAAAACAGTACAAAGCTTCTTGGTATCAACTCGGAAACAGGCGTCATATTCGTCACAGGTAGACTTGACAGAGAGACCACACCTCAGATTATTATAACACTTCGCCTATATGACGCTGGTTTCCCTCCCTTATCAGATTTGACTACCTTCACTTTAACTCTTCTTGATGTCAATGACAATCCTCCTGTTTTCATAGAATCGCCAATCTTTCGATCATTCCCCGAAAATACAGTTGTCGGCTCGACTCTCCTCAACCTCCCCACGCTCACAACCGACGCTGACATCGGAGGCTCATCCACACACAGCTACGGGATTGTATTCTCGGACAGCTCGACAGGTGTAGATACCTCGCTACAAATACAGAATAACAAACTAGTCCTCATAAACAACTTTGATTTCGAGTCTGGCATAAAGTATTATTTATTCATCATAAATGCTTTTGATGGTGTAAACAATAGGAGCGTATTGGTTGTGTTCAACATCACTGACGTCAATGACAATCCTCCGATATTTGACTTAGCTCTCTACAAGTTCTCCCTAACAGAGAACAACCTCTTTATTGAATCCGTAGGGCAGGTTATCGCGAGGGACCTTGACTCTGGAATAAATAAACAAATTAATTACTCATTGCCGTCAACAGAAACTCGCTTCACCATCTCCCCTGATGGTTCTATTTATACTAACCATATCTTTGATCGTGAAACAGTATACAACATCACTTTTTCTGTAACAGCAACTGATCGTGGATCACCTCCATTGGTTGGATTTACTTCTGTTAACTTAATTATTTTGGATGAAATAGATGTACCCCCCGTGATAATTGGAAAACCATTCAGCTTCATGCTATCAGAAAACAGTTCTATTAACTTTGTAATATTTACTTTCACCGTATCTGATCCGGATCTGGAACCAACTCCGCCCCTCTCCCTCGCAGGCGCAGGCAGCTCGGACTTCGTCTTAGTCGGATACGAATTGCGCGTGAACACTCCTTTAGACAGAGATGAAGGGCAGTCGTTCTATTCGCTGTCAGTCACTGCTATAGATACAGCTGGACTGGTGGACACTGCCCAGTTGAACATTACACTTACTGACGTCAATGACAATGCTGCTGAGTTCGAGCAGGTTTTGTATAGCTTTTCAATCGTAGAGGAAGTGGCATCGATCGATAACTTCGGACAGGTGGTTGCTATCGATATTGACTATGGAGTCAATGCTAATTTCCTATACTTTATAAAGGAGGGCAAAACTCACTTTTCTGGTACATTTCTACAGAGCAGAGACTGTGCGTTTAGTGGAATTCCTGGAGATGTGTTTAATTTCGGAGTAGGTCGATACAATGGCTCTCTGTTTGTCACAGCTCCGGTTGACTACGAGTCCGTCCACTTCCTATCTCTCTCTGTATGCACCATGAACACAGCGCCTCCCTACCAAGAGCGCTGCATATGCGTGGTAGTAGACATTCAGAACATTAATGACGTAGCACCTGTATTCGATTCTGATTTCCTGAACGTCACCCTGGTCGAGACAGAAGGGAACTTAGTGGACTCGAATCGACTGGTCACCTCCTTCTCTTTCACAGATCTTGATGGATTTAGTAGCGACTCTTACATTCTTACATTTGTTCACTCGTATGGCGCTGAGTTTCCTTTCACATTTAGCTCTGCCAATACTTCAGTCGACAAACCTGATGGGAGCATTGAGATTACTCGGGCTGTCGTAACCTTGTCTAACGTCGATAGAGAGTTCAGATCTCTGTTTCATTTGGAGATCTGCGTATCCGATGGGAATAACAGTGTGTATATAGGGTTTTGGTTATTTATTCTTGACGTCAATGACAACCCGCCCATTTTCCCCGTTCCGGTGTTCGTATTCTCTGTGAACGAACATGAACCAGTTGGTTTCCCAATTGGATCTGTGAATGCAACTGATGCAGATATCAATGAAAACTCCGTCATCAACTTCTACCTTGTTAACGGAACAGAATTTTTCTCTATCAATGTGACTACTGGACAGTTGAGTGTGGCATCTGACATAGACCGCGAGCCCAACAACAACACGGCTATTATAATCGTACGGGCTGCCAATATAGTGCCTGGTGTCCCTAATGAATTCGATGTAGTCACGAGCGTTATTTCTATTTCCATACTTGACATCAATGACAACAATCCACAGTACGACGGTCCGTTAACTAATTCAGTTTTTGAAAATCAACTCAACAAGCTTCTCTTTAACGTGTCTGCCACGGACGCTGACATTGGTAGGAACGCGCAACTCAGCTTCTTCATCACTAGCGATCCAGATGATGTATTCGTTGTAAATAGTGTTGGAATCGTGAGGAATGTTGAACTCTTGGTTCGAGACGAAGCATTTGGCGGGAAGATGTTTTACTATTTCACTCTGCTCGTTATCGACGATGGCATATACCCCTCTTCTCTCAACACTACATTCGAGTTCACTGTTACAGCAATAAACGTGAACGACCATGTGCCAACTATTTTGAATCCTTCATTCAGCGAATTTGAAAACCGCCCTCCAGGCACATGCTTCGGAACACTTTCGGTCGAAGATCTTGATTTCCCACCCAATACAACTGTCCCAATTGAATTTGATACGGATTCTGTATTTTTCTCCATAAATAGAACAACTGGACTCCTGTGTACTAAAGTGATATTTGATCGGGAAGAGCGGAGCTCTTATTCCGTCCAAATAACACTGATAGATCTGCAACCACCAGCCAGTAACACGACTCAGTTTATTTCTGTGTCCATTAACGACGAGAACGACAATCCTCCTTACTGGCTAACAGCATGTCCGATAGAGGTACAAGACTCCATTATGAGAGCAGGTACGCTTATACAACACTTGCAAGCAGGGGACCCCGACACTGGCCCATCCCTAATCTACAGAATAATCGGTTCTGACTTCGGATTCTCTCTAAGCGGGACTGGTCTCTACCCCCCTGCAGGAGCTGACGTCAGTGACACCAAGAAGTACTGGCTGACCTTCTCTGTGTACGACAGTGTGCACTCCCCTGTTCTACTCGACTGCGTCATTCTCGTGACAGACCTCAACAGCTACGCCCCGGTCCTGTCTCCCTCTGAGTACGAAGTGACTGTGATTGAGAACATCGCGGTTAATTCTATAATCGTGGAAGTATCCGCTGTGGATCTCGATGAAGGGATTAATGGAAATATTTCTTTTGAGCTGTTGAATGAACTCGCTACATTCACCTTGGAAAACGACGGTTAGTTTAATTCTTTTTGAATATCTTGAATTATATGTTGGATTCTACGGTTTTATTGATAATTAATTTGCTAGGAATTAGCACTGCGGTTCTGCGACTGGATGTACCTTTGAACTTCGATAGCCAGTCGATGTATAGTCTCATCTTCCGGGCGTTTGATATGGGGATCCTCAGGAAGTTCTCTGATAACGGAAGTATCGAGATTACCATTGACGACCTGGCTGACCACTCTCCTGTGTTTATACAGCAGAACTACTCTGTGACAATATCGGAAGACACACATCAGATCACATCAGTGCTTAGGGTGAGTGTGTCGAGTGACTGGACTATAAATAGATTAATCCGTGTTCTTTCTGTAGGTTGAGGCTCAAGATGAAGACTCGGGAAATGCTGGTACTATCGTTTACTCCTTGGAGGATACAAATGCCTTCTTCATCGACCCGACAACCGGAGTTATATTAACAGAATCTCTTCTTGACAGAGAGACGGTTCCATCTTATTTATTTAATGCTTTTGCCACTGATCGAGGTACTCCGCCTCAAACATCCACAGTTTCGATTGTAATTACTATTTCAGACGTTGATGATAACCGTCCAACGATACAAATTTCTAATTTTGTTCAGAACTTTTCTGAAGGTGGCCTTTCGGTTACCGTAATATCGCAAGGCTCGGATGTGGCAATCTCTGATCTCGATGATGTCAACATATTTGGTGTATACCAGGTGGTAGTATACTTGAGGCCTAACACATGGGGATATAGTGCATTTCCACTGCCCGGCGGGTGAGTTAACATTAGTATTAAGTAGAGTTATGTCGGGGATTAGTGGTATATCTAATCCACCACTCAACCACGTACTCATTATTATTAAGTTTATACATTAGCAATGAGAACTTGACAATTTTTCTGTTTTATTGATTTATTGATTTAAATAAGTTGCGAAATTATTGGTTGAGCCGCTGAGTCAGTGACTTGGGAATAAATTTATAACTGATTGTTAATTATAAAGTTAGGATTGCTCTGTTTATTGAGAACAAACCCCTCTGGTCACATTCCACAGTTAATATGTACTAGTCTCTATTTTGAACTGTTTGAAACTCAAAGAGTTTATAGTAGTTTTGTTTATTTGTGTCCAGCCGTATGGCGTGACAGAATGGTTCAGATATGATTATATGCTCACTCTATAGATACTGTGATCACTCCCTACATGACACATTTGATACAATAAATGGCTACAGCCTGTGTGGAAATTCTGCAAACATCATACCAACTTTACCTGTGGAGATATCTGGTAGCGTTAATCAGGTCACCACTCCCCTCACACTCTTCACACTATCCGGACAAATAAACTCGTATATTTTTTACAATCTCGATTCTCAAAGCGACTCTCTATCGAGTTTTTCATTTTTCATTTGGTTTTCTCTGTCCAGTTTTGACAGTCTCTTCTACTTAATTTGGCAAGAGTTAAACTTCTATGTAGCATTAAGTCCCGTCTCCTCGACAGAGTTCACTGTTGTTATCGCTAACTCAGTTTCTGAAGTGTTACATACCATTTCCTCTTTTGAATTGGTTGGTACCGGCTGGCATCATTTTAGCGCTCTTTTGAACGGAACCCAGTTGAAATTCTCTATCGACCACGTATGGTATTCATTCGCGGCATTTCAAGCCACACTCAACACCTCTCTTCCGATCATATTTGGTAGGCAATTTGATGGCGAGATCAATGTTCCCATCATTTCAAGTTATAACCACTTTTCTAATGCAGGCTCTTTTGTCGCTTGTGTTATTTCCTGCGGAGAATCGATCTCATACGTCTCGAATTCTAACGACCTGGCTGTTGTCTGGTATCCGATAAAACGCTCCCTCTCTCTCACAGTCGTTGCCTCCCTGCAATCTCCCGCTATCAACACCTACTCTATTCTGGCGGAGGGCTTAAAGAGTGTACGCTATCTCAACACTCTAGACGAGCCCAGCGCGAACTACCGTCTGGTTGTGTACAAGGCATCTGATTCTGTTGGATTTGGACCGGAAACTGAGTCACGCCTCTATCCCATATTATTGAATGACAAAGAACCGATTGTTGATCTGAACGGAGAAGACGACGACGGAACTGGTTATGCGACTACTTTTATTGAGAACTCAGGCGGCGTTTCCCTACTCCCGTACGATGCCTTTGTACTGGACCAGGACAGTGGTGTGTTCCCCTTAACCTCTATACATCTGAATATCACCAATGTAATTGATCACGACAATGAGAGACTGTTTACTTCCAACCTGCCATCTGACTACTCTTCTGAAGTATCAGGCTACGCACTAACTATAACAGCTGTTGTAAATAAGACTTTTGTGGAGTGGACTGAAGACATATTGAGAGGGGGTGTCATTTTCTATATCAACGACTTTATTGAACCAACGAATGGAACGCGTCTTGTACGATTGACAGTAGTGGAGGTTATCAATGGATTTAGTTTCACAGATACGGCATACATTTATATCTCTATCCAAGCAGTCAATGACGAGCCTGTAATCGACCTCAACGTGTCTGATCCTTCTTCAATCCACATCACCGTACCGTATTCAGAGGGAGATGTGGATGTGGTACTGCTGACTCAAGGCTTATTGGAAATTACAGACTCCGATAATACCAACCTCATATCCGCTGTGGTTTGGCTCACTCCTGTGCCGGATGGTACTGCGGAATTTATCGATATTGGTAATGACACAACTGGTGATCTTGCTATAACCAATAATGGCACTCTAATTACTATCACAGGCAACGCTGCCACTTCTCTTTACGAGAAGCTGCTGCTTACTTTGACGTACACAAATCTCAACGACGAGGACCCGGACGATTCCCTACGTGTGATTGCTATCAGAGTGTTTGACACTGACCAGCAGCCCAGTGAAACTGCCTTGGTTTACATTGACTTCACTGCCATCAATGATGCTCCTATAATCGATCTGTACCCTGCAGATCCCGCGACAAGAGGCTATTATACAGTCTTCGTAGAAGAGACGGGATGTGTGTCCATTGTTGCGGCAGATGCTTACATTGTCGACGTTGATAGCAGCAATCTACTCAGCTTGACAGTCGTGTTCAGGGAAGGAAATGTAGACGTAGACGAAGTTCTGAATGCCACTTACACAGATGGGTTGTCAGTGGTGACAGACGCCACCGGAGGGCTAGTGCTCTCCGGAGAGAGAGTCGTGTCGGACTACACCAGTGTGTTGCGCTCCCTGCAGTACTGTAACTCGGGTGATGAGCCGAGGAGTGACGTAGTTCGAAATGTGACCATCTCCGTTGTTGATGCGGAGGGAGGTGTCAGCAATGTGGCACTTTCGGAGGTGATGATAGAGAGGGTAAATGATAACCCCAATGTCACCCTAGGGAGCAACACCAATGGGAGCTATGGTTCCTCTCCCGAGTATGTTTTTGACGATCCAATAATTGTGATTGATGACGACAGCGAATTCTTCTTCCGCGCCTTGATTTATATATTCTATCCGCTGGATGGAAAGGACTTTGAAATAATAACGTTTGAGGGAGATTTAGGTGACCAAGTGACGTCAGTTGGTCCGAACGAGATTCTCTCCGGAGAGTTTCAGGGGGCGATTTTCTATAACGTCACATTCCTTATTCAAGTTGAGCAGGGTACGGTCGAAGAGGTGATCTCTCGCATAAAGTACAGCAACACTGCTGCCAATCCTAATACCAACGAGACGAGAGAGATCTGTGTGAGTGTGCTGGATCTGGAAGGAGGGGCAAGTCCCTTAGCCTGCGTCGTTATCTTAATCAATGAACCTAACGTGTTTGTACCTCAGTTCCTTAACGAGCTACAGACTATAACAGTGAGTGAGGCCTCCCCTGTCTCTTCCATAATAGACACAGCTGTTGCTACAGACCTAGACCAAGACACGGATCTCACATTCTCAATCGCCTCTGTCACCGCTACCCCCATCACTGCGCCCACCACTGGAATATTCACAATCGATAACTCTGGCAACATTATCCTCCTGCAGAGCTTGGACGCTGAGTCGGTTATAAAGTATGAACTCGAGCTGCAAGTCAGTGACAGTGGCACTCCGTCTCAAACGGGACAAGCGCATAGGACCTTTGTATTAGAAGATGCTAACGACATAACTCCTGTGTTTTCCGCTCCCCTCGCTTGCAGTTCAGAGTGTACCTTCTGTTTGGACGAGGGTCTCCCCTTCAGTAACGTATTTACCGCAACTGACGGAGACAAAACCAGCCCCAATAACGCCATAGCCGGCTACTCAGTTAACTCGAATAAGTTCCAAATCAGCTCTGCTGGAGCTCTCACAAACATAAACCCTATCGACTACGAAAGTGGCCCTGTGATTATTCTGGTCGTGACCGCGGTTGATGGAGGCACTGATCCAGGTCCGCTGAGCGGCCAGATCGAGATATCAATATGCGTTAATGACATCGATGACGAACCTCCGTCCACGACCCAGCGAACACACGGTGTCTATCTCAAGGGAGCAGACCCTGTGCTCGTGGACCAGTTTCTAGACGTGACTGACGTGGATAGCAACAACTTAGCTCAGGCCTCCATCTCGATAACCGTCCCGACAGACCCTTCCTCTTTCGCAGAGGACTGTACCGACTTCTGCTTCGACAGGAGGCTGGAAATGTGCCAATCGCTGCTGACCCCCATCGGCCTCCTGGCCCTGGCTGAGATCAGAAATAACGCCTCGGGAGTCTTCCTCGAGGCAGACCCATTCTCTGCCCCCTGTCCGTATATCAGGTTTAACGGAAAGGGGAGTGACGGCAAGCGGGACGAGTCTCTGTTAGGTCATGGCTTTGTGCCCGAGACTCAACTTCCTACTCTCCTCGCTCAGCCAGTAACCATAATAGCAGAACTGTACAATTTCCAGGGCGAGGGCTATCTGCTCTCAATCAATGAAGGCACGATTCGGTACCTCTCTGTTTGGATGCAGAAAGCTAGAGTGACTGTATTCTACACTAACAATGTCAACCGTTTTCAATGGAAAGTAAGCGACATCTCCCCTGAGCTGGTTTCAGATGACTACTGGTCTCTTGTGATAACAATTGATCCCAGTCTTGGCTCTTCCCCTGACGCAGTACATGTATATCGAGACTGTACTGAGCTAACGGGTGCTGCAGTTTTGACGTTTCCACTAGGTACGCTGACTTCTAGTGATTTGGCAATCGGCCAGAGGTTCCCCGGGAGCAGATCTAGAAACAGGATAACTTCTGGCATCAGAAACCTGTACATTATCCCGTCTCTCCTGCCTCAGGAGCTTCTCAGCTGCTTCTGTCCCTGCCACGAGTTCATAGACATCCGTTCCGATTTGCTGTCCAGCAATGTGGACGTGTCCTATGCTACGAATGCCCTGACTTTAGTTAACATGGGAACTTTAAGCGACTTCATAATCGCACTCCGAGGGATACAATTCGCGAGTTTCTTCAACGACCCCGTAACCACCGGCGCTCAGCTCGGGGCCGTGTCTGACGCTCGCTCCCTGAGACTATTTATAGACGATCCGCTCGGTAATCAGAACACGGCGGTCCTGCAGGTGTACGTGGCCAACGCGCTGCTGCCGCTTACAATCGATCTGGACGACAGTATTGTTGGGAATGATGCGTTCGCGACCTTCACAGAGGACACCTATGCGACTGCTATCTTCCAGGGGTTGGGGCTCCTCTTCAAGGAGGGGCAGAACGCCAGGCCCGCTGTCTGGAGACTCACACTGACGCTGCTCAACCCGCTCGACGGCAATGACGAGTTCCTTTCTGCTCAGAACTACTCGGGCATAGTGGCGAGCGTAGTAGACCCGCACCAGATCGTGTTCACTGGCCCCGGGGCTCCCATACATTTTAAAAACGCACTCCAGACAGTCACGTACTTCAACCATAAAGATCTCCCCGATATAACCACGAGGAGGATAGAGGTTATGTTCACAAGTGTCAGTAACCGCACGAGCGCTCCCTCCACTCTCTTCCTTTCTCTGTCTTCTGCGAATGACTGTCCGCAGATATACCTCAACACTGCGCTAGATTCCGCGATTACGATCGACTTCCTAGAGGGCTCCCCCCCTCTGTCCCTGTTCCCCGACCTCTCCATCCTGGACACGGACGGGGAGTTCATATTCCAGGCCTCTCTATCGATAGACGCCGCCACCTACATACAGGGCGAGGACCTGCTCACATTCGACAGCTCTCTTGCCGCGCTTGTCGACGCCACGCTCTCAGCTGACAGCCGGGTTCTCATCGCCACGCGTAACACCTCTCTGTCGGACTACCAAGCCTTCTTCAGATCGGTTTATTTCCAGAGCACTTCGGACCCGCTCCTCGACGCAGCTGGCGATGTCGCCACCAGTAACGACAAGCGTCTCACTCTGCAGCTGACTGACAGCTCGGGCTCCAACCTCAACTGCCCCAGCGGTCTCGTCAACTTGTCGTTTGTTCCTAGCGACGCCCCTCCCACCATTGTGCTCCCCAACGTTGTAGTTAACTTCACTGAGGAGAGCAACACCTCCGTCCCGATCCTTTGGGACCTCACGCTCTCCGACCCCGACTCCCTTGTGCTAGGTAAGAACATTGTTATTTAGCCGAATGTATATTGTTTTTATTTACTCTTCTCCGTTAGGCGCTAATAGACTGGTGGTTCGTCTCAGGTGGCTGGGGGACCCTGGCCAGGAGCACCTCACGTTTGTCATTGACGGAGTCACAGTGCAAACGACGAGCTTCGAGCTGACAAGCGATACGAGCATATCCGCTGCTGAGTCGAGTCTCCGCGCTGCCACCTACACCAACACTGCGGAGGAACCTAACATTTCCAACAGAACTGTCGAGGTGAGTCTCTACTCTGGAAACGGGACTCTGCTGTACATCAGGTACCGCTACATATGGATAGTGTACGTCAACGACCATGCCCCGGACGCTCAGATCGTATACGCATTCACAGTGCTAGAGGAGATAGCGATTGGAGAAGTTGCTGAACAGATAATCCCCATTGATAATGACAAGGATATCAGTCCGAGCTTCACATTCACATTAAGGGGCAGCGTAATTATTCCTTTCGAATTGATAGCCTCAACCGGAGAGTTGGTGGTATCTTCTCGCATCAGTTTTGAACTTATGGCTAGCTACCAGTTTGAGGTGAGTTTAGTTATTTACAATCCTTTGACCTCTCTATGACATGTTACTCTAGGTGGTTATTAATGATGGAGGAATCAACGGCGTTAACGAGCTCACCGCAATAGTGACGATAGTAATAACGATAGAGAACATACAGGAGCAGCCCGCGTTGGACCTGAGTCCCTCGGACCTCTCCTCTGTTGACCAAACAAACCCTTCTTTCTTCATCGTAGGAGAGGGGAGTGTGCTAGTTTTCCGCGAGAGTGTAAGCGCAACTGATGAAGACTTCGGGGACTTCATATCTGAATTAAGAATCAAGTTCCTCAATCGGCCCAATGGGGTACAAGAGGGGATTGAACTGAATCTAAACTTCCTGTTATCCACCAGTAACGTGTTCACAATCCCGCTACTTGGCATTGTCGATATATCTGCAGAGCTAGCAAATGTTAAGTACTTCAACCTGTTGTCTTCTCCCGACACTGAGACCAGGTCCCTAGAGGTCACAGCTGTTGACTCGACGGGACTAGTCAGCCAGGTGGCTATTCTGCTCATAGAGTTCCTAACAGTTCCTACGTTCGACCTGCAAGAGTATACTTTGTATGTTTTCGAGAACGACTTGCTTCCGAATGCTATAGTCGTAGCGGCTGTAGTGGGTGATGGGACCTTCACAGCTTTTGTGTATGCCCTGTCCGGACCCGGGTCTGGTAACTTCGAGATCTCCGACAACGGAAGTATATCTGTGGTCAGTGAGCTGGACAGGGAGGGGCCCGACGGACCCACGTTTCCAATCACAGTCTCGGTAAGTTTAACTTGTATGTATTATGCAGTCAGGTCTGATATTGTAACTATTTCCGTTTGCTTAATATGAAAAACTTTATTATGAACAGGACCATGTTTCCAATTTAACAATTTTGTATTAAGTTGAGTTCGATTATCATCAAGTCTCTATACTACGAATAAAACTTTTGATCCCTTGAATGTTCATAATAAAGAACCCGACTGTGATTATAATATAAGATTCCTACACTCATTTTGAATAAATAGGCGACTGATCCACGGAGTCAACCAAGGACAGGAAATACAACTCTAACGATAAGAGTACTAGACCGCAATGACAATCCCCCCTCTATATCCGGAATATCACTGACATTCCTTTTGCAGCGAGACGTTGAGGTGTATCCCTTTCCATCAAGTAAGCAACTGTGCACTCTTATAATTCGTATATATCTATAGCTACTAATATAATACGTATATATTTATAGCTACTACTATTGGGGACTTGGACACCTTTAACCTAACACGGCTCTCTGTCCGCGTTATCGGTATACGCCCACTGGAGCAGAACCCATTCACCTACCTCACTTGCGAAGATGACCTCCTGGCAGTCGTCAAACATCGGTTAGTTTACCACAGTAACTAACTATTCAACTTGTTAGTCTACCAATTCATCAAATGTCTATTTATAGTTCCTGCGGCTTGCTGAGTATCCCAGATGACCTTTCGGTGACTGCGGTTATCTCAAGCGACTCCAACTCGACAGACCTGACCGGAAACGCAGTGTTACAGATCCGCGAAACCTCGCACGTGTATCTAAATCGCACTTCCGCATTCAATGGCCCGTACAGCAATCTAACCGTTGCTTTGTTTGTTCGCTGGCTAGGCACACAAAATGGGTATATCTTCGCTCTCACTGATAGCGGTGGCTATAAAAGGTATATCCTCATCCAACTAAACAAAACTTAATTTTGCTTAGTTTTACTGTAAAAACTAATTTTTAAGAACCCCTAAGTTATTTATTAGTTTAAGTAGTTTAGTGAATATCTATTAGTTATCATCTTGATGCATAGCTTATAACCTAACACTGCAATTAGATTTATCGCTCTGTACTACGACGTTGAGAGACAGCAGATAAGTGTGTACTTCAGCGAGGATAACATAGAGCCGGACGAGGCCAGGATTAGAGTGGTCTGTCCCGTTGATATCACAGACCAGCGCTGGCACCACATCGCCGTTGTCATTGTATTTCCGTACATATACGTATATGTTGACGGAGTGAGACTCGAGTGCATTATCTACCTGGGACCAGCTGGGGACCACACGCACACTCTGCAAGACTCCATTGAAGGTATACTGCACGTACAGTGTATTCCGGCTCGTTACCAACTCCTCTATTCTCCCTGAGCAGAGGAGATGACATTGAGCCTATACACACCCACGCTAGCAAGCTGCTCTCTTATAGATAGCATGCCGTTCACCTGTGGGAACATTAATCCTTCTAGTTAACTAACTCAGCTCTGTATCCTTCTTTTCATTAATTAATGTGCGTATTTCTCTCTCAGGCCATCCTATCTCTGGACCTGATGCCGACGATACTCTGGTGGCATTCACTTTGGGAGCGAGAATCCAAAATACCCACTGGACGCAGAGGGGAGTGTTCGATATTTCTACCTTCATCGCGGTCGGATACGCTCTGAATGCGGATTTTCTCGCCTGCCTCTTGTCTTGTATGGAAAGCTTCAATCTCGGACTCGATTCTTTACACCTAATTCAGGTCAGTTTACTTATACATTATACTATAAGATACCCCTTGCTTATCAAATACTTGTTTTCTTAGAGCTTCAACCAGACAACGAGAGAGTACGTTATCGAGGGAGACATCTCGCCAGAGTACGCTACTCAGATTGTTCGAGCTATTATCTACAACAACTTAGCTGACCCACCGAATGTGCAGGCTCTACGGCTCACGGTCTATGACGGTATTAACTCCACTTATGGAGACCTGAATGTCAGTATCGTGTCTTCTCGAAGGAGGCGATCAGTTGACCACATTCTGCAGCCAATTTTGAATGTCTACGAATGGTTTGGAAGCAGCGCGGGATCTCTCACTCCACTGCCATTCGTGATGCTGCTCCTATTCCTTATTTTATCTCTATTTTACTAGAGATGTAACTTAGTATTAGTCTAGCATACACCTTATACTCGAGTACCAAACTATTTACTTCGCTTAGAACTTTTCCGAATACTCCTATTCTTATATCTATTTTTACTTTTTCACTCTCACTTTTTATTTTTCAACTATTATCTGATATTCTATTAAATAGTTTCGACCTATTTACCTCCATTTATTTTAGCGGGAGTATATTATTAAGGATGAGTAATAAATAAAGAGGCCTCGCAATATACAATAGTAATAACTAAATATAGTACATTTCTCAGTATTCCATAGCTTTTTATAAACACCAGTAATGAATTGGTCTCAACTGTGAAATATGATAGCACCATAATATATAAGTAAGTAACCAGCCTTCAATGCAGTGTGAATAATATTCCTTAATTTGTTAATAAGTTATCACTGCTATACAATTTGACTATATAAACAATGGCAGCGAATTCAAATATAAAATATTTCCAAACTACTGTTTACACTAATAAAGACTTCAACAAGAACAAGAACAAGAAAGCTCCAAGGAGAGGAATACCGCGTGGGAAAGAAGAACAACTAGGATACTTGCAATCTTGCAATGAGTGGCTGAATAACAGAAATCGAGATTTGGCAATTAGCAATATCTTGAAAACTCCGAAACAATTTGAATCAATAATTGAAACTAAAAAGATGGATTATGACGTCATTCGCTCCCTTCTAGATTTCCTCACAAACGACAATCTTTTGCGGCCGGAAATTACCAACAATAAATCTTTGGAATCAATCAAGAGAGTGTACTGCAAGGTAGTTTCCAGCAGGTTATTCACTTCCATTCAGAACCTAACTATGTACATTACAGATCTATTCGAGGGCATTTATACGTTTGGCAGTGACGACATTCAGAAGATAAGAGGCATAGCGGAACTGTTAGGGTACCTTATTCGAACTTTCCCTCACGAATACCTGGGTCTCTCCTCCAGCATAAACACACTGTACAACTGCATTAAACTCGACCCCGACACCCCTCCCCTGCCCGACTATATCAGCTCTAAGATAGGCACTCTCTACTTAGACTACAGAGCCCTGAGACAGAGGAATGTGGAGAAGCTGTCCATTGAAGCAAAGCGGGACCAGTTCGAGCAGAACCGGGGATATGGGGTGCACTACAAGGAAATGTCAATACTACCATCCCACGCCGAGGTAATACAGCAAGGCCGGCCCAGGCTAAGGAATCTCCTGAAGGAAGGTCCCTACCCCTCAGCCGAGGCGTACATGGACGTACTTTTCAAACTTCTCCGAGAGGACATGCTCTCTCCACTGCGCACGGGCATACAGCTCCTGCTAGCGAGGTCGCACGGCGCGCGAAAAGAACTCTACATGTACGATAACGTTAGAAATATGGGAGTCCAGTGCTCAATGAAACATGGGATTTTGTATAGAATTTCACTGGAGGCATATGGTGTTCACAACCCTCAACATATTCAGTGGGAAAGGTGCTCGCGCCTCAAGTACGGGACACTGGTTTGCATTACTCCGAAATTCAACAATCTTCCTACATTCGAAACAACTCTATGGGGAGTTGTGGCCGATAGGGTTGTGGATTACAAAACCAATTCAGTTCTGATATCGATTAAGTTCAGCGGAGATGAACTGAACTTTGATCCTGAGGTAGAGTACTTCATGGTAGAGTCTCGCTCTGTGTATTTCGAGGCTTATTCGCACACCCTTTCAGTGATCCAACAGACCGTCCCGGAGGAGATTCCCATGAAGGAGGTCATTCTCGGACACACGACACACTGCGACCATCCTAAATACATAACTCCCAATACAATATTCGATTTTTCTGAGGTGTTCCCTGATCACGGAAACCTGCCTGTTCTGGGGAGGTGGCCTAGCGACACGAGTGTGTTAGACCCGAGTCAGCAGAGTGCGCTCCAACTCGCGCTTTCGAAACAGCTCGTGCTTATACAGGGTCCTCCAGGGACCGGTAAGACATTCATAGGGGCGCACACAATCAAGATACTGCTCAATGAAAGAAAGAAAATATTGGCTTCTTATTCATGGAAAGATTCCAGAAGAAATGAGGTGTATAGCTCAATGCAAAGTTTAACAAACTATCCTATTCTAATAGTGACGTACACGAACCATGCTCTGGACCAGTTCCTGGTTTATCTCCTGAGCTACGAGGATAATTTGGTCCGAATTGGGTCTAGGGTCGAACAAGAGGTCTTACAAACAAAAACGCTTTATGAAGCGCGCAGTGCAATTATGAGTAAGAAAGGCAGGCTCCCTTCAGGCATCAATAAGGTTAGGCTAAAGTGCGGGGAAATAAGAAGCCAATTACACCAGTTGGAAAAATTGATCAAGGCCGCATCCAATCAGCTAGCACAAATAAACCAGAAAACTCTTACCGAAAATGATATTGCACGATTTGCAACTGTCCTACAATACAAGAGCCTTTTCAGAAGAGAAAAAGAATTTAACCTCGTTTTACACAAAGACAAGAACATGTGTGACTACTGGCTTTATGGCAATTCTCCCAAAGTTATCAGCATTCCCAAACCAAGAGCAATTAGTAAACAAAACTATAGATATGTAAACAAATACTTCTTAGATGAAAACCAGCTCAGACTTCTAGCAGATGCAGAGGAAAACTCGGATGAAGAAGATGGGTTTATTGACAGAGAGTCGTTCATGGCGCGAAGGATGGAATACTTAGGGTTGGATTCGCCAGAAACTGTTTGTGAAGAGAAACGAGAAGTATATTTTCCAACAAAGTTAATCGAACAAGGAAGTTTAGATAATAGCGTAGATAATGAGAATATCTATCTGCCCTCAAAAGCAGAACCGCCCTCGTATGAATTTGAAGAAGTTACAAAATTTGAGAGAATATTTAATCAAGCTAGTGACACTGAAGCCCGGGTTCCTGAGAGGGACTATTTGGAATGTTCTAGACTCGATGCAGAGACCAGCTCTGACGAGGAGTCAGAACAGACTCAACAGAGAGAGGTAACTCTAGAAGAAGCACTGTCAGGGATAGAAGGACAAGATTTATATTCCGTCGTACAAATACCTCATATGCTGACCTCCTGCACTGACCTGTGGCTGCTGGATTCCGAGGACAGATTCACTCTATACCACCACTGGCTGCACAATAAGAAGGCTCTGTTGAGAGAAGCAATAGATATCTACTCTCAAGACTATTCTGAGTTAGCTAAAGAGTTGCAAGCGTACTATATAGAGATCGATAGTTTCGTATTACAGAGAACAGCTGTTATCGGCATGACAACAACTGGGGCTGCAAAAAACTCTGAACTTATCAAGAGACTCGAACCAAGGATAATATTCGTAGAGGAGGCAGCAGAGGTTTTAGAGGCGCACATTATATCTAGTCTCTCAAAGCACGTGGAGCATCTCATCCTAATTGGAGACCATCAGCAGTTGAGGCCATCAAACGCTGTCTACGAACTTGCTATTAATTACAACTTAAATCTGTCACTTTTTGAAAGGCTCGTCAATAACAAAGTAGAGCATGTAACATTGCAATACCAGCATAGGATGAGGCCAGAAATTTCCAAATTGATTGTCCCAATTTATCCGTCTCTTCGAGATCACCCAGTGGTTTTAAATCGCGATTTTATCAAGGGAGTATCGTCTAACATTTTCTTTATTGACCATTCGATCCCAGAAGATACACTGAGATCAGACACGACCACGAGATCAAACTCGCATGAAGCTAGATTCGTTTCTAAGCTGGCAGTTTATTTAACGAAACAAGGATACTCCGAAGAGGAGATAACAATCCTGACTTTCTATCAGGGACAAAAGTTCAGAATCGAGGACATGCTTCGACAAACGAAGCCGGATTGCGAAATTAGAGTAAGCACAGTAGACAAATTCCAAGGCGAGGAGAATACAATAATACTGTTTTCCGTGGTGCGTAGCAATTGCCAAAACAACATAGGGTACTGTCGGGTTGAGAATAGGGTGTGTGTTGCGCTGTCAAGAGCTCGAGACGGATTTTTTATGATTGGAAATTCTAAATGCTTACTTGAGGCGAGCAGAACAATGAAATCCGACCTGTGGAACCTCGTTATTAGCAATTTCAATGGAAATATAGGATGCAGGCTTCAGTTATGCTGCCAGAAACATCCCAAACACATTACCTATGTTAAAACAGCTGATGATTTCCGCAAGGTTAGGAACGGTGGCTGCAATATACCATGCGACGAGCGGATGGACTGTGGACACAAGTGTGAGCTTCTCTGTCACCCGTACACTCACGAGAGTATCCAGTGTTTAAAGCCTTGCGCGAGGGTTCTTGACTGTGGCCATCCTTGCAATGGCGAGAGTGGCAAACGAAAGCTCTGCTACGAGGAGTGTGGTCCGTGCACTGTTATAGTGGATAAGCAGCTAGATGTGTGTAAGCACTATAGTAAGATCTCCTGTTGTACGTCACCGGACCACGCGTTATGCACAGAGCCCTGTGGCAAGCTGCTAGCCTGCGGCCACAGCTGCAGTGGATACTGCGGAAACAATTGCGAACTGATAAAGTGCCAGGTGAGCAGGGAGTCGCGACTCGTGTGCGGGCATAGTCAGTTGATCCCATGTTCCCTCACCAAGTACAATATACTGATTCTCTCCTGCAAAGAGAGGTGTGTCTCTCTGCTCGAGTGCGGACATCCTTGTCTAGGCACCTGTGGGAGCTGTATAGCAGCAGCGCACAAGCCGTGTGCCCAGTCGTGCAACAGACGACTGGACTGTGGACACCTCTGTCAGGAATCCTGTCACAGACCCTACTCGTGTGCCCCCTGCAAGGAGCCCTGTAGAACTCGGTGTGTTCACGGGAAATGTACGCACGTGTGTGGCGACGAGTGCAGCTACTGCGACAGACCGTGTGAATGGGTGTGTCCCTCCTTCAGGTGTCAGCAGCCCTGTTCGGAGCCTTGTGACCGGAAGCGGTGCTTCAAGAGGTGCGGCTTCAGTTTGGAATGCGGACACAGATGCATCGGGGTTTGTGGCGAGCCGTGTCCCCCTCTCTGCCCCCTCTGCTCGCCACGCGATCCAACCTTTGATAAGTACTTCGGAGACGAAGGCAATAGGAACGCTCGATTCGTGGTATTGGAAGACTGCCATCACATATTCGAACAGAAGGGGTTGGATCGGTATATGGAAAGGCTGATAAGCTCTGGACACAAACTGGAATTACCCAAATGTCCCAAATGCAGTGTTCCCATTCTGAAGAACTTACGATATGGCACCATGGTAAAATCCATTCAATGCGAAATAGAATTAGTCAAAATAAAGACAAGAATAAATATGCAAAAACACATCCAAGGCCTGTGTGAACAGTTGATAGCAAAGATACAAGCGTCAGATTATCTGAGGCTGATGTACAAGATGTTAAGACAGATCAAAGACATGATTCCTATCTGCGACAACTCAAAACTATCCGTGATTATAGATCTCCTTCAGGTGCTGTCAGATACCAGTGTGCACCAGGAAGCCATGTGGGTCCACGATAAGTGCCACAGATCTCTTCTGGAACAAGAGATCGGGCATGTACCCCATGTGAGCTCGATTTTAAGTTCCAGAGAGTATCTTCCTCGCGTGGATGACGGAGCTATCGAGAATCTGAAGCGATTGGCGCACAAGTGTAGCCTGAAAGTTTTATTTGAGATCTCGTTTTCTTTAAAAGATGTAACATATTCTGATAAGGAAACACTCTTCAAACTAAAAGAGAAGTTTGAATCCTCTTTAAACAAAGACGTCTACGAGAACACACCAGACTTGCTATCTATTTGCAGTATATTTCTCAACAATTTCCTTCGAAGGTACGACCAGACACATCGGACACCAAAGAGTGCATTGCGTATAAACAGACCTACTTCAGACTAATGGCAGCGCACATGCATTTGTAAGGCATATTTTAGTTAGATGTATTACTACAAATAGCCAATGAATGCTATTTATTTTTGAAATTTTACTTTATTTTAATAAATAAATTTTCACACATAATTGTAATAAACAATAACAAATATGAAATAAATTACTTATGGATAGTTCAATTGGGAACACTCACTAAGAACAAACTAAGAATGAGTAGATAGATGGGTATATAGATAAGTTGTAGCATCACTTCTTCAGCTCGTCCATGCGCTTGAGTCTACGTCTGAACTCGTGAGGGAGCTTGTCGTAGCACTTGCGACAGAGAGGCCTGTTGTCGTAGAATATGAACTTGGAGTTCCCTTTAGAAGCTAGCAGCACATCGCATGCAGTACACCGGAAGTGAGGAGTGCACCAAGACTTACTTAGCACATTGACCACATCCTTTATCACATGGTTGTTGCAGTAGAAGCATATTTCCCCGTAGAGCTGGTTGTAGTGAGCCTCGCAATACGCTAGGCCCTTCTTCTCGTAGTGTTTCTGTCCCTCGAATGGCTTCTCGCAGTAGGCGCACACGAAGTGCTCTGGGTGCCAGGTCTGGAAGTTGGCATGCACGATTCGCCCCTCGATAGGCCTCCGACACGCCACGCATATGGAGGCCTCCATCTTGTCGTAGCAGCGGATGCAGACGAGCTCTCCCTCGTGGAGCTTAGTCAGCTTCTCCAGCGGCTTCTTGCACTTCAGGCAGTTGAAGTGGTGCGCGTGCACCGTCATGTTCATGTGGAAGAGAGGCTCGTCGTCTATCGGCTTGAAGCAGATCTGGCACAGCTGTTTGCCCGACTGTTTCACTAGCGAATTGCAAGCCTTGCAGAGGGGCTGTCCTTGGAACTTCACGAACCCGACGTCTGCTAGCGACTGGTCGCACCACACGCAGCGGAAACAATCCGGGTGCCAGGGGTGCCCGATAGCGCGAATAACTCTCCCAGATATGAACTTATTGCACTTGTGACAAACTGGAGAGAATAGCATCTGAAAATCGTGCTCACAGTACTTGCGACCATCTGACTCGTAGAACAGTCCATCTGGGAACGGCTGGAAGCACTGCACACAGACAAAACACTTTTCATGCCAAACCTCTCCTCCACTGTTGATCAGCTTTTCCTGAGCTTGAAACATTTCTTTGCAGAGGCTACAGCGCGCCGTGTTTGTTATCAGACTCATCTGTCCCTAGAAATATCTCTGAACAAAGGTTCAAGCAAGTACAAGTGCTAATTACTACTTGGTTGATAACGACTCATGTCCCTTATTTATTGAAAGAATGATTTTATCCGAAAACCTATAATGCAATTCGAGTCTTCTGAGTACAATTAGGACAGATTGAATAAATAAAAGGAATGATTCAGTAACTGAGATAATATACGTACTTCTATATTTTGAAATGTCGAGTGTGAAAGGCGAGTTTATCAATTTAGTTTCTTATAAAGAATGTTCCAAGAAAAGCCAACAATATGTATGTAAAAGTAACTATTCATTATGTCCTATAGTTGACAAGCCCTAGTCCAGAATGACAAACACAACTTTCTGTTTATCCTTTCAACAGTTGCTTATTGAAATTATACAACAGTACAAACAGCTAAAATAATAATTATATATTTATCAAGTAACATTCAGGAGACAATATGTCTAAGACAGCTGAGCGTTCTGAAAAGACAAAACGCCGTAATGGTGCTGAGGAGAAGGAACCCGAGCCCGGGTCGAAGCGAGTGAAGCTTTCTTCTTCCGAGATAAAGCACATGAAGAGAGAGGACATTGTCGGAAAGTGGCAGGAACAGGAAGCTTATATTGACAACCAAGAGACACAATTGGAACGTTTGAAAGGTAAGCTGAAACAGCTGGAGAACAAGATCCAAGAGGACCACAGAAGAGAGGAAGTACTAAACATCCGACTGAGCACAAAGGAGCACGAGCTACAGGAACTAATCACTCAAGTAGACGAGCTGAAGAGGGCACAGACTTCTCGCATGCCGGGACAGCTGAACAACTACCCAGTGGACCCAGCTGTGAACATTCTATTTCAGAAGATGAACCAGGAACTGAAAGACACGCAGGCGCGCTACAAACAGGCTCAGGAGGACCTCTCTGCCTGGAAGTTTACACCCAACAGTGCGACTGGTAAGAAACTGGTGGCCAAGTGTAAACAGCTGATCAACGAGAACGAAGAGCTCGGCAAACAGCTGTCCGAGGGGCGGGTGGCGAGACTGGAGGCTCAGCTGGCTCTGCAGAAGAACTACACCCAGCAGCTGAAGAAGTCCAGAGAGGAGCTGAATCAGGTGGTGCTGCAGTTGGACGAGGAGCTGGAAGCCTTCCAGAGCACAGTGATTGCTCTCGAGAATAAACTCACTGAGACCACTGTCTCTGCCGCAGAGCAGCCTAAGCCCAAGAGCCAGAGCAAGAGTTCAAAGTCATCCAGCAAACAGTGAAATGATACTTGTCTATCTCACATTTGTTGTCTTATTTTATTAATAAACAAGGTCTCCTCTTATAGTAACGGTTCTGGCATACAATGTCCTAATTGGATATCCACTTGTTCTACCCCATTTACGTTATTTGTCACAGTAAGATCTAACACCATATCTCCAAATTGTTTATACACCCGTATGCAGCAAAATAATAATTATTATTAGAAAATACTCACATATACAATACAAACAATCAAAAAGGTTATAATTAATAAAGATAATCAATTTTCTAGGGTTGGTATAAACTTAGTCATTATTGCAGACAACTTGAAATTAGTATAATCTTGGAAAGTTACATTTGCAAGTAAATACTATTTACTAGTCATAATTTTCACAAACTCTTCATAATTGATCATTCCATCTCCGTCGATATCTGCCTCCTTTATCATGTCAGCCGCTTGGTCTCCGTCCGTCTCCACTCCGATCGCATTCATTACTCTCTGCAGCTCTTCCACCGAAATGAACCCGTCCTGATCGCGGTCAAATAACTAAAAAGCAAATAAACGAAAGTTAGTTATAATTATAATTATCTCATAATTAGTTTGCTTATTTCTAATTACCTGAAACGCATTTCTAATTTCCTTTTCCGTATCCACGTCACTCATCCGTCTCGCCATCATACTCACGAATTCTGCGAAATCTACCACTCCATTCCCGTCTAGATCCACATCTCCGATCATGACTTCCACTTCTGACTCTGTCGGATGGTGTCCCAGTTTCCTCATCACCTTCACGAGCTCGTCGGAGCTCACATAGCCGTCTTTGTTGATGTCGAAGAGACGGAATGCCTCTTTCAACTCCACTATTTGTGCCTCTTTAAGATTCTCAACCATATCAACTAAAACTACTGCTAATAGATAATTGACAATTTATTAATTGGCATTGCTTATGTATTTCTACACAAATGCATATATTCTAGGAAAGCCACCATCGACCTGACGTGGATTCTTAGCTATAAACGGGTTGCTAATATTTCACTCTATTATTCGACTGAAACCTAAACCATTTCTAATATTAGTTATCAGATGCAAGCTAAATCTGATACCTCTGTTTTGAGTTGATTCTCATAATATCTCAATAAACAGTGCAACGGCTAATTACAACGGCAGTAACAACTAAAAGATAGAGATAATCTATATTTAGATTGAATATATTTATATCTAAAATAATATTTTATATAAAGCTTTGAGATTTACGGACATATATTATTAATTAAGAGCTATAAATATATGACATTAATAGCACCCTTCAATGCTGGGCTAGCATAAGAGTCGAACAATGGAGCACGTGCAAAAACTGATTTCTAGTTTCCGTACAGGTCGCTCCGTAGACTTGCCCAGAGACAACCAATCGGCCTACTACACACTGTTCTCTCACGTGGTGAGGAACCAGCACAAGCTACTGCACGAAGTGCTCTCCAGCAGCAATGGGAAGGCGTTCCCTATCAACATGCGGAACGGGAGGGGCCACAGCACCCTCCTGCATGCGGCTGCCAACTCGGGCAGCTTCGAGTGTATCGCCACTCTAATCAAGTGAGTTGTTGTATAAGATAGCCAGCCCAAGGTTTTACAAATATCGATATCGGGAAAAATCCCCGATATTGATCCAATATATCAGAAAATCCTCGATATCGATAAATATCGCGATATATTTTTGGGATTTCCGATATTTTTGAAGACCGATATATCGATGTCAATCCTTGGCCTGCCTACTGTTATTCTATTGACTCGGTGTCTAGACACGGGGCTGACCCCAACATCACGGACGTGAGTGGCCAGACGCCGCTGCTGATCGCGTCTCGGGCGCGCAACAAGAAGGCGGTGCACCGGATGATGGAGGCCGGTGCGGACGTGTCTCTCCCGGACAGGTCGGGACTCACCGCGCTGCACTGGACAGCTGGGAACGGGTCCGTGGAGCTCATACAGGAGATAATGGCCACCGGTAAGGTACGTATGGCCGTCCGCAGTAATACGGAGTTAATAGGAGTTGCACTCAGGTGAACGTAGATGTGGAAGACTCGCACCACCAGTCTCCTCTGCACATGGCGGCAATGAATGGACAGCTGGCCGCTGCTTCTAAGCTGCTGGAGCTGGGAGCAGATATAAATAAGAAGACCATCCATGGTTGCACGCCGCTGATTAATGCAGCGAAGAAGTCTCAACACAAACTGATGGACTCTCTCCTGTCCAGGGGCGCCGAGTACCTGCCCTCCAACACTGGCAGCACACCGTTGGACCACGCAGTCGAGAACAACAGTCATCACTGCTTAGCCGTGATACTCAAACACAGACCCGAGCTGCTTGGTGACGTCATTAACCGGATTGAGAGCGATAAGGTATACTTTCCTGTTACGTGTGTTGCTTGGTATATAATGTGTTGTCGCTTAGCTGTCAGCCGACAAGCTGCTGGACTTGACAGGTATCCTGGAGAAGGTGCTGGAGCAGGAGGAGCGTCTCTTCTTCCAGTTTCTGGACCAGGCAGTGGACCAGTGCGTGGACGGGGGGATGGAGCTGCTCTCGCAACAGATCGACTACGCAGCCGTCAGCTCCCAGCTGATCCGCTTGGTCTCCTGTCTCTGCGAAGTCGTGGGGAAGATAGGCCCCCGCTACCTGGACAGGGGCGTGGCTCGGAGGGGCAGTCGGAAGGGGTCCGGCGAGGACAGCTGGCGACAGATCTCCCCCGACACGGTCTTCTTGAGATTCGAATCTGTGTGGAGCGTCATGGAGAGCTGGTTCCAGCTGTTCCAGGAGGAAATAGCTTCCTTCAGCTCTCTCAGCGAGAGAGAGCACTCTGCTAATCCCGAGTCCCCTGTCCAGCCCGAGAGAGGGGGCAAGGCGACCTCTCCCAGCCAGCTGCCCCTCACCCCGCATCTGGGGGAGATATCGGACAAGCGCCACCTCCTCAAGGTAATATATTAACTACAGTATAACCTCGTTAGTACGGATACCAGGGGACCGTCATAATGTGATCGTATTAACCGGAATTCGTAACCAATATCATTTGTATTGAAAAGCCTTTGAAGGGGACTGAATAATATTTGTATTTTTAATCGAAATTTGTATTAGCCGTGTTCGTACTAACGAGGTTCTACTGTATACTATTATACATGCTTTTAACGTTATCTTATGCGCTCCAAGGCTCTGCGACAGACCAGCACTGAGTCTAACACCCCCAACACTTCCGGTTTGGATCTGGCTCTGAGCGACGCTGCCCTCGGCTCTATGAAGGAAATTGTGTTAGAATTCGCAGACAAACTATGCACTGCTGTCCACGCTTTCGCGATTACTTACAACTGCCTTCATAAGCTTAAACAGTTCGGAATAGACACCGAAATGAAGGTGTCACAGTCGCAAGTGGCCCCAGAAGTGGTACAGTTCTTAAACCAGTACAAACACGTCATAAGGTGCTTATATCTAGAGCATTAGACTAGTGAACTGTTACTCTATTGATCCGTTAGGTTCTTAGTGCACAGGAACCCTTGCATTATATTTGAGCACTTCAGCTTTCTGCTCACTTCCCGAGAACTCATTGACCAGTTCCTGGACGTGGTGCGCTCTCAGTCGTTTGAGCTGAGGAAGCAGTGGTTCTATGAGAACATATACAAGATGAATAACGCGAAACCTAACACCTCTCTCTACTCAGACGCGAATACCATCGTAGTGGACAGACAGGACTTCTTCAACTCCTCTTGTGGCGCTATTCTCTCGTTCCCCTCTGAGGTTCTCAAGAGGGACATCAACATACGATTCACAGGGGAGCAGGTCGCTATATTGTACTGAATACTTAGCTACGGTAGAACCTGTTAATAACGGCATAGGGACTGTTGTGTATAGGTGACCGGTATGTACAGGTTGATTATAATATGGAAAGTCATGTGGGGACCTATTATAATATACAGGTTCTACAGTAATTGGTTTTATTATCATAATTGTTATTGTTTACTTATTGTTATAATAATCCTAATAGGGGATGGGTGATGGCGTAAAGCGCGAGTGGTTCGACCTCCTCTCCGCAGAATTCCTTAATCCTGACTACGCCCTCTTCACGCCCTCTCCAGACGGCACCACATTCCAGCCGAACCCGAACTCAGCTGTGAACCCGGACCACCTCTCCTACTTCAGATTCGCGGGGAAGGCCTTCGGGCTGGCTCTCTACCACAGGCACCTGATCCCGGCCTACTTCACGCGCTCCTTCTACAAACACATCCTGGCCCGCCCGCTCGACCTGGAGGACGTGGCCTCCATAGACCCCGAGTACGCCAAGAACCTAAAGTGGCTCCTGGACTCCGATATCGAGGAGGCCATGCTAGAGCTCACCTTCTCCATAGAGGGGGACGCCTTTGGGGACCTACAGTTGGTATAGTGTATAGTACATTATAGCCTATGCTGCTTATGACAGGTGTGTGTAGGTTGAACTGAGACCCGGGGGCGCCAACATGCCGGTTACAAACGCGAACAAGCGCGAGTACGTGCAGCTAGTGGCGGAGCACCGAATGGCGCGGGCTATCGAGGAGCAGATCGGACACTTCCTGGAGGGGTTCCACGAGTTCGTTCCGCACGGACTGGTGAGTCTGTTCGACGAGCTGGAGCTGGAGCTGCTCATGAGCGGAGTCCCGGAGATACACGTAGCCGACTGGAGAGACAACACAGAGTACTCCGGGTACGTATATAGTGCATTAGACTAGTAGTAGTAGTAGTAGTAGTAGTAGTAGTAGTAGTAGTAGTAGTAGTAGTAGTAGAGTGAAGCTCGTTAATACGAACACCAACGGACGGAAAAAATTGTCGCTTTATCCAAGAGTTCGTATTAACCGGAGTAATACCCATTGAATAGCCATTGCAGAGACCTGATTTTGTGGAACTGTTTGTTCGTCTTATCCGGAAATTCGTATTAACCGTGTTCGTATTAACGAGGTTCTACTGTAGCATGAATGCACTGTGGTCTTATAGTATAGTGTTGTTAGACTTGACGCTGGCAGCGAGCTGGTGCTCTGGTTCTGGGCCTACGTCCAGAAGCTGGACAGACACGCCCTCGCACTCTTGCTGCAGTTTGTGACCGGCAGCACGAGAGTGCCAGTTGGTGGGTTTGGTAAGCTCCAGGGGTCTAGTGGCTCTTGTAAGTTCAAACTAACGAAACTGCCTTATACGAACTTCTGCCTACCGCAGGCCGCGACCTGCTTCAACCTATTGAAACTCCCCGACTACCCAAATCAGGAGACCTTGAATAGGAGCTTCGAGGTGATGCTGAGACACGGGACACAAGGTTTCGAGTTCTCATAAGTGGTGCTTGTTTGTGGGATTGTATACGTTTTATTTTTCAATTCACTCTTTGCTGTTGAACGTTTCTGATTTTAATAGGTACATTTCTTCTGTAAATAGTAATACATGTAGTATAATAACTATGGAATTCAATTTTATTGAGTACACCTTGGAAATTCTAACTTTAGTATGCATTCATTAGACGTTATAACTGGCGAATCTGCATGGATTCTGTGGCTGATATTTTGAGCTCACAAACAGAGACACGCCCAATGGGGGCACCAGCTTGTGTCCACCAAGGAAGGAAGTCTCCTCTCTTCAGAGGGGTACACAACGGGTCCCGCCCTCACGATGTCTACTCGCCCGGACCAATAAGTGTCTGCTCAGAGAATAGTTTGATTTTCATTGCGGACGACAAATCTGATATAATTAAGGTGTACACTTGGGATGCCAACTTTATAACTTATTTCAGACCGAAATTTTCTGAACAGATCCATAGTTTATTTGTGGAAAAAGACGCTCTGTTTGTGTTGAATAAGAACAAAATAACTGTCTCTGAAGGAATGTCTTGTTTTGCCAATACTTTCTCGGATAAGCTAATAGCATTGGATATCTCTAAGCGGTTTGTTTATATGGCCACACGTACAAACTGTATCTTAATCCTAGAACCTGACCTTGCTATATCGGGGGCGATTGAACTGAGCAAATCCTATCTCACTGAAAAGTCGTGTATCATTGACTTTAAAGTTTCGGATAATTCAATAATCTATGCGATATTTAGCCGAAGCACTTTCCCTTTCCAATTATTCACCGTGCATGGAGTGTTCATCAGACACATAAGTTATCCTTGCACTATAATCTCCCCACAAAGTATTTCTATTAGCAAATACGGTTACACAGCTATCAGCGACGAGACGTCAAAATGTGTCAAAGTATTTAGCCCTGATTTTAACATTGTTCATACATTGGACGTAATTTTTGAGATTGGAAGAGTTGTTTTCTTGGATAACTACATATTGGTAACAAACTCAGCTATCGGCCTTTTTAATCTGCACCTCTTCTAAGCAAATTAAACGAAACTTGAATTATATCTGACACATACAGTGTTCACAACTATTTGAATATACGTACCTGTTTTAACGAAGAAAATGTAATATTTGCAAAAATTTATACAATTGCTGAAAATTGACTGTAATTTTTAAGTTCTGTTGTATGATGTATTTTTTTCACGGGGGTATTTTCATGCAAAAGTTCTATACATACAGTATATTAATAAAAAATTGTATTAATAATTCTTACATTATTAACCATACCTACAATCAACTTGAGTATTTGCATTGTTTGTAACATTATACAGCCATTTTTTGTCATCCTTTGATAACGTGATGTACCTCGTGAATTCTATAATCTACATATTATTAATTAGGTATTCTATACTATATTTTATGTAAATTTATATATTTCTGCACTCCGCTCTCCAAATATATGAATTCCAGATTAATTCGCAATTGGATTGGGTTCTTTATCCTAGGTACCATCAACAATCTATCCTACGTCATTGTAAACTCCTCTGCTCTTGTGTTGGCAACCAGCTACAACAAGTCCAACCTCGTCGCCGTTATTCCATGGGCAAATGTTGGGTTTAATCTCGTAATTAAGGCGGTCAACACGTTCTTTCTCATAAAAATACCTTCCAAATTTAGGTTTGGTGTGAACGGATTGCTTATGATTGTTGGTCTTCTGGGGATATCGTTTGCTCCCGAATTTTACTCGACTCTTGTTTTCATTCTGATTATCGGCCTCACTAGCGGGCTGGGCGAGAGTATCGCTCTCGAATATTTGCAAAAGTTTGACAGTCGACTCGTCAACGCATGGAGTAGTGGAACAGGCTTCGCCGGCGTCCTTGGCGCCTCTCTGTATATTCTCTTCACTTGCATCGCTTACGAGGCAACTCTAGATGACTTATCTGTGGACACTGTACATAAACTGAAACGTATGAACCAAATCGCTTTCTGGTGCTCAACCCCCCTCCCATTATTCTACCTTATAGCTTTCTTCTTTATCATCGCCAAGCCAGAGTCTCAGCCACAAACCGACTCAGAAGGAGACAGGAAGGAAATAGAATCCTGCTCCACTGAGTCTGCCCCCTCTTCTCGGGATACCGACTCTCTCCTGAGCGGACAGGGGCCCGCCAACATACAGGAGCAGCTGGACACGGCCACAGGGGGCTCCCGCGTAAAGTGGTACCTCGGCACCTACTGGAGGGGGTTCACGTCGACTCTCTGGCTGAGTCTGAACCTGGCTGGGGTGTACTACTTCGAGTATCTAGTCAGGACGTACTCAGCTAAGACGAGGCCAAAGTACGATTTCCATCCTTCTTGTCCTGAGCTCTACTCATCGATTCAGCTCTCATACCAAGCTGGAGTATTCGTATCCAGGTTTGTCATGTAGTACAGTAATAACTTAACAGGTTTTTAATAATTCAGTCCCTTCGGATTTTTATTTTTCATTTTTAAATACCCGATAGAAGCTAGCCTCTAGGCTCATTTTGAATTTTGAATATTTTGTTTACCTATCTTAGTAAACAACAACAATAAATACTCATAAATTTTAAATGTGAAATTCGAAATCAGCATACTTTATTGACCTATAATAGCATTTGGAAGTTAGTTTATACCTCAATTATTCATGCATTTCTAGTCCCCCATCACTTTAATACAATCCGGACAAACAAGCACCAACAATCGGTTTTAACAATACAGTGGATGCCGATTGTAAGCACATCGTCGGGAACTGCACTTAATGTGCTTATAACCGGCATGTTCTTATAACCGGTGTGCTTATATCCGACATCTACTTTATAGATTTAATATTCATTAGGTCCTCTTTACAAATCATAAAGATTAGACGTGTGGAAATACTAACCTTTCTTCAGGGTATCAACATGCTAGTGTGGCTCGCTGATGATTTCTGGAAGTTTATTCCGATATACCTGCTGCCCCTCTACATGACGTATGTCGGGCTATTGGGCGGGGCTTCCTACGTCAACATATTCTACATCGTCAAGTCAGATCCAAAGTTCCTATTCAATCGGGCCGTGGCCATTAACATCTGCTCCATGTGGATTGCAATTGGGATATTCACTGCGTCTGCAACTGATACCATATTCGATCTCACCTTTTTGAAAAACTATTGATTTATAATTTTACGAATATGGCGAATTGTAGATATAGTCGGAGTGTAAATCTATGATTTTGAATGTAATTAGACCAATTATCATATAATTGTTTATTGCGTATTATCCTTGTACAAATACACCATTATTACTATTGTTATTATTTCGCTCATTATCCGTAGCCTTGTTGAACAATGGCAACTGGTGGCAAGGGTGCGAAGGAGAAAGAACAGAAGAACATCGTTCACCAGAACGCGATCTGGCGGGAGACTATCCACAAGGAGCAGCACAACCAGAAGCTATACACAGAGTTTAACTACAATCCGTACAAGAAGCCCATAACCGTAGCCGGCAAGCCAAACGAGGTTCCCAGCAAGAAGGAGGAGCGAGCTGACGAAGTGTTCCTCGAGGTCTACAAGAAGTCGCAACAAACGCCAAACGACAAATTCGAGCACCCCATGACCGAGGCCCAGGAGATTGGGTGGTACCACTCAAAGCAAATGGACAAGGAGGCCAGGAGCGACTCGAGACTGCACCACCCTCGCTCCTTCTCTGAGATAACTAAATATATGGAGGCCGCCTGGAGACAGAAAGAGCAGGAAAACCTGCAACAGTAACACCTGCAACAGTAACACCTGCAACAGTAACACCTGTATCACATTCCTATACTAACCAATGCAGCTATCAACACATATCACTTAACTATATTGCAAGATTAATATACAGTCGACTCCGCTTAATAGAGCCACCGGTTAATAGATTTCTCCGCTTAATCGGGTCAAAATTCACAGGATTTATAGGATGGAATTACAATTTGGCTTTAAAAAATTTCCGTTACTAAATTTCTCCGCTTAATCGGGTCAAAGCAACCTGGTCCCGAGGTGACTCTATTATGTGTTATTCCTATTAATTATTAATTAATAATCCGATTCAGTTACATTCCATAGCATCCTGGTTACCATGTGCGAGTCAGAATCTCAGAGCATGGACACGGGAGATGCCAGCTCGGAGCCCCTTACAGCCGGATGCAAGCTGCCCGTCCTAATGTCGGATGACAAGCCCCCGGTAATGGCAGAGGTAGTGCAGATCCGCACCAGCAAGGACGGCGTCAGCGAGTACTACGTGCACTACCTGGACTTCAATAAGCGTCTGGACCAGTGGGTCACTGAGAAGAGACTAGACCTCACACAAGGTACACTTGTTAACCCAAAGTTATGGGTTTATATTTTAGTTTTATCTGATTTCCAGTTGTCCAGGCGGCTCCCTCTCCGGCTGCCACGCCCCTGGCCGCGGCCAGCACTCCCGTAAGAGCCTCCGTCATAACTCACCTCAGCAGCATCCACATTAAAGATATAATCTCAGACTCTTCTTCCTCCCGCTCGGCCAGTCCCACCTCTGTGTCCGAACAGACCAAGCGAGCTCCCAGCTCTCTCCTCACGTCGGTCTCGGGCCTGGCCCCGCCCCCGCGTCCGCAGGCCTCCACCAGCGGGCTGAGCAGCCACCGGGCCCCAGGGGAGGACTCCCTCACTCGCGTTAAGAACATTAACATGATTCAACTGGGGAGATACAAGATACAACCATGGTATACTTATGCACTGTCTAATTAGCTGCTATCTTATATACGTTCTATATTTAGGTACTTCTCTCCGTACCCCGAGGAGCTCATAACGCTGGACTGTCTGTATCTCTGTGACTTCTGTCTCAAGTTCTGTCGCAGTCCCACTGCACTAAAGCGACACAAAGCGAAGTGCAAGCTGTGGTACCCGCCCGGAAATGAGATCTACAGGAAGGACTCTCTGTCTTTCTTTGAGGTTGATGGTAGGAAGAGCAAGTCGTATGCAGAGAATCTATGTCTGTTGGCAAAGGTTAGACAAGCACACTCTAACCAGGATACGACTTACAATAGTTATGTTACTTGTCAGCTCTTCTTGGACCACAAGACCCTGTACTACGATACGGAGCCGTTCCTGTTCTACGTGCTGACTGAGCACCTGTCGCCTGGGTTCCACATCGTGGGGTATTTCTCGAAGGAAAAGGAGTCTATCGAGGAGAACAACCTCGCCTGCATCCTCACCCTCCCGCCGTTCCAGCGCAGTGGCTACGGCAAGCTGCTGATCGAGTTCTCCTACGAGCTGTCCAAGAGAGAGGGCAAGACGGGGTCCCCCGAGAAGCCGCTCTCGGACCTGGGGCTGCTCTCCTACAGGAGCTACTGGTCCACTGCCCTCCTCGAGATCCTCATCGACAGGGCCAAGGAGGACGCAGACGGACAGGTCAGTTATTTAATAAAGCAATTGTCTGTAATTGAATCTAATAGATCAATATTTAATACTAACTGTTGTAACGCATTCAAATAACTAGAGATGTGCCTGTTAGTCTGAGATAGAGAACTACTGTAAGTAGCGTTACTGCGTTGATAGGAAATGCTGTCAGGGCTGTGATGTACAGTCCCGCGAATAACGCTCGTATTCCTTCCTTGCGAACGGTCTTATAGAAACAGTCAGCCACCCCTTTGTACACAGGGTGTTGTGATATAACGTCTGCTTGTAAGCGAGACTTGATTACGTCACAGGGGTAAGTAGAACACCATCCAATTGTCCCCGCTACGCCCCCTGTAATAAATATCTTAAAAGGGTGCAATTCTAAGTTGCTATTCTTTGTCCTGTCTCTTCTCTGGTTCTCATCGAGGAACAAATAGCATAACCCGTCTAGTATGAAGAAGTACAGGGCTCCACAAGGCATGTCTCGCAGGACGGTAGCCCACAGTCCTTTCGTGAGCAGCACAGATAAGCCCTGCTTCTTGATTAGCATTCGCGTGAAGGCATACGGTCCTATCTTCCCTTCATTAGTTATGACTCCTATGTTCTGCATCTGCATGCGTATCTTCACCAGCTCCAGAGGGGAGGCGACCACCGCCCCGGCCAGCCCCCCACACGCCCCTGCAATCAGGGAGTTGTTCAGTCTCGGGAGGCTCTCATTCGGCTGAAGTAGTTTCATCACATTTCCCTCAGTCCCGAATATGGCTGCATTCAAAGCTGCATAGCCTAACAGTGGAAACGCCAAACCCTTGTACAGTCCAAACAGAGATTCTGTTTGTACGATATTCATAATGCAGTGCAGCGTACCTTTGTAGCGCATCGGGACATTGCCACCCTGCGTCTGCAGTCGGACTCGCACGGTGTCCCACGGGTGTCCGACCAACAGACCTGTACAGCCGCCCAACCAGCCCGCCATAAAGTAATGCAACGAAGGAGACATTCCATTCTTATCACTCATCGCTATATTTCTAGTGTTCGACCAACTGTATTACTTTGCTATTCTATATATGGGACTGTAGCTATTATGGCTCAGTGATAATAAATATTGCCACGAATAATACAGGATTCTATATTGTATTTACTGATCTACAATCTATCTTTATATCATGATAATTTTGTCCAATTTTAGCAGTATATTCCAAAAGTGGAATATCCCGTGGAGATGGACTATTTGTTCCACACCAAGTTAACTGACAATATTTAGTAATGACAGTTAGGCAATTTTGGCATGGTGGCTTGTACGACAAACCTGATTTTGCTTATAATTTTTCAATTTTGAGTACGTTTGGTTTGATATAAAGTTTGGCTTTGCCTTATATTACAGTTGTTGTAGTTGACTTGTTTTAATAAGTTGTCACGATTGTTCTATTGATACATAAATGCCACTCACTTGTTGCGCAATTTAGCTGTAGGTATGTCAATTGCTATTAGACAAACCACATTGTGTTCTAATTGATTTAACACGCATTTCCACTGTTGATTAGAAACCACATTCATTTCCTGGTAGTATTGTATACAGATTCTGAGCAGCATTCTTGCTATTAATTATCGCATAGTTTAGTTTATTATCATATCGATAAACCGCTGGGAACCCATAATCAATCTAGAAATAAGTTTGCCTGCCGGATCAATCTATGTAGTATGATTTGTGGCGGACAGCTTTAGAATACATTATTGGGAATACTTACACTGTTGAGCCTTCAATATTAGTTCCTAATTTACATCTGAACATTAGTATGTTGTCTCTCTTGCATGGTCCTTCCTGCGAAGGATAGTTCTGCATAGAAATGCTGTTTATATTATCTCTGATTGGAATACAGGTACCCAGTATGGCGATACAAGAAATTTGCGATCTGACAAGTATTCGCAAAGAAGATGTTATTTCAACTCTTCAACACTTGCAAGTTATAAACTATTACAAGGGTCAGCACGTTATTGTTTTAAGCGATGAGATTTTGAAAAAGCACAAAGCCTCTTTAGAAAAGCGAATTGTACGAGTTGATCCTTCAAAGCTCCGCTGGACTCCCAAGGACTGGAGTAAATGCAGTCGATGGTGATTGAACCAATTCTTGGTTTTGCATTGAGGTGTGTTCCTTATTAATTTATTATACAACATTTATTAAACTACGCACCCATCGGCAACTCCACCTTTTTGTTAGTTATACAGGTAAACCTCCCAAAGCGGCACCTCCGAGTAGCGGCAACCTCCGAGAAGCGGCACAAAATCATTCTCCCGATGGGTGCCGCTTTGGGAGTTTTACCTGTACTTGCATACTTAATTATCTTATTACCTATTTTGCCAACAACAACAACAACAAGTACAAGTCTACAACAACCACACAGTAAATATCCATAAGAAAAGGATCTTTAATGATTTAAATTCCCGATGTTTAATAATTTTGAAAGATTGATTTTTGATTAAAACGGTTCAAACCCAAAAGTTTTTTACTATTACATATTACAGTCAACTCCCGTTATAACGAAGTGCTCGAGACCGTAGTTTCATTTCGTTATAAGCGGAGTTAATTATAGACGGATTTCGTTATAACCGGAGTTCGTTATAACCGAAGTAAAATCAATAGCTTAGAGGCTATATGGGATTTAAATTACTTCGTTATAAGCGGAATTTCGTTATATCCATTTCGTTGTAACCGAAGTTTTAATAATGTATTAATATTATTATATAAGGAATTTCGGACCATTGACTCACTTCGTTATAAGCAGGTACTTCGTTATATCCGACTTTGTTATAGCGGGAGTTGACTGTAGTTGATTGATTGAAAAATTATTCAAAATCTGGAACTTAATTTACTCTCTAAAAGTATTTTTTATGTGATCTTTCAAATTATGACTATAATCAGAACTGTTCCAGTCATAATGTACATTTCTAAATTATAATCACTTGCATTACTGTGCAAAACAATATTTATTAATTAAATTAAACTTATTATGGTGACCTAACTAATTCACAAGTTTACCCGCTCTTTTTTCTTTCAATCCTAGCTTTATCATGGACATAACAAGTTACTTCAGAATTAATTAATAATACATTTAGATTTACATGACAAGTTACTTCTGAATTAATTAATAAAACATTTCGATTTACATGTCAAGTTACTTCATAATTAATATTAATAATACATTTCAATGGTGCCCATACATCAAGGTAATACTACTACACTTGACAACACAATCTGTCCATTCTATAATTAAATAGTTAGTTTCATGCTTTAACGTTGACATAAAGATGGTCGCGGGGAAAATTGGTCGCAGAAATTAATACGAGAAATTATATTATTGTCAAGCCTGTCGAGCTGTCATAGCTATAGTATCCTAAATTCAGCAAGCCCATATACACACTCACTCACAGGATCGTGTACAAATGCTAAAAGGTTGTAGGAAAAAAAGACATAGCATCTAACTCTGAGCAAAGTACTATATTTTCCATAGCTCTCGGATAAATGAATTCAATTACCATTAACAAGCTCCCGCAATTGGAATTCATAATTATAAACTTGTGCAGCTGAAATTGTCATCCCTGAAAAGTATAAAACATCTTTGAAGGGCGAACTTTTTTACTGTAGATTCAGGGTTTGAGGATATATGATACGCTTAAATTTATTTATTTACTAAGAAACAGCGACAGCTGGTTTGCGACGGAATATTTAGTGTTGTTCCTGATCTGTTTACACAACTATACTATGCATGCAGAAAAGGATGGAGTAATTTCCCCTTGCATATGCATGCTTCCAAATAAAACTGAAGCAATCTATGACCGACTGTTTAAGAAATGATTAGAAATTGAGTCATCATTAAACCCTTTAACGATCATGATTTATTTGAGAAGGCTGAATTAATACACTGGAGAAGATTTTTATTTCTTTTATCACGGATGCTATTTCACCTCTCGCAAAATATATTCAAACGCGTTCAAGAGCACGATTTCACGAGTATAATGATTTCGCTATTAGTTTTAGGTCCAAAAATATTATTATTTGTTCCTATTAACATGCATAGTTTTTATGCGAGATTCGAATAAAAACTGTCCTTAAAAAACTGTCCTTTTTAAGCATTGCCAATTTAACCCTTAGCTTCATGTATAAAAAAATGCTATTTAATAGGGCTGAAACGAATATTCGAAATGTAACGAACGAACCTTTTTCTAAACGAACGAATATTCGAATATTCGTTCGTTTGGATGACTAAGCATTAAATCAATTTCTAGAGACAAAATACATGGGAAAATAGGTTTTTGAAAATGTTACAATGGTATAATAATAGTTGTACAAAGTGTATTATACACAAGTAACTAATAGTCATCTAGTTTAAGTGGGAATTTATATTTACGATATCTCTAAGCTATACAAAAGTCTTGTTGTTGTCCAAAATTAGTCAACGAAATATCCGCTTCAATCTAATATTCGTATAAACGAATATTCGTTTCGTAACGAATATTCGTTTGCAAACGATCGAATATTCGTTCAATCATTTCGAACGAATATTCGAATATTCGGTATATTCGTTTCAGCTCTACTATTTAAGTCATTAAATAGTTGATAAAACCTGGTCTAAAAATAGACGGTCTACTATAAGTTATTTCATATTTAATTTCTGATTTTGGAACTTTATTATTATTATAATATCAATTTATGTAATTTAAATAAATAATTCATGAGTAAAATTGTAAACACGCACAAATCCATCAACTGGTTTCAATTCAGGCTTATTTATTTGCCCGATTGACATGAATTAACCGTTTTTCATGATTTTAAATCGAGGAAGCTACACTTCAAAGGTTGAATATTCTTAACATCTATTATGTAATAATTGAAAGTAATTGTTCTATTGATTATTTTCAAATAGCTTCTTTCTATCAAATGCAGTCAGTCATGTCACATCAGGGGTTTATCTAGGTGTCAGTCAGGCATCGGTTGAGGTGCAAAAGTGCTTGCAGTGTGATTCCATTTAGGTGCCGAGATGGCACTTAATTTGGTGGCATGTGTCTTACAATATTTTTTGCACATAGAAATTCCTAAATAAATCCCTGTTTGAGTACCGTACATATTTTAACCTCTTTTCAAATAATGCCTCATCATTGAATTGTACCGATTATGTATTATGGCTGACACCTAAAGGTGCCATAAATTTTAACTTCTATTAAAAAAAAGTGCCGGCCAAGAAAATCCTAGATAAACCCCCTGTGTCACATGCATTTTGCTTATTATATTATTTTATCTATAGAACTCTAATAAAAGCATGCTTAAAATTTGTTTAATAGTGTATTTTAACTTAACACTCAAGAGTTGTAACTGTGCAGATTCTACTGAAAATGTGATCAACTTTCTTGTTAGGAATAGTGTGGCAACCTAGTTTGTCTCATGCAGTGTATTATCAGCCATTTGTAAATACGCTCCTAATCCTGGTCTCATCCAATTTTCATACTCCTAAAATCCCAAATTAATGTTACGGTATAGGAGACGATTCCAAATTTTCGCGCTCTTAATTAAATTTTTCCAAAAATCATGCTCCAAAAGGAGCGTTCGCGCTCCTGGATATGGTCTCATGGTATTTATTTTATTTAATATATAACTGGCAGATAACCTTTTTGTGTTTGCATTGGAGTACAAACATTTTGCATGTTTATAACACGTATTATAGTTTGTTTATATTTAAATTTACTCTAATGAATTAATTATATATTTTGCTTGTTATGGTATCCTTTCATCTTCTAATCATATTGTTCTCATTGTTATCATGTAGTGATTTTGGAGCATTCGTTTATTGCTCCACTTGTGAGCCACATGCTAAATAGTAAATATTCGTTTCTTCTTTACTTCTTTCAAGTTTTTGATAACATGCATCATGAGTATCCAAACTGAATGCCAATGTTGTAATTCGGCAACTCAAGACAGGACGTTTGCTAGCTGAGTCTGTTACGACATAGGCTTACGGTGAATCGTGATTATCAGCTCTTCAGCGGACTTGAATAAATACTAGTTTACTTCCCTACTCTTGTTCAAGGATAACCAACCTAAATACATTGCTCATAAAAGTTAATTTCATTTATAAATATTACAATAAATTCTTTTAAAGAATGGAACGTACACAAGTATCACAAGATTTCATGATCAATGATTCCCTCAGTATTGATTCTCTTTCTCAAACCTCTTCCAGCAATTCCAGCAAATGTTCGCTAGACAGCGAATTGTCGTGTCTAGGTAAGAATTTTATTTCCAACATTTTATTCAATTATTTCATTTGTAATTGCATTGCTAATCAATTTGGCTGTTTATAAGAATTAGAATACGTATATTCTATATTATTATTGATATTTGCGGTTCGGATTAAATAAATAAATTCGGAAACTGAATCCTAAATTTATATATTTAGAAAATGAAAACATTAAAATTTTCTATTTTAGCTCTCTAATAAAATTTGTTTATTTTCATTTTTCAATACGTGTTTCGTAATATGACAATGGTATATTTTGGATTTTGTGGTTTGATATTTTAATTCAATTAGCATAAAATTCGGTTTTCCTACTTTCAGTTTGAATAGAAATTGAATGTTGCCTATCAGAAATGGCAATTCCCAAAGTGTATAATCCATTTTGGCTCGAATAATTAAAATATACAACTATGAATTTAAGATAGTCAAAATATTGAATTCACACTGTTTCTGGTAAGTAAATTAAATAAGTATAATTTCTGTATTGTAAGCCAATGTTATGTAACATCATGCTGTTACATTAATTGCTATTCAAATCCAGGAATTATAATGTTAATTAACTTATTCTATCTTCAGATTTGAATGATAGGGAGCGCGAACCCCTTTCTAACCCCAGCATACTCAACGAGTTTTTCTCTTTCCAAACGAATGGGCAGAAGAAATTCGTGATAAAGGCAGAGCGCTGGGAGGGGAAGAACCCTCGTAGAGGAACTGAGATATTTATTGGGAAGATTCCTCGCGATTGCATGGAGGACGAGTTGATCCCTCTTTTCCGCAGCTGCGGGACCATATACGAGTTCCGTTTGATGATGGACTATTCAGGCACAAATAGGGGATTTGCTTTCTGCATCTACACTTCGATTTCAGCCGCTAGGAATGCTGTTTCGCAGCTGAACGGATATGAGATCCGTCAGAACCACAAAATGGGTGTTTGCCGAAGTGTGGATAACTGTCGTCTGTTCGTAGGAGGGATTCCAAAGAGACTAAAGAAACAAGAAATTTTTGATGAAATATCAATGGTGAGTAGTTTTATTCATTACCAAGGCAGTTTTCAATATATTTTTAATTTAATCTAATTTCTTGTGAAGGTAACTGATGATGTAATCGATATAATCGTCTATCCAACACTTTTGGATAAAAACAAGAATCGCGGTTTCGCATTTGTGGAGTACAAAAACCATCGTGCTGCTGCGATGGCTAGGAGGAAATTGCTTACAAACCAGATTGAACTCTGGGGACAGAAAGTGGCTGTGGACTGGGCCGAACCAGAGCCCGAGATCGATGAGGAAGTCATGTCAAAGGTAAGTGTCCACCGACCGTATAAATACCAAATTATATCATTACTTAAATCATTTTTATAATTACTTTGCAGGTTAAGGTTATCTATGTCCGCAACCTGATGCTCTCCACGACCGAGGAAGGCCTCACCGATGTATTCTCTGAGTTCGGAGTGGTTGAGCGAGTTAAGAAGATCCGGGACTACGCTTTCGTGCATCTACAGAGCCACGAACAGGCTCAGGCCTGCATTGAAGGATTTATCAGTCGAGACATCGAGGGTGCTGACGTTGAGATATCGTTTGCTAAGCCAGTCGACCGCGAGTCCTACCAGAAACAGAAACACGCGCGTCAGCAAGCAGCGGCCATTGTTTCCCAGCAGCAGCAGAACCCCCCGCCCCCCTCCAGTCCCCAGTACTCCCCCGTGGTGGGGTACGTGTCCACGCCCACTCAGGACGGGATCACTTTCACGCCAATCACCTCTGTTCCTCCTCAGGGGTACTGCGGAAGGTGAGTTAATATAATGCTGCTATAAGGTACACTAGTTTTACTTATGTGCCAATCAATAGAGAACCGTTCTCAAACCCCAACAAGCCCAAGTACACCCCCAGCACTGGCCTCTCCTCCATATTCAAGCACATGCGGCCCAACCGTCGCAACCGACTCAGCAACCCCTTCCTCTCTCCCGCTCCCGCCAACAGCTACTCCCCTGCCCAGGTGCCCATGTACCCCCAGGGGTCCCCCATACAGCAGGACTACAGTTCCGAGTATCCTATGCCCTCTCCAGACCAGGTACGTCATTCCTATTCAGTAGTATTCATCCGCTCCTTTGTTAATTTTAGAAGCCACTTACTTAACTAATGCAATTAATACAATTCTTGTTTGCTAGTCGATTTAAATTCAGTTCCTATCTTGACTTTATCAATTGCTAATTTAATTATTTATATTTCCTACAGGATGTCTACGAACATGGAACTCAATTAGACCCAGCTGCTTACTATTGCACTCAGTACAAACAGAGCCCTACCAAGGTCCCTCATCCGTCCATGGCTTCAAACGGTATGTTGTCTTATTTCTACAATGCATTATACTACATTCAATATACCCTGTGCACTATCCGAGATGTCACTTCATTACTGTTCATTTTATTAAGTTATTTGCGAATTTTCCCGGTTTTTTTCACGCGCTATTGAAGTTTAGTTTGCTTTATTCCACATTTTATAATTTATCCGCAACAAATTATATTGCTATTGGAACCAAATTATTATATTTAGTACCATCCATAATACATAACTCCTAAATTCCTAATGATAAATAATATCTCCTGAAGTACTTTGGAATTGTACTGTCACTACTGTGTAGTAATATTCTTAATTCAACATTTTAATTAACCAATCTGTTAACCAATCTTATAATGACTATTTTCTAGTTCATAAGTTTGCTGTTCATCCAGCCTTCGGACTACCCTCCCCTACTCAGCACATGCTCTTCCCACGTCACAACTTCCCACAGACAATGAGCACACCTCCGGCAATGGGACACATCCATAGTCCAGCATACTACACGTACTCTCCCGCTCAGGGACCCCAAATTCATGCTGGTTACATTCCACAGGAGATCTGCCACATGTGAGTAGCTCACCGCGTCTCGCCTATAAATACCAGCGTGATGTACCAGTCACTTAACCCTTCTTCTTACTATTCACTTCTTATTAGCACATTTGTCATAGAATTTGTATGAGGCGTTTTATATTGTTATCTACAGATTATATTAGTATATTATAGTTACTTGCTTTTGGACAATAACTACTGTATTATAGTATATTTAAGTTTTATCGTAATTTATTATTTGTTATTCTTATTTTGTCTCCTCGAATAGACTCCTAGCAACTAGTACTCATTTATTGTGCTTGTAGCTCTTATATATTATATCCAACTTCTTTCACACATATTTTCTATTAATTAAGGGATAACTTATATAATTATTAATAACTTATTGGGATCCATACCTGCCAACCGTACAGGGATTTTCCATTTGTACAGGGATTTTTAATTTACTAATTATGAGTCACATAATGCCTAAAAATGTCTACAGTGATAATAGTATATTCTGCCATGCATTCTGCATTGACCACAAGGCACAACTTGGTTTATATATTTATTCAAGCGTACAGGGAATCCCTGTACAGTATATAATTCAATGCTTTCTCCTTTCCAAAGTGATAATTTTGATATGTCTATAGTAATTCCCTGGATGAGCGAGAAAATTTTTGGGAGGTGTACAGGGGAAATTGGATACGACTCAAATAGGTTGTCAGGTATGGGGATTGACACCTTTAATACTTTAATTAATTAATTAATAACTGATAAATAAATAATTAAACGAGTGTAGTTGTAGGATGCAATAATATTATAATATATCTACAGTCAGGTTATTCATTTTAATTTATTAATGGGACAATTAGTGGTGCTTTATTAAACTAAGTTATTACAGAATTTAATGAAATGCAAGGTTGCAACTGAATGGTTACAATTAGTAGTAAATAAACTTAAATTAACACCATCCAAGTGTTCCAGTTGCCAGTTGATAATGGCATGGCAGGGGAGTTAAATTGATAGCACATGATAATAGGAAATGTTTAACTTCAGGTCGAGTTGCCACTAGTGTTCAATGGAGTTAGAGAACATAAATCCGACAGTTTACCCCAAACTACCACCCCGCGAGCCCCGAGAGAATCCCGAGGGAGTGGTTGATGCCCGTGACGTATTCGATCTGATTCGCTGTCTCAACGACCCAGAGCACCCTCTCACGCTAGAAGAGCTAAACGTGTTGAAGGAATCCCAGGTAGCCGTCTGCGATGAGAAACCTAATTCCTCTGTCCATGTATTCTTCACACCAACCATACCGGGCTGTAGTATGGCTACACTAATCGGACTCAGCATTAAGGTGCAGCTGATGAAACACCTCCCTCCTCGCTTCAAGTGCTGCATCGAGATAACCCCCGGGACGCACAACTCGGAGCTCGCTATCAACAAGCAGCTGGCAGACAAGGAGAGAATAGCGGCTGCTTTGGAGAACCCACACTTGATGCAAGTCATAAACCAGTGTATTGACGTAGAAATAATGTAGTTTGCTAATAGTTAATAATTATTATGGGCCTTGCATGGTGTGCGTTTGGTATCTGTTGTCAGGTTATCCTAATACGTAGAATTAAAATACAGTCAACTCCCGTTATAACCAAGTCGGATATAACGAAGTACCTGCTTAACGAAGTCATTCAATGGTCCGGAAATCCTTCTATTTTATTACATTATTAAAACTTCGGTTACAACGAACTGGATATAATGAAGTCATTTAAATCCCATATAGCCTCTAAACTATTGATTTTACTTCGGTTAGGCCATATAAAATAAATTACTTGTTTATCATCCATATTTTTCGAGAAAATTGGGACGGCGGACGGGATTTTATTTTTATTTTTTATTTCTATTAATATGCAAATAACATCATCCTATACCAAAAAATAAATATTAATATTAAATTTAATTAGAAAACAATATGACAATGCCATATAATTAAAGTAATGCACTAAAATATGGAACTTATTAAAAATTCATACATAGTGGTACTTTACACAAGTTATTGCTTATATTTTGTACGATTAGGTTCATAAGATAATAATAAAATAGATCCGGACGGGTAGTTAAAATTGGGGCGGACGGGGATGATAAACAAGTTATTTATTTTATACGGCCTTATACTTACTCCGCTTATAACGAACTCTGGTTATGACGAATTCTGCTTATAACGAAATCTTATAATACTCCGCTTATAACGAAATGAAACTACGGTCCCGAGCACTTCGTTATATAAACGGGATTTGACTGTAATTAATAATGTTAGTGGAATGCGTTGTCTCGCTAGGTTTAATTTAGTTTACCCGGGTATTGTTCCTATAGTTCCTATAAGCACTAGCTTAGAATTATAACGGAATCTTCCATTTTCTCAGTGGAGGATTCAGTTATTACAATTACTAACTTGCGAATCAATAATAGTTAATTTGATGACTAACAATCTGAAGAAACCTTATCCATTCAGTGATCACGACAATAAAAAGGCGCTAGAATATAGTGGCGAGCACTTGGACAAGAGTCTCGGTCGCAAAATACAACCCAATGAATCAAACCACCACTACACCCCGACCACTTTCCTGTCTTGGGACCACTCTACGAATATTAGGTCACTGCAATCTGACAGCTATGTAAAGTTGACTGCTAAAAAGCCAGAATTAACTCGCTATCCCGATCACTACAAATATGTTAATCGAAAGGAGAAAGGTCCTTCCATCTCCGACAGTTCTCACAAACTGAGTTTCCCCATTGAAGAACAGCACCCGACCCCACTCGCCGTTATTGCAGAGACGCAGCCCCGCGATAAGTATGCGCATCTCTGGACGTATTCTTACAACTGAAACACAGTTATCCCAGACACTTTATTTTATTTCTTATCTATTCAGAATGTTATTATATTATTAAATATACCCCGAGCTGCAAACAACATTCTACAGCCTGAATTTTATACGGCAGCTATTCCCAACCTTTTTCAACCGTGGACCCCTATAGTCATTCTGTGGACCCCCTACCATTGACCGTAATACATCTTGTGGACCCCAGGTTGGGAGCCACTGGTATACGGACTCTAACAATACGCTCTATTAGCTCTCTTCAGCTCTCTGTTATTGTAACTCCACTGGGCTGACTGGTTTAATGCGGCGTCTGGTGGGTAGCCTTCTGCTCGCGAGCGGCTGTATCACCACAGGTCTGTACGCAAACTCGCTCCGCAGGAGGGCCGAGCAGGAGAACGCACTCAGTCTGCAGGCGCGAACTCCCGAGTTCTTCCAGCGGGCGCTGGCTGAGCAGAGCGCGGCGCCGCGACTGGAGGAGTGGCCCGAGCTGTCCGTCCCGTCCCGCGGCGAGCAGCTCGCCAGGCTGCAGGCCGGGGCAGAGTTCGACGTGCTGGTCATCGGGGGCGGGGCCACTGGGTGCGGGGTGGCACTGGACGCGACCTCGCGCGGACTGCGCACTGCTCTCGTGGAGAAGTTCGACTTCTCCAGCGGGAGCAGCAGCAAGAGCACCAAGCTGATCCACGGCGGCGTGCGCTACCTGCAGAAGGCAGTGCTGGGGCTGGACTACGAGCAGTACCGACTCGTGCGCGAGGCGCTGAGGGAGCGCGCGAACCTGCTGCGCATAGCGCCGCACCTGGCGCACTCGCTGCCCATCATGCTGCCCCTGTACTCCTTCTGGCAGATCCCCTACTTCTGGGCCGGCATAAAGTGCTACGACCTGGTCGCGGGCCGCGAGGTGCTGCAGAGGAGCTACTTCGTGTCGCGCGCCAAGGCGCTGGAGCTGTTCCCGATGCTGAACAAGCAGAAGTTGCGTGGGGCCATCATATACTACGACGGACAGCACAACGACGCGAGGATGAACATCGCAGTGGCCATGACAGCGGCACAGGAGGGAGCTGCGGTGGCCAACCACGTGGGCGTGCTCTCTCTGGAGAAGGACGCGGGCGGGCGGGTGTGCGGCGCGCGCGTGTGTGACCGATTCTCGCGAAAGGAGTGGGTTATCCGCGCGAAAGTGGTGATCAACGCGACTGGTCCCTTCACGGACAGCATCCGTGTGATGAGCGAGCCCCGCGCCACGCCCATCTGCCAGCCCAGCTCGGGGGTGCACGTGGTGCTGCCCTCCTACTACAGCCCCAAACACATGGGCCTGCTGGATCCCAACACCAGCGACGGACGCGTGGTGTTCTTCCTGCCCTGGGAGGGCAAGACCATAGCCGGGACCACGGACACTCCGATAGAGCTGACGCACACTCCTCAGCCGAGCGAGTCCTCCGTCCAGTTCATTCTCAGCGAGATCCGCAGCTATCTGGACCCCGCGCTCACCATCCGCAGGGGGGACGTGCAGGCCGCCTGGGCCGGCATCCGCCCCCTGGTGGTAGACCCCGCCTCCAAGGACACACAATCCATCTCGCGGAACCACGTCATAGAGGTGGACGCGCACGGACTGGTTACGATCGCCGGGGGCAAGTGGACCACGTACCGCTCCATGGCGGAGGAGGCGGTGAGCGTCGCGGTGCGGGCGGGGGGCCTGGCGCCCAGCTCGCCCTCCCGGACGCTGGGCCTGGTGCTGAACGGGGGCGAGCACTACCATCCGCTCCTCTTCGTGAGACTCATCCAGGACTTCGGCCTCGAGCACGAGACTGCCTGGCACCTAGCGCACTGCTACGGCGACAAGGCCGCGGAGGTGGCCCGACTCGCCTCCTTCACCGGAAAGAAGCACCCGCTGGTCGGCCGGAAGCTGGCGGAGGACTTCCCGTACATCGAGGCGGAGGTGCTGTACGCACTGCGGGAGTACGCGTGCACCGTGACGGACGTGGTGGCCCGCAGACTGAGTCTCGCGTTCCTTAACGTGCAGGCCGCAGAGGTGGCGGTGCCGCGAATCGCAGAGATAATGGGGGAGAGCCTCGGGTGGAGCTGGAGCGAGAGGCAGGCGCAGGTGAGTGAGGCCCTGGAGCAGCTGGAGAGCATGGGCAACAAGGTGAGACACGAGAGCATTAGTAGCTTCCCTGAGAAGCACTTCAGTGAGGAGGAACTGGTCAACTTGAAGAAGAAGTTTCGCGAGTTTGACAAGGACGACGATGGACAGATCAGTGTCTTGGATATGCGAAAGGTTCTGGAAAATCTCCAGCAGAGAGTAACAGAGCAAGAGCTGCGTGAGCTAATCGCGGAGGTTGACACAAACCGCAACCAAACAATAGACTTTGAGGAGTTTGTCCAGCTGATTGCCTCGCTGAAGGCCGGGACCGTGACGGACAGTCGGTTCGGCGCTCTCCTCCAGCAGCAGGAGCTCAGGCGACGCGAGTACCCTCAGCACGCTGCCAAGATCCCCGTGGAGAAGAGCGGAGGCGGGGTCTAGCAAGTTAAGGCTATCTGTATATACGTAGTGCTGTGTGTCTCAGGTTATATGATTCGCTCTCCGATATAATGATACGGTATACCCTTATGGCACAAGCCTTACAATACTGTGTGTAACGTAGCTGTAGCTCTATGGACCTGATTGCCGTTGAGAAGGACGGCATTGAGGATAAGCTGCGCCGGGACGAGGGCGTGGCGCAACAGCTGAGGAGCTCGCTCGAGCAGAGTGCGCAGAACACACACAGTCTGGTGCAGATACTCGAGAGCGTACAGGGCCGCTTGAAGCGACTGGAGACTACCATTATTCCGGTGTACAAGCTGACCTTGGAGCAGACGAGGATGCAGAAGAATGTCGAGTCTTCTCTGATTGCTCTCGACAGAGTTATCGGTTACCACTATCTCTGTGACCTAGTTGAGAATAAGGTACCTAACTAGTGTGTTAACCTAGCTAGTATTCTGTTAACTTGTCAGTCTAGATAATAGCTGGCCCCTCTGCCTCGGACCTGGAAGATTACCTACAGACCCTGGAGAAGCTGAGGGACGCCAGGGACTATTTCACGACTTACTGGTATGGAATATAAATACAACTTTGTACCGTATCACAAATCACATCCACGGTAACTAAATATTAACAATCCAACGGCGGATTCCTCTGGGGGCCGGGGGGGGGGGGGCAATTGCCCCCCCCCCCCATGCCAAATTCATTAAATCCACCAATAACATATTGAAACCATTTATCCTATCTACATATATAGCACATTATACTACAGTAGTCCTTCGTATAGGATTCGAAATTCATTATGTAGTATAATAATGTGGTATGAATTGTACTCAAAATGCTTACAATATTATATGACTGGATATAATGAATTCCGAATTCATTATATCCAGTGCGATTATTTGACTATTATCCATCCAGGATGCTTAGAAAAGAAATTTACTTTTCACTAGACATCCCTAGAACTCACATAGGATAGCCAGAGTTTTTAATATCATCCATTGAAGACGATGAGAAGCTTCGAGTTATTTCATTCATTAGAATAACTGAAATTAATTTGTAGACAAGAACGAAATATACTTTATTGGAAATTCTAATAGGAATTATAGGATGAACGCGTATTAGCTTGGACAATTTGCAGTTTTATTATGTGTACTGTGTAGTATTCTATAATGGACTCAAAAAGTAGCTCTGACAAGCTCAATTTTGCCCCCCCCAGAATTTTTTACAGAACCGCCTCTGTAACAATCTAATATCAGATGTTGTTGGGTTCACTTTTATACAATAACCTGTTTCCCTCCTCAGTCCTCAAAGCGTGGATCTCGACGAGGTTTCCAGCCTATTCGAGAGTGGCTGCGACAGACTTATAAAGGAGTTCAGAATAATTCTACAGAAGAACTCTCACCAGGTTCCCGACAGCATTCTCATCGACCTGGCGACCTCCAACGAGCTGACTCCGCCCGAGCACTTCTCGGTGCGCGTCATGACCCAGCTGCAGGCCATCACGCGCTATCTCGTCTGCAAGGGACTCAGCACCGACTTCATGAATGTGTACTTTCAGGTCAGTTGCAACTTATCTCACTCGGAGTCATACAATATGGTATAAATAATATACCACCAGTCCATTAGTCAAACCAAGAACCAAGTTTATATATTTGCCAACCCTCTGTGACCTTGTTTATTTCTTTTCTATGCAACGAAGCATTTCATTAGTTTGCTAATTACGTTATACTACGTACTACTTTATGAATAAATTTTCCTACCGTTAGTTCACTATCTTATGTAGATTAATTAATAAGTTACCCTCCCTTATACCTATGAAGTAAATAAGTGAAGTAAACAATTTTAATTTAGAATTAGCATCAGAAATTCTTTGAAAATGGTGGCTTTGAAAAAAGCCGGTATATTTGGAGCGACGAGTGCGGTTGATAGCTTAGCCGCCGAATCCGTAGAGGGTCCGTCCCTGTCTCTTGAGTGCGTATACCACGTCCATAGCTGTCACGGTCTTCCTCTTGGCATGCTCGGTGTAGGTGACTGCGTCTCGGATGACATTCTCAAGAAACACTTTGAGCACACCGCGGGTCTCCTCATAGATGAGACCGCTGATTCGTTTCACTCCGCCTCTGCGGGCCAATCGCCTGATAGCGGGCTTGGTTATGCCCTGGATGTTGTCGCGTAGGATCTTGCGATGGCGCTTAGCACCTCCCTTCCCAAGTCCTCGTCCTTTTCCGCCGCGTCCGGTCATAATTCAGATGTGATATTAGATTGAAGTTGTTGAAGAAAAAAAGTTGTTGCAAGAATAAGGGTTCTAGGCTTTATATAGTAAGGGCAATATCCTATCGTAGGATTATGTGCAGTAAATACTGTTCTCTGATTGGTCAGTTTATTTGTAAAGCACTCCGTTAGTAGTGCGAGGGATTTGAGTACTAGTGCTAGTGTTTGCTAATTACACCCGGATAGCGAACGCATCACTGAAAAATTAGGAAAAAGCGTATTGGCGCACTCCTTCTGAACGTGGCAAACACAAATTTATTTGTCCATAGCCTACTTTATATACAGTAGGCTAAGATTTGTCTAAATATAACAGCATTTATTAATTTGTTCTACAATTACACTAACGTATTTTGTGAATGAAGTGTATTACCGACTCTTATCCCAACTTCTCGCTTAATTAAATTAAAATAATTGGAAATATTTTTCTTTTTAGAAAAAGAAATGCAAAATTGCAAAATTGCAAAAATGGTTAAGAATTGAAAACAAACAAAACGGTTTTTAGGTTACTTATAATATCTAGTATACTATAATATGACTAGTATAGATAGTTTACTATAGAATCACAAATGAGATTCTAAGTTAAGAGGGTCACTAAATTTCCCGTTATAATTAGGTGACCCATGGAGGTCATAGAAGTTCGGATCATTATCTGAGAGCGAGAAATCGAGTTCGTCTCCGTTCTCGCTGTAGGGAGGAGTCATGTAGGGGTGAGGCGGCGGCATGCGCGTTAGGCTGGGCTCTGGCGTTGAGTACGGGTGTATTTCTACCATGTCGGTCTCACTGTCCTCCGATATATGAGTCACAGGTGTCATGGGACTGTCGATTGATGAAAAGCTCTCTTGCGAACTGGGAGAGAAGAAGTCAGTTATTCTCCTGCAGCCAGGTGCCGTGGGTGCGATTGGTTTTCTCCTGCGTCTTTTCTTCTGCGGCACCGGAACTGGGCTGGACACAATAGGCACCTCTTCCTGGGGTGAATTCTGTGATGGAGACTGTAGGTAGGTGGTGATTGTGTGGTATTTCTCAGGAGTGAATGGAATCCTGTAGTTCTTCTTATTTCGCGGTGTGTAGCTCCCAAACTCCTTCTCCCAGAGCTCAGTCCTGAACTTAACCGCGTCCGGCTCCAGTAGATACGACTCCACGTCCCTCTCGTCCTCAGACGCGAGGCTGATCTCGTCTCCGCTGTCGTGCTCTCCGTAGATCCGCTCCTGCGAGGAGCTCAGTTCGGACGGGGTGCCCTCCCCGTCTCTGCTGTCCGGAGACTCCACATAATGTGTGCGCCTCTGTGTCATGCAGGGAGGGAGAGGGTTGGTCTGCCACTCGCTGTCCGAGGCATCCAGGTACTGCTGAATGGTCTGATCTGTCCCAGGAGTGTTGTTAAGCTCATGCAGTCTTCTGTTGAGGACCGATTCACTCATTCGCACGGTATTCGCTACTTGCGATATGTTGATAGGTTTGCCGTTCATTGTTGAGGCCAGTAGGAGACAGGCCCCATATAGCCCTCTCGGGTTGCGACCTGTGTGCAGCGAGTTACGCTCCATGCGATCGAAAAACTGCGCCGCGTTTTGCAAGATAGTTACTCTTTCGTACTCGTCATTCTGTGCTATATCGGGGAATAGTTCGTCGTAGAATCTGGCTAGCATTTTGTCAGTATTATTAGGTTTAGGAATAGTGCAAATCCTGTTATTCTGGCCTTTTGAATACAGGATGTCGCTCTTATTTATTCTAAAAAAAGGTTTCGAAAGAGTGATTCTTTCGACAGCCAGATTTTCATAAAAATCGAACAGCATCAGCTGATTTTCTGGATCATTCCTGGTCGCAATGAACATAGATAGGTGGTTGGAGTAGGCTGACTTCACATACTTTCTTCTCGCGACTTTCCTATACAGCTCCTGGCTCTGTGTGATCGTGGCAGATGGAATCCTCATTTTAGCCCCCAACCTCTTCATGTCTTGGATCTTAGTGTAGAAGTAATGAGAATCGGAGTGAGTAACGTCGTTCTGGCCGGCTGGTATGTTTGCTCCACTCAGCCTCCCTTGGTCCGGGCCGGACGGGACTATCGGGAGCTCTGACACTATCTCCACTCTCTGCTCCACCTTCCCACACTTGAAACAACTCGATTTAGACGTGGCGTTGTACTCGTGGAGACAGCGCTCTTGACTCTCTTGACTGCTCTCCTGGGACCACTCACTATGCTGTGCCATTGGATTCGAATCGGAGGTCTGTTTCATCCTAACTAAAATTGTAGAATTATAGTAACTCACGTGGGATACATTATACGCAGTGTACATACATATATACACCATAATGAGCCACAATGATCTTGTTACTGTTGTGAATATCTTACATGACTACCCTTGTTTGTCAAGTTATTTAGGTTTGCAGAGGTCACAAGACACAATTACATCTATGAGCACTATGTGTGACATTATTATTGTAACTAAATACCCTTTCGGCAATTGTATTATTTAGAATATTAACGTCATTAATAATTATACTTATCATAACTTATAATCACAATGAAAATATTGTATTTTCACAATAGTTAGTCAATAAAATTACAAATCAAACCAGGGGTAAATCTAAACAGTTTGCAACAATTATCTGAAAGCATAATTCTACTTATTGTCCCGCATGAGTAATGAGCTATATTTATGTTGTATCGATCTCTCAGTGCTATTTGAATCTTGTTAGATTCGTTCTGAGAATCTCCTCCGCTCCCTGGCTTCAATGAAGGACTCCGACAGAAGCAACAAGCTGCTCAATGACCGCAAGGACTCTCTGCACAACATATTGGACCAACTGCCCCACAGGTACTACCAATACCCAGCTCTTTATAAACTGATAATGCTCTCATAGGAAGTTTTCAAAGCGGAAAGTTGCCGTGTCAGCAACCGGGCCTCGCGGCACCATAGCCCGCACCCTAAATGAGCCCAGTGACTATAACCTGCCTGCTAAGGACGAGCCGCTGCTCGGCGCTACGCCCCTGATGATGCTAGCCAGCGTGTTCCTGCGGCTTATAGAGGGCGAGTACAGACTCATGAAGAGCATCATCCCCGCGGAGCACCAGGAGCTTATCCTGGACAAGTTGGTGGAGAAGAGTCTCGCCAACTTCCTGACTGAGTACGAGACTGTGTACAGTCGCGCTAAGAACTCGCTGACCAGCAAGAAAGAGTTCATTGTCGTCATCCCGCTGTTCAGGATAATAAAGCATATGAACGGTCTGCTTCCCGGGTACCAATCTATCCTGGAGAAGTCTCTGGCCAAGTCGCACACTCGCATTATGAGTCTAACTGTAGGTATACTCACTTGTGAGTTGTGAGCTCTTGTTACTATCCTCTGTAGATACGGTGCGGCGAGCTATCGATTCGATTCCTGGAGGAGTTCATCGGGGAGATCAGCAGCCAGCCTTGCAAGATAACAGCTGTTCCCAAGGACGGGACTGTTCACGAGATGACTAGCCAGACCATGTCCTTCATGGAACAGCTGTTGGAGCACCAATCCACCGCCGGGCCCCTGTGGGCAGCCAAGGACACGAGTCTGGCGCGAATCCAGGAACCGGGATTGCTAGCCACCAAAGGTAGGCTTATCTGCTGTTTATTTGTAACACAATTCAGATAGATAGATAGACTTTATTTTTTGAGAATTATCTATTCACTAAAAGTGATCTACCATATACCATAGGGTCGGCCAGAGAAAATTACAACATAAATACAGAGATTGAACAAAAACAAAACACACACAAACAGTTTTGACTAATATACGTACATATAAATTAGAGTTAGTACATTACTAATGGCTTAACCTGTATAGGAATGGCTTCTTGTCAGCACCGTGTGCTCAGTACACTCACAATGAAGCTAGAGGGCAAAGCGACCTGTTACGAAAGCATGTGTCTCAGGAATATATTCCTACTCAACAACTACCATTTCATTCGCAAAACTCTAACGCGCAACCCCTCCATGATCCGGCTGCTGGAGCAGGAGATGGCGGACCTCGAGGACAAGTTCAACGAGCTCATCGGAAAACAGCGGAAGGGGTACACCGCCTATGCCTTCGGTAGGCTGGCGACACACATTCAGGACTCAGTCGCTATCGCCGAGGGAACCGAGAAGTTGAATGCGCCTCTCAAACAGTCCATAAAGGACCGGTTTAAGGGGTTCAATAACGAAATTGAGGAGATTGTCCGTGTCCAGAGGAGCTTCAGCATCCCTGATACGCACCTCAGAGAGTCTATGCGAGCAGAGAATGTTAACTTGGTTGTTCCTCTCTACCAGGAGTTCTACAGGGCTTATTCGAAAGCCCCTTTCACCAAGAACCCTGAAAAGTACCTCAAATACACACCAGATGACGTCGATAAGATGCTTATGTCTTTATTCGATTCTACCAGCTAGTGCATTGATGGAGTGTAAATATTCTTCGGGAAATTTATCTACTAATATAACTTAGTAATGCTGGTAAATTTTAGTTTCTAATTATTGTGGTCAATGTTAGCTTCGTGAGCATTACTTGAATAATCAATAATATTCTTGTAATACTGGTTAGTTCTGATTTCACTAATTAGCTCGTATAACGGCATACTGTATAAATTAATGCAACGTGAGTGACAACAGATGGGTAATGTTTGGTTTCCCAATATTTGCTCACTTGTCACGTAATTATTCGAACGTATTTTTATAGAATCTACCTAGAAATTTACAAATTATTCTCAAAAGCGTTTTTTGTAGATTTTACTAACTTTTTAAGAATTTTGTTATTTTGACTACATTTTGAAATCCTATCTAATCGTACTTGGTGATTCCTTTGTTATCCAGAAAGCTAAAACTGGAAATATGTCAGCATTTGGCTTGTTTGAGCAGCTTTAACTTAATTGACATCTATTATTAGACTGCTTTTATCAGCAAATAACCAGTAATTAATTCATTAAGTCATTCAGGTGACAAAACCCCATGTTCTTATATATACTCATTGATTATCATTTATTTATAGTACGTAACTTGAAATGATTCTAACCATACGGTCCTTATTCGTTTGTTATTGATATGGTAGTTCGGCGTTAATTCGGACCAGTGCAGTATTGCAATGAGCGTGTTCACCTGGGGATGCGGTCGGTACGGTCAGCTGGGAAACGGCCTCTGCGACAATCAGCCTATTCCCATAAAGACAGACCTGTCCTTCCTTCCCTCGAAAGACGAGGAGATTCCCATTCACGTCGTGTGCGGCTCTCACTGCACCTTTATCGTGACGAGCAAGCAGAAAGTGTACGTGTGCGGCATGGGTCGCTACGGGCGCCTGGGGGAGGGATCCCAGAAGGATCGCACCTTTCCGGTCGCGGTGCGCCTGCCCGCGCACGTGAGCTCCCTCTCCAGCAGATTCACTCACTCCTGTGCAGTGGACTCCTCCGGCCAGGTGAGTTCTCTCTCTAACCGAGTCCGCTAGCTAACTGCCCTTAGGTCTACTGCTGGGGGTCCACTCAGGCCCTGGGGTACCCCATCGTAAGCAGCGTCGCGGGCGCAGGAAAGGCGAGTGCCTCCATGGAGGACATACTAACGCCAGTCAGCATTGATGTGCCCCTGCTGGATGGGATGGACAGAGCACTCATAGTGGCCTGCGGTCACAACTTCACATTCGTGGTGACTGAGTCGGGCATGGTGTTCTCCTGGGGCAGCGGCAAGCACGGGGTCCTGGGACACGGGAACGAGAACAACGTGGCCCGCCCCGCCCTCGTGGAGACGCTACGGGGCCTCAGGTATGTATTCTGTAGGCACTAGTGCAGGGACTAATGAGTGTGTAGGATCGTGGGGGCGGAGTGCGGCTCCAACATGACTGCTCTCCTGAGCGAGGACGGGAAGCTATTCACAGCTGGCTGCTCCAAGGAGTTCGCCCTGGGACACGGACCCATGTCTGCGCCTGTGAAGACCTTCAAGCCGGTGGAGTCTCTGTTCGGGGAGAAGCTAACGTGAGTGCGCTATGGGTCGGTTATAATATATAGTTATGCTGTGTGTGTGTACTGTATAGAGACTGCAGCTGCGCTACCGGGGAGCACCACCGACACATGCTGGCCTGCTCCGAGACAGGGGCCGTGTTCTCCTGGGGGGACGGGAGCAAGGGCAAGCTCGGACACGGGGACGCCGACTCCGTGGAGTGGCCTAAGCCCGTGGACCAGCAGCACTTCTTGGGAGAGCGCGTGGTGCGCGTGGCGGTGGGGGGGCTGCACAGTCTGGCGCTGACGGAGAAGGGACTCGTGTTCAGCTGGGGCTGCGGGAGCGACGGGAGGCTGGGACACAAGGAGTCTATCGGACACAGGTATTTGTACAAAGAGGCGGTCCCCAGACTGGTCGAGTCTCTGGCCATGCTGGGACAGGTCACGGACATTGATTGCTCTTACTACCACTGCGCGGCCGTGGTTAACACGAAACTATAACTCGTAACCCAAGTGTTTAATCAACTCAGAAGATATTCTCACTCTGGCAGCTTTTCTAATTTGTACAGATGGACTTACCACATATGTCTCTCTCTTTCTCTTTCTTCATTCTTGCTCTGTCTATCAGTTGCAGATTGCTATGGTATTTAATACACTAGTTACTGCGATTTTAAGTCCTGGTGCATGAATGTATGTATACCTGTTCATTCAATATTTTCATACTCTACGGGACATCGCATCCACGGAGTTTGTTGACACTTAACGCTACTTTATACCACTAATAGTCCCTCAACAAATCATTAGTTAATCCACGATACGTATAATTAATTAACTATTTATAAATGATTTGTTATTCACTTGCTACTACCTTGTATGGAATTAGCAGCAATGGACGGTCGCTTCAACCCGTTCGAGGGCCTGCCCCTCGGCCCGATCGGGGGTCCGTTCGGCGGGGTGTACAGAGGAGACTTCCACTGCTACTCCATGGCGATGTACCAGCTGGAGAACAACCAGTACGAGTCCGGCGGGAAGATAGTGCTGCCGGCCTCCGTCCTGGAGAAGCTCACGCGTATGAACATTGAGTACCCGATGCTATTCAAACTCACACACTGCGACTCCAAGCGGTTCACTCACTGCGGAGTTATCGAGTTCTCTGCTCAGGAGGGCCGGGCCTACATCCCGCACTGGCTCATGAACATGCTGGACATGGTGGAGGGCAGCAGCGTCTCTCTCGAGTACGTGTCCCTGGTCCCTTGCACTTATGCCAAGTTCCAGCCGATCACCAACGAATTTCTGGACCTCAGCAATCCCAAGTCACTCCTGGAACGAACCTTGCGTTCGTTCGCTTGTCTCACGCAGGGTGACGTCATAACTATCCACTACATCGGGAACCAGTTCCAGCTGAGAGTGCTCGAACTTAAGCCGGTGGACGCTGTGACTATAATAGAGTGCGACATGGAGGTCGACTTCTCGCCCCCAGAGGGGTACGTGTTTCCCGAGCGGAAGGCCCCGGCTAAGGAGGAGCCCGAGAGCGAGCAGGTGGACCCCGCGGTGCTGGCCGCGGTGCTGCCGCAGAGCTTCTACGCTTTCAAAGGGGCCGGACAGCGGCTGGACGGGAAGACGAAGGGAACTGACTCGAGTGGGCTTGTGAAACAAGGTCCCGTGAAGAGAGGCATTCCGAACTATTCTTATAAACCCAATAAAATCTCTTTTCCCTCAGCTAAGAAGTTAGAAAAAGTCTACGCTAAGGAAATACCCGAAGCTCCGGAAGAAACCTTCTCCGCTTTCGAGGGAGAGGGAAACGTTTTGAAGAAGAAACACGGAAAGAAATAGAAATATTAACATTGAAATGTGCATGTTGGGTATCCATTTGAGATTTGTTGTTTGAGAGTTAATTAATCAGTTACAATTCAATGGCTCCCTTGTAAGTATTTTTATCGATGCTCTTATTTATTCTTTTTAGCAATGTCTGTAACGAAGATCCTTTTCCTAAAAAATAATGTTTTATATCTACTCGTGCTATTCTTGCTGCCGATGCATGCATCATCCGATGCAGAGATCACCACCAAAGGGAGGAACTCGTATCTCGCCTTGAGAGCTAACACCGAGGAGGGCTCAGACAGGGCCAACTGTATGAAGGGAGCCTTCTCCCAACTGAACGCCACTTGTGCCAGTCTCAACGACACACTAGTTTCCTTTCTCGCGCTCAAGTTCACAGTCTGCCACTACCGATCCACTCGGAGAGAACTGCCCCGCGAATGCACTGCCGCTATCCCAACTCCCGAATCGGCGCCTAACTGCACCAACGCCCTCACAGAGAGTGCATTCATTATCTACACTCAGTTCCTCACACATACACTGGCATCCTGCTACTTCCTGGAGGCCAGACTCTGGCAAGAGAGAGCCGAGCGGACGATCCTAAAGCTGGGAGACGTGGCTATTAAATCAGCTGACAAGATAGAGATGTCGCTGTCACAAAGCGCAGAACTTATCAGAGGCCAGACAATACTGCAAACCAAGGCTTCTCAGCTTAACGACAAGCACGATACTCTACACGGGAAAATAGATCAGAACCACCATAAGATGGATCAGCTGTCAAAAACAATCAACGACTACTACACCATGATATCTGACATTCTGTTCGGCCTGTCTCTCAGCTCCGCTCGACTGGAACAGCTGATTAATCTGGTCCTCGGGGAGACTCAGCAGCTGTCTTCCTTCCTATTCTACCTCTCCTTAACCGTAATCACGTTCGTTCTCACAGTCCCTTCTAGGACGAGTGGCGCCCGGTTGAGAATAATATCTGTTGTTGTTATTCACTTTCTTCTTGAAAGGTTGCTATTCTCCGTCACCTATTCAGTTACTCCTGACTTCCACCCGATATTCGCCGGCATTGCTTACTACACACGGCTATCCCTTGTAATGGTATCCCTGGTCCTGCTATTGCACACCGGGTACCACTACAGGGACTACGAGATGATGCTGAGCGCAATCAGCAGCCAGCTCGACCTGGAGAGGAGGGAGAACGAGAAGTTTAGGGAGGACATCCAGAATGAAATTAAGATTAGCAACACCTCGCTCCATGACAAGTTAGACCGCATTGGCAGGCCGTACCTCTCTCCGAAAGCGAAAGAGCAACTCATCCCCATGGGCCGATGCTCCATACACCGTGCCAGAAGACGGCTTGACGACGACTTTGCCCCATTGGAATGTTCTACCGTCAGCACTCCCTTCAAGAGCTGTCCTCCTGTCTCGGCTAGGGACCTATTCTCCGCCTCGGAATACGACAGCGGGGTGGAGGACTGCGTTTCGCGGAGAGAGCTCCAGCTGAGTATCCCCAGATTCGACATTAGCACCGCTGGTTCCTCCTGTGGCCCCTCTCCCGCGAGCACCCCCGCGAGCACCCCCACCAGAGCGCCCCCCCCGCTGTCCCTCTCCAGCTCTAGTTCCAGTTCCAGTTCTCGCTACCATCTCCGGCAACGCAAGTAGTAAGCAACAACCCAATCACTTTCCAGAGAACTTGTAGAGTTATTCTTTCGTGTTCTTGTTAATTTATAGTCCCTTCTCGAACGGACGGTTCATAGTACACACAATGACATAATCACCTTTTTTGTTTGTTTTATTACTCATTAGAGGGTAAGTTATTTATACTGCTTCGTATACAGCTTCAGAATGAAAAACAATTATAGTTTTGGTTAATCAATTTATTCTTAGATTTATCCTTTGTTTGTTGGAATAGTTTTGCTAAAATATCTACATATACACCCATTCGCTTTCATTTCGCAATTTGTGCAATTGTGCATACCATTTGCATTTAGTTAACCCTGTCTACACTTAACTATACTGCCAGGACTTATTATTTCTGTGTGCTATCGATTGCTAGAGTCCTCAATGCAATGGAAGAGGCTGACAGTCAGTACGTGCTGGAGAGAGATCCAAATTTGGGGTTCGGATTCAATCTGGAACTGAGGGGAGAGCGCTATTTCATCCAGAGCCTTTCTCCCAAGGGGCCGGCAAAGAAGGCGGGCCTGGTTGAGTACGCGTGGATCCAAGAACTCAATTCGAAGAGAGTCACGGGTCTTCTCCCCCAACATGTAAAATTATTGTTTGTTTCGTACATAAATGTCTACGTGTGCATATTTTATTCTTGCATTTCTAGGTAGAATCTTTAATTAACAGCGACGTGTTCTTATTGGTGACGGCGAGAAAGCTAAGCTCTGTTCCTATTAACCGCGAGTTATCCCAACCTCCCTCCCATAGTCCCCATACTGTAAATGGGAACACAAAGAAGTTTCGAACGGGCTCGCTTCTCTCTCTCAATACAGATTCTGTTGCAACTAAATTCGACTTGCAAAGTAGGAAATCTTTGACTCTAAGTTTGGAAACTTTGCAAAAGTTGAAGAAGATGGCAACCAAGAAGTATATGGACTTGATATCACAGGTAGTAACTAAGTAATCCGATAAGATTAATTGTATCAACATGCTTAATATAAGAAAAAATTGCATTTTCCTCCTACAAATATACCTTTACCTAGAATACACATATTAATATTTTAAGAAAATGTAAAATATTAATTTTCTGATTTTCCAATAATTATTAACTAAAGTAACAAATATAAACACTATGCAATATCAATAAATATATGAAAATATTTGTGGATATTGGTAAGAATTTGGTTAATATTCTCTATAAGATATTTCTTTGTAAATTGTCTTCTAATCAATTGTTAGCAACTAATACTAATTTCGATAATTCCCTGAAAAGCGTACATCTGGATGGATCGCACATACATTCTGGGCTTCAAAGGCATTTGTAGTTCAGATTAAATCACACGTGTGTCCTATTATTTTATCTTTTTTCAACTGACCAATTGTTAACACATGTTTATAATTGGTAATTATCATCAAATTTACGATCTCTCAGCCAATTCTATAGCGAACTGAAACAATCATTGAATCAAAAAGTAGATTTATTTCGTTTCAGCGATTATGGTATCTGTATGATATAGATAGATATTTATTGCAGTTTAAACTTGTGCCTGGTGCACGTGCAGTGTATTATACAGCCATTTGTAAACACGCTCCTAATCCTGGTCTGATCGAATTTTATCATGCTCCAAAAGGAGCGTCTCGCGCTCTGGATAATTCCTTGTACACGTGCACACGTTGCACAAAGCACGTCCATAAACTGCAACTTCTACATAATACATTTATGTTAGTGGCCAGGATGGCAAATTCAGGGTCTTATTCATTAAGCTTGTAAATCATTTATTTTTCATATTTATAATACATGCAAATATATTCATTAATAAACAATCGTTATATAACCGGTTAAGTAGAGTGTTATTAGATATAATCGCATAATTCGCATCATTGTTTAATTACGCTGATATTGGCCTATATTAATGTTAATGACTTTACTGCCTTACCTAATTATTAAATGCTTTCTCAAAAGACTGAGTGGGTAGATCAATCGATTCGCTACTGTATAAATAATATTGATTCTTAATTTGAAGCAAATCATTCTCAGAGAGTATCTTCTGTTTTTTCATGTTTTTAATAACTTTCATTATTAAACTTTGAAAAATTCACATTTTGGGGCTCTTCTTTATGCTAATTTAAAATACTTATAATCTTTAGTTGCACACAGTTGAGGGGGAGAAGACAGACTTCAAATCTGAACAAATTGAGAAAGATATCGCTGAAACTATTCAAAATATTAAAATGTTGGAAAGACAAATCGTCTCCAAAACAGACATGCGCTTCTCTTCCTTTAACATTTACAATTTGGGTGAAGTACCCAAAGACAAAGACAAGCGAAAGAAGTATATCCTTGAGAGAAGTGCTTCCGATAAACACCTAATTACGAAAAACCAGTCCAAACAATTATTCAGGTTAGTACTTGTTTTCTTGTTATTCCCATTAATATTATTACATGGCACAAATATATGTGTTATGATTTAGACTATGGCCTATTTCCAAGAAAACTACAGTATTTTCATTTCAAAAGTAAACTTCCTTTACGAAGTCGGATATTATTTTAGAAGGCACTTTAAATTTACTTCCAATCAATTATTTTGAATTAATTCACTTTCACTTTTTCTCCTAGGAATTCTATTTGCAAATTTATAAAATATGATCTCATTAGAATAGTATAATATAAGTTTTGCTACTAATTAAGATATTGTCAGTGATTGTTTAACTGCATTATTTCGATTATAAATACTACTAAACAACATAATGCAAGTGTATTAATTTATTAATTAACATTAAAATATTTCCATCAATTTACAATGTCTGAATTGTTAAATAAGCCCAGGGATATTTTTGACTTCCTATACTACAACAGCTACATGTATTATACGGGAGGATATACTACAACGTAAGTCCCTTTGTTATCACTTCTCTTTTACTGCTCTTAAAACCCATATTTTGCATAGTACTTAGAAACCAATTGAAGACTTAAGCCTTATCAAATACTATGTTAATCCTGCTGGCAAATGCAAGTAATTTGTTAATTTATACATGATTGAACTCTTAATAGTTTTCTGAGTCTCATTACCGTTTATAGCGATATTGAAGGGGTATGCATAATTGTGTTATGTTCCTTACTTAAGTTCTATAAAGTAGTGTTCATCTTGCTGTCAATAGGAATACCTTCGATGCTGTAGAATAAATTAATATTAATGGATCTGTTCTACTATGTAGCAGTTCTATTATATCGTTATCTTATAGATCCTTTTATGGTATTGGAAATTGTCGAGTCTTTACTGTACTTACAGATATAATTCACATGTTATTAATTTGTGTGACAGAACACTCGAAATATTCTCTAGCTATTACTTATGAATCAGAATCTGGTAACATCATTCGTTATGAATTACTTGCTATCTATTCTTTTTACAAAGTGAGGCTTCTAGTCAATGTACCTTTCCATATGATTCTGAATGCATATTCATATACTAGTTATGTAGTCACAAAAAATAATCTTTTATTTTAAAATTTTAAACGTACTTACAAGTAATTCAAGCGCTCTAACTAACCTCTCTTCGGTATTTTACGAACAAGTAATAGCAAATTTATAAATATCTTGATTACACGAGTCCTTAGTTTGAATGCATATTATCACATTCATTCATTCTATGTACACTAAACATTGCTTGCAAATTCCCATATACGTTATTTATAGGCTGGATTCCCACTTGATATAAACCATATTAATTCATTAATTGTATTTTTCAGGGTTCGTAAACGAGACCGAGTTATCGCTTCGCCTAGTCTCAACGTGATACCGCCTGCCTCCTCTTTCGACATGAGCTCAGCTCCCCACAGATCCCACCCGGCCCCATTCAGCGGAGACTCGGACGGAGACGATCTGGGGGAACTGCCCGTGATTAGCAAGCTCAAGCCGCCACCCTTTGATGACTCTCCATTTAAGAATATTGATATTTTGGTAACAAAACCCGCCTACGCTTCAGTACTGTTAGAATTCCTGATTAACAGCACCCGAGACCCGGGCCCCCTTCTCTTCTACTTAACTGTGAGAACCTACGAGGATCTCGTTTGTAACACGCGCATGATTTCGGAAGCTCAGCTGAAAGCATTCGACGTGTTTGTTACTTTCATCCACAACCGATCTCCTCTCAGTCTCGGGATCAGCGAAGAGATGAAGGGCACCATCTGGCTTATTATTCAGAACAGTCAGGTGTCCTATGACGTAGTCGTGGAGATATTCTCGGAGGTTAGTTTGTGCTAATTCTGCAACGGAAACAATCTCAGTATTCTGAGTGAATATTCTTCAACATATGTTGAAAGTATCATTTGCTAGAAAATACCAATAATTCCTCATCACTCAACATTATTGCCATTTTCTTAGAATAAAACACTATTTTATGATCGATTTGTAGGTGGTTCGTGCCGTAAAGCCTACTATTATGGAAGATATGAAAGCTTTTCAGTCTAAGCTTGACATTGGGCTTGGGAACATTTACGGGATCGAGCGACTCTCTCCTCACATGAGCAGAGACAAGGAGTATGAAGTGGTGCGAGACATCTTGGTTCAGCAAATATCTCACCTCTTCCACGAGCCATCAGAATCAGGACACATTCTCAAGAATTACGTCAGAGCTTCTACGCTAGCCACTTACCTCCATGACCTATGCACTAGGTAAGTTATACGCTGCTTGTTAACAGCTAATTTATGATCCGGTATAATATAAATTTGCACACGTATTAAACCTCCCTCACAGAACTAAACTAATTATATTTGTCCAAGCAATCTCTTATTACAACACACTTACATCTCATTAGATTTGCCTTATACCGATATGATTTATATAATTACATTATTAGTCCGACAAGTTTGTACTCAGCCTGTTTGCAATTGATATGGCTAACATAATTCTTATTTTAGTTAATAGAGCGATCATAATGTTGTTAAGCATATCCAGTGTATTATCCACCGTACCAATACATTGGATGATGGCATGCAGTACACTATAAGCCTTCGCTGTTTCTGTTACACATTTGTATATATAGGTATTTCAAGAGATCTCCTAGCACAGCCATCGAGGGAATTCCAGTTCTTTTCTCGCTCAAACCTGTAAAATTTCCAAAAGGTAAGAAATCCATAACCAGGTGCAAGCATCAGTTACATTTTCACCAAACTTTACGGTTCAACATACAAAATTGTTTTCATTGCAAAGACATAATTTGGAGCATTAGCAATCAATACGAAGCCTTCCAGTGTTCGCAGTGCACCCTAACAATACACAAATACCCCTGTATAGACAGTCTGGCTACTGAATGTGCCATGTTTAATGCAAAATCTAAGAAGCACTCTTTCCGATCCAACAAACAGATCTCCCACAGTCCAGAGCTTCCCAGAAAGGAGATCCTTCCCACCTCTGAGCCGCCCCCAATTCACATTATCTCCCTTATCTCGCCCCCGCTCTCTGCCAACGAGTTCTCCTTCAAAGAGGATAATTCTGTGTTGAAACGGCTGCAGCAAACAGAGCCAATAAACCCACACCAGTTGAGCGCGACTTCTAAAAGCAACTCGAAACTACTTTCATTCAAATCTTCTAAGTCGAGTATATTCCGCTCCTTCTCTGACCGCTCGAGCGACAGACACACCTACATATCCGCCCTACGTCACAGGCACTCCCTCAAGTTTGAAACCCGGGAGCAGTTCGTGCCCTCTCCGTCCCAGAAGAGCACGAACACCAGCAGCAACTCCATCTCCAACCTGTCCGAGTCGGACGGGTCTCTGCTCTCCTCCTCCACCACGCGCAGCCAGGACAGCCCCGCCTCCGTGCCCCCCGTCTCCGAGGACGGGACGGGCGAGGGGGTGGCGTATCCCGGGAAGCCGGCCGAGTGGTGGCGAGAGGACGAACTCCTCTTGTTCAACGAGCCCCTCATCCCCTGGTCGCAGACCGCAGACGAGGCTCTTAAGCTGGACATGAAGAAGTACGAGATACACAGGCAGGACCTGATATGGGAGCTGATATACACGGAGCGAACGCACGTTCGGAAGCTCAAGGTGATGTTCTATGTATTCAAGCAGCCTCTGTTAAAACAGCCGCACATCGTCTCTAAACTGAAAGTGGAGAACCAACTCTTCCCAAAGTTAGAGGAGATAACTGAGCTGCATTCCAATCTCCTCACCTCGCTGCTGGGGAGACAGCAGGCTTGTGCCGGCAGCGATATAAGGATAAGCGACATACTCACTGAGTGGTTCAGTAACGAGAACGCTAGCGCCATTGTTCAGAACCACACAGAGTTCTCAATCCACTCGGACGAGGCGTCCGCCACCTTCAACAACTGGCGCCGCGGGAAGGACTCCCTCAAGCACGACTTCATATCGGGAGCGGAGCAGGACGAGCTCTGCAGACGCCTGGGCATAAGCGAGCTGCTCGCGCTCGTGTGGCAGCGAATGACTCGCTACCACACATTCATAGAGAACATCATTAGCACCTACAAGGAGGACAGCGAGGAGCTCAGCGGCCTGAAGGAATCTCTCGCGCAGTGCAATCTGACTGTTGGGGGCATCGATGACGCCATACATGAGCAACTGAATAGCGAGGCTCTGCACAGGTACCAGGAGAAGTTTGACAATTCTCAACAGGAGTCATCAAAGATAGCCAGCAGTTTTTCCCCGCAGTATCTATCCAATCCCGGAACTAAGCTGTTGTACCATAGCGTGCTGAACTGGAAGGTTAGCAAGAACAAGTCCATCGAGGTGCATGCGCTCCTCTTCTCGGATCTGTTCGTGCTGCTGGATTACGACGAGAACAAGGACAAGTTCTACTTGAAGTCTCACCAGTCCCACGCCGCTAAGAGCCAGGAGGAGATATCCCCGGTCATCTCCCTCTCGGACCTCATCTTCAGGGACCAGGCCATAAACAAGGCGTCCTTCTTTGTCTGCAACCTGGAGTCCGGACAGAACCCGATCCCGAAGCTCTACGAGTTCTCTACTCCCAGCAAGGCAGAGAGAGACAAATGGGAATTCGCTATCAACAAGGCTTTACGGAAATTCGCGAAACGCAACCAGAAACTAGAGCGAAACGAGAAGGAGCGCGAGGAGCACTTCAAGCAATACAAAGAGAGGTCCAAGAAGGAGCTCGCCAACCGCAGCTCCTCCACCCCCCAGCCCTCCACCTTTATCCCCAACATCCGACCGCACGTGATCTCCAGCATCAGCCAGCCGCTGCAGGAGATGGCCAGCCAGGAGGAGATAGAGATAACCTGCGAGGTCTCCTCTCCCGTCACCACGCCCGATAATATGCTGGATAACATACCGGAGAGCGTCTCTTCCGTCTCCGAAGACGAAGCGAACTCAGGCTATAACTTGTATAGCGAGGAGAAGCAGAGATTGGCGTCGGTATTCACAGAGAGAATACCGGCCTACTGCGACCCAGCTGTTTATACCTCTAGTCCTCCCTACCCAGCAGTCCCAGGCAGCACTCAATCGCCGCTACTCGATCCTAAATCCCCGCATGACGATAAGAAGCCAGGCTGGCTCAGAGGAATTGATAGGATGCGGTCTCTCTCTTCCCAGGGGCATCGGGATGACGTAGCAAGACCCAGGAGCGTGTCGGACAGGGACTATCTATTGAATTCACTCTGTGACGACTCCAAGAAAGGTCCCGAGCTCTCGACCTCTTTGCTACCCATCAAGAGATCGCCTCGCATCTCCGTTCCCTTTTTGGGAAATAGTCACCCGCTTTCGAAAACAGAGATGTGTGCGATTACGAACGATGATGAGTATATGCTACAGGTCAAATCAAGCCTCACATCCCACCTCAATAAGTCCGAATCTTCCCTGGTCGATAAGCCAAGAGATGAGAGGAAATCATTGACAAACCTGTTCAAGGGACTCAAGCAGAGAAAAACCTCCAGACAGCTCAAAGAAACAGACTACATTTCACAGTCGCTGCCACGACGGTCCTCGCACGCCTCTCTCACTCCCAACCTGGAGCGTCGGACCCTCCAGTCGGACCACGAGGTACTCTCCGTCTCCTCCGACTCGACACTAACCGCGAGGCTCGACAACTCACTCGCGCACTCCCCTCTCAATCGGACCTCTGACCAATACAGGCGCATTTCTCAAGAGACAGCAGTCAGCTTAGAAAGTCTGGAAAACATATCTCCATTTAAACAACAGAATTAATTTTTTCCATTTTAAGCAAAAGATTTTCGCCTGCCGTTTATTTTATTAATTTATTCGCGAAGCTCGTATTGAGGTCTCGGAGTAACGCCTTCGTAAACTAAATGCGTGCTTCTTTCTAACCTCATTGTCAAATGATGTATATTAATCAATCAAGTATTTTATCAAATACTAGTGTTAACTATTAATTATTAGTACACTTAAATCCTGAGATCAGTTTTATTTCAACCCTCATTTATAATAATCTTTTGGGAGATAAATGTTTTATATATGAATCTGAGAAATTTTTCCTTTAATTAACGTCGTTAGATGTTCCGTATAGAGTTATAATAAAAAATTTGTGATTTGAACTTAGAAATATATATCCCATTTAATGTAATTGTGATAGCTTTATTTCGATAATATTATTTCAAACACAAAATCAAGTGTTACAAAAACACTCCCCCACTTTATTACAACATAGTTTTATTGAATTTACTATCTAATAAGAAATGAATTTGATTAATCTGTAATTAATTAACATTGTGTTAGGTTTCATAATGAACTGATCACCCACAACTTTACTTCTTTAGAAGTTGAACCGGTAATTTAATCTCGAAATTATTCTTCCTTCATCTTTATTTCTCATCTAGAAAACATGTTGTTGTTGGCATCTCTCGGTATAATAATGCTTCTATGCTCTACACATTAAACGCCGCCATAAATACCTGCTACTACGTGTGGTATATGAGTGGGCCGTTTCCACAATTTAAGCGATTGATCGATGATGGTGCTATGCTATGCAAGTTGCGCTAGGTTCTTATTTGAGAGATAATTTGCACTTTAAAAAAGTTTATTTAATTTAGCTAGCAATGTGTAATTAATTAAGGAACATGACTTGCATCTAATTTAATTATGAGCTTCCTTATATGTAGACGGTCTATTTATAGACTGTCTATAAAAGCTCATACAAACTAAGCAAAAAATTTGTAGACCGTCTAGTGACTCTAGTCTATAAATTCTGTAGATCAAAAGCATCTGCCGTCTATGGTAATATTACTATTTAATTAAGCAAAGAAAACCTGGTCCGAAATATACGGTCTACATCAGGGGAAGGGCTCAATCAACAGGGTACTAAAATTTTTAGGGCATATCGATTATCGCCCCTAGCGAAGTACCAAGTACTTCCCGAATTTCTTACTTTTGGGCCCCTAGGCTACACCCATACAGTATTTGCCACAATGACACTCTGAAGTTGTCACCTGTGACCAGATTGACACGGATTGATACGAAAGTAATTACATCTAGTTTCCGAAGTCCTCTTTCTATCGCGATCGCTCTCTCGCAAAGACAGCTTTGCGACCTTGTTAGTAATCGGCGCTACGCAAACTTACTCGCTAAAACGACAATTCTTAATTAACAAACTGATTAACTAATGTAATCACAATGCGTATGCAGGTGTTTCACAATGAGTTAACTGTTCTAAGAAATCTGTGTCAGTCCGATCTGAATTGGAGGAGTTATTCCTAGAATTACAACTCATTAGCTCGTTGTCGCAGTGCAAATTACCCTGCATCCAAATTTAACCTATGGCTATGGTATTTCCAATTAATTCCGGACAAACACTCATACGCACACACACACAATCGAGTTGTTATATTATAGGCTACTACTAGCTATCCTCTCTTGGCCTATAGAATGGCTGCTAGCTCAGTGCGCACCAGTCCCTACAAGAGCCCCTGTGTCCCGGCAGTGACTGACACGCATAATAACTACGTACCTCCGCTGGACTTCTCATTCAAAGGTGTGAGCACCTTCCCTGAGGTGATGGAGGAAGAACCACGCCCGAGAGCAACGAATGTGACCAAGAGTCCTAAAACACATGGTACTACTCAGGGCCCCACTAAGTCGGACTCCAAATCAATTCGTCTGAATAACAACTCTCTGGAGAACTGGGATGGCATAACTAGCACCATCTCCGGTCTCCTGGCAAAGCCACACATCCTAGGATGGCTCGACCTCTCCTTCAACCACCTGACCACGATCGACAGGTCTGTCCTAGAATTCCCGGACCTGAGTGTTCTCTATCTACACGGGAACGATATTATGGATCTCAAGCAGACAGACATCCTGCAGGGACTGCAGAAACTGAGGTCCCTGACTCTACACGGCAACCCGGTAGAGGGCCAATTCGGCTACCGACCTTACGTGCTCGGAAAGTGTCCCAGTTTGAAGAACTTTGATTTCAGCGGCGTGACTAAATCTGACTGGGCAACCGCGAAAACTTGGAATGTGCTGTACAAGGGAAAGGAAAGGAAGAAGAAATCAGCTGATCTTGATTCATAACATGTACTTCATTCTAACGCAAAACCTCTCTTAGTACAAAGTTTGTATCAATTCATATAACTTATAATTAATCCAGTTACGTTATAACTCTGTAGGTTGAAACCATGGATAATAATATATTACACTCATACCAATAAATTAAAATTGTACTGTTGATACTGAATTTATTCGCTAATTAACTCACCTATTCCCCCCTTAGCACTCCAATTATACAATAATTATATCACTGAACACAGACTCCCATCCCCTCTCAGATGTCTCACAACTCGACAGGCATCAAGATAAAGACCCGCTCCAAGCGGCGCTCCCTCAAGGCCAAAGACCCGGTTGAGGTCTTCTGCCGGATCCGTCCCAGCGAGGAGGTCGACCCGGAGGACACAGACGACGAGAACTACACGCGCTGCATAGTACACGTGTCGGACACAATTATTCAGCTCAACCCCCCCAAGTCCTCTCTCGCTTTCAAGGCTGGCAACAAGACGGCCACGCAGCACACTTTCAAGTTCGTATTCCAGGGAACAACCACTCAGAAGAAGGTGTTCGACCACGTGGCCCGTCCTCTCGTCTACGACCAACTCAATGTAAGTACCCTATGCTCCAGTAATAGCAGTTGTTAGTTATATAGTACTCACAAATATTGATGTGTATAATATTCCAAGATTGACCACTAACAATATATAGCTTGTTCAACATTGAATATTGAATCCAGGCATATGACTGAAAAACAGTCTAACTAGGCTTTTGTATTGAAAAGCCAAGATTAAAAATTTCATGAAAGAACGGGTATTTTGTAGACTATTCACAAACTGTTTCCTAGGGAAAGAACGGCCTGCTGTTCACCTACGGTATTACGAACTCCGGGAAGACATACACCATGAGTGGCTCCCACGATAACAGTGGGATTCTGCCCAGATGTCTCGACGTTATTTTTAACAGTGTAAGCGAGCTTCTAGCTAAGCCGTTTGTATTCAAGTCTGACCGAGTGAATGGGTTTAGTATTCAGTCAGAGGAAGACGCGGGAAAGGAATATCGGTGAGTGTTATTAACCGCGAAATATTCCACTTACACTAGAACCTCGTTTGTACGAATTTCCTATTAGTATGCACAGTATTTCAGTCCACTTCAAAGCTTTTCAATACAAATGACACCGGTTAATACTAATTTCGAATGGTTCCACTTATCCACAGTGATTCTCTTCTTTAGTGGTTTCAGACGAAAAAAGTTGAAAGGGAAGTTGGACGAGGACTCGGAGGAGCCGGGGCCGCCCCTGGAGCGAGTGGCGGACGAGTCTCTCGTCTCGGGCCTGGACGAGGACAACGCATACGCGGTTTTCGTCTCCTACTTCGAGATATACAACAACTACGTGTTCGACCTTTTCGAGGACGTTCAGGTAGAAGGCGGGAAGGTTAAGCCCCCGCAGTCGAAACAGCTGCGAGAGGACGGTAGACACAACATGTACGTGTCCGGGGGCGTGGAGGTGGAGGTGAGGAACACCAGGGACACCTTCTCTCTCATCGAGAAGGGACAGAAAAACCGCAGAATGGCCGAGACGCAGCTTAACCACAATAGCAGCCGGTCGCACGCTATTTTCAATATAAGAGTAGTGCAGGCGCCTTTGGATCCCAATGGGGAGGATGTGAGTTGTACATTTATTAATTTCTGCTAACTTTATATTATGTGTATTTGTATTACGGAGTGTAGGTGTACCTGGACAAGGATAAAGTGTATGTGAGCACGCTATCGCTGGTGGACCTGGCCGGGTCCGAGCGCACCAGTCGCACGCAGGCGGACGGGATCCAGCTGAAGGAGGCTGGCAGCATTAACTCCTCTCTGATGGTGCTCAGGACCTGCATGGAGACTCTACGGGACAACCAGGCCAACTCGGCTTCTAAGATCGTCCCATTCAGGGACTCCAAACTCACACATCTGTTCAAGAACTTCTTTGACGGAGAAGGAAAGGTAATAAATTGCTCCGCTTAATGGGGTCAAATTTTTACAGGATTTATAGGACGGAATGACAGTTTGGCTTAAAATATTTTCGGTTAACACATTTCTCCGCTTAATCGGGGTCAAAGTAACCTGGTCCCGAGGTGACTCTATTAAGCGGATCACCTGTTCAGTTCCTCTATTTATACTACGCTGTCCGCAGGTGCGCATGGTGGTCTGTGTGAACCCACGCACAGCTGACTACGACGAGACCATCCACGTGCTGCGCTTCTCGGAGCTCACGCAGAACGTGGTTGTGGACCGCAGCGAGGGACTCAAGGTGGACGGTCTCGGCCTGGCCCCGGGCCGCAGACGCGCTAACATGCTCTACAAGATCCAGCTGAAGGAACTGGAGGAGGTCCTCAAGGAGTCCAACAAGGGTACCCCCCAGGCCCTCCTGCACTCAGTCCCTCGCAGACTGGCCGATACGCCCACAGGCTCCGCCGACCCGACCACTTCCGAGGCCTCTTCCGACGAGACCCCTTTCCGCGTGCCCCCTCCCCGCGTCCCGCCCAAGCCCCGCTACCTCTCCAACAAACTCCTGCCCCCCATGGACATCGAGAAGCTCCTCATGAGGGACATCTCTCTAGCCGTGAGTACACACGATACCACTTTAATTACGGGCATACACACACTACGTTACATAACTAATTAATGCTGTGCTTGCCAATTTGATTAACTAATACTGTAAGTTCTATTGAGTCATCCCTGGTGTATTTATCCTGTTTCAGCTGTTCTGTTGTTATAAACTTTGGATAGCCGATTGGGGTATTCTTCATTTCTTTCGGTTTTATGAAGTTCTCATTTGCCTGTCGACTTGTATTCACAAACTCTTTTCTGAAGACCTCTTTTTCCTTCTCTCTGTTGGTTAACATAAATACGAACTCTCCTTGGAACGGCCATTCCAGCTCTTCGTCATGCAGCCCTTTAACCAGTGCCACGTAGAAGGACAGATATCCCTTCGCAATCACAGCTGATATGTTAATCTGGAACTTGTAATCTCTCAAATAGAAGCAGGGTCCCCAGACGTCCTTCCTTCCCTCCAGCAGAGCCTGTACTCCTTCGAACTGCCACACGATCCCGTTATCGAGGTTAACTATGCTACTCTCTCCCGGGAGGGTCTTCTTGCGTCGCACGTGTGTCTCCAGCTGGCAGATGGTTCTCCTGTTCAGCTCGCTGAGTCTCCTGTGTCCCTGCTCCACCCCGCTCACCCGCCCGAACACGCGGCGGTCCTGTCTCCTCAGCTGTTCCCTCAGCTGTCTGTTCTCCTGCTGCACGGTCCGGTAGCTCCCGTCCAGACGCCGGTACATGAGCGAGAGCTGCTGGTTCTGCTCCTCCAGCCGCTCTATCTGTGTCGCGTGTCGCTTCACAATGCCGTCTATGTTTGCTAGCAGCTCTGCCAGCTTGTTCACGTGCGCACCTGTGCTATCATGTCTCCTCTCCTCGGGAGCAGTGACTAGAGACCCGCTCGCTTCTTCTAGAAAGTTCTCCACGGATTCCTCCGAGATTCTAATTCCATCCGCTCCGTAGCATTCTTTGGGCGCTTCGTTTTCAGAAATTACTATTTCTCCGTTTTCTATTCCTTCACTTGAGTCAGTGATTGATCTGTTACTTTCCACTATATCCATGTTCTATGGTTATTATATCTACTGTATTGTCCTCCTTTTATACTGGTTATAATATATACTGTTTGTCCTCCTTATATACTGGTTACACTCATTGCGTATGCTTGTGTCAGCTCTGGGAGATCGCTTAAGAATCCGAACTAAGGCGATATTTCATATTTGTCTGCGTTAATTTAATTCTGATTATTAGGTTACGTATATGTAAATTCATTGTTAGATGGTTAATACTTATGAATATTAGATTCCATGGCTTATTGCAATATTGACTCTAGGAGTATTCTAAGATGCTGCAAGATCAGGTGCGCATCAAGAAAAAGATAAAACACGAACTGAGGCAGAAACAAATGATGTTCCGGAAGCGACTTATGGACATGGGGGAGGAGCACGAAACGCTAAACTCTCTTCTCTCCAAAGCGAAGACCCAGCTCTCTTCCAAGGAGCGGGAGATCACTGTGGCGATTGAGAGAATGAAGCGACTGACCAAGTCGCACGAGCAGCTGCAGCGAACCAACGAAATGCTTCGTCTCAACTGCAAAGAGCTGCAGGAAGAGTCACAGGAGAAAGATTCAAGAGTTTCACAGGTTTATCTCGCTCAATTCAACTTATTTCCTGTGTACCTAGTACGTTATATATCTGTTGTTAGGAGCGAGAAAAGAGAGAAAAGCTGCGCAGCTTCCTGATGAATAGAGTGACGGCAGAGAAAGTGGACTGGGAGAACAAACTCCGACTCAAGGTCCAGAAGACAGAGGAGGAGTACATGAGCACAATCCGCGAGCAGGCTCACATGATCCAGGACCAGCAGTGCATGCTGGAGCAGCTCAAGGACATCGTCATAGACAAAGAGGAGAACGGTCTCGAGCGGCGCTACCGGACCCCCGCCTCCCACCGTAAGCGACCCAGCTCCGACAACAATAAGTGGCTGCAGCACAACCCTTCCGACAGCGTTAAAGTGGACACTCTCATGCAGCCAAACTTCAAGCGGAAAAAGACGGTGCAAAACCCGACCTGCAAAACGCTTTCCGGCAAAAGCATCGACAGGTACGTGCTCACCCACCAGGAGGAGGCCCTCGACGGAGATGTGCTCACACATCTGTACAAGGGTGACGTCACCCGGACCCGGGGGGGAGGGGCTGCTGTCAAGTTCACTGACGTCGAATTGTTGGAAAACATAGACACACACGGGAAGAATTCGAAGGAATTCAAAACCCCTAAAACCCCGAGAACCCCAAACACCCCCCATCCCAAGTCCCGCGTGGGAGGCAAGCATTACTCGGTTGCGTTGGAGGGCCACCAGAGCGGGGCGCCGCCAGGGATTGTGAATAGAGTTGTATAAGAATCCAGTTTTACGTATTTTTTGATATATCAGTGGATGGAATATTGAGAGCTTTGATTTGTATCAACTCTTGATCTGCTCTGAACAACGGAAATATGCTACACACTGTAACACACAGCTTAGTACTACTTCTACTATAATTCTACTCTCAATCAGTTCATACCTTATATAGTGGTGATAATTCAAGTCTATTTAGAGATTAATTACTAAATAACAACTAGATAATTATTGGGGTTTGGGACAATCATCTACACATTACTTGGAGGTTACAGTTTATTTCTTGCACACATGATTTTTGTATTGTTATTTTGAGGAAATAGAATTCGCACAATTAGCAGCTGGCTTATTAGCTAACGATTGAGTAACACCTGCTTTCCAAAATTATCGAATTACGTGTGATTTATTAATTTTACAATTTATTCACCACTTGTTCATATACGGATTGAATAATGTAGCGCATGTTCTATTTCTGATTGAGTTGTAAGCATCAGAATTGAAGCACCAACTATGTAATTCTAAAAATAGAAGCATTAGTATATGGGTTAGATAACTTAGATTACGTATACGCAATTGCTAATTTATAAATTGTACGTGAGTCATTGTATTAAGCCAATAATATCTTGAATAGATGCTACGATCCCAAATTAGCCGTACACTTGACCTTAGACAATACCTGTTACAGATACGAACAGAACAATTAGAGATTTGAATGTATATCATTATTGATTGTGGCTACTAGTTGACATTAGTTTATAGTTCTTGCGGAAATGACCAAGTACGCTCGCGAACCGGACAACCCATCCAAGTCCTGCAAGGCCCGCGGCTCCGATCTGAGAGTACACTACAAAAACACGCGGGAGACCGCAATGGCGATCAAAAGAATGTCTCTAAAAAAAGCGCAGAGTTATTTGAACGACGTCATCGAGAAGAAACAGATCGTTCCTTACCGTCGCTACAAGGGAGGGGTGGGTCGCAAGGCTCAGTGCAAGAACCACAAATGGGCGCAGGGGCGCTGGCCGAAGAAGAGCGCACTCATTCTCCTGCAGCTGCTGAAGAACGTAGAGAGCAACGCTGAGTTGAAAGGCCTCGACACCGACAAGTGCGTAGTGCAACACATCCAGGTGAACAGGGCCGCGCAAATGCGGAGACGCACGTACCGCGCGCACGGACGCATTAACTCGTACCTGTGCAGCCCCTGTCACGTGGAGCTGTTCGTAACAGAGAAAGACGAGGATGTGCCTAAGGTCACCAAGGACGCTAAGTAACTATTCTAGTGTATTATTAGGCTATTTGTTAGCAGCGTTAGTGCATCTGTAGAGTGATTAGGTATGATATTAAATTTACCTCAATCTTCTAGTCTTATAATCTAATTAACTTTTGTATTATATTAGCAAATAACAAATATTCCTGTTTGAATCTGCAATTCTTATCAACCAGGGATGTTATCCAGCATTTTCAAATTCCGTTTTATTCAGCTTGCCGTTCGGAGCAAACCTTTAACTCGTTCTTTCGGTACATCCATGGTAAAATGTCGGTACACGCCCATAGTACTCAGCAATACTTCCCATTTCCACACGTTTAACACGAAGCCTCTGTTGCCTCGAAGCGTGCTCTCCAACCGACAGACGCGTTTGTTCTCTGACGAAGAGGAGCCCCCTACTTGGGAGGAGCTCAAGAAACAGGTCATCAAGGTGCTGTCCTCTTTCGACAAGATAGCTGAAGAGAACGTATCTCTAGAGGCACACTTTATTAACGATCTGGGGTTAGACAGTCTGGATATAGTCGAGATAGTGATGTCATTCGAAGATGTGTTTCACGTGGAGATAACTGATGACGAACTAGAAACTATTTTCTCGGGACAGGACGCGGTAGATATGGTCGCTAGGAAATTAGAAATACCTTTTCCAGAGGCAACTTTATAGGCCAGTTAGTCTCTAGACAACTCTAATATTCCTAATGATCGAATTTATTATAATTAAATACGTCTACAGCTCAATTGTGGCACCGTATCACTTGAATTGAATTTACTTTGTTTAATAACTTTCAAATGATTCATCATTCTATTGTTTTAAGATGGCAACTGCTCGTAGTATCCTCTTGGCAGATGAATTAACTCCATCTGTAGAAGCCGCTCGTATTCAGACAGCCATTAGGCATTCTCAAGTTATCTATATTCTATACTAACAGACATACAATTAGTTAGACAGTAACTCGGTTATAACGTGCCCCTCGAGATGGAAATGTATAACATATACGTATTATCCGAGTACGAACTAACTGAGTTTACCCTACATATATAATAGAATATACATAAACTTAATTAGCAATCCACGTGTTATAACCGACTATATGTCCCTTGCCTACAGCTCATTAGATGACGGGCGAGGAACACTTTCTGCTAACGAAGGCTGTGGAGAGCAGCTCTGAGGCGCCTCTCTGCTACGAACTGAAACTGGTGCCTCCGGTCCTCTACCCCTCCCGGTCCCTTAGACTCAGATTCAAGAACTTCTACGTAAGTGAGATCTCCGTGAGAGCTGTTTTCGAACGGGAAGATAGAACTATTAATGTGCTACTCATCGACGAGCACTCGCTAATGCCGAACTGCCACACGGAGCAGGGGTCGAGTGACAGGTTTGATATTCTAGTTGGTCTCCCCGAGTCCTCGCTTTCGCTGAGCAGACTGCAGATATTCTGCTACCAGCCCTCCCAGAACTGGGCCCTGTGGAGACTCGATGACGTCAGGATATTCTCTGTCACTCCACCCGACTCCAAGTCCCAAACAGGGGATAAGGAGTGTGAGCATTCCAATGACACTGTTAGGTTGATAAGGTCTCTAACAGCTGTTCTCCAAGACAATATTAAGTCGCTACGCAGGCGCGAGGAGCTGGAAACTGGCGCCCATTCAGTGACGCCTGCCACCAGTGGGCCCTATTATAACATACAACTCCTGCTCTATAATCAGTGATCTGTTAATACAGGCAGCAATGGTATAACGAGGCTATAACTACAAGGCAATTCCAGCTCTCCTTATGTAGTTAGCTAGGTGCCTTCTTTCGTTTTATCCATAGTCCGAGTATAATTACTTGTTCGTTTGCAAATGAATTTTAAGCAGCTGATTCTTACAATTGTTAGCTATTTGCATAAAGAACTTAAGAAATTACTCGCTACATTTCACAACATGAAGTACCAAACTCTTTATTTCTCTCTATTTCTCTGTCTCTCACTCACTCACATTGCACTCTCAACTCCTGTTATTATTTGGTCAAACAGGTCAGTATTCCCGTTATAACCAAGTCGGATATAACGAAATAACCACTTATATTATTATCCGCTTATAATGAATATCCGGATACAGTGCCGTAGCCACCAATTAAAAGTGGTCAGGTTAGACCGGGCTGGATACAGTACCAACAGGGCCAAGGGTTCAGGTTAACCTGTCCAACCAACTAAAAGTGGTCAGGTTGAAACCTGACCAACCTGACCAGTGGCTACGGCCCTGGGATATACCGAAGGAATTTACAGGTCCCAAACACTTCGTTATACCGAGAGTTTACTGTAGTATTATTATCTCATTTGAATATTATATTATAATTAACGCTACATTCCCACAGGGACCACAAGCTCTCTCGCGGCTCTTCTCACTACTTGGGAAATGACGTCAGTTTCTATTCGTTTGATTATCAAGTGTTGAAAAGCATCGAGAAAGAGACTCCTGATGTAATCTTTGTTTTCGTAACATCACCTGTAAGTTCAACTCGATGTACTATTGGATAATCGTTGTATTGGTTGTGTGCTTGCTTAACATTAATGTTGCAGTGCAAATGTTGCAATGTATTAGAGAACTTAGTGACCATTTAAGTTTGGTGTGTACGCGTACTCACCAAACTGTGTAGTGAGTACGCGTACTCACTACATGTAATTTGTGTGTTAGAGTAACTTTCGTGTAATGAGTTGTTTCACGCTTGATTTATGTAAAACCTCTGAATATAGTTAGTTAAGAAGCTGGAAATCATGAAGTGAGATATTAAGGGATTCTAAACAGAATTATAATCACTAACTTCAACTTTCATTTGGAATGTATTACGGATTCTTAATTAACTATATTCAGAGGTTTTACATAAATTAACTTATTGATTGAGACAATAATTATTACTAAATATAAATGAGCTTAGAATCGGAGAAAACAGCTTTGAATAGCTTAGAAGCTTAGAGCTTAGAATCCCAGAAAACAACCCATAACATGAAAGTTACTCTAACACACAAATTACATTTAGGGTGTACGCGTACTCACTACACAGTTTGGTGAGTACGCGTACACACCAACTTAAATGGTGTGTACGCGTACTCACTAAGTTCTCTAATACACTGCAACATTAATGCGAACCAAATGCATCAATCCATGGATTTAGTCCCCGAAGAGAATTGTTATCATTTATTCTTGAATATTAGTCACTATACTAATTAGGAAATATTTTCTTGATTTAGAATATTGATATTTGACTCTCTATACTCTAGTTACTTACACAACTTAGATTTTAATGCGTTTGCTAACGTTTTATTCTCTGCGTCTGAAGATATTATAAACATCATAATTTGAACCCTCAATGAGCAGAATCTACTATTTGCATACCAACATGTTATTTACAGTAGACTCAGCTTAATAGAGTTACTTTGGGACCAGGTTGCTTCGACCCGATTATGCGGAGAAATCTATTAACCGAGAATATTTTAAGCCAAACTGTCATTGCGTTCCATAAATCCTGTGAAATTTTGACCCGATTAAGCGGAGAAATCTACTAACCGGTGTCTCTATTAAGCGGAGTCGACTGTATTTTGGAATAGATATCTACAGAATGTAGTATGCAGTATATCCTGGTTTAGCTCACTTCCAAAGTGCAAAGTGCAAAGCGCCTAGCAGCACACTTTTGACACAAACCGCGCTTAACTGTCTAAAACCGTATTTTTGTATCTAACATTTGCAACCGTCTATATAACACCCATTTTACTTGTCCAACAGAGTGTTTTTGCGGAAATATTTATAACTTACCTAGGTGTGACACTTTGTTGACACTAAAATTGATCCTGCCAATTAGAGTAAGCAGATTTTTTTAATATAAAGTTTTATGCCACACATTTGTAAAACTCGCCACAGTCCGAAGCAAATATATGTACAGTCTACATTGTTAATGCAAATGTTGCAGTTTATGGACGTGCCTGGTGTACGGGGATACACCAAGTGATTATCCGCGTATTAACCGGAGTCACTTGCATGCATTCATAGGCTCGGGAAATTACACTTTGTCTCCATGACCGATACTTTGACTTATCCGTGGTCCTACTAACGAGAGTCTAGTGTGTCCCGACTCTGGTACTAGGGCGACATCTGAAACGTGTAACTAAATCAAAAGTGTTATTTACACTGTTTCTTTGTATAGTGCTATTCTAATTCTAATAACTAAATTAATTCACTACGCAGTATGTTTGCTGTAAATTACCTTTAATTTTATTTCCTATTTTTTGTTTGCTTAGAAATGCTTAGCAAACAATACATTTGTTATTATTAGAATTTACTTATCCACCGATTATCGGTAGCACTGATCATCGGCGTTTGTATTAAATAACCTGGCTAGTTTATACCGATGGTATTTTTTATAAACATAAAAAAACAATCGGTAGAAAGTAGCCAGGTTATTTACTACAAACGCCGATGATCGGTGGATAAGTAAACTCTTGTTATTATGCTTGCGTGAGTTATTTCGTTAAATTTTAAGGAAAACCGTATAATTATTTCAGTGTTATTCAATCCTTTTTCTAGTTTATTGATTTAACATATTTTCCAATTTTCTACCTCTTCTATTTATAGTATATGATTAATCTAACGAATCCCTTTATTTAGCTAACTCTCGACGATATTACAAAATATGGAGATGTCTTCTCCACTTCTGAAGGAAGTAGCTGCATTCACAATACTAAGGTACTTCCTACTGTAATTTGTTTTATTGCGTAAGTAATTGAGAATTGAGATATCATTTCGCTCTATCCAAAAAGCTCCGTAACTTGAACCAGTATTGAGCCATGAACAAGATACGCTTCATGGTTCTCAGCACAATTTATGTCTTCACATGTCACAAATTTACAGCACTTTTAGTTCAAACCAGCAATTTTTTCATATCAAAATATCTCAATCCTACGCATTTAAGTTACAGTATCACATTTATTTGCCACCAACAATTCCATTCATTCAAATTATATCAAATATTATATTCATTCAAAATTTCAGATACCACATATAAATTCTAATTTATAATACGTTTTATGAAAACACCCTTAGCTCGAACGAACAGATAAATGTCTAACGGGGAATTACTGCAACTTTTTCTTTTCCATAACAACGAATATACTTAGGGGCGTCCTGACCAGGGGGGCCCATCGTGGAAATTTATATGCATTTGTACAGATATAATAGCCTTATAAGGGACCCCAAGGGGGCCCTTATAAAACTAGGAATCGAAATTAGGAACCCCCAAGGGGGCTCAGCGGGGAATCCCCGCTGGCTTGTATGGCCAGGACGCCCCTGAATATACTACGTTATTTCCCCTAGACTGCCATCCATAATTCAGTTTCGAGTCTCTTTATCGACGAAGTAACTACTGGCCCAGTCTCCATTCTAGACAACTTGAGAGATAGTCTATCTGGCTTTAAAGACTATTCTATGGTTGAACTTTTATCTAATGGTGAGTTCTCTCTAAGACCTGTGAATCTGATGTAGATACTACGAACATCAGGGGATCTTTGAAATTTGTTGATTTATCCGGAAATTCGTATTACCGGAGTCACTTGCATGCTTATGTTTAGGCTAAGAGAATTAAACCTTGTACTTGTTAGCCGATATTTCGCCTTATCCGTGTTCGTGTTAACCAGAATCTACTTTAAAGTAAAGCCATTTATTCAGAATTTGTTCTTATACTCCACTCTTAATTAATTATTTAATGCACTTTTATTTAATTACTTTTGATGTTAAAATCTCAATGTTTATTTATAACCTTTTGCTGTTAAAACACCAAATAATGGAGCGAAACGTACACTCTATTTATCACCTCAAGTTCAGCTGATTATCTTGATGTGTCTCTGGAATTAGCGTCTCTATATCATAATTATCTCTCATGCACGCACCACTGCATAGGGACTGTAACAACACTAACCTATGTCTGCTGCCTAATTAAATAGGATAATTTTATTCATTATTTCTGGGAAACATGTAGTTGCCCTGAACCGAGGAATGTGTATTTAATATTATCGTCACCTGCACCTACATCTGCACTCCTGGTTAATTTCGCGTATTAATTGCAATTCTGTCTTATATAAAATATTTATTTGAGATTTATAGGATTATTTGATGCTGCTTGCAGCAATTAATATCATCTGCTTTATATTTTCTGTAAATAGTAAAATAATTATAAAATAGAAATACCAGCCTATTTTTAAACATATTTTCTAGTATATTATATTTATTTTTGTGCGCAGAATACGAATTGTATTTCTAGAAGTGTTGATTTGAGCTATTTCCTTTCAGCAATACTTAGATCTTTCATGCGATACTCGGTGTTATATATTTAATTATTATTTTCTTAATATCCGTCTTATGATACACCATAGCAATCTATTATGGATACACATTCTTGTAATTCAGATGACGAATTCTTTTTATAGATTTTGATTTGTTTTACCGGATATAGCATTCAGTTAGTTAATTAGTTAATTAGTTTTAACGAATCAACTTTGCTGAGTTAACAACTGTAGAATTGGATTACTCTTAGTAAGCTTAAGTATCCAGTTAGAACATAGAATTACTAGAATTACTAGCGACTCAGCTCAGTTATGTTAATATTTCTGATAACAATAACTGGTTAGACCAATTTACAATTAGATTTAGAGATATTTTATGCGCCAATGTTTCACCAAGAGCTTCTTTATATGTAGACGGTCTATAAAAGCCCATATAAACTAAACTCTATCAATTTTGTGTACCAAAAGCCCCTATCCCAATGGGTAATACTATTTATGTCAAGAAAATCCGGTCTAGAAATAGACGGTCTATATATAAGTTATTTCTTTCACCAAATGCTTTCTGTTAGATTTACTTGTAAATACAAACTTACACCCTGTTTGTGGGAGGTCACTACTTAGAAATAACCACTGATTAGTTTTAATTATCTTCTTATCGCTGCTTACATATCCCAATTATCCACGCATAATATAATAATACACTGTAATATGATAAAACTGAAATTATTTGATATCAGGAAATCTGATCAAATTCAGATGATTACAATATTATTAATGATCTTGTATATTGACATCAATTTATCAAGAATTATTTTCCAATCCTATTATCTTATTTAAAGGCTTTCAATACTTTCATCTCACTGTTATCTTATGTTTGTTCCAAATATATTTATGAGTCATTTATTTCTACAGATGAACTCTCTGATATTCTCAAACTCAATGACAGATCGATAGTAATAATTACATCTGCTTACCCGTGAGTTCCTATAAATCCACTTTATCTTTTTTCAGGTGAATAGGTTTTGATTTACATCGCTTTATTATTGCGAAAGGTTACTTCAATCATTGTTTTCAAAGGATATTTTTTGCTTCTTATCTGCTCTACAGTAGATTCTTCGAATGTTTTCTATTCTAACCGAGCTATATTGGATTGAGCCATTCATTTAATACTATCACATATCCGTAAAACCTGATTGCAAGTTAATTGAATTTATTTTTCCATTAATTGCTTGCTACACAATATATTAGCTTCCTAATCAGGTCAATCACTTAATAGTGCATCTTGATTAAGAATTTCACGTTGGAGCTAAACTTAATATCTGTGTGTTAAAACGGTATAATTTCCCAATTACTTTCTTGAAATGGTATCTAGCTGAGACGAATTATCTTAATTTGAAATGACTTTCGTTAAAATACTTATTATTCTTCGAAATTCAGCTACTCTTTAAAGCAATTAAGATTATTTCCATTGTTTATAATTCGTTTAGTTTTGTTCACATCGACCTGTGTACTCCTCTGTACCTAATTAAATCAGAACAACTTGTGAATATAATCTATCTTTCAATGAGTGTAATAATCTCTGAGCTACATAATCACTCGACTAGCTTGAATAATATCTGTGCAATAAATAAGAAATCACTTTCTTAGTAGTAGTTTAGTAATATTATTACACATAACCAGAATCATCTTGATATGCTTAACAATTATAACAGTTACGCGCAAGCTTAATAAATTATTTCTCTGAATTACAACAAATTACACACACGTGTTATTTTGATAAATAATATTATTTATTTCTAGAATTGATAGAACTATTTTCTAGAACCCTACACACTACATATTTTGTTATTCAATAGAACTTCGTTAGTACGAACACGGTTGATACGAAATTCCGGTTAATACGAACACTATTTCTGTCCCCTTCAATGCCTTTTCAATGCAAATTATACCGTTTAATACGAATCCTGGATAAGGCGACCACATTTTGACACGGTCCCCTGGTGTTCATACTAACGAGGTTATACTGTAGTTTGATGTTTGTATCGAGTGTAAATATTTGTTCTAATTATTACATCTTCAATCTTCCGGCAAACTCCACTTTTGTGACTGTAAACTAATTTTGTTATTCCGCTTGCCTTAATGGGATTGGTATTGCCATTATTAATTCCACAATATTTATCGAATACCCTCTCATTTGATAATACAATTTTAAATTACTTTAATCTTTAGCAAAATTCAGTACATACTTAGCACAAAATAATTAATAAGCACAAAATAATTAATAAGCTCTTATTGGGCAGCAATGTATATAATGTTAATAAGGATTCAGAGTTACAAGTGACAATTATTATAATTTTAGAGTCTCTCCTGTACGAATTCTTGTTCTAGTGCTTTCTTGTAGTTGAAGATCATGATAGTTAATTTTTTTTTCTCCTCGATTAGAATTTCCTTTTCCATTCTGAGCTCACTTACCTCTCTTTCGGACTCTTCATTTCTAAATCTGTATTTATCGCGCATGTTCTTGGCAGCTAGATTGTTCCTTCCTTGGTATCGAAGCTTTTTAATCATTCTTTCCTCTTCTGCTGTGAAAAACCCAGAATCAAAGATTGCGTTTAACTTTCTCACTCCAATGCTGAAGGCTATCTTCTGCTTGTCCACAAGACTCATAAAGTCTCTGCATTTTGGGAGGAGAACTGCCCAATTATCCTTCAATATCGGAATTGCCGTTTCGCATTTGTGTTTTAGAAATTCCATATCCACAGGACTAATGTTTGTTGGGAGTCCTAGAAATATAATTGCTGACATATTTGGCTTGGTTGTTAGATTTTTATTACTTAATTGATGTTTTACCGCCCTTATATACGGACTACAATCAGCTTTCATTTTCACAATTTGTAAATCTATTTTAATCCTTCTTCTTAATCCGCAGAAGAACCGAACGTTCTCAACATGTTTATGTTTCTTGGAATATGATGCGATTCTACATGATTGTTTATTTTCATTTTAATATTTCAATGAATTTCCTAACTATTCTTAAGTTCTGCCGTAATAATAGCTATATCATTGATTTTTATCCTATAGCAAACGTTTTGACTTCGTTTTAATTGAATGATAATTGCTTTCCCTGTCAGTTTATTGAAAATTAATTAGAACTGTGTTCCAATTAGATTAAACAAGACCCAAAACATACCAAATACACGACTAATATCTTTAGAGACCAACCACATAATTTGAAATATGCTCATTGCTAGAGAAACGATCTGTGCGAAATTATAAGTATTTATACAATTTATTTGCTTTATAACGAACGAGTGAATTTTACAATTAAATATACTAAAATATTTTTTGAAGTCTCGTTACTAATCAGATCATGAGTAGGTGGCCCAATTATTTATCATGCGCCCAGCTTTATTTTATAATAAACAAGTGATGAACAGCCCAGCGTGAGTCATTTTTAGCTAGAATATTTATTTATTTCACAGCATTTATAAGCACAACAACAACAATAGTAATAATAATAATAATAATAATAATGATAAGCATAAACACATTAAGTAATTAACACTGAACACAGTGCTTGAACTTGCATCGCTGCAGGCAATTTGCTGGCCGCTTGCTACACTATAAACTTTACGCGCGTTTGCTTGAAAGTGGCCGCACTATAGCTTTGTATTATTATTTTGACGCGGAGTTTAATGCCTCGATTCGATTTTTATAAAATGAGATTTCAACGGATAAATTCCTCTTCTCGACCTGGAGTGCTTCTTTCTCACTCATCAGAATCTCAATTTCGGATGCTATTCCGTCTTCGATTACACGATGGTTGTCACGCATTCTTCTTGCAGCAAAATTGTTCTTCACTTGATATCTAAACTTTTTAATTATCTTCGCTTCATCGACTGTGAAAAATCCTGAAATTAGAATGTTGTTCAGCTCTTTTACTCCAACTTCGAATGCAACCTTTTCCTTATCGACGAGGGTCAGAAAATCTCGGCACTTTGGCAGGAGAACATCCCAGTTCTCTTTCAAGATCGGAGCAGCTGATTCGCATTTAAGGCTGAGAAACTGGATTTCAGTTTGGCTGATGTTTTCTGGAAGTAGCATGCATAATTCCTGCTCATTTGCGTATAATTCATTTTCAGACGACATTCTTTTGCTTCTCAACACTTGTTGCTTTTGTTTATTCTTTTTTTCGCCAAGTATTTATACCTGTACCTGTTCTAATATATATTAATCCCCTAATTGCTTGCACACTGATTGTTTTAGAGTACCAGTTCTACTTGAATAAACCACATCATCCATTTCTATTAGTTTGTGGACTTGTAGATAACTAAAATTCAGAGAAAATTATGTGTTTTTCTCCTATACTGATTCTGGATGGGCTTTAATGCGGTAACAGCACCCTGTAGCTGACTAATGATTTTTTGTATAATTATTCCTTGCTGAAGTTTCGATATACAATAATACTAATTAGTTTAGAGGTATCTAATTAACATAGGTTGTATCCATTATCCTTTGTTAATTTGTTTAATATACTTCATCTTTACATAAACTACATTCAGAGATATTTCTATTGGTATATGAGAGAGCTGTTTCTAACTTTCTGCCTCTTCTATTAGGCTAACATTCTCTAAAAATAATCATAACTATACTCAACAAACTAATGATTTCACATAAAATGAGTACATTCAGGACTTCTATTTCTGTATGTGTATGAGTCCCGTCAAACTGAATGAGGGCAAATTGATTGAAAACTTTAATGATTGATGCTATTTAATCTCGCATTATCCGATTCTAATATTGTCAGCTAGCCCTTCCGTGCTGGGACATAATAATAATAATTGGTTGTAATATGTAAAGCCCACCATCAATACAACAAAGTATGTTAAATATAAGTCATGTATCAATTTGAAAACACAATATTGTTGCATGTGATATGTTAACTAGTTGCATACAATAGTACATCGGGTGGGCTTTCGTTATTTCTTTACTCCGCTTTAATCCATGGCCATGGATTACAAGTATTTGAGTTAGATGGACTATGTTAGTAATAATTTATTAATATGAGTTTACGGTACAGTAAAACCTTCAGAAAGTGAACTTTTCACTTTTCATGATTTATCATAACGTGTGTTTTTTTACAAACAGTCGTCTGTTCATATTAATAATCACCAAACATTGATTTTATTGTTCTTTCACCATGTTCACTTTGAGGAAATTTGAACACTACCATACCAATGAATAACAGTTCGTTTCTTCTGTTATTTCAGTAACTCCTCCTCTATTGTCTGATGAAGCCACATCATCAACCATCTCTGCTTTCACTCAAGTGTGATAAGATATAATACGCCTGTATTAACTTTTAAGAGTTCACATCCTACATTTGCATTTGGGACCACAGGTGTTCACATTTCACTTTTCAGAAGTGTTGAAAACACAGTGTAAAGCATGGGAATTTTTGGGCCGAGAAAAAGTATTCATATTTTGGAGTTGTTTATTTCTTGAAGGTGTTCACTTTGGAAGTTTTCTGTAGTATGTATGAGTGTCCTAATGCAAATAGCATACTAAGTCTAGAGATCACAACTTATTCATTTATTTAACTGACATTCTTCGGAATTGAACATTACGAATACTTACCTTACCCACCAAACGAGTCATTATAATTACTTGGTTAGTTAGGGTCATATATTCGATATTGTATTCCGGGTATATCTTATAAGTTATAACTATAAGAAGCTCATTCATTAAAAAAACCAAGGTAATTCCAATATAATAATAATATATATAATATATATATATTGCTAGGATGTACTAAAATGGAGAAATCATTCTAAATCTAATTGAATCTTGCTTGTGTGTAGAATTACGTAGGAGAGAGAGAGAGAGAGTCAAAACAATAAATATTATTCCAAGTAACTCAGAAGTTCTTTCATAGTTACCATGAACTTTACCTTGAACGTATTATGTCCAATGTTAAATAGATTAAGTATTGTAATTGATTGGAATTATCGGTCATTGCGTCAGAGCTCAGAGTAGATTATTCCACCACGTCAATATACATAATTGCATCTTAAAATTCTGGTTCATAACTCATTCTTTTTCTTACAATACGTATAAAGTGCATGGCATGGCATGATTCATAATTTCTGGAAATAATGTGCCCAGTGTGTAATTATTTACGTATAAGTTATCTCGCCAGTTGCTTATAATTATTTCTAATTTAAGCTTTATTATGTTCTAGAATGAATGGAGCAACTATTGTTCGACTCGAGCTTAAACGTAGTTTGTTTTAGTTGTGAATCAATATCTGGGGAATTCTCGAATGCGTAAATTCAGGCTATTATTTCACTTAATTAATTTATAAGTTATAACTAACTCTCATCGTGTCCATTTGCATTTTAACTCATCCACAAAACACCATTCTTGCGTTTACAATAGAAATATATCAAATAACTTGTATTAATCACAATTTGTGGTACAAAATTAATATTTATATTATTACTAAAAATAAGTTAAAATATGCAATGAAACTAGTTCAAGCATTTCAATTAACAGAGTACAATCAAACAATTATGCATTCAATATTAACTCCCGTTCCTTTGGGTATTCTTATCCGCCTAGTAACAGTATTATGCTGACTGAAATGGTACAGTTGAAAGGGTTTATTATTGCGATTGGAATATTTGGGAATTGAACTAGAAAAGAAAAGATAACCATTGTAGAGTACTATGTGGTGGTGCACTAGCGCCGCCTTGTATATGTGTATAGGTAGGTAGTTGGAAAATATCTCAGGATTCTCGTAACCAGTGTTCTATTGCTTGAGGGCATATATTTGTACCTAGGAGCATGAACATATTTTAGACACTAATGAATTAGTCCAAAACCTGGATAATACCTTGCTCGTAACGCTCATTCTTTCTAGGTATCCCAGTCTATTCCACTGGATAGTTTAATGCCAGTGGATGGTTCAACCAACGCCCAAAAATAAAGTGAACATTTGTTAATACAGCACACTTCTAATTTTACATTTATTGCCTATAACCTACTGTACTGAAAATGAGTCATATCACTGTGTGTCGGTTTATCAATACAACTGTGCTAACTAGGTGTATTTCTGAAATGTGGCACCATCAGGAGAACCCGCTTGTGTCAGATTTCGGAGGTTGTACCTTAGAACCACTATACAAATACAAAATCTTGCTATTTATTAATTAAATTCATAACTACGTCGAAAAAATTGATAGAGATTTAATTGGCTGATATTAATCATTCTTGTTGAAATTAGAGTTATAAAAATATAATTAATATTTTTGACTTTTACCGCTTAAATTTATACGATTACATGATGTTATATTTTTGTCATTTGAAACAATACTGGATTAAATTCAATATTTTTAATATGAAATTTTTGTCCATACACCAGAAGTAATTTCGCATTGAAATAATTCCGGAGTTCAGCCAAATATATGATAGATACTACGTCCGGAGGTTCAAATGTATATAATTTAGCACTCTTTATATTAACAATTGTTTAGTATACTATTGATATAAGTAACTCTGATATAATTTATGAGCATCCTTATATGTAGACCGTCTAGAAATAGACGGTCTATAAAAGCCCATACAAATAAGCCAAAAATTTGTAGACCGTCTATAAATTCTGTAGACCACTTGCCCTGCTTTTTATGGGTAATACTAATGTATAGGGAATAAAACCTGGTCTATTTCTAGACGGTCTACATATAAGATATCTCATAATTTATATTTTTAATAAATAAATATTGCAAACATGTAAGTGAAGTACAGAAAAATATCAGTCTAGTTTCAAGTTTTGGAAATAGTAATGGCATTATAAATATCTAACTATGGATTGTAATATAATGGTTTGTGTTATGGCTGGTGCTTGAGGTGCTGTCTAGGTTATTTTTATTTATTTTTGTAGATGCCTTGAATTTTGTGTAATTTTGTGTAATTTTTGTCTATGCGCGCTTTGCTTTTATGAGATTTTCTGGTTGTTACAAGTTGCTTAGTTTTGCTAGTCTTGAGGCTAGGATCTCTAACTGGAGATAAGGAGTTTATACTGTTTGATCTCAGACAGCAGCTTTTCCTTTTCTGCTTTCAATTCCGCCTTTTCTTTCTCCAGTATTTGCATATCACAAGATACGGTTCTGTCCTTTTGCTTGTACTTTTCCCGCATCACTTTTGCCGCTTGATTATTTCTCCCTTGGTACCTCATCTTCTTAATTGTTTGCTGTTCATCCATGGTAAAATATCCAGATAGAAGTATCTTGTTCAACTCCTTAACTGATACGTTGAATGCAACATTGTTCTTATCAACTAAACTTATAAAATTTGGTGCGGTTGGTAGTAATCTCTTCCAGTTATTCTTTAGTAATGGAATCGCCAGCTGGTATTTATTAACAATATATTGTTTATACACTTGTGGCAATGTTTCAGAAGGGAGGGCGTATCCATTTACATCTGTAAATTGGAATTCTGTACTTTTATCTTCCTTGATAGTTGGACTACTGGATGAATCCCTTGAGTCCCATTGAGAATTGCATTCATTAGTCAACATTGGATCAGTTGTGTATAAATATTTAGTTTGCATCTCTCGACTGTACCTTTTATAGGATAGGCTGAGTCTCTTACAATACTTTCAATTTCTATACACTTTCCCGTGTCTTCTTATAATGTGTTTAGATTAGATAGGTTCAATAGGTAAGCTAAAATACTAATTTTCTATTTCTATATAAGGATAGGGTAGATATTGTCTGCAATCTCGTTAATTAAATTATTGAGCTATTGAGACTTCTCAAATTTCATTTAATGCAATATTATTATGGAAATATTACCAGTATTGAAAGTAATATAATATAGAACTTACATGTTCTAAATTGATATGAATTTGGATCTTGGCTATAGCTCAGACTTGTTCTCTTTGTTGGTACCTATTGCTCTGAACTCTCTTAACGTAGTTGTTGTACTTACAGTCAAACCTCAATACACGCATTGCTTATGTGAAACCTCTTCTAGCGTATGTGCTGCGGAACATGGCGACATTATTTAGTATAATAGTGTATGGCTTCGTATTGCTTTAATTCTAGTCAACCCCCTTAGTTTGTTTGCACGTTACTATGTTATAATATACATTTAGTTATAATTCTTATACTAGCTAATACTAGTTCTTTTATATCAAATTGAATGGGTCAGGATGGATTTTCTATCTTTTTGTAGGAAATAAATGTAGCAAATAACAAATGGCTAAATATCTTTACTTTTTCGAGTTTGGGAATAACAGAAATGGGTAATGAGAGCATACCTGGCCTGGGGTATAATTATTATAATATAACGTGTGACTTTCTAAAATAGTATTATTAATTTACAGCCATATATACTATTATACAATGTTCCAAATGTCAATATTGGGAATAGTTGGATTTTGTTTGTAGTAAATAGTAAATACCACATAATACACAAGCCAACAGGAATCCAATTACTATACTAATATTGTTCTGAGTTCAAGTATTATGATAATATGTGGTACGTGTAGCTCTACTGTATTCTCAGATCTAGAAATACTGGAGGTGCCAAATCAACGGATGTGTACATCACTTTGAGTCCATAAGTATTTCGTTTACAAAACTTCGAAGGAGCGGTCCCTACAGCCGAACACTGAAATTTCTTTCTACTTTATTAGAAACATTATCAGTAAAATAATTTGCTTAAATTATTATTTTTGAACAGATGCACATTGACATAATCTATACTAATAGCCTGTCATTATAACCATAATGGTATTCTGGTAGAATGAAAGGAGCGCAATTAAAACGCTCTCCAAAAGTATGGAGTGCTTATTGCTCTGCAAATAAGATATCCTTAAAATCTAATAATGTACGCTAACGATCTTAAGTACAGACAATATTATTAGATTGGTCGTTAAGTCATAATTTGATATTACCTCTAATAGAGTCTTGATTTTAAGGACTTCAGCTAGACTTGTTCTATGTATCTCAACTATCCATTGTAACTCAGATCTATTCATTATGTACAACTAGAAATATATTACACTATCCATTTTATCCATAGTGAAGAGAGTTGCATACCGAAATAGTTAATGTAATGAATCTAGTTAATTTTGTTCCTATGAAAATAACTAAATTATAACAACTTTCCAATCCAGTTAGGGTAATTATCCGGTCTACAGTTAACTGAGGTAAGTAACCAGAACATATTTTGCTAATTAGGACGCAATGAGATCTACAAGCATCACGCCATTAAATACTAACAATATGTGCCCTTACAACAGATTTTTCATATATTTGAAACGTGGACCGAACTTGTAAGATTGGTTAAACATTATAACAAATTGAATTATGTCCAACAATTATGATGATTTGTTTAATTCCTCCCATGCCTCTTGGTCTATATGTGTTATACGTCATATAATTGGAGAATTATACAGAATTCTTGTAACTTCTTTGGCAATCAATTCATTTTCCCTTTATTATGTAATGTGAACTGCATTTTTTAGTGAATTTGTTTTCACGACCTCTCAATTCTCATAAATACATTAATTTAAAATTTTATCTGACATAATTAGCCCCTTACTACTAACTGACCTCCCCTAACCAATCTGATGCCACCACCCACACATCTCTTGGTATTGTGAGTCATCCAGGCATTGAAGTTGTTTATCATTCGTCCTACGAGTTAACAGCTAGAGTATAATACAATACAAATGTTACCACAAGGAATATATTGCCTCCATACACTTGAAATGCCATGTAACCCAATACTATGTTTATCTTGACTCATTTCTCTTATCTGTTCACTAGAATTGGGTTGAATAGAAAGTAATGCATTAGTTCAATTTAAAATATTTACTTGAATCAAGGTTCAAATATTTTGGTTAATATACCACAGATTTCATTGAGTTCTTTAGTGACTGCACCCTGCACTGGTATTCTCCAAAAATGTTGTTACCTTGCCCGCTTACCTCACATGGCTCCTGCCTGCATATTTTGCATTAAACTACTGTGAGCACCGACTTTGAACTTTATTAATAATTAACTGTTTTTTTATTTAATTTCTCATCTCCTTATATGAAGTTGTTTTTGTATAATTTACATGAGGGATTACTTGGTACGAACCTCGTTTCCCTGAACAAACTAGTGTACACAACTCGAGTTATATTGTACTTGTATTGTATTTGTATTGTACTTGTATCTCTTTATCTGACAGTTCAGAATTGCGTTTATTGCTGAGTATATATTATGTAATGCGCAATTATAGCAAGGCCCCGAACTAATGAGTGACGAAAAACTAAACTTTTGATTTTCTTATCTGTTCATCTTTATTTTTATACTCACATGGTCAGTATTTATAGCCTCGCTCCATTTGTGCTTACATTATTTGTTTTCAGAGATTAGAAATTTGCAAGCTTTTGAAATATTAATTTACAAGATTTCTCAATATACGTATAGTATAAATATATATGTAATTGTTAGCCTAGATCAGTGGTTTTCAACCGGGGTTCCGCGGTATTATTGGCAAATCGATGTAAATACATCAGAGACTCATAATAGTCAATCGGAAATACAATCTTAGCAGCTTATTGATGATCAGACCACGAATAAAAGAAATATGCAAAAGTAAACAATCACAGATCTCACATTGAAACTGTACCTGACAATACTAGTTAATAAATAAATGGAATTAAATTTGTTATAAATATATTCGTAGAGGAATATGATGTGTAGGGTTCCGCGTACTGCCACAAACAATTTAGGGGTTCCGTAGTACAAAAAAGGTTGAAAACCACTGGCCTAGATTGTAGAGATTTCTTAATAAACATTCTTAGTCGTTATTTACTATTACAAGAACTTAAGCCAGAATAATCTAGAGGTCCCTTACTACATATTGTTTTTAAGGTTACCCCACTGTATATGTTATTTTTGGAGATACCATCTAGGCAAATAATGTGTTAAATATTAAAAAACTTAAATTACATTTTCACGCCAACAGTTCATTCTAGACAATAAATTATTCATAACACAGACAACTCGACACATTATTTTTTGAACCTTGTATCTAATTTATGCTCTTCATTCAACGACTATTTGTTCATATCTAAAATATTTGTTAAATAACTTAAATTGGAATTATCCTATCCTTTAGTCTAGCTTGTTGGAGTGTTAATTAATTTCGTTTTAATTTGGAAGTTGCTTGAGCAACTTTTTTATCATTACTAGAGCTTAAACTGCTTACACTAAACTACCCTAATAAATTTATCATACATACGAATTACCTTTGATAGAGTAAAGTAAATACTTTTAAATTTGTTCAAGCATTTGTCAGATAGACTAATTTTATTCTCGATTATTTCCTTCCCACACTGAGATAAGATAAATATCCTCCTTTGAATGTACACCGCTCCCATCTGAGCTGAGCTATATTTGCTTATATATGTATTTTCCTCTAGCCACATTCGTTTCTATTAAAGTGTATCAAAAACTCGAATCCGTTTGTTTTGTTTGCAAACGATTATACATTTTACAAAATACAAAAACATCTTTTATGATTTCTTGTGGAATCCTTTAATATGGCAAGGGGTTACCCTGTTGTAGGTCAAGATCTGAAGGGCTGAGATAATGTTAGATATAATATACATAGTATAACCCTATACGGTAAAAGGCCACATAATTCGACGCGTGAGAGAAGTTGTAAAGTCCCAAATCCAATTACTATGTCATTACCATTTTAGGTATTATCTTTTGAGTGACCAAACTCTTTGCATATCTGTAAATACTAGTTATTTTGCTTAAGTTTTCTTTCGATTAATTATTTATTATACTAATCTATAATCTAAATTTATTTAATTAATATATTTAGAATGTGACGTCGATTGATTAGAGCACTTTGTTGATCGACTAATTTGCTCAGTGGACCCATTTCTATGTATTTTCGATGAATTGCTCACGCCATGAAATGCTCGACTCAACTTGTACTAGTTACCATTTGTAAGGAGTAGTATAAATAGGATCCATCTAGGTTAAGTAACACAAAGCCAAATAGACATTACAACATGTGTACATATAATTACAAAGAATACGACGGCAAATTTGAGCCAACATCTTTCCCTATCACTCCTCCCCATAATCATTGTGCACCAATTCCGCACCAAGTTCCGTGTACCCCTATTCCTAACCCCCCACATCCAATGCTGAAACAGTCTCCTAGACCGAGGCCCAATAAGCTATACCTCGAATCGCTAGGGATTCCCGCTACTAAGCAAGAGGCAGACATTAAATATCTCGTCCATAAATGTCAAATCTCAAAATCAATTCTCAAACAGAATTGGTGTATCCTTCTACCTAAATGCAGTAACTTTCTAACAATCGTTGACAAAGATAAAGTGGCCTATGAAGTGGCTTCCAAAGACCTGAACAACATACTCTCATCCGGGTTCTTCTCCGAAAATGAACAAAAAACAATTAAAAAGATGCGCTACCAGGGAAGGAATAACATGGCTGCTAAATTGATGCGCGAGAAGTACAAGACCCGAGACAGACGTGTTGAAACCGAACTGACAAAACTAAAACAGATAAAACTAGACCTGCAAAATGAGAAAGATAAGCTGATACAAGAAATAAGCAATTTTCAACAATATTTCTCAAGATTCGAATCTAAAAACGAATCTTAAACTGCAAATGCAATCGCGTAAATATGTTCATCTTCAACTTTTAACTTTTTAATTTATTTTGAATCAGATATACACAAAACCAAGCATTATTATGAAGTCTATTAGCCCTTACAGTCATTGCTGTTTTTTATTTTTATTTAATTATATCTCAATTCGATGTCAATAATTTCTTTAATTCTACGTTAGTATTGTTCAAGTCGTTATATCCGAAATGATTAAAATACACTCTATACTACTTTTAGAACTTCAATACAAATTGTGTGTAGAATTTAACATTCTACGTTTCGGATAATGAAACTTAATCAAACTTCTTAAATGTGCATATACCATTAAAGGTCAGCATTTTCATATTTAATTGTTAATCAATAAAGCATATTTTCCCACGTGGATATTGTTGAATGTACAGTGTACATCTATATGGGAAAATGTGCTTGTAAATAATACACATATATACAGTGATACCGGTTACAAAACAATATTCCGGGAAAGAATCTAATTATTGGTTTGAAACAGTTTCGGTTACTATATGAACATATTTCTCTAATCTAACCATGTCCTTACTCCTTATAACCGCTTCCCAATATATTAACAAATACGCAATATTGTTGTCTATTTTATCTTAACTGAGGATATTTACTACGAATGAATACAGTAGAACCTCGTTAATACGAACACCAACGGACGGTAAAATTTGTTCGCTTATCCAGAGTTCGTATTAACCGGAGTAATACCCATTGAATAGCCATTATAGGGACCTGATTTTGTGGAACTGTTTGTTCGTCTTACCCGGAAATTCGTATTAACCGTGTTCGTACTAACGAGGCTCTACTGCAGTTTGATTCCAAGAGTAGATGAAATTCGATATCTCTTGCAGAGCAAATTCACATTAATCTGTTTTGGTATTTATAAGATACATACATGTTGAAATTTGATTTTCTATATACAATTGTTTCCAGAATTAAAAGTTCAAAATGATTAGTTATCGCTGAGATTATATTACATTATTATTTCAGGTTAAATATTTCTCTGTAATTCATTCTTCCATTGAAACTCGTTAAAACCCAACCTCCCGGATTAGTGCTAGTGGCAGTTCCAATTCATACTATATCTTGTTTTTTCTATTCAGTGTAACTATTATTTCCAATTTCTATCTACCTAACTAAAAATCTGAACCTCACAATCTGCAACTTCCTCATTAGTTTGCTACAGTCGAGTTCAACACTGATTTGTTCTCTAAAATGTAACTATTCAAACGATCAGTAAGTATTTCGAAAAAGACTGATTTGTTTCGACTAATAAATATTCCTGAAATGATAATCAAGTGATTTGAATTTTCTTTGTTCTAAGAATCCTGTCCATGTTGATAAATTGACTACTAGTTAAATTTATAAAGTCAACTTTATCTGAAACCTCTCAAAGGAAGTTTGTCATCTCTTCTCGCGTCATTTCGAGAATATCGACATTAGTTCCAACCAATGTTTTATTAGCATCCTACAGTTTGATAAACCCACTTTGATAAACCCACTCTTTGGTTTGTTTGCTTGTTTCTGCTTTTAATTGACATATGCATGTGGCGTATAGTTCTTTTCAGTTGACATTTTTCTCCTTCACTTATGTATTGATTAATTAAGTGAATAGTTAATGTCCTAGTCACACAACTTACATCTGGAAATCTGTGACTAAATTTTATTTCCTTCCTCTGCTAATTTGTATCTACCTTACTATTTAAGTTGGATAAACTCCTGGAGACTATTTGTGCAGTTCTAGCTAAATATCTCGCCTAAATAATTACTGGGCTAGACGTAAATCAAATCAAGCTGACTCTTTTCACTATTCTCAATTAATCTTAGTTTATCAATAAAACCACTTATTTAGTGGTTAATCAGTTTAAGTTTAATTCGATTGTCAATTATTAGTCAATTGTTATTTACATTCAATATTTACCCATCATATTACATAAACACTCTGAACTGTGTATTATCAATGTGTAACAAGGTTCATGCTATTTCCTACGCCTCAAGTTGTTTCAACTTATTCTGATAATGTTATTAAATAATATTGTTGGGTCACTTTGCTTCATGAGCTCTCCATTCATTTCTCGGTTTTACTAGCTATTTTTAATTAATTACGCCAAAATTAATTAGTACTTGGAAAATCTAATAAATCATTGCGCTTTTTGATCGCTAAATCTTACACCATATATGATGAACTATCTACCATTCGGATATTTATTACATTCCAATCCAATGAGGTAAAGAAATAATCGATTAAGATGGTTGACGCCATTCTTTCAATTTCTATCCTATTAACATGTAGACCAATTTATTTAGGGTCTCATTCGTTGGGAAGCATTTATTTAATTATGCAATACAATATACAAATTTATGCTAATCTTTTTTAGCTCTCTGAAAGAGTCTTTGAGCAGAACTGACGAGCTAATATCTTCTCTTCTCCAAATTGCAGATCTGAAGGATTTAGACTATATTTCTATCTTATTAGGAGATGATCAACCACTTAAAGTTGGTTGAATTAATTTTAGAAATCACTACCCAGTAAATTAAGCTCTTTCTATTCTGCTTGTTTGATTACGTTATTCACTGCTATTGAATTTCTGGAAACACCCTACGCACATTTTGAATAATTAATTAATTTAATTAGATGCATTCACTCCGCGCTGCGAGAGCTGTCACTCCCATTCAATCAGGCAGCAGTAACGCCAGTAACGTTACCCTGCAATACATATTTCCGACTATGAATAACGTTAGTGCGATTCTATTTCGCGCGCTGAACATATCCGTTGTAATGAACAAGACAGCTGCTAGCAACATGACTTACTATCTAACTCCTAACAATACTGAATACTCCACTGCCTTTAGCGCTAATAGCAGCAACGACACCGACTCGTAAGTTTAATACTATTATCATTCCACTGACCTTTTTATTGGTGTCATTTTTGTTTCATTACTATTTGCTACGGAATATGTTTTTGTAATTGGAATTATGATAGATCCGTGATTTCCAATTTATTAATAATATACTATATATATATATATATATCCCTATATAAGGGTTTGTATTTCATCTAATAAAGGGGTTTTTCCTGAGTGCTCTATAAGGCTAGGAGCAACACAAAAAGTGCTTCTTATCTTGCTATATACTTGAATTTTTTCAACAGTTGTTTTATTTCCTGATATACCTAAAGTATCAACTCTTCTAAGCTACTAGTTCCCTCCTAATTTCATGAAGAGTAAATTTAAAGTCTACCATTATTTTATACCAATATAATGGTTATTTATTACTTAATTTACTAATCTCTTGTTTATGTAATTGGTTTACTCCGGCATTTTTTACATTCAATAATTAATTAATTAATAGGAATTTTGTTTACAAATCAACTTGCAAAACAGTTATGGTTTAAGTACCAAAATTGAACCCAAATTCTGCCGAGAGTATGCTCTCTTTGATAAAAATTATTCGTTTGCTTTGTATAAGGTTGAACTTCTAGAAAACCGGAACAATTACTCAACTTGTTGCCCACAGATACTATAATAATATATGAGTTACTAGTTCTAGTGTATGGTTGAGCTAATTGCTAACACAATTCAAATGATAAGAAGAAGCCAGTTTTTTTTCATTCGAACTATAGTTAAACTAATTTGCTATTGAGCATTTTTTCCTAAACATTTTGAGAATTAACATGACCTTAAATTATGTACTTTTACAGAGCATAAGTCCTTGTTCTCGGTTGCTTTTGTACGGTTTCCTTTATGGAATGATTCTACTGTGTACATGAGGTGTTCTTGTTTATACTGATTATTATATCCTTCAGTAATTTACATTATGGAACCGATATCATATTTTCCACAGAGCACAATATTTCTAATTATCTGTCTTGTACCAACCTTATGCAGCAATAGACCAGTAGATAGTACATGCTGTCAGCAATGTTAAGTAATAAGAACAGAGGCTATCAGTAGATGTTGTTATTGTAAACTCAACGATCATAGTTTGAGATCAATTCTCCCGATTTTTTAACTAAAATACGTTAATAAATTCGAGAATAATTTCCCTGGGAGTATGAAAGATGACAAATATTTGCTCAATTTATTTTGTAATCTTTGGTTTCTTCTGTATAATCACTGAACTAACTTTATGACTCCGCTATTCAATAGATTTGATAACAAAGATTTTGCCTCCTGATCGTAGGCTTAAGCTAGCTAGCGATATTCCAAATAGGGATTACAATGTGATTTTTGATTGCATTATCACATATTTTTCATCGAAATAGCAAGTTGCTCCCAAAAATGGTTCTATATCCTCAAAGTGATAATTGTACATAAAATTACAATTTACATGCAAATTAGTAGCAACGAAATATTTTTCGAAAAATGTAATGTCGCGGAATGCCGCGCTGAACCTCAATGAATTTTTAATATATTATGATTAGTATTATTATTTCTTGACTTGTGACAGGCACTTGTGAATACATACCTTGATATATTAGCAGCTGTTTCAGCTTAAATTATTATATATTCTTATCATTCATTTTATTTTATTTTGTGTTTTGTTACATCTATTTCTCTAATAGTATCTGGTTAGATATTACCCCTTAGCGGTTGGTTTATTTTCCAGGTAATATTATTTTTCATTTCTCGAGGGGCTACTAAGCGAGGAAATATTGTATTAACTTAAACCCCACTGTCCCCACTTTTGCTATATATGTCTTTTAGGCCTTAATCATTATCCGAGTTTTAACTAGATGGCATCTTGAGTTGGCAGATACTACTGTTATTTAACTTATTTTAACATCATTCAAGTTAAATTAATGTTAATTTAAAACCAGGGAGATTTGGGACATGCAAACTTCAGGAAAATGCATATACTCGGAACTCGGCTCATTTCATTTTACTGAATTTGCAATGCAATCGCTTTATATTACTATTTTATTAAACTTTAGTCCAGAAATATTGAACAATGAAACCTCAAAGTACAATTATATGCTTCAATCGTTTTGCTGGTCTCAAACTCCGGATTGCTGTTGTTTAGCGGATAATACGCGGCTTGCAAATATACCTTTCTTCCAGAAACTATTTTTTCGAACCAATCACCAAATTACTGAGATTGATTTACTAAACTAAATCTAAACTATTATTATATTACTTTAATATTTACTAGAAAAATGAATTTATTAATATTCCATGGCTTATGTCATAGTTGTAAGTACATAATTACTCTTGCAGGTATCTTAAATTTATATGCGTAATCCTCTGAAACCATCTCCCAACAAAGTTGCTCCCAATAGACTTCAAGGAGTGGGAGTTGTAGTTTATTCAGCGTATTATCAAATTGTTTATTGGTGATAAGCTCCTCTCACCCAAGTGAAATGCACGTAAAAGTTCTATTAGCTTAATTAACCTCTGGACTATACCCCATGCTCCATTAAGGCAATTTCGCTGTAATCGATCTTTCACACAAGCTTTTATTTAAGTTCGGAGTGTGTAGAGTAAGCTTATTTTGATACCACCCTTTTTCATCATGCAATTTGACACACAGGTATAAACCACTCATTATTATTTGAAGATTCTCATTGAGTACACTCAGGTGCCCACCTACGTCAAGCAGTCTACCCTCGTGGGCATCTACCGACTGTTTGTCTGAAGGAGCACTTTATTGACAATCTTTGTGTTTAGATATTTAGAGATAACTACTACGGCTCTAATGAATGAAACTATGTGGCTAAAGTAAGTTCCAATGTATTCTCATTATTAGATTCACTTTTTATAATTTCTCCTGTTCTGAAGGTTTATCTTTCCTACTGGATTTTCAAAATCAAATTTGACTGCTAGTATGAATATTCCTCAAGGATACTGGTCTATGTATCTGGAAGTTACTCTAGCTTCTAATATGTCTAAAGGTGAGCTATTTCTTAATCGTGTAGGTTGTAATTGAGATGTTAACTTCATCGTAAAAAGTAATGCGTCAAATTTTGGATTTTTAATGATTAAGTGGCTAGATTTGCCCTGAAAATCTCTACTAAGAACTTAACGGTTCACTGCACTATTTAGTCAATTAAGGAGCTTTGGTATTATTTAAATAATTTTACAGTTGAATGTTTACAGTGAGAATAAATTGGTCATTAACTTAAAGTCTTTAATAAGTTATCACTTTGATTTAATTAATTAATAATGGGCATGTAGCGAGATAATATCCTGGGATCATTAAATATAAACTCGCCTAGTATGTTTAATGCCAGAAATTTCAAATTTGTCCCTTAGAATGATGGTTTAAAATACTATATCTACTGGGAATATTTCCATTTTCCTAGCTCCTAAACGCAAAAAGTGCGAAACTATGCGCCTATAGCGGAATCTAGCGCTCCTGGATATTGTTGCAAATTGTATAAGTTTATTTCAAGTTTTTCTGCAAACATTGGAGCTCCACTACCAGTCTGTTGACTAGATATTTTAAATATTTCTATTTCTGTAATTTTAAAAAAGCTCATTAAAAATAATTGGATTATAAAATGGTGAAAGTTATTAAAACATACTTTTATTTGACGTTATAGAAAAAATTAGCAAATTGAACGATTAACAAATCGAACTAAATATGCTCTGCTTTCAGGCCAAAATAAATTGTTTAAATTATGTTGCCACATTAATTTAATTAATTTAGTGTACTAATTACTCTGCAGTTGTATAACATGCTCTATAATAAACTATGCAACCCAGTCTCACATAGATATCCTGTTTCATTTTTAATCACGAAGAGATCTCAGACTGATTTCACATCAATATCTGTACCTCCTATCTAGTTTATATTTACTGACTGAATTTTTCCATTAATACTTGCTCTTTGGAATTTGATACTTTTAATTTGAAGGTTTTGAGGTAAATCGTTAATCTAGAGCAGCGTCTCCTCAGCAAACATTTCTTAATTAATAATACACATTTTAATTTAATAGATTTAAATATTACGTAAATTTGACGGTTACACAACAATTTGATTGATTTCTTTGCTATTATTGGCAGCTGCTGTATCACTAAAGATTCATAAAATCTACCTTTTCAAGTAAATTTTTATTTTTCCCAATTAATTAAATTTACTTTCAAAAGTTCAATAATTAGTTGATTTGCGCACTCCATTTAATTATTGAATTGCGTGAACTGTAATTTGTTAAAACTGATCGCATCACACTTGCGAAATATTTGCAGCTTTGTGTATGGTTCTACAGGTTTTGTCGAGTTTCTATCACATTCGCGAAATTTGCTTGTTACTTCGAACTTTTGCATGGAGCTATATTTTCGTCGATTTTAATTACATTCTTCTGTTCTAGCTATTAATCTCTTCTCTCTCAAATATCTGATAATTGTTCCGCTTGGTTTCTCCTACCACTGTACTCCTACCCTACGCTTCATCAACAATGATAATAACTCCTCTGACACGATGATGATCACTATTGCAGGCCTACAGGTAGCTCATTTAATTGATAATTAATTATTTGTAAATTATAATAAGAATCTCTGTTTGTTCCATGACGTTATACTATTTATACCCACACATTAAATACATAAATGGTATTTTGTATTTTTATCATAAATAACAGTTTTGGTAATCTAATTCCTTGAAGTCTTGCAGTATACCATCAGTATCCGTTTTTTAGTAATCAGTAGTTATGACATATTTTCATGTCATGTATTACAGGTACAGTAATGACGTGTTTAAATGCGAGTGAGAAGGAATTATTTTTGTAAAATAATACCAAAAAAACATAATAATTTAAATTTTTACACTGCACTGCATTCTTTCACTGAGGTAGTTCCATATCGAATTAACAAGGATGATAATTAAATCATGCACAAGTCTATGTTTTAGTTTAGATTTATAACAGTAATCCCTAATTGATCTCTTATCGGGTAATTAATTTGGTATTTTTGTAGTATACGTTGTTGCGTGGTAATACTCTATGTTTGGAAAAAAATTCATTGTGGATGTCATTATAAAATTGGTATTCATCGTGAAATTTAAGGAATTCTAACCTAATTATACCTCGAGACGATAGGAATATATAATTTTATATGCTACTTTTTGCTCGATTTGCTGTACTTAACTGCTATTTGTTTACAACTACAGGTTTATAGAGTCCTTGTATTTTGTACTGTACTAACAATAATTCTTGCATTTAAGAGACTATCATTTTATTGGCAGTATAGTGACTTTCTGTCTCTCTTAGGTGATTTCAATCGCCACATTTTTGTTTGCTCTTCAAATTTATGAATTTAATTAATTTTGTAGTACTATAATCGGATATACTGTTGGTATGCACTTAATCAATATATTAACTTAGGAAATATATTTTATATGCTATTAGGGCTGAACGTTCTTTATTAAGAACATATCTCTCATAATGGAAATGTTCATAATTCGAGGACTGAGTTAATACCTGTCCTATGTGAATTTTAAATGCGATGTGCGTAATTTGTGAATTTTCGTATTGACCGACTCTTTGTAATAAACTTGTGAAAATCTGTTAACTATTTGTATGAATTAATTTCATATTTATCGATTGCAACAGACCACCGTATTACATTATTACATTAATTTACTTATTAATTTAGACATATTAATTAATTAATAATTTATCTCTCTATTTATTGTCCCTATAAACTGTTTTAATTTACTTACATTTGTCTACAAGCGTGCCTAGGATAATGAAAACATGCGAATTATTCACATTTGATGGCGATACTAATTCGCAATCAATCTGTACTATTAACCGCTAATTTAGGATGTCTTCATTATTTCTCAATATCTGTGCACGAAATATTTTAATTAAAAGTAGTAAATATTGTGAAATAACTACTACTACTATAGGTCATGCTAATTGTGAAAATTTTTCGTCTGCTTAATATTAAAATATTTACCATGAACAAGGCCTCAATTTTACAACTTTTGTATTAAATTGAATTCGCTTATTATCTATTATAAATACAATTTTTGTTAATAATATAAGAACCTGACTGTAGTTATATTTGACATTATAGTCGTCGTTTACACCAAATTGAGCATCGGTGATACCAATGCTTAATGGATGTGCAATATTAATTTACACTTATAATATCCAATGTTCGATATGAATGATTTTGAAGTTTATTTCGCAATATAATATGCAATATAGTTATTTACTCTTTGATTATAGTCGATAGGTAGGCGTTCTCACTCTAGACTGTTTAATGTAAATAATTAACAATTAATTTACAGCTAAATCATATATTAATTCAGGAACTATTGACGTTGATTATGAAATAATGTATTTTTACCCATACTTTTATATATTAACTGATAACTTGGTTTTCAACTTGCAATTAATGTTCAATTATTCTATTGAATAATTAGACGTTCTACCCTTCGTACACTGTTTTAGCTCCGGTCATAGATAAGATTAATTTTCTATATTAATTCAGTTTGCTAACAGATTAGTTAAATTAACAGATTACATTATTCCTTCATCAAATAATATAGGTACAACCATATAAAGTTGCCAAGGATAGAAATGGCGTGTACAAATTCAGTTCGGCCGATGATTGTATTGGATATTTTACAATTGATATTTGGATGGGAATATTTGCTTCGTTTATAATATTCAGCATGCTTTACTGTGCCATCATGGCTACTATGAGTATCTCAACCAGTGACAGACTTGATGATCCCCAAGGAAAACCATTAATGGTGGAGGGAATTTCTCACTAGGAGATAGTCTGGTATATTAGATGTATAAATTTATTGTCACCACTATACTTAACATGTACACGTTATCACGTGTTGTGGTAAATGTGCTCTAGATTATTTCTTCGTTATATCTTTGTCAATGTTATATTTACATGAAAGATTTACATAATAATTAACAATTATACTAATTATAAACATAGCATGATAATTACCTAACACTAATTATTCGTTATGCTAATATGATTTAATTCATTTCTATCTAATTAATACTACGTATATATTGAATGCAGTGGTTCCTATGGCAACGAGGAAGCACAAAGGAGCCGTTTCTAGCTCTGCTAATTCCGCTGCAAAGAGAGCAAAAGTGGACCCTACCAACGGTTCCCCTTGCCCCCTGGACTACGTTTGGGAGTGGAGAGACACCTCTTCTGATGAGTGGACAGCATACAGCTCAGGGGAGCAGGAGAGGATCACTATGTCTTTCGAAAATGACAAACAATTGAAATTAGAATCTCTCACCGAAGAATCACTCACGCTTGATTTCCAAAGCATGACTCATTCAACTGAATCTTCAACAGACGCTTTTGTATTTCGTTGTCGTTGCAAAGATGCGAAGTTTGATGATATGTGGCAGTGGCTGGGAGATGACTGTGCTTGGCTTGAGTATTCTGAAGTGGCTAAGCGCAGGCTAGAATCTGCCCAGACCCTGGAGCTCTATACGATCCCGTTAACTATAGGCACTGCCGAGTACGTCATTGATTTCCCAAAACATCTGCAGACAAATAGCAAAACTAAATGTATAAGGAACATTCGTAAGTACGATCCTGAGAGAGACCCAGCGGTGGCCAAGCCCAAGTGGTATTGGAAAGATGATACGGGGAAGTGGAAGGAGTTTGCTGAAGAGCTGAGCCAAGAAATCGAAACAGAATTTGCAGCTAGCAAAAAGAAAACGGAATTCAAAATAGGCGCTAACAAATACAATCTGGATTTTGGTACAAACCTACAGGTTAATGCGGCTACAGGAATTTCTCGTCAAGTAAAGAGAATCGAACCAAAAACCACTCGTGCGAGTGTCAAGTCGGCGAAGAAATCTGCCCCAAGCTCAACACAGAGCATCAAATCTGAGCCTGAACCAACCAGCAGTAAGCCAGAAGAAGAACCTAAGTCGAAAACCACTGAGAAAAGTGTTAAATTTTCTGGAAAGGCGATTATCGATTCATCTCTGAGCACGCTAAAAAGCGCAGAAGTCTACTCGGAAGGGGAAGATGTTTATGACGCCATGCTAAACCAAACAAATCTCAAAAATAATAACAACAAGTTCTACGCGATTCAGTTGATTCAGAGCTTATCTGCCTCGAAAAAGCAGTTTAGTCTCTTCACCAGATGGGGACGAGTAGGCGCGACTGGCCAGTGCAGCACTGAGGGTTTTAGGACAAATTTAGAGCTCGCTAAGATTAAATTTGAAAAAAAGTTTTATGAGAAAACCAACAACAATTGGGAGGACAGAGATGACTTTGTTAAAGTGCCAGGCAAATACGATCTGTTGGCGATCGATTACGGAGAGGACGAGAAGGAAAAACTGTCCAAAAAGGAACTTAAAAAGAGCCAAGATAGCGACGAGGAGATGGATCAAGAAGTTTTGAGCAAACTCCACGCGAGTCTCCAGTCATTAATTGAGTTCGTTTCAGATGTAAGGGCGTTTGAAAGCATTATGAAGGAGATGAAATACGACACCAAAAAAGCCCCTCTCGGAAAACTAACTAAAGATCAGATCAAAGCTGGATTTTCCGCGCTGAAGGAAATAGATAAGCTGATAAGAGATGGCAACACTGGGAACCCATTGACAGAGGCCTGCAACGCGTTCTACACTCGGATCCCGCACTCGTTCGGAATGACACGCCCTCCCGTAATATCCACAAATAAAGCTGTGAAACAAAAGATCTCTTTGCTAGAGGCACTGGGAGACATTGAGATTGCTGTGACCCTCCTCAAGGAGAGCAATAAGACAGACGTGCATCCCGTTGATCAGCACTACCTCGGTCTCAGCTGTGAGTTGGAGCATGTCTCCCGCATCACTGATGAATTCAAATTAATAGAAAAGTACACTCTCCAAACACACGGACCAACCCATAGCCAGTACAACATGTTGGTTATGGATATCTTCAAAGCAACAAAACAGAATCAGAACGACCACTTTATGGATCACGGAAACAGGGTCCTGCTCTGGCACGGGTCTCGGCTCACCAACTGGGTTGGAATCCTCAGTCAGGGTCTGAGAATAGCCCCGCCTGAATCGCCAGCCACTGGATATATGTTTGGGAAAGGATTATACTTCGCAGACGTATCTTCCAAAAGTGCCAACTACTGCTACGCGACTCCATCGAATAACCAGGGATGCTTGTTGCTCTGCGAGGTCTCGCTTGGGAACACGAATAACTTATTAGCCGCAGACTTCGAAGCTTACAATCTGCCAGCCGGGACACACAGCACGTTTGCGAAAGGGAAAATGGTACCTGATCCCTCTCTTGAGATCACCATGGAAGACGGGTGTAGACTACCCTTGGGAAATATTATTAACACCACTGTCCACAATCCGTCCGGCTACACGCTTAACTACAACGAGTACGTGGTGTATGACGTCAACCAAGTTAAGTTCAGGTATCTCCTGAGGGTCAAGTTCAACTTCAAATGAGGACTCTAAGTCAGGGATTAGCTTGCATGTGTATTTGGAATCTCTCCAAATTTGGAGCATATTTATGCTCTCATACTTTTATATCTGTCTTGATAGGACTCTTTACCTCACAGATTATGCTAGTAGTTGAATAGCAATTTTAATGTTTCTATTTAGGTTTTAAAACCTTTAACAAGTTGTGTTAACCTTTACTTTCCCTATGTATAATATTGAATAGCTGTTATATACTTCCATGGCTGAAGCCAACCCTGCCACCTCTACAGAGGAGACCGGCGCTCCCACAGAGCGTACAGAGACTAGCGACAAAGATAAGGACAAGGATAAGGACACCTCCTCTCCCTTCGAATGCAACATTTGCATTGACGCGGCGCAGCAAGCAGTGGTGAGCAAGTGTGGACACCTGTTCTGCTGGCCTTGCATTTATCAATGGATGGTTCAGAAGCCCTACAACCCAACTTGTCCCGTCTGCAAAGGCGTCATTTCAAAAGACACCCTCACGCCCATCTACGGAAAGTGTGCTAATTCAACTGACCCCCGGAACGAAGCTCCCCCTAGGCCCCAGGGGCAGCGGCAGGAGCCGCCTCCACAAAACTTAGGGTTTGGGGGACCATTCGGCAATGAGTACACCTTTCAGATTGGAATTGGGGCGTTTCCTTTTGGATTATTTACTAACTTTGGTGCCTTACAGCACCATGGACCTCATGGCCAAAACCATCAACAAGCGCCTAATCCAGAAGTGCAACAAGAGCGGACTCTCTCAAAGATATTTATCTACATTGCTATTATTTTCATTATTTGGGTTCTGTACTAACATCTCTACACACTCATGACAAGTCAATTCAGATAATCTATTATTTTATGAGATACTAATTAGCCTGTTTGCTATACTTATTAGCTATAGTAGTTTGAATTAACTAATCAGGAATTCATTTTGTTCGCTTCTTCCTAACCTGCTGTTAATAATAAATTAATTCAAGTTTACTTAAATGTCAGACAATAATTATATTTCACTATCATTAATTTGTTTAATCTTTGTAACTATTTGCTTATTACATCTTATACTGAGCAGCTGTGCTGTTACTTTAGTATTGCAAGCTTACACTTTTATAGTAGTAAATTCCTTAAGTTGTAGTATAATGTTATATTGGACTAATTAGTATAGTTCTAGATCGCACTATACTAAACTGGAAAAAAATGTACTTAACTATCAATGTCTATGTTAACATCTTTTCATATATAATTGCGTTAACTTTATATATTTTATGGATACTTCATCAGATGATAGTTTAGATTGGAATTAATTTGAGCTTTGTAATATTCCTGTAATTCTTTATAGTTAAATTGAAACAAAGCTTAATTTATAATTCCAATAATTCGCTAATTGTATAGAATCTGATAGTTTTGGAATTCTTAGTGACATGCACAATGCTACGGTTGCATCAATCACTACTGAGTCTTGTACGAATGACTCCAATCGAAAATCTGCAATTAATTCTCTATCCAGGAAGTATCCTCTGGTTATTATTTCTCCAAATAAGGATCTGTTGTATGGAGAGTCTGGTAAATCCATCTGCGAGCTTCAAACTGTAAGTGAGGATAATCTTAATTGTTTTTCTCAAGTTAGCAACCACTCAACAAGTTATATTAGAAACTCAATTTATGTTTTATTTATCCATTCAGGGTTCTACAAAATGTGTTCAGAAACCAAATCTGAAGAAAGCGCCTGATATAACTAGCTTAACAGCGGAGGCAGATGCTAAGTGGGAAATTATTAAGAAAAATAAACTTAAGAGTGCTTCCTCACCAATTTCTTCTCATCTTAACATTCCTTTGGTTGATGTGAGATACCAACAACAACGACAAAGTGAAATAATATAGTAACTAGATCAGTGTATTATACAGCCATTTGTAAATACGCTCCTAATCCTGGTCTGATCCAATTTTCATGCGCCTTAATCGCAAATTTATGTTACGGTATAGGAGGGATTCCAAATTTTCCCAAAATCATGCTCCAAAAGGAGCGTCTCGCGCTCCTGGATAATTCCTTGAACTAGATTGGTATATACCTTAATTGAATGTATTTCTTCAGATGTGAGAGGATCCCAGCTGAATTCGCCTAACAGAGCTAAACTGAGGATGGCTCCTTCTATTGACCTTCCCCAGGTTGCTATTGGTAATCAGGAATGTGAGTACCATGGATTATAACTAACTTATTTGCAACTAGTTACTTCTCTAATAGTCCACACATGACCTGGCAATAGGATTTGACTACATAACAACATATACTTGGGAATGGTATACTTTGTGGACTATTAGAGAATAAACTGCCACATATGTCACTAATTCTTTAGATAAATTTCTGAACATTCGTTAGGTGAAATAACAAATTTTCCGAAGAAAGCTAAATTGAAATTAACTTCAAGAACATCATCAAGATCAAACAAAGGACTTACTAAGAAGTATCCAGCTCACCAATACCCTCGTGGCAACAGATCTATTCTCAATTCTGAGTCAGTTAAGTTGCCCTTGTTTAGCCACGATAAATAACAAACAGAAAGTTTCCAGTTTCAAAGAATAATCTTGTTTCTAGTTTAATTTCCAGAACAGAGAACTTTGAGAATGATTCGCAAAGACAACCTAGTAAGTTTATAATAGCACAATATACTATTTAATATTATCATTGGCCATAATTAATTTAAATTTAAATCGTAATTCCATTAAGGTGTTTCTGATTCTGGAATTACTGAGGAGATCACTCGCTCAACTGTCTCATGTAAATATAATTCTAAGTTGAGATTTTTCCCCAAAGTGAAATCTTCAACTATAGAAGAGGACTCCTCTTTTCCTTCTTCAGATGTCGGCACAGACAGCTTGTACACAGACCCAATTTCAACGGACGATATAGAAGTAATTACCGTATATAACCATGTTACGTTTGTACATGTTATGTTTGTAACATGTTATGTTTGTAACATGTTACGTTTATAACATGTTATGTTTGTAACATGTTATGTTTGTAACATGTTATGTTTGTAACATGTTATGTTTGTAACATGTTATGTTTATAACATGTTACGTTTATAACATGTTATGTTTGTAACATGTTATGTTTGTAACATGTTACGTTTATAACATGTTACGTTTATAACATGTTATGTTTGTAACATGTTATGTTTGTAACATGTTACGTTTATAACATGTTATGTTTGTAACATGTTATGTTTGTAACATGTTATGTTTATAACATGTTACGTTTATAACATGTTATGTTTGTAACATGTTACGTTTATTACATGTTACGTTTATAACATGTTATGTTTATAACATGTTATGTTTGTAACATGTTACGTTTATAACATGTTACGTTTGTGACATGTTATGTTTGTAAGTTGTAACATGTTACGTTTATAACATGTTATGTTTGTGACATGTTATGTTTGTAAGTTGTAACATGTTATGTTTGTAAGTTGTAACATGTTATGTTCGTAACATGTTATGTTTGTAAGTTGTAACATGTTACGTTTATAACATGTTATGTTTGTAACATGTTATGTTTGTAAGTTGTAACATGTTACGTTTATAACATGTTATGTTTGTAACATGTTATGTTTGTAACATGTTATGTTTATAACATGTTACGTTTGTAACATGTTACGTTTGTAACATGTTATGTATAAGAATTCGTTTATCGAATATCTGTGTAGTCCGTTATAACGACTGGAGAGACACTGGTATATGATCCCTCCTTGGAGTATCCGGACTCAGACAGTTTGTCCCAATATTCCTCGGACGAGGACACACGCACTCAGATAGAGACAGGGATGGTGGGAGTATACCTAGAAGCTTCTTATTCCCAGCTGCCGCCGCTATGCTCGCTATGCTGCTCAGCTGGGCAGCACGAGGCAAGTGTATGCTCATGTACTTAAATACAGTAGAACCTCGTTAGTACGAACACGGTTAATACGAATTTCCGGATAAGACGAACAAACAGTTCCACAAATCAGGTCCCTACAATGGTTATTCAATGGGATTACTCCGGTTAATACGAACTCGCGATAAAGCGAACAAATTTTTACCGTCCGTTAATGTTCGTATTTAACGACATTCTACTGTATTTAATACTGACGCTATGTTGAACTTGTAGCTCATATTCTGTTCTGTGTGTTGCGACTGCTACCACCGCTTCTGTGTCGACGTGGATTCCGCTTCCCCGGGAGAGAGGGGCTGGGTCTGCTCGTCTTGCATTTGTTGCGCCGTCTGCGGCAGAGGGAGAGACAGCGAGATGGTAAGTAATCTAATCAAACCCACTTTGCTAATATTTTCAGAAAAACAACAAATTAAGAGATTCTAGCCAATCTTCTCAGATTGAATTGTTTAGCCCAATTTGTTGATTGAGTGGGTCAGCATATTCAACCGCCAATTTAGATTGACGCCTACTTATTATCTGTACTATAACCTGTCCGCAGACACACACGTTGTAGATTGGAACTATCAAAGTCTACTGACTTTCTGATGGATAGTCGCTTTTCTGTAGAATTACTTCTGATGCTTTCATGTTAATTATTACATTACAAGTCACTCCGTCTTATTCCTTGTCTAATCTGACCAGTTAATTATTGTTATTCAACCAATTATTAATTATTTTTAATAAAATTTTTATGTAGCGTCCCTTATTCATTTTTACACTAGCTATGTTTCTGTCAAAGAATCAATTCAAATCTTTATACAAACTACTCCCATGCGTTTATTCGCGAGTTACTAAAAAATCGTATTTTTCCATATCGCAACGATTTCCTCCAAAGCCAACATTTTCTCGTAGAATGTTTGCGATTCCAAAACAGCTGTTCCCTCTGCCCATAGCGGCGAGAGCGCTGCACCACGGATATGCCACACCTTCGATTCCTGCTTTCCCGACACCTCGAGCCACACCCCTCATACCCCAGAGACAACTCGTCACCTACAGCAAACTCGGAAAGTTCAAACCGAACAAAGCTGTTGTTGCTCGCTTCAGACTTACAGGCACCGGGAGGGTTAAGAAGTGGCGCGCGCGAACGAGGCTCAACTTGAGGCGGCGCGGTAAGGTTATAATGGAGGAGTGTTGGCGAGCTCAGAAGATACGGATTATGCTTGGGAAGCCCAGATACAACATTAGGAGGCATCACTGCTGGGTTGATTGATCAAGTTAATTGAAGATTTGAACAAATAGTTGTGTACTCGTAATTATACTATAAAATGTATTCTTTCAGTTTGCATTTACTCTGCATAATGATAATTACATTTACCTCAGGCGCTCCAACGCAAACTACTTGTGCCATTTCATTAATTAGTATACCAGCCAGCGCTCGACAAATTAGGTGGTTTGGTGGCGTTAGCCACCAAAAATCTTATTTAAGACACCAAATTTCGCCTTTGGTGGCTTAACTATTCCACCATAAATTGTGGACTATTTGATTTGTGTAGATTATATTTTCGGTACATTATTTCATTTATTTGTTATTAATATTAGTGTTGTTTTACTGCATCAGAAGTTTGTTAAGCCATCAGTGGTTTGTTAAACCGGCCGTTGTTATTCTTTAGCCACCAAAAAAAATGAGATGGTGGCTTAATTAGCCACCATCAAAATTCATTTTGTCGAACACTGCGACTGATACCACATACTATTATCAAACATGATATTATTTAATGTAGCTGCATATCCTTATACAGTTAAATGCTTTACGGCACTTTCTATATTAGATCCACCAGTGTCACAAGTGTCAGTCTTACTACCACATGGGGTGTCTCGGCATACACCTGCCCTTCCCTCCTGCAGAGGGGGGGCCGAACAACTGGCCCTGTCCCAAATGTGTCGTCTGTCAGGGCTGTGGAACCCAGAGGCCAGAGAAGGTAATTATAGCTTTTGAATGTTTGTGCAACATTTAATTTCACACCTTCGTTATTTAGTTTGCTGAGCAAGTCTCAACTGCGAAATTATTCTGCAAGAGATGTATCTTTTTGAGAAAGAAAGGAAATTTCTGTCCGGTTTGTGATAAGGTTTATGAAGAAAACGATTGGAACTGTAAGGTATGTTTTATCTAAATTCGGCTAAAACCAGGAACCATGTATATGTGTTATTAGTGTTGCTAGCATTGTGAATCCATTGTTCATAGATGATAGAATGTGACAGCTGCAAATCGTGGTTGCATGATAGCTGCGAATCGTTCTCAAGTGAGGAGTATTATTTGCTCGGAGAGCTCCCTGGGAGTGTCCCCTACACTTGTTCCATCTGTCAGAGAGCGCCACGCGACACTAATACAGTGGCTTGGAGACAAGCTATTGAGGAAAGCAGAAACAAACGTGTTAAATCAGTCAGTTATCAACCACTTTACCTCTTAATATTACTTGTTAATTACTTTATTACAAATATGTTTAGGTTGTAGAGAAACTGAACTCAAATCAAATGTTGAAGACTCTCTTGACTAATTTGGAAAATGCACCAAACGTGAGTTCTTACTCCAATTTAATTAACTCAAATAATGCCATAGGAATAGTCTTATTATGAATTCCAAAATATACGAACTTTGTACTTATCACTTAGGGAATGAAGAACCTCCATTCAACTCTCTCTGGGATTATTTATAATGTGGAGAATGCCCCATATCCCTCTATTGCCGAATTCTGTGAAGAAATAATGAGTGTTATGCGGAACATATTTAAGTCTGTTGACAGGCAAAACATCCTACACAGATACACATTCTCAATTCAGACTTCATTCATTAAAGTGAGAAATATATTTATTTTTGTTTAGACTTTGTATATTATTAGACATTTAACAGCTTATTTGCGAAGAATTTCCTTGGTTTCTGATACCAATTGACTCATCAGTTCCTCGACCTAAGCAGGAAAGAAAAAGGAGACAGTCAACTAGAAACTGTAATTATTTTCCTTCCTCTGATTTCTTCAATCCCTCCGAACCTTCACTTATATTTCCTGCCTATAAGTTTGACCACAAGTATACAGTATCGGGCTTAAAGAGCTCTGGATTAATAACCGAGTCAGCTGCTACTTTCTCTTCTCCCTCCAAGCAGAGACCCACAGACAGGAGACAATGCATTCTCTGCAAAGACATAGGAGATGCTGCTGGGGAGGTAACCAATGTGCTTATTTCTGTAATTAATTTATAGTTTGCAAATCTGTAGAAAGAGGATCGCCTGCTTCCATGTGGCATCAACGAATGGGTTCATATAAATTGCGCAATTTGGTCATCTGATGTAAGTAATACTCATTCTCTTGATGGCAGTTATAATATACTTTCCATACAAGGTATACACCAGAGGGAGCTGTATAAAGAATATCGATTCGGCTTTGCTAACTGGTCTCAAGTCTTGCTGCAGTTACTGTCGCTTGATGGGCGCTACAGTGGGCTGTTACAACAGACAGTGCACACGCTTTGTGCACTACAAATGTGCACTAGCAGAGGGATGGATATTCCTAAAGAATATGAAAGTATTCTGTCAAGGACACGGATCTTCTTTTGATTCCAAAGTACGCCCATTTTGTGTTTTTATAGACAATTTTATAACTATTTCATTTGCACTCCTCCCCAGTAATAAATATATCTAATTATTGCATATTGGGATGAGCTGATTCTTCATTCGTAATCTTTACTATAGAATATCCCTCCCCTTTATTAGCCATGTTGCCATTATTCTAGCTAGCTCCATATACTCTCGCTCTTCGTTTAGTTTGTGTGCAGCGAGAGAGACTTTCTTATTGACGAGTTCCTGTACGTGGAGTCTAACTCTGCGTCTCAGAACCAACGGCTGCACAACATGACTAAGCTGACAGGCCCGCGAAAGCTTAACATCGTATCAGGTACCGACATTATAATTTGTAACATAATTACACTATCATGTCCTCATTTGTTGTCCGTAGGCTGTGTGAGAGTGTACTCTCTCGGCTCAGTTGTTCCCGCGTCTGACACCAGGGACGCTATATACCCAGTTAACTTCAGGTAATTAAGAAATGCTTGCACTTGGTCGCTTACCATTCATTTAATAAACTAATTATATCACACACGCATGTCTATTGAATGACGTTATACATGTATATTCCCTTCATTAATTTGATATCTTGATTATACATATTATAGTTTAATTGCCTTAACCTAGATACAGTGAACTCTTATATACTATACTATCACCGATTAGATCAACTTTGTTTATTATCTGAAATTATAATAAAATATTATATTATTAGAAACGACAGGACTATCATAATATACAGTAGAACCTCGTTAGTATGAACACGGTTGATACAAATTTCCGGTTAATACGAACACTATTTTAGTCCCCTTAAAAACCTTTTCAATACAAATAATATTGGTTAATACGAATTCCGGGTAAGGCGAACACATTTTGACGGTTCCTTGGTATTCGTACTAACGAGGTTCTACTGTACGTAAATGCAAATTGATGCAATCTTCGATACCTGACAACTATGCTACTAATCTCACACCTAATAGTAACTAATTAAATCAATTGACGTATCCTATAGTACTTTACCCTGAACTAAGTGAATTTGATTATAGACTCTCCAAAAGCCATATTTTACGTTGACATCTACGTGTTTGTAATTCCTTTGAGCTTACTCTCATCTTTTCTTGTTCTTCCTTTATTTGCTTTCAAATTAGATCTTCCCGGCTATTCTGGAGTGCACGGAAGCCGGGTCTCTTATCAACATACACCTGTTTCGTGAAGGAATACATACCAGAAGAGCCAAATAATCACCCGGATATAAACTATTCCATTCAACATAACGCTGATCTAATCGATACTAAGAAGCATGAACAACATTCCAAATCACCAACAAGTCACCTGGCTGAACTAGCCAGAGAGTATCCAGGAAAGGATACGCAACCGACTAAACTTGTTTCACTCACTAACTTCACGCCCACAATATCACCCGAAAATAGTGCAAACCTAAGTATTGAATTGGAAAGATATAGCAGCAATAAGCCAGACAGTCCATTAGCAACCGGATTGAGTATAGAATTAAATTTAGATTCTGAGATTTCTTCTGAATTCCCTTCTTTTAAAGGTTTGTTTGAGCAAAGCTTTCCTTTCCTAAAACAGACAGACTCCTCAAGTGTTCTCCAGAAAACTATTAACTATTCTAAGATTAGCGGGAATAAACTGTTCCCACTCATAAATGAAGATTTTTATTTAACTCAGCATCTCTCTCGCCTGAATGACTCTGACCTGAGCTATGGAGATAAACAGCAACAACAACAACAACAACAACAATACATAGCTTCATCACAAAGTACCTCTAAACTTAAGTTCATTATTGTCTGTTCAGATGGATTTACAACACAGTGTGATACTCTACAAGGTAAGCTAAATTATTCATTTATTTAAATATTTTCCTTCAATACAACATTGTCATAACTAGGCGCTTGGGATAATGTTATCAGCGAGTTGACCTTGACTCGCGAAGCCAATAGCTTGCCTTCTCTCTCGTTCCAAACAACGTCTCCACAAGACATGTTCGGATTCACTTTGACCTGTGTCCAGAGGGAGATCGAGCAGCTGGAACATGTTGATAAGTGCTCGCTGTACCAATTCAGATTCTTCCCCCCTACAAAAAGGGAGGAGTGGAATGGATTGGATATTCTCATTGAAAATCCGTTTGGCGCTGCGAGATGTGTCTCCTACACAACGAGATCGAAATTTGGAATGTTTAACTTTTTCTATTCCAAGCATCGCCCCGCGCCCCCTCCGCTTAGCGCCGAGAGGCTGACTTCTCTCTTAAGCGAGGACGAAAATAATCCCGATTTGCAGTTCCACACTCCTCAATTCTTCGAGAACGGAGCCCTCCCATGTATCCGCTACAGACAAATGATAAGGAACCTCCCCTCCACTGTTAGAGTGTTTCGCTCTAAGATCCAAGGCTTAGGTCTGTTTTCCCTGAGAGACCTAGACCCGGGTGAAATGGTCATAGAGTACACAGGCTTAGTTATCCGTCCGTTCATGTGTGACGTTAAGGAGGCGTATTACGAGAGCAAAGGGATCGGATGCTATATGTTTAAAATCGACCAAAACCAAGTAGTTGATGGTACCATGTCCGGAAACGCGAGCAGGTTTATAAACCACTCATGTCAACCGAACTGTGCTTCTAAAATGGTAATTATTGAACTGAAAAAGAAGATATTAATATTCGCACAGAGGAGAGTCCTGATGGGAGAAGAGCTGACGTATGATTACAAGTTTCCTCTCGAGGAAATTAAGATACCTTGTCTCTGTTACTCAAAGAAATGTAAGAAATATATGAACTGATCATAGCACATCTTATTTGCAAACGTGATCACTTACATATTATTTTATTTTTTCATCCGCTTTTGCGATATGTGTATGTTATTAGTCAGTTGGATTTTTCATTTATTCAGTATTAGAAAAATTTAGACAACATTTATAGTTTGTATTTTGTAGAACCATTCTGATCAAATTATTTAATATACGAAATGGGTAAGAAATATCGTTATAGGATTACAAGGTTTAATTCCCTTAGGGCCTAGACTGACTCAGGATAATCAAATTTCTACGATTGGTTTAACGAGTGTTCACTGTAGTTTGAATTGAATTGCAATTAACGCTCTAGGTTTGTACAAATCCGTCTCTTCATCTGATTGTTAAATACATGCATTGTTTGTCAGGGCTCCAGATTACCGGACATATCCAATGGTATTTGCATTCTCTAATTTCTGAATTCTCCATCGATTAATTAAAGTTAATGACTAGTAGGATCTATTCCATTTCCTCTGGCCGTATGTCAATGTACCTTTAATCTGACATGAGATGACATACTGTAACCCTAGATATTATCTGAAATGGATGATATAATCTTGTCAACATTATTCCCTACTTTTGTTCTATTTAATTTAGTTGCATGGCCTCAATTGCAATTAAGCAAGAGCTCGAACTAGACAATTGTTCTGACCCACACGAAGTACATCCGCAAATACAGGACACAGATCCCCTAACTGCACTCGATGATAACTTAACAGTTCGCAAAAATGAGATGGAAACAGTATTCGCGAATTTTCACAACATGATTGACATGAAGTTGAAACTCTTGTTAGAAGAATTAGATCAGACTTATCAGAATCAGAAGGAAGAGATCCAAGTTAAAACTACTCAAAAAGATCAACTCGACAAGTCCAAAGCTCATCTGAGACATGCTAATATAGAATCATTGGAGCCTACACTGATTCAAATAAACAATGAAATAGTTAACATAGAGGAGAGTATATTTCAGATGAAGGAAATCAAAATGACTTGGTACACGGATTCCTTTGCCGTAGCATTATCCAACATACTCGCTATTGAAACAGAAAAGCTATTAAATATAAAACTGGTTTGCTGTCTCCCCAACACCACTTCTTCCTCCGCCTCCACTCCCACTCTGGGCACACTCTCATATTCGCACAGCGCCGAAGACACGCGCGTAATTAAAAACATAACTCAGGGTCAGGGGGATAACCAGATATCCACACCAAACGATATGGTCATTGATAAGTTAAGCGGCTACATATACGTGGCCGACAGGTCCAACCATAGAGTGCAGGTGTACGACCCCTCAGGATCGCACCTGTACGAAATAGTGGACAGAGATTTGCGCAGCCCGAACAGACTATGTATGAGCAGTAGGTACCTCTACGTCACGTGTATAATGGAGCCGCAGCGTAGGGCTAATGTAAGCATATCATCTCACGTTATAAAGTTTGATAAAGTGGATCGAGTGCCTGTCTCCATTCTTAAATTGGAAGAAAAGTTAATACGCATTTGTACTATTGACTCTGGCATTCTATGCACTGACTATGTGAGTCATTATGTGCGTCATTACGATTCTGCACTCAGAGTACTGAATACTAACAAGCTGTCTTCTCCGTATTTCACAAAAGACACTAAGATATACGATATTATTCTTGTCGATAAGGAGTTATACGTCCTATCGCAAGGCTCCAAGTATTCTCTGCAGGTTTTCAGTCCCTGCTGTACCATAATAAGGTGTATCAGCCTCTCCAGCCCTCTCCTGGGGGCATACTACTTCTGTCTAGACAGAGAGAAAGAGACTGTCATCATCAGCGACACCGAGGGAAACGCGGTTAAGATATTTAACAAATCTGGAGAGTGTGTTTGCGTCATTGGGGAGTGGGGCGATATTCCCGGTCGACTCGCTTCTCCTAGAGGCGTCGATATCGATCTACACGGAAATATTGTTGTTTGTGATACCAAAGACAATTTCATTATTCAAAGTTTTTAGAAATGAGTTTGTCACTTGGTTATTCATTGTTGTATCTATTCATTCATTCAATCACACTTTTGCTCATAGCTTTCATTGCTATTTTTGGTCATTGCAACTTCAAATTCCATTTTCTCCTTCCGATAAGTTGAAATCTTTGTTTACGCTGCTCGCATACACAAAGATACCCGTGATTGCGACTTTATGCGATTTCTTACATGATGTAAATCAGCATGTTATAAGGTTCTTTATGATTTCATTTTTAGCACATGTCTGTACAGTTCTATTAATATAAACCTCTAGTTAGTTAATTTTTAAGGTTTGTTGTCTTGTGTTTCAACAATGGCACGCAACTCCTGATTTGTTCAAGTTCAATTCCTGCTAGTCACTCGTGGGAGAGAAGCATGATTTAATAAATACATTAATTAATGCCTGACTAGTTATAACGGAGATCCCGAGCTCGCTCACGAGGCAACTCATGTGATGTAATGCTTGGTGAGTTTTGTGTAGATTTATACTTTATTGCAAGCGAATCATGAGCATTTGTATATACGGTATATATATACTCGTTTTCCACAATGCTTTGTAAAGACCGAATTAATATATTCTTGGTTCTAGAAAGTGCGTTTTAGTAAAACTTAGTTTTAAGATGACACACGAATTAGTGATTAAGCAAGAAGACCCTTTCGAGGTAATAGAATCTAACTTGCAAATAAAAACACAAGAAATTCAGGAAGCATTCAACGACTTCCATAGGATACTCGATGAAAAACAAAAAGCCATCCTAGTAGAGGTAAATGGCCTCTACAATCAACAGCGACAAGAAGTTGAAGTTAAGCGTAGCCAAATCGATGAACTCAATAATTCTAAAAAGATGATATCTGATCCAACCCTCCGGACCGTATTAGATATTATAGACCAACAGATTTATGAATTACAACAAGACATAAATATGACGAAGGAACCATTACTCAACTGGTACATTAATCCGTTACAGACAGCAATTGACAGCATACTAGATATCTCCATGCCAGGCGAACATCCAATAGCAAGGACACTCAGTACTTCCTCCATTGAAATGAAACCTACCACAAGCATGCCTGTGTCTAAGGCTAACTTCAAAGAGATTCGGCGGGGCTACGAGAACACGCAGGTGTTGTCACCTAGTGGCCTCTGCATCGACAGATACACAGACAGAATATTCATAGCAGACAGAGGGAATGATCGTGTGCAAGTTTACAAGAACTCTGGGGAACATATTTTGTTCGTTAAAGACAAAGACTTAGCCAATCCGAATAGAATTGCAATCGACCGTAAGTTCCTGTACATTGCATGTGCTGTGAACCCATATGTCATTGCCTCTACCAGAAAGATAAACTCGCACTTGGCTAAGATTGACAAAGAAGACGGCGAGATTCAGAGTATACTCCCGCTTGAAGGCACTATGCTCCGCATCTGTACCAACCCCGTTATTTCTGCCAGCACGCGGCTCTTCTGCGCTAGTCTCTCCGACAGCAAACTGGTGCAGGGATACGATTCCGCGTTCCGGCTGATCTCATCAACCCTCCTACAGTCCCCCTACTACGACCAGTACACACAAATATACGACATTCGGGTGCATGAACACGAGCTGTTCGCGCTTTATCACAACTCTCGATACCCTCTGCAGGTGTTCGGCGCTGACGGCAAGATCCTCAGGTGTGTGCAGCTGTCGCAGCGACTTGTTAATGCAGATTTCCTGTGCATTGATTCTGTTAGAAATTACATAGTGATCAGTGACGGCGGCTCTAGCCAAGTCAAAGTATTCACATTCAATGGCGAGTGTGTGGCCGTGATTGGGAAGGACGGAGAAATTCCTGCTGAATTTGAGAAGCCCTGGGGAGTGGACATGGACCAGTATGGGAACATTTACATCTGTGACAACAAGAGTAAGTCAGCTGTGCATATGTTTGAAGGTCCTTTTTAATCTCTGCTCTCTAAATCAAATTAATTCCTATAAACTGGTAATTGCAAATTGACAGATGATCACTGCTATTTAACATACTATCTGATTTATGTTTGTAGTAATATATTAAACTAGAATAATTTAATGATCTATCCGTCATAATCTCTATTTAATTTTGTTGATGCCAGTAGAGGAAAATGCTCAACCAAAAGAAGATATATTTCGAAATTTTACTTTTACGTTTAGTGGTAGTACAGTATATTCACGTTTATGAACACCAGGGGGCCGTCGAAATTTGTTCGTATATCCGGAAATTCGCATTAACCGGGGTCACTTGAATGCATTTCTATTAAACCTTGTACGTACTCCTTTACCGATATTTTTTCCTATCCGTGTCCGTATAAACAAGAGTTTACTGTATGTGGGATTCATACAGTTGGTTCGCGTTATAGGATCAAGTTTGCTAATTGATTGCAACAGAACTGTTTTTCGGTGAACAAAGGTATTATCCTGACTAGCTGCAAATATTAACAAAGCTTTTGTTAATAATTGATACCTTGCTTTGTTATGCTAACTGAATAGTGATATTATTTTGAGTTTTCTTACGAAATATAAGTGACAGCTACTACTATGAACCGAGGTCTCTATTGTGTATCCCAACTCAATCGATAATCTGATCTCATGGCTAATATTGCAGTTACGAATTACAGTTTGCGTGCAAGCTCTGGTATGAGCGACCACCTTCCTGACGAAGATATGAGCTCAATCACTTCTGTAGAAAACCTCAACCAACCCAAGAAGAAACAGGACTGGAAACAAACTTACCAGCGAAGGAAGCAGCAACAAACTTGTGGACTCAACATTCCAATAAATAAGCCTTATAAGGAACTTGGGGTTATCGATAATAGAGAGTTTGCAATTGCTACTGAAAAAGATAAGAAATCTGTTTACTTTCAGCAGAAATTTTTCCCCAAGACCAAGCCGCCTCCAGCGCAGCCCAAAGTGAAGCTACGCTCCATTTCATCAGACGCCATTCCAAAGAAGATGCTCGATCTCTATGCAGAGCTCAAAACGGGTTCTCGTAGGATTATGCTAGTCAAGAGTGGCCAGTCTTTGCCAAAGCTCTTGCAAGAAGAGAAAGAGAACTTGGAGCAGTTGAAAGCCGCAGAAGAGGCACCGGAGGAGGGACACAAGTGGCACCCGGGGGACTCCATCATGGAGCTGGACTCTACTCCGCCCACCGCCAAGGAGCAGTGGCGGAAGCAATCTATTGTTATGAACCAGATCTTGTGTCGCGCTTCTTCACACCTCGATTTGAACTACGCAAAGTCTCGGAGCCTGGAGCCGCTGCTTGAGGACTCCAGGAGTTCTCAGGGTAACTCGGAAACCTCTCTCTTCCTCTCGCCCACTCAGCCGAGCGAGTTCGGCCTCCCGGTCACTTTAGAGTTCCAGAACCAAGTCTCTATTGCTGAGAGCAAAGCTGTTTCTTTCAAACAGACCACTCCGAAGCACTCGGAAGACATGTCGCTCAACTACAAGTTCCTAGCTGTGCTCGAGTGGCTGCTGGAGTGCACCATGATGCGAGAACCGGCGTTCGCGCCCTCTCTCTACGACTACCTCAAACTTCCGCATAGAAAGCTCTCCTACGAGAAGTGCGTTATAAACTCTAAAAATAAATACCGCATCAACAGACTGTGGCAGCAGACTCTCGATGACCCGATTGAGCTCTCTCCCGACTCTCGTCCCAACAGCAACACCTCTCTGTCTCCTCCTTCCATCTCTGTAGCCAAGTCCAGTCTCCCCAGAGGCGGTAGGGTTAAGAACCAGACTAAAGTTCCTAAGAGGAAGAGAACTGTCACGAGCGAGAAGAACAGTTTAAACTCAGAGTACAGTACCCACTCAGGTTACTCGCAGACTCGTTTGGACCCAGAGGAGCTGGAGGACTTCCTTGAGCTCCTGGAGGCCCCGCCCTCCCAGATCCGAGTATCCGGAGCCCTCTTCAGAACCGAGCCCATAAAGGTGCCCAGTCTCATGCACGGGCCAGAACTGGACGTGGAGGATTACAGAAACACTTTCGCTGAGGGGACTGTGCAGAAATCGCTAGTAATTCACGAGCAGCTGGCCGCCATGGAGCGGGCGCGGCTCGCGTCTTGCGAGCAGAAGTTCGAAGCGTTGCGCGGCACCTGCAAGCTCTGGGATCAGATCCAGACCATGAGGAAGGCGGTGGTAGCCGAAACCGCTTCTTCTGCCAGGAGGAAACTTCTCATGAACTACCACTGGTACGAAGACCTAAGCGAGATAATTCCACCCGACACCCGATACGACAGATACTGTCTCGAGCTGTTGGACAACCTCAAGGTGCTATCCGACGCATGTTGTTACCTCGGTCCCTCCGTCATGTCGAGGTACAGACTGGTAAAGGTGCTGAGTACCCTCACGCCCTCAGATCTAGACTATCCGGAGGTCGAGATGGCACTCAGCTTTGTTGTGAATAAAATAATTTACATTGCGAGTGAGGACTTTGCTAATTGGAAAACGCAACACAGAACAACGCATGCGAATAAATTGAAATGAATTCCATGTTCTTTGTAATTTCGATTTTATACTTTTTACTAGGATTGTGTACTATTCTGCAATACTCTGTCTGCTCTATACACGTTATATTAATTTGTCAAATATTGTATCTCTTGGAGAACACTTTGTTTAGCTATCTTAACAAATAGATTACTTTATCAAAAGTGTGATCATTCTTAAGAAGATCAGTATGGAATTCATGGTAGGTATATAAATAAGTAGATATAAATACTGCGCCCAAAATATTAATCCAGCTGATCCCTATTTGATAAAACTACTTATATCAGATGCTTTGAAGAGACCACAGTCCTACAGAATACACCATCGCTAATCCGAACGGGAGACCCAAAATATATTTATTATAAAAACGGATACCGACAATTCGTACCTAATAAAAGTGATAATAAAATTGGGGGAAAAATATTAAATATATCTATAACTAACAAATAAGTTTCAGACAAGTATTTTCGTAGTACACTAGATGTTTTGTTCGGATTAAAAAGGTTTGAATGACTTTGGTTCGGATTATCGAGTTTCTCATTTAATTGATGCCTTTTGAAATGTATTATTACTTCACTAATCGGAACAGAAAATTTTGAATGAGAACACCGCTGTTCGGATTAGCGAGGCTCTTATTAGATTACACCTAGCATACCACCTGCATTACACTTATAACGGAATTTAAATTGGTACAGTATGTGTCTTATAATTCTCTTAATTATGAATTTACATTATTCAAAAATAGTATAGAACAACCAACGCTTCTTTCCAACGCTAATTAATTCAACCACACAAGCTGACCCTCTAAGAGAGAAAATAGTTAATTTAAAATTGTCATCATACTACAGCATCTGCAATATCTGGATAGTAATGCTCTAAAGGGGTCCCTACACATTTAATATTTAGTCTAGTGTTAGGACGTTATACCATAATTACAAAGTCCCACAAGATTACCATTCTACTCTTTTCCCTTATTAAGTGCTGGGATTAGTATTTATAATATGCTTAGTTATGCACTACGTTTACAAACAGACCGCCAACTCGATTGCTCAATTTAGCAGCGTGGGATCTGTTGTTAATTTACTTCTTAACGAGACTGTCTTACTGTTATATTTAAATTTGTTCGTTTTCAGAGTGTCTCGTTGCACACTATGAGGGTTCGATGACTTCATTTTTGTTTATTCAGACACAATTTGACAAGTTTATATGGAATCACTTATCACTTTTGTAACAACATAATTCGGGAAATATTGAAACCATTCTAAGTTTCAATGTTAATTATTCTCACTTGTTAATATCTTAATTAACGTATTCTGACGAAACCTTTGAGCAGTTGAAAATGGGTTAGTTATGTGCTGTAAAATATTATCAGGACTTCCTGCTCATTTCGCATCAACATCATTTAATTTATTCTAAGTTTGAGTTCACGACAGTCACAGAATTTATTGACTTCACTGGATTAATCATTTATTAAATCAATGATCTAAACAAATAAGAATGTATTATTCACTTTAACGAAGCCAATACCACCCTTGATACCAATTAATCTAAATATATTATAAATATACCCACTCTTGCTTACGATTGCACTCCTAGACAAGTTTTTAAAACATTTTAGTGCTCTTTATTAATTCAGTCTGCTTAGGAGAGCATTGGAGTTAGTTTCCCCCTTTGCTCATCCCTCCTATTATATTACTACATAGTAATAAGATTCTTAGAGCAAGTTATCAATTTGAGCGGACATTTATCAGTATTATTTACGATTTTAATTTTGAGGCCTTTTCGATATTTGGTATCTTAAGTTAGGGTAGTTTTTGCCGTCTTTAGGACTATCAAGTAGCTAGGCTTGCGGATAATTTAAATTGCTGTATGGCAACAAAGTTGCCATTAAAATTGGTTGTTATCCTCGGCTCCACTGGAACTGGGAAAACCGATCTATCTCTACGGATTGCCCAGAAATTCAATGGGGAAATAATTAATGCTGATTCAATGCAAATATACAAGAACCTCGACATTCTTACAAATAAACCTACCCAAGTAGAGTTGTCATCATGCACACATCATCTATTCAATGCTTTGAATCCCAACGAGCACTGTAATGCGTTTCAATACCAACAAATGGCCTTACCCATCATACAACAAGTTCAATCTAATGGGAAACTTCCGATTTTGGTTGGGGGGACTCACTGCTACATCGAATCTGTCTTATTTCATTACCTAATACCCAAAACCCCTAATTCATCAGATGACCCTAATCCAATGATTGCCGGCTGTCCAGATCTTTCTAAGCTGGAGGAAGAAGAACCAAAGAAGGTCCACTCTCTCCTCAAACAAATCGATCCAGTGAGTGCGAGTTTAACTCACCCTAATGATTTGAGGAAAACCATCCGTGCGATAGAGATATACTATGCGAGTGGGAAGCGTTTGAGTGAGCACATATCGGAGCAGAAACAAGAACCCGGGATCGATTCCCCCACTGGCCCTCTCCGATTCGCGGACCCGTGTATCATCCTGCTGGACTGCGAGAGAGCCGCACTGTACGAGCGTATAGATAGGAGGGTGGATATAATGATTGAAAGGGGACTCATTGACGAGGTTAAGCAGTTCTATACCAATGAGTATCTGAGTTTCCCGGAGGGTATGAGGTCCAAGGGACTGCTGCAATCTATTGGGTTTAAGGAGTGGTTACCTTATCTACAAGAGTGGCATAAGAATGGTGACGTCACTCCTGAGCTAATCAACGCTTGTATTCAAAAGTTAAAAAAGCAAACTCGAAACTACGCTCGCACTCAGCTGGCCTGGGTACGGAACAGGTACATCATAAAGCATGGGGAGCGAGGAATTTCGCGTTTCTACAAACTGGACACCACAGACCAGACTCAATGGGAAAATAATGTGGGTAGGCTATCAGACGATGTTATTTCAGCTTATTTGAGGGATGAACTGCCAAAAGAGGTCACCCCTATCATACAGACTTCTCCAATTAGTAATAACAAATCATACAATTTCTGTGACAGATGTCAAATCGTTTTGATTGGTGATGTATTATTAAGCTCACATTTGAAGTCTCGAAAACATTATAAGAGAGGTGTTAAACTGAAACGATTGCAAAAGCTTCTCAAAAATCATGAAATTCAGAAATCATCCATTGAATCATTAGAAAAGGAAGAAAATATAATACAAGAAAACGAGGAAGAAATTCTTTGTGACTTGAAAAATTTATTCTGAAACTAACAAGGAATATAGTAGATATTTTAATCAAGAACCTATTTTAAACCCATTCGTTTATAATATAGGTACATTATGCTCGATGGGTTTATTGTATTTTCATTTTCATTTTGATGACGTACTATACTAAAGGTAAGTTAGTCTTCCCTAATAATAGCTATTTATTAAGATATTCAGTCTATTGAGTGTAGTTATTTATTAACTAACTAGTCTTGCCAATTCCACTATAAAAGCACTTCTAAGCAGATAACTCAATGATTCGTTTAATATATATACAATTGCCAACCTGGGTATCCTAGTGATGATTTATTGTTGAGAAACCTCTGCATTTTATCCTAATAGATCAGGTTTGAGTCATTTGCACAGCTTTTTTACGTAACAAAATTGTAGGCTTATTTTGGTCTCAACAAGTAAATTTGAACCTTTTTTGTTATCTACACACAAAACTTTGCCTATTTATAGTTCATCCTATTCTCATTTAATTTAATTTGAATTGTTACAATAATTGTATGGTTGTTTATAGCTCTTCTTGAAGCGAATTTCTTACAATATTATACTTTTCGTGTGTATAAAATCTACATTTATTATAATTGACTAGAAATGGGAAGACTTGGGAAGTTTCAGGAATATCTCCCAGATCAGTGCCACAGACGCTACTGCTGCGCTCACTGCAGAGCGCACCTCGCAGATCATGATGATCTCATTTCTAAATCATTCCAAGGCAGCCAGGGCAAGGCCTACTTATTCAACGAAGTTTGTAATATTACAATAGGCGATCCTGAGGAGAGATTACTGTTGACAGGATTACACTCAATTGCAGATATAATTTGTATATCTTGCAATGAAGTGTTGGGATGGAAATACGAAACAGCTTACGAGACAAGTCAAAAATACAAAGAGGGTAAGTTTATTATAGAATTGGTTCACATGATCAAAGAAAACGGATGGTGCAAATGAAATAATTTCATTTCTTTTCACGGCAACTTTCACCTTGAAATCTCCCCACCGTCGCCTTCCTGCTTTTCGAATATACTCTTTTAATAACTTTCAGATACAATACGATAATTAAATCTCCGATATACTCACGCTCATCAACTCCTGTACATAATTCAATATTTCTTAACCACTTCATCCTCGCAAATCAGTTATTTTTGTGATTTATTTTAGAGCTTCATGCTATTTGTATGTTTTGTGTTTGGACTTTGCTTTTGAAAAGTAATTTGTTAATAATTCCCTCTAATTGTTCATTCATTCTGTTCTATCATCCTCATTTATTTTATTTCTCCGTTGATGTCATGATTCGTTTCATACAAGAATTATTAAACTTTATTCTGTCTCATTTAACATATTATTTTGTCTATTAATGAACACGCGTTTTCTGGCTCTAACCTTCCACAAATATGAGCTGTAGTGGGTAGACAATTATGTATATTGCAAGTCTATCATTAGATTTTGCTTGGTTAATTATAACGCCAAAATTCTGGTTTATTCAATCTTTTTCCCACAATAATTATTATTTTTCACAGTAATTTATTTTTCACAGTGATCTCTTTATTCATAATTACATTACCCGTTGGTTATTCGCTCAAGTGAATGCTCACTCGTGCCTGATGGAAGCCGTTAATTCCATACCTTAAACTTTTTGAGTGCAAATGGCTTTATAATTACTAGCACGGCTTCTTCAGTAATTAGAGCTTTGCTAATTTTATTGTAAGTTTCAAGGTCAACTGATTGTTAGACTTTGATCGACGTGCTTAATTCTAGCAAACTATGGTCTAAAAGTATGATCTTTGTTTACCACTTTTTCAGTATTTTCATTAATAATTACTATGTCTTTATATTTTTAAGATTAATGAGAAATTTTTTGATTGCTTCTATTAATGATTTACTTTAGTAGTTTGTTTGTTTTTCGACCTTTAGACACAGTTTGTTAGATAGCTCAGCGGCGCCTAAAATACAATCAATGAATTAATATTAATAATTATCATTAACTTAATAATCTTACAGTATTACAACTACTCTAATACACTAATAAGCGAACTGTATATTTGCATACATTCAGTGCACATTACTGGTATGTGGCGGGCTAATGCATTTGCTGTCATCCAGTAACACAGTCTTGTTGGGGTTTAAAATGCAGTTAGGATCTAACGTCCGCTTCAGCTGTCGCATTATTTCCACGCTTTGTCTCCGCTTCGAGAAATGTATATACTTGGCTTTGTCGTATCCGAGGCCGTGCTCGGCGCTCACGCTCCCTCCCTTCGCCGCTGTCCACTCGAACACGAACGGCTCTAGTCTCTCCTTCAGCTCTTGGCTATACTCCGGGTTGTACACATTCAGGTGTAGGTTGGAGTCGCCCAGGTGTCCGTACGATACGGTGTGAGCTGCCAGCCCTCTGCAGCGCTCCCTGGTATCCTCTACCAGCTGGTAGAGGTGCCGCAGTGGGAGGGAGAGGTCGTATTTATAGATGCACCCCACCCGGACCCCCGCCTCCACCTGCCGCTCCCTCAGCCCCCAAATATGCGCAGCCTGCTTTGAGTCCTCCGCGACCGCCCCGTCCACCACCAGAGCCTGGCCGTACGCCTCTTCCAGGAACCCGTCTATCTTCTGCCGGTCGTGTTCGTGGTTGGAGCCCGAGGTCTCGATGAAGAAGAAGAACCGCGACTGAGTTATCGGGCAGCGCAGCGACATGTATCTCTCCATAACCAGCATCGCCTCTTGGTCGATGAACTCCAGAGCTGATACTATCTCGCCCAGCCGCGATTTCGCGAGTGAGAGCGCCTGCAAGAGCTCTCCATAGCTACCACAGGAGAACATGGCTACGTTCGTATAGGCGGGTTTAATCGGAGCCAGCAAGGCGACCTTAGTGACAACCCCTAGCGTCCCCTCGGAGCCTATGAACAGCTGTTTGATATCGTACCCGGTGTTGTCTTTGCGGAGACTGGACATACAGTCCACTGTGGACCCGTCAGCCAGCACTGCCTCTATGCCCAACACATTCCCGCGAAGGGAGCCGTATCTTATCAGCCGCAGTCCCCCCGCGTTAGTCGACACGTTCCCGCCGATCTGGCAGGAACCCTTAGCGCCTAGGTCCAGTGGCACGCAATGGCCCTTACTCTCCAAATATCGGTCCAAAGTCTCCAGCACACAGCCTGCTTCGCAGGTCAATACCCCTAAGCTTGGATCGAATCCGATTATTTTATTCATTCTCGATAGAGATAGAATAACCTCGTTCGGGTGTATCGGGACCCCGCCCCCCACCAGTCCCGTGTTCCCCCCCTGGGGCACAACCGCGATCCGCTCCTTGTTGCAGTGCGAGAGGATCCGGGACACCTGCGCAGTGGAGTCCGGTCTGAGAACGAGTTTGCTCTCGGCATTGCACCGCCGCATCCAATCAGTGTTGTAAGCCAGCAGATCGTCTCTGTCTGTCACGATGTTCCCTTCTACGATACTGCTAAGCGAATCCAAGTCATGCTTCGTTAGTTCCTTGTAGAGCGAGGGAGAGTATGTTGAATGTTTCACACTTCGAATCTGTGCATTAATCAATCCAATACTGAGCCTTGCGCTACGTGTATAAGCCATCTTTATAGTCCAGAATACGTAGATTCTACTCGATTTATTACAGGGTTCTATAAATCTCTGTATTATGGTATTTTAACTAAGTACCAAAAGGTCATCATTATATGCTTTGTAAGCGGAAATATCTGTTTATACTATCATGAGTAGACTAAATATATTGGCATTTCATACTAATACGGTATACTAGATAAGGGTAAGCTTGGCATGACTGTGATAGATCCGAACTTGCACCTGGACCCCAGTGCCACTCTGCACAACCCGCTGCTCTCCAAAGCAGAACTGGGTCGGCCCCGTCTGCGGTTCTTCACGCTCCCCCCCGAGGGGTTCACGTATGGCCGCAGGAACTTTTCGCAGGACGGGGGGGCGCGGGAGGCTATGCATTGGTCCGAGTCTGTGAGCCGAGTCGAGTCCAGCACCTCCCCCCTCCCCAAGGACTTCATAGCCATGAACCGCGAGTCCCTGGCCGCGGGATTCACCACCGCCTCGGGCCAGAGCGACTTCCGGGTCCTACACGACATCCGGCAGCGCGAGAAGGGCGGCAGGTCCCGCTGTCGCTCCGATATTCCCAAGTCCGCCCCGCCGGACATGGCCTACGGCATCAGCACGCGGCCCTCCACGCCCATCAACGAGCTGCTCGAGAACAAGTACCAGGAGCGGTGGATGCAAGAACGCAAGCGGAGTCTGCTGGAGGAATTCGCGAGGCAAGGAGAGGAGCGCAGGGCTCTGCATAAAGTGAACCATACTAAGACCTCTCTTTTGCGGAAGATAACACCTACAGTCGAGTGCTACACATTCTGGCAAATGCCGCGATTCCAGAAAACTCCATCCAAAGTAGCTTCCTTCCGCAACTGCAATTCTAAAGAGAAATCCTTCAAGGCGCACCGAGACGAAGCTCCGAAGAGGAAAGGGATTTTCGGGCAAGGAATCTACAAAGCTTACTGAACTATTAATTTTTAATATATCTCAACATGGCAACCAGATTTCCTTTGGTATGCACACTTATTTATTTCTTCTGATTACTCCATTACCTTGTAAGTTATAGTATATTACCTAATTTCAAACATTATTTTGTATACGTATATGATGGAATATCCGGAAATGCAGAAAACACCTTACAATTACAGTACTTGCATATCGTACAAGTAGTTCTATAGACTAGAATGGCTGAAGAAGAACAAGTGCGTAGGGGGGACCCTGACAATCAGTTGACTGCTCACAGGGTGGTCATAATGAGCGAGTCTATAATGGACACACTCAAGATACTCAACTACGAATCTGACTTCTGCTACCCGAACACCTTCCTTCCCTTCCCGAGACACTACTTCGCGTTCTCTCTCAACCCCGGCGAGCAGTTCCACGCCTTCTCCTGTCTCTGCGCTTTCCTATTCGCGCTCTCGGGCCTGCGGTTCGACATGCCGCAGGAGTACGACGACCCTAACAGCACGGTGGCTGGCATAGCGGAGGGCCTGCGGAAACTGGGACTGCCGGTGGACTTTGCGCCCGGGAAGCTCAAGCCGGGGTTCGGCGAGCTCGTCTGTCAGGTGCTCACCGACCTCTGCGCGGCGGCCCTAAGCAAGAGCCGCTTCTGCTACAAGAAGCCAGTCATCCCCAAGAACAAGACCGAGGAGGAGGTGATAGAGGAGGACGACTCAGAGGTCCAGATAGACAAGGTACCCCTGTACCCCTGCTCTCTCTTACTAGCTGTTAGCTAACATCCCTGTGTCAGGTGGAAGAGGCCATCGTGGAGGAGAAGGACTCTGACGAAGAGGGCTTCTTGCAGCTGAACCCTCTGGCCAGTGACCCCCTCTCCCTGGATACGGGGGGAATGTCTCAGCCGACTAAGCCTCTGTTCGACCCCAACGACTGGCAGCTGGAGGTGGAGCGCGCCATCCCTGGTCTCAAGGTGCAGCTGGCCAGCTCTTCCAAGGACTGGAGATCTCGTCTGGACCAAATGCTGCAGTACAGGGATGCTATGACCTCAGTGCAGAGTCAGTCATATGCGTACAGTAGACTCCTTAATGCGGTGTTCGTACTAACGAGTCTACTGTACATTCACATACAAATACACTGGTCTATACAGTGTTCGTATTAACGAGAGTCTACTTGTACATTCACATACAAATACACTGGTCTATACAGTGTTCGTATTAACGAGAGTCTACTTGTACATTCACATACAAATACACTGGTCTATACAGTGTTCGTATTAACGAGAGTCTACTGTACACGCACATACAAATACACTGGTCTATACAGTGTTCGTATTAACGAGAGTCTACTGTACACGCATATACGAATACACTGGTCTATACAGTGTTCGTATTAACGAGAGTCTACTGTACACTCACATACGAATACACTGGTCTATACAAACCCTGTGTAGGCAGTTCCAAGGGGAGACTGGAAGACCTGCACCAGGAGCTGGCCTCCACTCTGGACAAGGTAGCGACGAGAGAGAAGTACATGAATATCCAGCTGGACACCACTCTCAAGAGCTTTCGCGTTTCGAGAGAGAGACACTCCGAGGCCCGACAGAAGTACGAGGTAGGGATGCAGAGGGTTAACGAGTTGACTCAGACACTCAACAGCATCACTGATGAGCTCGAAGGTGTCAAAATGCGCATGGACGAGCACGGGACCAACATGACAGACGCGACACCTGTGGTTCGTCTCAAGCATTCTCTCCAGCGCATCAAGACGGAGAACACGCAGATGGATCTGAGAATAGGAGTTCTGCAGCACCTGCTCACGGCCTCCAAACTGAAGGAGAAGTCTCTCCTGCAGGAGGCGACACCTGACGGACCAGGGATACCCGCGTATGACCTGGCATACTGACGGTAACCCTATCACTAACGTATTTACTATATGTAAGGTTACTCTATTTGTGGGGCAATTGAATTGTCGTGATATGTCATGCTTTATTTGGAGATATGGATTATGGGTATTGTATAACTCATGGTCATGGGATATGCTGTAGACATCATAAGCTGCTTTGTAATCCTTTGTTAGAAACACTTGTAAAGTGCAATATATTATTACTGGGAATTGCTAATGAAACAAATGGATATGCATTCTCTCGAGTTTGTGTTAATTTCTTGATAATTTAACTCCATTATTATTACTTGTATACCATTTCCGAGACTAGATTTATATTACAATGGCGAAACATCATCCAGATTTGATATTCTGTCGTAAGCAACCTGGAGTCGCCATAGGAAGATTATGCGAAAAATGTGATGGAAAGTGCGTAATTTGTGATAGTTACGTGCGTCCGTGCACTCTAGTGCGAATATGCGACGAATGCAACTATGGCTCCTATCAGGGTCGATGCACCATCTGTGGCGGCCCGGGGGTTTCCGACGCGTATTATTGCAAGGAATGCACTACGATGGAGAAAGATAGAGATGGGTGTCCTAAAATAGTTAATTTGGGGAGTTCTAAAACCGATTTGTTTTATGAAAGAAAGAAATACGGATTTAAGAAAAGATAATTCATTGCATTCCTATCGGCTCAATAATTCTGTAAACCTAAAGTTTAATTTATATTACGTTTATGAATTTAGAATTATAATTTATTCTACATAGTACAAACCGAATTAACCAGAATTTCAAATCTCGAGATATTCCAATAATACATAATTACTGTTGCCTTTATATTTAATACATAACTATAGTAGGCTATGACTTAACATAGCTTATTGATTAACATGCATTACTATTGCCTTATCTAGCTGCGCTGCCGGATGCAGGTGGTTACACCTGGTTAACATGAAGTATATTATTTTCACTATTTGGCTAGCCCTCCCTTTCTCCCTGTGTGCAGTCCCACTCAGATCCTCCTGCAGTCTCTATCCCGACGCGCCTCACATACAGTGCCTAACTGCCAGTAACGTAGCATCTCACGTGGGCAACAGCCCCACCCTCTGGCTAGTCGAGTTCTACTCCTCCTCATGCGGTCACTGCATTTCCTTTGCGCCCAGGTATCTACAGCTTTCTAACCTTGTCAAGAACTGGAGCAAGTTCTTGCGACTCGCAGTGCTCGACTGCGCGCCTTCTATAAACAGAGCCACTTGTCAGGAGTTCAAGGTACACGCCTTCCCTTCATTCAAATCTATTCCCCCCTGGTCAGATGTCATCGGAGAGAAGGTCCCTCTCTCCCGCAGAGACATCCCCTCTCTGATTAGCCTCCTGGTCGACTTGGTTATCGAGAACAAGCACAAGTACTCCGATGAGATTGGTGGGTACCTTCAACAGCTGGAGCCCCTGTACTGCGACACTGAGTTAGACTCTGTGTTTGAGTCCAGCAGAAATGTGTGCATACTGCTAATTGTAGAGCAGACTGGGTCTTACGTTGGGAAGCAGATTATGTTGGATGTAGCTGACCAGTTAATGTACAGAAATGATCTCAAGGTTGCTCTACTATCCATGTTCTATACGCTGTATTATCCTATTACATCCTAGGTAAGACGACTGATTACATCGGAACTGAGCGACTGCCCACTGCTCCCTACTCCGCCCGAGAGCGACCAGATTCCACAGCTGATATTCTTCAGAGAATCCACACCGACGCTACAGTACCACTCCAATCTCGCTGACGTCAGAGCTCACTACGCGTCTATAATAACTAATCTAATGACGTCATCAGAGTCGGTCTCTGCACTGACAGACTTGCAGCTGGAGAATGCTATGCTTGTCCAGGCGAGCGACGCTTCGTTAGGGTTAGCAGTCAGCAACGGAGATCAGAGATTTGAGTCAGGCGAAGTTCTTTTCAATCGCGTCCGACACGGCTTCACGACCTCTGACGTCATTAACTCCGTGAGCTACAGTTTGCGCAGCGAGGTTTCCCTCAAAGAGACGATCGCCGGAGAGGATATCTCCGCGCTGCTGAGCTACCTGCAGCTGCTGGACCACATACTGCCCCAGGTACACATGAATGGCCGTAGTCTTGTATAAATACTACACGTACTAAGAGTCTAATACAGTGGATGCCGGTTATAAGCACATCGTCGGGAACTGCACTTAATGTGCTTATAACCGGCATGTGCTTATAACCGACATAATTATACAGGGTATATGGCAACCGTTTTCCAACATAGTGTGCTTATATCCGATATGTTCTTATAACCGGTGTGCTTATATCCGACATCTACTGTACTACTCGAATAATGCAAGAGATAATTAGTTGTTGTTACATATTTCTATTCTATTTGGTACTATTTGCTTATGAGATTTGCTCTAATCTGTGTATATCTATAGTTGCACCCCAAGACTGCCTCGCTCCTGTCGCCCCTCATCAAGGCGCTCGCTGGGTTCAGGAGCTCCCCCAACCACGTGGTCTCGCACTCCCTCTCGGGGAGAGAGTGGGACCTGCTGGTTACCGAGAAGCTGGACAAGTCCGTGTTCCCCATAAACCCGAGATGGGTGGGGTGTCGGGGGTCCAAGCCCTACCTGAGGGGGTACACCTGCGGCATGTGGGTCTTGTTCCACCTCTCTCTCACGCGGGCCGAGCTGGAGGCAGGCGAGAGAGAGAGTCTGAGAGCCGTGGAGGTAGCAGTCGTGATTAGGGACTACGTAGCGAGGTTCTTCTCGTGTGCGGAGTGCAAGCTACACTTCGGGAAAATGTCAAGTCGCTTGGAGCAGCTGTTAGAGACCGACAAAGACGCAGTTATTTGGTTCTGGATAGCTCACAATAAGGTACACTAGTTGTTTGGTTCTGGATAGCTCACAATAAGGTACTCTAGTTATTTGGTTCTGGATAGCTCACAATAAGGTACTCTAGTTATTTGGTTCTGGATAGCTCACAATAAGGTACTCTAGTTGTTTGGTTCTGGATAGCTCACAATAAGGTACACTAGTTGTTTGGTTCTGGATAGCTCACAATAAGGTACACTAGTTATTTGGTTCTGGATAGCTCACAATAAGGTACACTAGTTATTTGGTTCTGGATAGCTCACAATAAGGTACACTAGTTATTTGGTTCTGGATAGCTCACAATAAGGTACACTAGTTATTTGGTTCTGGATAGCTCACAATAAGGTACACTAGTTATTTGGTTCTGGATAGCTCACAATAAGGTACTCTAGTTATTTGGTTCTGGATAGCTCACAATAAGGTACACTAGTTATTTGGTTCTGGATAGCTCACAATAAGGTACACTAGTTGTTTGGTTCTGGATAGCTCACAATAAGGTACACTAGTTATTTGGTTCTGGATAGCTCACAATAAGGTACACTAGTTATTTGGTTCTGGATAGCTCACAATAAGGTACACTAGTTATTTGGTTCTGGATAGCTCACAATAAGGTACACTAGTTATTTGGTTCTGGATAGCTCACAATAAGGTACACTAGTTGTTTGGTTGTTTGGTTTCCTCTTAATTAATTTCTTATTCATTATTATTATTATTATTGAAATTCTGTGGGTAAATTAAATGCTTTTGTAATTTTAAGACAAACATAAGTTTTAACCCTGGCTGTACGCCCCTATACGCCCTGAAGGGAGGCGGATTAATCAGTGTAATAACAAACGTGCAAACTATGTGCTGACATACAAATTATTGCTTATGTAGGAGTGCTTATATGGTGCAAACATTTGGATTAATTAATGTGTTTTTCTTTAAACTGCTTTACCTACAATAATTATACAATTTCTTGAAGTGTTGCATTCCATTGGTAAGCATTTGGAATTTTGAGTGCTTTAACTAATATTTAATTAATTAATTAAATGCCTTTAATGCCCCTGATTAATAGACTCAAGGTTGAAACCGCTCGAACCGAATATCAGTATTCATGAATAGTTGCCCTACCGAATACGAATACTGATATCAGGTTGGCAACCAAATATCAACTATTCGGAAAATAATATTCGGTTCAACCATATATATCAGTATTCGGTTTCAACCTGATTAATTTAATTTAATACGCATTATTACTGCAGATTAACGACCGGTTGCAGAACGACCCCAGCACTGACGTCACAGCCCCCAAGGTGCAGTTCCCGCCCCCGGACCTGTGTCCCGGATGCAGATTCTCGGCGCCCATCCTACACCAGTCTCCGGAGGTATTCTCGCTAAACGGCGTCACCTGGAACATTACGGAGGTACACACATTCTTGCTGACCTACTACAACAGACACAGAGAGAGGAACAAAGGGAAGAAATACGATTTCAGAGATCATCTCGTACCCTTGTGTTATCTTGTTTACGCTCTTGTTTGTTTGCTGTTTATTCTCTTCGTTCGTAAGATATGCCATCGGAAACAGAAGATAATGGGGAGATTTAAACAGTTTTGATGTGTGTAAGTATTTGTTGTGTTTATTTAAAGATTATATATATTCATTTCCTATTTAAATATGATTAGTTCTTTCTCAATCCATTCAAACTATTTTAACTTGTGTCTTTAACAAATAGCTTTATACACAAGTTTATACATGTAATTATGGCGACATCACCTGTAACATTTTTCTCGACTGAGCCTCCTCCTGTTAACCTTGCTGTCTCTCTCGCTAACTCGACTCAGTTTATACTCGCACACTCCCAAACACGCCGTGTCTGCTTGGTTAGCTCGGGGGGGACCACAGCCCCCCTGGAGCGGAACACGGTTCGGTTCATTGATAACTTTAGCACGGGCACGAGAGGCGCCGCTTCGACAGAGCATTTCTTAGAACAGGGCTACGCTGTCATATTCCTAACGCGGAAATCCTGTCTGCGGCCTTTCTCGCGGCACTTCCCACCTCAGGAGACCCTGGACAGATTAGCAGAGAGCCGAGTTAGTATTGAGTCGGGACTGCACTCTGTCATAGAGCAATACAGACGAGTGAGTACACTGATGCATTCGTTGTTAGTTGGTGTTTATTTCTCTTATAAGGCTTGTTACAGGTGAGAGAACTCCAGCTGCTGCTGACTGTGGAGTTCACTTCTGTCTCGGACTACCTCTTCCTACTTCGCGGCATTTCGCTGGTCCTCTCGCAGTGCGAAAAGCGCGCTGTCTTCTATCTGGCTGCTGCTGTCTCTGACTTCTTCGTTCCGGCCGCGGATCTGTCGGAGCACAAGATCCAGTCCGGGGGGACCGGCGGGCTCGTTCTTAGCCTCTCTCCTACCCCGAAGGTCGTACCGCTCCTCTCAAGGGAGTGGGCTCCCCTCGCGCTTATTGTCACCTTCAAACTGGAGACTGACGCTTCTCTGATAATAGCGAAAGCCAAGAAAGCTTTCTCAGAGACAGGCCCTAATCACCGCGTGGTGATAGCTAACCTGCTCGGCGAGGCCAGACACAGAGTCACGCTGGTTCTCTCGCAGGACCCAGGCGCCAGGGAGATTGTCAGCCCCGCGGACAGCCGTGTTTCTGTTGAAGAACTGATAATGACAGAGCTAGCTAAGATACATAGCGAGTATATTGCTGAACCGCCCTCTATTAGCCACTGATTCAATCTTCCTTAGTTGTATCGTGTCATGTCCTGGGAGTGGGAATAATTATCATTACATTTCCAGTAATTGTCCAATTTTAGCTGTGGTCTCGTATGATAAAGACTCAAGGATTTTGGATAGTTCTATGATTATAGCATTTATTGTGATACAAGATATCTCAAGTTTCCCTTGGATAATGTAGGAAGTATAATTCTCACATTTCCAGTAGTTATTCAGAGCTGTGCCCTATGGTAACTACTCTTTCAAGTACTTTGATTACTAACCACTTATAATTATAGCATTACTGTCTTACAACATATTTTAATGTTTTCCTTTATGCCATGCCCATCGGGAAATATGTTTCTAACAGTTCCAGTAATTATTCAATTAGAGATGTGCCCTTATGGTAGCTACTCTCGCAAGCATTTTGAATACTACTATCCAGATCTCTAATTATAGCATTTATTTTGTTACAACATATTTAATGTTTCCTATTTGGATAGTCGATACTTAAGTTTCTATAGAATTAATTAAGATGTTAGTATATTTCAGGAATGCGCCTCCTAGCTATATTATATGTAGCATTAACTCTCCTCCCTCAAACTAACTGTATTAACTTCCACCTGACACCTGGGGTAAAGAAATGCCTTCAGGAGGAAGTACACAAGAATGACATTGTATCGGGTGAATACCACGTATACCAAGAGTTCGTAGAGATCCCTGTTAAGGTCATGGTGACTGATTACAGAGAACAAACGCTGTACAAAAAGGACGATGCAACCGAAGGCAAGTTTGGATTTACAATCGATTATTCGGGGCCTTACACTGTTTGCTTCCACACACTCCCTGCGCCTTCAAATTCCCAAATAAATACACTACGGGTAAGTAGGAATAAATTAGATTTATATTTAATTGAAGCTGGAATTAATACAATTTGTAGGTTGAGTTGAAGCTGATGCATGGAGTTGACTCTAAAAACTACGAAGATACAATTGAAACTGAGCAACTCAAGCCTCTCGAGGCTCAGCTGAGAAGACTAGAGGATTTGTCAAACGAAATTGTGCAAGATTTCGCGTATATGCGAAAGCGCGAGGAAGAAATGCGCGACACAAACGAATCCACCAACTCTCGTGTTCTCTACTTTAGCATATTTTCTATGGTTTGTCTGCTTAGTTTGGCAGTTTGGCAGCTGTTCTATTTGAGGAGATACTTCAAAGCTAAGAAATTAATAGAATAGAGCTACGGTGCGGGTGTACCATATTTTCATAGCTTACTGAAGTAGGAAATCAAACTGTAATTTATACATTGCTTCATTAGTATAGGTAATGTAACAAATATTATCTCTCTTTCACATGTGCTGAATAGCAAAGAAATAATAGTGATTTTCTATTTCTTGACTATTATTAGTATCTTAGCATGTAATCTATTTAGCACTGCTAGATAGCAACTATTGTTCTACTGATAATATGAATTCTAAACTGACACTCTGTTGATGCTCTCACGTTCTCTTGGGTACAGAATCTCATGAAGCGCTCATTCCTATTCTGTACTGTCCCAGTTAGCTTTGTCATCCTGCCCGGAATAGGATTGTTGTTGTTTACGAGCGGATTCTTTCTAACAAGACTGGGAATCGAGGAAAAGAGTGGAACTACCATATCTATCTCCCCCACAGATCCCAAAGGAGGAGTTCTAACATTCGATGAATTCGCGCGTTACAACCGCGTAGTAATTCTCCTGATTGACGCGTTGAGATACGATTTTGTTAAACGTGTCACCAGTGACGAAGCAGAAATCAGACCTTATCACAATCACATGAACACCATAACTCATCTGATTGAGAGCTCACCGAGCCATGCTAAACTGTACAAGTAGGTTCAAGGTCTAATTATATGCAAAATAATATATCCTACTCAGTTATTTATAATCTAATTAGTTGTAATTACATGGATATTATTCAGGTTTCTTGCTGACCCTCCCACTACAACAATGCAGCGTATCAAAGGGCTCACCACTGGGAGCCTTCCGACCTTCGTAGATCAGACAAGCAACTTTAATTCTCCTCGAATAACAGAAGATACATTTCTGCACCAAATCTCTAAGTCAGGTCGACACTCTGTGTTTGCTGGAGATGACACATGGATGGATTTATTTCCGGGTATTGAACCGTCTATTCACTCTATATTAATAGTTCAAAACTGTTTTCTACTTAGTATTAGTTAAACAGCCTAAACTCCTGAACTGTTACTAACTTGTTATTTAGATTCCTTTTCGGAAGCTCATCCTTACCCCAGCTTTAACGTGAAAGATCTACACACTGTAGATGAGGGAGTAATCCGACATCTGTTTCCGTTCCTCGAGAGGAGAGACTGGACTCTCTTGATTGGACACTTTCTTGGCGTAGACCACTGTGGACACATCTACGGACCTGATCATTCCACTATGAAAGATAAGCTGACTCAGCTCGATGGAGTTATAAGGTTAGAGGTCGGAAACTACCTACCTACTGTATTTGTATGATCTTATGTAACTAAATATTTAATACAACTACATTTGTTGTTATATCATACATTAGTTATTATTACTATAACTTATTTTCCTCTAATGATTGATGTATTATGTACAACTATTATGTAATTTTTGTTGTATGTTTTAGTGTATGACTATTATGTTAATGTATGACTATTATGTAATTGGTTCTGTTGTATGTTTATACTGCTTCAGTTCTGTAGTTGCGCACCTGCCTGACGACGCTCTGCTGGTGGTTATGGGCGACCACGGGATGACAGAGACGGGGGACCATGGAGGAGACACTGCTGACGAGACAAACGCGGCTCTCTTCCTCTACTCACCTCGCCCCCTCCTGCCCTCTCAGATTCCCTCGCATGCCATTCGCTCTCCCTCGTTGCTATCCGAGTCTGTGTCCCAGAAGAGCATAGTCCCCACCCTGTCTCTGCTGCTGGGCCTGCCCATTCCCTACTCCAACCTCGGCAGACTCATTCCGGAGCTCTTCCTCAGGGACGGGACGCTCTCCTCCCTCCTGACTCTCTCCCGAGCTCTGCTCCTCAACTGTCTGCAGGTCTGGCGGTACCTCTCGCACTACGCCCTGCTCTCCTCCGACATCCCTCAGGGCGAGATGACGTCATTTCAACTCGAGATGGACTCCATCATTGTCCTGTACAAGTCTGATAACTTTAACAGCAAAAGTACTCTACTTGAGTTCATCGAGAAATGCACTGAGTTCTTGAGACACTCAGAATATCTCTGTCAGTCTATCTGGGCCAAGTTCAGTATTACCAAAATGGTTAGTGGGATTAGTCTGCTCGTTTTCACGACCCTCCTACAAGCCCTAATTTCTGCTAACCTTTCTCAGCTGGTTGAAATTGATCTCACTCATAACACAATAGTACTTGCATCATGTACTTGTGTGCTGTTGGCATCGTTTTTAATTTCAACTGATTATCTGGGAGATCAGGTGGAGGATGATCTGGCTATTATCTTGCTTACCATTTTCCTAATCTCACTGTGGTTGGTTTCTGTTACCTATACCATCTACTGCTTATTTGCATCGAGAAATTCTATCCTCAAATGGCTCAGAAAATCTGTCTCTGTTTTAAGTATTTCCTCTTTTGGTATTTCTATCCTGTCAGCTGTCAGTCTGTTCTCCAATAGCTACGTTATTTGGGAGGACAGGAGAACGGGGTATCTGCTACAGACCTACAACTGTATTATTCTGTTTAAATCTATATCAGTTTGGTACGCTCCATCCAAGGGGAAAAATAATTCTATTTTAACGTATTTAGTTTATCCTTGCTTGTTGATATGTTTAATGGCTCTGACTAGACTATTCCATGTCTGTAGACCTGAGCAGTTTCCTTGTGAGTCTTCTCTCTTCTCTCTGCCGCTCCTAAACCTAGCAGAGAAGTCATTAATCTCAGCCGTATTGCGACTATTTCTGTCTATCTCTCTCTTGATAATACCAGTCCTAATTATCTGCTGGAGGTACAAGCTGAGTAGCAACAGGTGTTATTCTGTTTGTCTCTTCTCCCTGTGTTTTCTAATTGTTTTATTTTGGATAACTCGAGCATTCCCCGATCCCGCGCTCTCTCCTTCCTTTCTCAGCTTATACCACACCTCCGCCCCTCGTATTGTCTACATTGTTTCAATCTTTCTATTCTTTTATTCAATTCGGAATTTATGGAGCATTAAACAAAAGAATGAATCAAAAATTGATAGTTTTTCTCTCCACTACTCTTGTATATGTTTGGTAGTTTGGTTGTTATCTTGCTTACTGGTAGGAGATGGAATGGTCCCTTCTCTCGCTCTCCTCCTACTCTACATAGCCGTGCTCTCAAGAGCGGTTTCTGGTAAGATTTGAATAAAATTGTAATTTTATATTTTTGTAAACTTATTTTGTTTTCGCTGAATAATATTAGTTCTATTTATAGACCCTCCTCTAGGTTACAGATCTATTTCTTCTCTCTTCCTGTCCCACTACTGGTTCCTACTCTCTTCGAAGTTCTATTTTACGATTGGTCACCAGTTCACTGTACAGAGTATTCGGTATGAGGCAGCTTTCACTGGATTCCATGGCCACCTCGATAGCTTTATAATCGCAGGATTTTTAATTGGAATCAACATGTTTGCTACCTACATTTGCAATATATTTTTATTGCCATTATTTTTGTCAGAAAATGAAACATTACAATTGAATTCAAAAGGAAAGAATAATCAATTTCTTCTATACAAAATTTCATGTATCATGCTGCAAATTCTTTGTTCCACGAGCTTTCAGGTAAATTCCAGATTTTAGTTTTCTTAGCTATTTAATTTAGGAATTTATTGTATTACGTACGCAGAGGCGGATCCAGGATTGGATAAGGGCTCACTGCGTACGTATTATTAATAATTAGGTAATCTTTTAATTATAATACTATTTCAAAATTATTCAGATTACAGGTTATTCAGACAAAATTATTCAGATTTCAGGTTATTCAGACAAAATTATTCAAATTTCTGTAAGCTAAGCAGATTTTACTTCCCTCATAGTTATTATTATGCAAATATGAGATACTATTTTATTGCAAATATTTATCCACCGTTTTAATGTTTCCAGTTAAGATTAGTATTTCCACAGGTGTTGTTGGCTTGTGCGGTGGCATTTACTCACAGAAGACATCTAATGGTATGGAATGTGTTTGCACCTCGTTTTGTTTACGAGGCTATAATATATTGTGTTCTAGTTGTAACTATTTTTGTTGTATATTCAATTGTATATCCAACCCTATTATCATTTAATGTAAAAGAGAGAGCTTCAATAAAATTACACTAACGTTCATATATCTCTTTTTCATACAGTAAGGTTTATTATCGAATTATTGTTATTAGATATTATTTACTGTTTCTCAGATTTATTTCCTTAAAAGTTATTTCTATATCTTATTAGCTTAGATGCTTGCACTGTATTCAAGTAATGAGACTTCTTGGTTGCTTATATTAGTCAGCACTGTTTGTTGGGCGGTATTTTATTCTATTCTGTACTCTTACATTCGGAAGCCAGAAGTCAGCGTTCGGTTGCTGGCTCTATTCCACGCGCTAACCAGTGTGTGTCTCTGTTTCTATATTTGTGTGGTTAAGGGTCCGTTTCCCCTCTTTCCTTGGGCCGTGGGTCTGCCTAACACTTGGTGGCATAATCTAGGCATGATGTATAGTGTGGGTTATTTTATATTTGACCTCGTGTGGTCTCTCTACATGCAGACCGAGAAGCCTATAATGCTGGCTCACCACGTGGTTTCCATCTTCGGATTTCTCCTTTGCTTCAATATGGGATTGTCAGGTTGTGAAATTCTAGCGACAACGGGTGGCGCCGAGGTGTCGAACCCGTTCTTGCAATGGCGCTGGCAGCTGCAGCAGGAACAGAGACTGGACACAGACGTGGGAAGGTTTGTCGAGCATATGTTCCTGCTTATTTGGTTTGTGGTTAGAATGGGCATTGGCTCTGTTCTCTACATAACAGTTATTCTATCAGGTGCCTCTCCCTCTGTTATTAAGCTCGGTGCTAATTGTATGTTCATGGTTAGTTGTGCCTTTACGTATGGATTGATTAAGTACTACAGGAAGAAATTTGGTAGTATCTCACTTATGCCGAACTATTTCGTGAAAGAACTTCCTGAATTTGTGAGGAGTTACTGGAACATTATTAAGTTCAAACATTTTTAATTATTTATTAATCTTTACTAGCTTTATACTATTTCAATTTTTCGCATTTAGCCCTCAATTTAAGTGAATAATTTATTATTTCGATTTGAAATGAACTAATTTATTTGTACATTATTCCCTTGTACTTTGTGTTCTGTTAATATTATTAATAATTCAAACGTCTATTATTTCCCTCCGATTAATTGCTGGGTAATCGTACTTAGGTACGTATTGTAATCATTTTATTTGAATCAGGGTTATTCTTGGGATTGCAGGAAGTTAGATAATTATGCTCTCTTTTCTTACACCTGATAGACTTTGGGAAATTGTACTACCATCGTCTACATTTCTATTTTTACTGAGTACAACCAAGTTTTCTCGGTATAACTCCCTATAACATCCTGCTAGAATACTCTATGTAATTATTCTTGTTATTCAGCCTGTCCATATCATATTTCTTGGTGCAGTTTATAGTTGCTAATGGCGGAGACTACCAAACACGAGACGGTGGGTGTGTTCAAGGCTCTCATGAGCGAGGCTGCGAACAAGCAGTGCTTCGACTGCGGAGGCAAGAACCCTACCTGGGCCTCTGTCACCTACGGAGTGTTCCTCTGCATCGATTGTTCGGCGGTGCACCGCTCCCTAGGGGTACACATCAGCTACATAAAGTCAACACAGCTGGACCGCTGGACATGGGACAGACTAAAGTTAATGCAGGCAGGGGGAAATGCGAAGGCTAGCGTGTTCTTTCGCGAGCACGGGATATTGAATAGCCAGGACACACACAAGAAGTACCACAGCAGGGCGGCGGAACTGTACCGAAACAAACTAGCAAGCGAGTCTGCGCTTTCGAAGGATGGAATCGGTGAGAAGCCGGAGACCCCCACTTCTCCGGGCGAGGTAGACTTCTTCACTTCCGAGTTGTCACGCCCCTTCCCAGCAGAGGACACTCTCCATTCACAGGAGCCTGTTGTACAGACCCTGACTGCCCTCAAGCCCTCGCAGAGCGCGTACAGCTCTTCTCTAATCGGCAAGAGAGCCCCGGGCAAGAAGGGGAGGGGCATGGGTGGACAGAAGATACAAACCAACTTCTCAGAAGTGGAGTCCCAGGCCACCATTGAGTCTGCGAGGCAACAGACCGACCCCTCTGGCGAAGGCAACCAGGAGCTGGACCTGGCGGAGGCTTCGAAGGGGTTCAACTCTAGAGTTGCTCTGGACGGACACAAGGCCTCGCAAGCAGAGAGACTGGGGATGGGAATAGGAATGGTTACAAACCCAAACTCGTCAAAGCCTACTTCCTCCAAGCAGCCCTCCTCTCACGGACACTCGGTCTCTAACAACATGTCCTCCGTCACCCAGCCCACCCCCGCCGCTGGAATAAGTCAGCAGTACTCCTCTCGGGAAGAAGATTCGTTTTTCTCGAACTACGGCATTTCGAGCTACGCAGAGAATAGCGACCTCCCCACCTACTCCAGCTCTCTCTCTAGCTACGAGAACACCGATAGGAATTCAGAGTTGGAGTTGGGCAAACATTCTATGTTCTCATCTGATAAACCCAAGTCCGGCCCCCGTGAGGTAGCAGAGCCGCCTCCACAGACGAGACAGCACCAGTCGCACAAGAGCAGTCAGCCGCGTGCTAAGCCAGTCCAGGCCATCGAAGAGGAATGGAAGGAGCAGTACAAAGGTGCAAACGCCATTTCGTCCGACATGCTGTTCGGGAGGAGAGAGTCCAACGAGGAGCAGACAAGTGAGTCCGGAATTCAAAAGTTCAGAGGGTCAAACGCAATCTCAAGTGACGACTACTTCAACAAGCCCAAGCCAAAAGAAAGTGAGGCACTCGACATGTACCAAATAAAGGAGGGAATCTCTATGGTATCAAACAAACTGAGCTCAGTAGCTTCTAACATGTACAAGAAGATACAAACGTATAACTGATAGATTTGATAGCATTCTGACTCTAATTAACTAATTAATTTGTTTGTGCAATTAATATGGTATAGTTCATAACTCTCCAGGTGTAGATCTCCTATTTGTAAGTTCATTCCTGTATTTAACTTCAGGCTTTGTGATTACGTGTATCTATTTCCTTATTGTTCAGACTCTTAGAAAATTGATTATTCTAGCTAATTAAAGATTGTTTTATTTCTTAGCTTAGTCTCGTGAATGGCAGGTATTCTATTCGAAGACATTTTTCATGTTAAAGACTTGGACCGAGATGGGAAAAAGTTTGAGCGAGGTTTGTGTTTTCGGAAGTGTGTCTAATTTTATCTTAGATTAATAATATTCTTGTTCTTGCAATTTTATAAACATTGCATGTTAAGAAATTATTGGTGCCGTTCCAAAGATTTATGTAACCTTATCATATTAACTATTAGCTAATAATCTTATTGTAATCTTAAATTACATAAATATAGAATAAGTGATTCTTAATATTTAAACCAACAGAAGCTTATAACATTTGTAGTCCGATTAAATACTCCTTTCTTTAGAGAGGTCTCAAATATCTTATTTTGGAAATTATACATTGTTTCCAAGAATAATACACCATAATTGATTAAACACTTAGTTAGAACTTATAGGATATAGTTCTTGAAATGGAACAGCTAAATTTCCTTGCGGCCTATTTTCCAGGTATCAGGTCCCTCCTTATTTTTTTGTCTATCAATCAAAGCGGATTCTATGAATTGCTATCATGAATTCAGAGCACGTAATAATATGTTACTCATAATTAAATCAATTACAAGAACACTTCCGAGAAAGAAATTTGATAGCACTGTGTATTAATTTATTATAATTTCTAACAGGAGTTGCTATTCCATGTTGATTGCATCTCTTATAGCTGTATGTCAGTTTCTAGATTATTCTGTGAGAGCGAGTCGTTCAAGATGGACTTGATATTGGACGTCAATACTCAGCTATATCCAGTTGAAATTGGTGAGAAATTTCGTCTGTTGCTCGCATCCACCTTGAATGAAGATGGAACAGCTGACGATTACGACTATCAGCCGGGCGCGAGCAATGCGCCCTCACGAGCTGATCACTTCGAATACGTCATGTATGGGAAGGTGTACCGCCTGGAGAGCGAGGCCGGGTCTTCTGAGTCTAGCACGCTGTCAGTTTGTTACATATCTAACTACACCCGTCTTGTTATTTAACCAAATATAAATACAAGTTAATGATGTTCAAACGTTACTTAGACCATGTAAAATAAATTAATTGTTTGTCATGCGAAATTTTTCAGAAAATACAGACGGCGGACGGGATTTTATATTATTTATTATTCCATTAACATGCAACTAACATTAGGATATACCAAACAATAAATTTAAATATTAATTTAATTAGAAAATCACATGACAATGGTTAAATAATTAAAGTAATGCTCTAAAATACATGACTTATTAAAAATTGATACATTAGGAGTACTTTACACAAGTTTATAGATAATATTTTGGAGTCTTTGGACTATTATGAATTTATGTTCATAAGATATTTACAAAAGATATCCGGACGGAGGATAAAAATTGGGACGGACGGGGATGATAAACAAGTAATTTATTTTATATGGCCCTATTTAGAATAATAGGATCACAAATTTTTTGTAATTAATCTTAAATATTTTAGTTTTAAACAACTCAGTGTTTGCAGGTAGAATTCAATCTTTTAAAGTGCGAAAGCATTGTAATTATTGTACTGTAGCTGTACAATATTTAGTGTTTAATTACAACTTTAAATTTAACTAGATCGGCTTTCGTATCTTATGGAGGCCTTCTAATGAAGATCCACGGAGATTCAAACAACCTGCATGCTATACAGCCAGATACTTACATCTACCTACTGATGAAGAGATTAACATTTTGAAGCTTAGTTGCAATATGATTGTGTTTACTTTTTGCTAATTGACAAAAATAGTACAAATATCTCTATGTAGTATTAAGTCCGTAATTCACAATCGTTCTTATAATTCACAGGAAAACTTAGTAGCTGGTTATGAACACAAGGGTAAGAATGATTTTTAATCTACTTATATCTTGTGGCTGCTAAAATTCGAGTAGACCCATGATTGCATGTATGAACTTACTTTCTACAAAATTTGATTTGTAATATCTTATGGCGCACAATACGGCTAGATAACCAATAATTTACTAATAGCCGGTCGGCAAAATTTTGTTGTGATTGATGCTTTAAGACCCTTATGTTAAAGCAAACATGTAGGTGATATAAATGGCCACAATCTACTTTGTATAATGGTACAGCTGTTATTTCTACCAAAGTATTATAATATAATATTACTGGTAATAATTAACGATTATACTGATGACAAACATTCTTCGCGTCAAATAGACAGATAAAAATCATAAAATTATTCAACTTGAGTTCAAAATTTAATACATTTATCAATAAAGGTTTTTATGTAGTATATACAATAGCGAATCCAATTAATCAAAGATACATTATGAATTAATTGTATTAGAAATTGGAATTGGATTGGGATTGGATTCGCTAATCTCTGATTTAAGTAGTCGCTTTGATCTCAGCTGGTATCGAGTATAACTTCTGCCCGAACAGATCTCTCACTTCCACGTAGAACACTCCATAGTTAAAGCTTTGCAGTTCTTCTATTACCAACCTCGGTCCCGTCTGTCCATGGATGGGCCGATCGTTGTCCTCAGTCATATAGTACCACTGGAATTTAGGCGCCACCCCTTCGACCGCTACGCTGAGCTCGGCTCTCTTCTCGAGAGAAACTCTGGTGCCTACTGGCTGTCTTATCAGCTGGAATGTTGGGAGTGCGTTGTAAGGCTCTTCCCTGTCTACCGGCTTGTAGGGAGACTGGATGTATCTCTTGTCTTTCCAAAGTCCAGCCTCGGCGATCAGCTGATCCCCCAGGTTGTTCGTAACTTCGACGCGATACTCACCGAAAGATGCTGGGCTGAGAGAGGGTATTTCTAGGAAGGGAGATATTTCTCCTTTGATGAGTTCTCCTAGGGGGTTGTACCATTTGTACCTGATGCAACCTCTTCCCGTCACTGCCAGCGCGAATACCGCGTACCCTCCCTCCTTGTTGAACTGATTTTCTGGCTTCCTCACCCACTGCAGGGGAGTGTCGTAGTCCCTGGGCCTAGTGGATATATGTCCTATCTGAGATTGTACTTGTGCTTGCATAGCTTATAGTTTTATATCATTGAATTAACCTTCTTTTATAGTTAGTTACTATGTTGCTTAGTAATAGTGTTATGAGTAACTGGAAAACTCAAAACTTGTACAAGTTAAGAGTTTTAATTGATAGAGATAATTAGTTTCTACATTAAGCATTATACTTTCTCTGGTGCCGGCGCCAGCTTGCATCTAGTTTAACCGTAACATGATTCGATCTCATATATACGTCCCTGTTCCCTGATGATAGAATTACTAAACTGAATACGTGTAGATAGTATTCTAGAAATAGATGTTGGGTCGAATGAGCTAAATTACAACTAATAGTGGGGCCGAATCTTATCATGCTAAGTTCACAATATATTTGCTGAAAATCAATTTATATTACAGTTTCCTTGCTGATATCATATCCATAATTAGCCAGTAAATTCCAGAGAGGTTAATTGATGGGTATGATGTGAATTGCAAAGAAAAATGAAAATTGTATAATTCAGGAATTAATTTGAAGTTAGCAAATATTTTTTGTGTTTATCAGTTTGCAAACATAATGGCAATGGTAGAGGAGAATATTTACCTGTTAACAATCGATCTGAAATTATGTTCAAACTTAGCATGCAGGCATCTTATCATGTACTTTCAATTTAATGTGTAATCAAGATGGTTGAATTGAGACATATCTAATTATTTATTCAATTGTAGTTATGCAGTGTTGTATGACTGCACGAATGTAAAATGATAATTTGATATTTCCTACTAGGGTTGAACTTCGAATTTGTTCTATCAGGTTGCTCTGTCCAAATGGTCCCCTGGATATTTGGTCCGGGACCATTTGGAACCAGATTTCTAATATTTTGGGCCAAATGGTCCCCCATCTAACTATGCAACGTTTTCAGTTTCAATTTTGTATGTTTTAACTACTTGAGGTCATACTACTTGATTCGTGTTTAATTATGTTTGAATTGTTCCCCCCCCCCCCTCTAATTACGAACGTTTGAAATTCCATTACTGCATTGTTTCATATTTCGTTAATTGGGCTTCCTTTAATTTGTTAATTAAGTGATACGTATAAATCAACAAGACTTTTTTGGTTGTAAACAATATTCCTAAATTAAATACCGTAAACTGGGGCAACTTAGGCCCATAAGTTTGGCTTTGACCCAAACTAGCTTAATGTACGTATGTAAAACATATATTAACTGATTAATCAGGTTAAGAAAAGGTCCCTTTGATAGAAATGGCATTACGTATTTTGCTGCTCAGTCATTGATAAATTCTTAGTTTAGCATCCAACAATTAAGTAGACTATAACCATGAGTGCTTCTGAGGATATTCCTAACGGTTCTAAGGGTCAGGAAGATACGGCTGAGTTCTCAACTCTCAGTGCTGAGTTGGAGCAGCTAGACGGCGCTCTCTCAAAACTGGAAGCGAACAGCAACGCATTCACTGCCAACGCTCTCTCTCTGTTGCAAGAGATGAGGCAAACACGAGAAGAGAGCTCAGTTCAGGATAAACAGGAAGCAACTCCTGCTGCAACAGCTGATGGAGATACAGGACCAAGTTCTGGTGAAAAGTAGTTAATGGAAATATCAAATTCAACTAATCTGAAGTTAATAATTACTTTCATATAGATGTGTATATCTGTTGTATTGCATATTCAAACATTATTCTGGTATATAAGATAAACGACTACAGTAAAACCTCAAAAGTGAACACCTCCAAGAAATGAACAACTCCAAATTATGAACACAATTTCTCGGACCCAAATTTTACTGTAGTTTACTGTAGTTTATAAAGGTTTTACTGTAGTTCTAAATACACATTTGTAGTTTATTTGCAATAATTCGAACGAACAAGTTTTCCCAAAGCATGTATCGTCATAAGACCAGTCCTGAATACGTGGATTTCGTGCGAGACTTCAACCGCCATATGAACGAGGTGCTGGACTCCAGTGACAAGCAGTTCCTCATCCATAGTCTCAAGCAGTACTTCACTTATAAAGACATCGAGAAGTTCGCTCTCTCCCTGGAGAGCTGTCTCAACACGGCGCGCAAGAGGGACCTGCTCCTCAAGATTAGGAACATTATAGCCAAGCAGGACCAGATCAAGTTCGACACAATCGCGCCCTACAACCAGAAGAGGAGTCGCGAGAGCAGAAGCGGCCAGCGGTCGCACCACTCGTACCCAAAGCGGACCCGTAGGAACCGAGCTCTCACAAGTGAGTTAAAATTAGAAATAACCAAGGATCCATCCTCGTTAGTACGAAGTTCGAACACTATTTCAGTCCCCTTCAAAGCCTCTTCAATACAATTGCTATTGGTTAATACGAGTGCCAGATAAGGCGCACGCATTTCACGGCCCCCTGGTGTCCGTACTAACGAGGTTCTATGTTTATTCGGTCTCTTGCAGCCTCAGTGGACCCGCCCAGAGAGAGAGACAGCGTGGTGTACGACAGCAGCCGCAAGGTGCGCGTGGTGCGCATCCCTGGTCTGGAGGAGGAGCTGGGCTTCAACGTGCGGGGAGGGAAGGACTTCGGAGTGGGAATCTACGTGAGCGGAGTGGAGAAGGGAAAGCTAGCGGACAACTGCGGGCTGAAACCCGGGGACCAGATCCTGGAAGTGAATGGAATCGATTTCACAAACATACCACACTCCACTGCTGTTAAGGTGCTATAAACACTTAATTTATACAAATGTTGTGAGTTTACAGCTGTTTTCTCTCAGGTACTCAAGTCACACGGGAACCTGAACTTGATGGTACAGCGAGTCGGCCTAATTCCGCGCGACAGATCGGGAGAGACGCACTTCATCTGGATAGACCCGCTCTCCGGGAAACCTATAAAAGGGAGCACCTCTGTCGAGCCAGCGGAAGACAACACTTACGAGCAAAAAAGCGACTTACAGCTGATGACACGTTAGTCTAGATTCTAGTACAATCATGGCGTAATTTGAAAGGAAACATTTCTATATACGCGAAAATCGAGAGATAATCCCATAGAATACATACAAAATGTGTAATTTCTTCGCATGTGAGCGAGCTCAAACTAAATTTAGTCGCATACAATTAGCCTGTATGAAAGCCTATAGGATAGCAGGACTATTCGTATAATTGCATTGTGTAGGGACTGACGAGAGGAAGGTCCTGCTTAGAATATCGGAGGGCGGGAGCCTCGGGCTGAGCATTCGCGGGGGCCGCGAGTACGGCCTGGGGATCTACTTGAGTCGCGTGGACGAGGGGTCTGCTGCCCAGGAGGTGGGGCTCAGGGTGGGGGACCAAATTATGCGCGTCAATAACATATCGTTCCACAGCATCTCCCACGAGAGAGCAGTGCAGGTAATATAAGAGCCAGCAACTGTAATACCGATATTCCTAATCTCTTGATAGATAATATTAATATTTGACACAGTAAAAACACCAGTTATAAGAACATTATATGCAGTTCCCGACGATGTTCTTATAACCGGCATCCACTGTACTATATTAATGTTGCACTGTTCTATGCGACCTCAGGTGCTGAAGAACTACACACACCTGATGCTCACTATCCGTAACGTGGGTCGAATTCCGCACACATTCAAGCCGGCTAAGCCCGGCGGCTACGACAGCTCCACCTTCCCCAAGTCCCGCGGCAGGAAGCCCCGACCCCCTTTGAGGGCCATGCAGCAGAGAAACACCATGGACGGACTCAACCTAACTTTCAGCGGGAGAGACTCCAGCGCGGAGAAAGCACTGCCGGCACAGGTATAACTCAGTGGGTGTATACGGGATAACTTATTTGTTGTTGTCTTAGGAGCAGAGTCAGCTGATCCCAGAGAAACTCGAAGGTTCAAACTGGGAAACGAGGAAGAAGCCAGTCGCGAATCCGGCCATTTCCCGCGTAAAGAAAGCGGAGCCACCAAGTGGCACGCCCGCCAGTCCGATGTTCACGCGCTTCGTGGGGGGTCTCACGACGCTGTCGGCACAGGGGCTGTCGCAGTCGCGGGAGATGCTCCTGGACCGGACGCGGCGCGCGGGCGGCGAGTGGATCCTCTCGGACGTTAAGGCCGCCATTAAGACGTACGACGAGAACAAGGAGCTCGAGCCCTTCGCGCGCTTCTTCCGGGACATGGACCAGGTATGCCTAGCTACGCTCTTGGCCGTTAGTTATGTGCTTTCAGTTCCCAGACAAGAAGCTGGTTATCCAGGACGCGCGCTGCGTGCTGGAGCCACGACACGTGGAGCTGTTCGACCGGATAGTCGCGTACCGGCCCGAGCAGGCCCTCCTCAAGCCGGGCAAGCGGCTCTCCGCCTCCGGGGCCGCCGGGTTCTCTCGGCCCGCCCCGCGCGAGCGACCGGCGCACGTGCACAAGCTGCCGTCCAGTCTGCTGGGGATATTCGAGAGTCAGAACCTGGAGGAGCTGCTGGACCCCTCGCACAGCCCGCGGCACCGAGTCGCCGTGGAGGACAGGGTCAGGACCAGGTAACCACTGCATATCTATTGCCCCATCCGTTGCTACGCTTCTTCTTAGAGACTCGTTCCTGGCGATGCGGGAGCTGCGCGCGGAGCGAGGGGACCTCCAGCTGGAGGGGGGCGTGAGGAAGGTGCTGGTGGAGATATTCAAGAACTCGCCGATCCTCGGACTGAGCATCAGCGGCGGGTCTGACACGCCCAACCCGGAGGTCGTGATAGAGGAAGTGAAGCCGCGCGGGGCCGCCTACAGCGACGGGTTCCTGAAATCAGGTTTTGAGATTGTGAGTGTGAACTCCAGTCCTCTGGCGGGACACACGCACAGAGAAGTTGTGGACATAATAAGCAGGGCGTTCGCGGATTCAAAGGACACTCTCGAAATGGTTGTCATTCCGAATTTGATTTGATGGCAAGCCAACCACTTATGCGGTCTGCCAGTGACAACTATAACTAAGTATTTTATACTAACCAGCCAACCCCATAATTATATTTATTTACAAATAACAATTTCATTATACGTCTGTAATGTGATAGGAATTGTATTTCTTGAATTTTGTAATTCTCAATTTATTTATACTTTATTTTTATGATATTTATTTCACATATGACATATCACATGTTAATTAATTTCATAATCAATTGACCCCTGTCTCTGCGCTAACCGAGGGGGGGTGCGGTTTCTTGCTGGGGGGTCGCAGGATGTACCTCTGCGAGACGGCCACGGGCTGGCTGTAGCCGCCCTCCAGGTGAGTGTCCTCGAACTTGACGTGGTACTCGTCGTACACGGTCCTGGGCTGCGAGTGCACCACGCCCGGATAGAAGCAGGTGGTGTGCGGGTACAGCCCGAGCACTGGGTCCCCGGGGGCGTAGAGGAGGCCGGGGTTCTTGCCGGGCTCCACTTTCTGGAGCGGCAGGAACGCGATGTGTCTGCGCTGCAGATAGTAGCTGGCGTCCTCGCGCTCTATGTCCTGCACGGCGTAGCGACCCGTGTACCCGTTGTAGCTCTGGATAACCCCCAGGATCCACTGGGAACTGCCCTCGCAGGAGGGGATGCGCGCCGCCACGTGGTCCCCGATGCGCCCTTTGTACTTCTCGTCCGGCTGCACGTTTCCGCAGAGCGCGGGGGCCTTGTCGCTGTCGCCGCGCCAGACCGGAAGTCTGTCCGCGTGGTCGCGAAGCAGCGCGAAGAGAGTGCTCCTTCGGAAGGAGATCCCGATCTCCGCCGTCTCAGAGCTGCTCTCCCTGATTAGGAAGTCCACTTTCTTTATGGCTGCTTCTGCGTGGGACATCTGCAGAGACAGACTCTCCCCACTCTCCCTCCTGAGAGCCCCCCTGTCCCCTCTGTCCCCCCTGGCTCTGGCCTGCTCCAGCTGCTTGTGGCAGGCGGTGTTCTCATCCACCAGCTGCTGGATGAGCTCACTCAGGTCCCCCAGGGCCTCCGACGCACAGCTGGACCTCCTCTCCATCTAGTCGCTACTGAGCTCACTTATTATAAGACAGCAAATAGTACCAATATATTGGCGTGCTGTCAAATAAATAAATCATAAACTAGTTACTAAATATAATTATCCATAGCATTCTATGTATCTAGTTTCATTGTTCAGATGAGATACCACATAAACCAGTTAGTTGCTAGCCGTAGTTGATACAATTCTATTAGTTTCGTTGTAGCTAATTTCTTCTGTTATAATAGACAACTATAAAGGATTCTGATTAAATGAGTTGAATAAGAGTATAATTTAAAAGGTTACAGGCATGCTATTAAGAATTCCTATTCTCGCTAATCTCTTGCTATTCATATCCAGCTGTCTCTGCTCCCTATCAGAGCATGGCGAGCTCACAAACCCAGAGGGACTGGCTATTATGACCATTCACAAGCCGGATATATGTTCAGCCCAGGCCCAGATCAATGACATTGTCTCATACCATTACATTGGCCGGTTGCTATCTAACAGTAAAATTTTTGGAAGAAGGTTAGTTTACTCATAAATAAAATAAAAATTTGTATTTGCTCTGCGGATTATTCGTTTGTTATTATTTTTTGGTTACTGTTGCTAGTTTCGATTATGACACGCCGTACATCACCCCTCTGGGACAAGCTAAGATAATAGCAGGCATGGACCAGGGATTGGTCGGGACTTGTATAGGCGAGAGGCGGCGGATCACGATCCCTCCTCACCTGGGCTATGGGAAGAGAGGAGTAGCGGACACAATACCACCTGGTGCCACACTGGTGTTCTACATAAAGCTCCTTGATATCGAGAGGGTAAGTAGATATTGAGATCCCTCCTTCTGGTTACTATATATTTAATACAGTAGATAGGTTAGTACGTATTATCCGAGTGTACATACTAACCGAGTTGACACTACATAATATAAATTGACAAACTTTGTATATACATATTAGACGTACTAAACTAGGTACTACGTACTAACCGAGTTCTGTAATACAAACACTGTTCCAATAGAACGGTATTTCTCTCGGCACCGATCAGAACATCGAGAGTCTATACAAGTCGGCAAATCGGAATTACGAAACTAGCAAGTGGCAGGATGCCCTGAATGCGTTCGAAGAGGCTTCTCGTCTGTTTAGCGATTTCGAGAACAAAACTGTAGAATGCGTTAGACACTGCAGCGAGTCTTCTACGCACAAGTAAGGCATTGGCTGATATTAAATTAAATTAGCATATTACCCTTTGTATTCTATCCAGTCCGTATTATGACGATTCTGTTGAGATAGAAGACTCTCTTCTCGCGTACTCTCTACCTGGCATTGGTCCGGTTAAGGCCCTACTCCCCATGCTGCGGACCTCCAAATGCTTCTACTCGTGTCGAGCTAGTTCCTTCAAAAGGAAAGACTTTGAAATATCCTACGAGATAATCGATGCCTTTTTTTCAAAAAGTTTCTATCTCATGGTACAATGGGCTTACAACCAGGCGAGCAGCTTAATTAATTGTCTATTTTATTATGTAATAACTTGTATAGAGCCAGTTTATCTAGAAGGTTGAGCTTTATAGAAGTACTCTAGTTTATTATTACTCTGTAGATAGGAGACATGGATGCTGCAGCCCTATACAACCAAATGTACTATAACCTATTCCCTGAGGAAGAAATGGCTAAGAACAACAAACGCTTCTACGAGCGTACACTGGGCGCTGATAAATATAACTCAATTAGAAACAGAGCATTTACTTATGTCACGCATTATTACTACAACGTGGGAACTGAAGGTTCGTTAGTATAAACATAATACAACTTCCTAGTCACGATTTGTAGTTATGAGTGTTCTTTAATCGATAATTTGATTCATTACATACACATTGGCTGAAATCATATTACCGGAACAACACATCTACGAATCATGAATACACAAAAGTATGTAGAACTCGTATATGATAAAGGGTTGTCAAAGCAATGATGCTAATAAGGAATCTAACTTTTTTTTGAAAACGTGTTAGCAGTCTTAGAATCTAGACTTACGACCTTAGTAACGCAGTGGTACTTTTGTTATGTGTTTATTCACAAACAATCAGAATACACTTAATTTATCTCTTCTCACTGACGCAACGTTATCATCTGTCTTAACAATTGATAAATAAGTAAAAAACATAGCGTAGGCCGAGAGGATGTGCCATAGGTCGTGTGAGTCGTAGAACCCCCACAGCACACACTCTCTGTTCAGCTCTTTAGACCGGACTGGTCCCATTGCCCAGTTCGTCACCTGGGCCCTGAACACACTGAGCGCTAGTATCCATAGCACAATGCTTAATATCCCGATTGAGAACGTGACTATGAATACGGGAGTGTTGTGTTTGTGCTCTCTCTTGACCAGCTTCATCACCCAGTAGTAGCAGAGGTAGAAACAGAAGTTCCCTCCGAACATGCCTATAAATATAGTCCCCATTTCCAGCTTTGGGATGAACAGCAGACAGCTGGAACCGCACAGATTGATTCCTAGCACGGAAAATATGTGAACCATTCGGTGTTTGTTGTGGCTGGGCCAAAATACGCGGAAAATCGACTTTCGCTTTGTGATGACATCGTGTATCGTGAATATTAGCAGAGACGCATTTCCCAGATGGTATATGTTAACGAACAAAGTTAGAGTCGTGATTGTAACGAATAGAATGTAAATGGAGCGAACGCAGTATAGCAGTTGAGTCGACTCGAGAGCCTCTAAGATTGAGAGACAGATGAAGACTCCTATCAGAAGAATGAACGTGTGAGAAGAGAGATTTGAGTGCGCATGTCTGCTTGTGTAGAGCTGTAGCATAATTAGCAACAAGCTCACAAACATGAACAGAGTGTCGTATTTATAGTTCCCTCCGTTTGGACAGACGTGGTACAAGGCACTCATGAGTCCCTCTGTGATCATACTCAGTCCCATAGCTAGCTCTAACCCAATGTACCGGTCGACTCCTGTCTCTGACTGTCTGCTGTTTCTGTAGCGAGTTATAACGATTATAATGAACAGCATTCCTAGGAGAACAAACCCGCTGTTACTCCACACGTTATTAAACGCATAGAGACTCCCAATATGCGTGGCACACCTCGAGTTAAAGAAACAGAAGTCCAGATCTCCTTTTGCCAAGGCGATCTCCCGCTTGAGGATTGTGCTCTGTAAAGCTGGTAATCCAAAAAACAGGCAAATGGAGCAGATTCCCCAAACAAAACGCATGTATTTCTTTTCTAAATACAACTTGGGAGTTTCAGTTAAATTTTGTTTTGTCTCTAAATTCCAACTAAATTCGGTTACTATTTCTTCATATTCTCTCTTCTTAACCGCGAATTCTTCTTTGCCCCACCGAGACAGGAGACTGTACTGTTCCTCAATTGCCTCTGGAGTGAAAAATATGAATCCGAATTTAGAGTTTTTCATGTGAATACATTTCTCGAAAATGTATACAATTAAGAACACGAGATACATTGGAAAGAATAAACAGGGAAATAAACAAATTTTTACCCAAACGTAGCTTTGGAATTTCTTGTCATAATCCACTAGAACAGTTATATTCGTTCGACTTCTTTTGTATGCAATCTCATCGCTAGGCTTCAGTTTACATATATTCGGACTCACAAGTTTGAGAACTAAGAAAAACTCACAATCTTCACCGCATTCTCCTAACTGAATATAAGCAAACTTCCTCATTAGAAAATGCTGAGTGTATTTAGCCAGCTGGAATCCTGGGATCGGAGGCTGTCCATGGTGTATCTCTCCCCTCAGACACAAGGACTCCTCAGAGTCTATGCGAAGGGAGAGGTGGGAGCTGTTGGTGTAGATGTGGTAGCTGTGTTGGCTTGAAGCCAGCTTGCTGTGCGAGGGCGAGTGGTAGAGGAGCAGAGGGGAGGAGTAGGAGAGCAATAGAGGAGGGGTTGGTACTTCGTCTCGTAAGAAAAAGTAACCTGCAAAAGATAGCAATATAACTCATGTTTGCATATACAGTCAACTCCGCTTAATAAAGCCACCTCGGGACCAGGTTGTTTTGACCCGATTAAGCGGAGAAACCGATTAACCGGTGGCTCTATTAAGCGGAGCTGAGTTGACTGTACGTACTAATAGATATTATTATTATTAGCTTACTTATTGTCTGGAATTCTAGCTGGTATGCGATGTAGTTAGTAGCGTGTGTTAATAGGATTACATCCACTTCTTCAGAATGGTTAAATTGAAAAGTAGCACAACAAATAATATATCTAGCTGAGTAAGTCAGCTTATTATCTTCCTTATAAGGCAACGTTAACGGCACAGTGTGAGTGCCATAAGCTATCGACATAAACAGAGGTCTCTCCTCTCTTGTTGTGTTCTTGACTTTGACAAGCATTCGCACAGTTTCTTTTCGAGTCAAGTTGAACCTGTAACTGTTCATAGAACCAACAATTATATGAGACCTGTAAAGTGTATCCAATTGCACATCAATGTGATTATTTTCATTTTTAGAACATGTGTATTTTCTAACCTGAAAACTTAATATTAATATTACAAATATTAGAATACTCGCCATTACTTTTACTTCCTGACCTTGTTGTCTAAATTTATATATAACTACACACGTTATTAAAGCCAGTTATCTCCGATTAGCTACGCATACCCGAAGCCGGCTTCATCCTACATGATCATCTAGTTTGTAGAATTATGCTATTATACGAAATCTTCTAAATGAATGGAGTTCGGTCAGGAAATGCTGCCTTTGCAGACACGCTGTTATAACATTGTTATTAAAATCAACTGGCACACAATCTAAGTGATTTCTTGTTTATTCGTATAGCCTATCATAACTCACAATGGACCGATTGTATTGAGAATTTCAACTTGGCGCTTCAAAGTTACAAACAGGATTGGAAGCGATGCCGCGAGTTTTGTTCTGCCTTTCCGGTCTCAAAAGCTGTTAGTGTGGTAAGTGCTTACTTATATGGAGGTGAAATAACAACTATAAAACTGCGGAAAAATCATATTCATATGAGTTCTGTGTCCACTTAATATTTTTAAAAAAGGTTTCCTTATTAAGTAATTATTAATTTTAAATACCTTCTGTTTATTGAAATCGGATCTTATCATTAGTAAGTTTAGGCTTATTTTAATTTATTTATGTTATTCAATTTTAATTCTGGGAAACCTCTATTTAAAAGTTTGTGTTTTCCAATAATTCATCGATAGACACTGGTATATTTTTACTATACATTCGTATTTCGACTATTAACAATTGAGTTTTTATAGCATCGAATAATGCGGTTTTCCATTGAATACCGTATCATTTCACTTTACCTTTTGGCTAATGCCTGCACTATAATTTCATCTCCTATACTAAGTACACATTTCAGTGCGAAAATTCGACCCAGCAAGTTTTTCGATCAGTCACTCGCACACGGACTTAGTTCCATGATATACATTAATGTAACTAATAAATATATGAACGACTCAGACCTGATGATATCAGAAATAGACTCTGACCCTCTCAATGCGTCTCGTGTCCTCTACAAGTCCTATATGAATGGGAGAGATAAGAAGGGGTTCTTCATAATAGACGGAGAGTGTATTGTGCATGATATAGAGGGCATACCGCCAGTGTTTCTAATAGTACCCAGCTTCATGTCATTCATTTTTATCCACTACTTCAACCTATTTGATCGTGTCCAGACCTCCAGTTACAAACAGTGTCCCTATCATCAGTCTTTGGACTGTGAGGGTTGGACAGCCATCAACTCGGACAACAAGAATGACAACGTAACCTTCTTCCTACACGGGTCTACAGTGCTGCATTATTACACTGGACTCGCTCCTGATAAGCCAGTCGTGTTTGACGAGTTTAAACCAGGGACTCAGAACATCGACAAGTTCGAACCTCCAAAAGCGGATAATTGTGTTAAATAACTCGAGAACTTAATTAGTGTGTTTATTTTTATAGCTTATACTACTTGTAAATAATAAACAACAACAACACACAGTCCATATATAATCCCACAGGTTTCTAAATGGACTGGGATCCACTTAGCACAGCTGGAAGGACTGACTCTGCAATGCAAAGCTGAATGTTTGCAAAAGATGGAAATGGTGGAGGGTGTGAGAGTTCCTAATCTGTTAGGGAACCTGCTCGGGTACATTCAGTCGTGTTACTTCCAAGGTGAGTATTAGCTTAGGATTTGCTAGGTGCAAGTTATATTTTGCATAAATATGCTTGCGAAAGGTTAATTTGTTATTGGGGAAAGTAAAATAGTGTTTATAATTCCCTTTTCAGACAAACAAGTTGAGGAGGGATACTTAGCAGCGATCACTTGGCGGGCCTTAGATTTCTCAGACGCAACTGCCGAGAGGGCTGTAGACTACTATCTTAAGAATACCGACATTATTGCCATGAGATATACGCCTATAAAGGTGAGAATAACTAGCATCCAATAAGATAGTCACACAGCTATTTATACACTTCCTAGGAGTACATTGAGATGAAGGAACTGAGCGAGATAGAGGCTAGACTGCTGGTATTCTATGAGACTAACTCATTTCAGAAGAAACAAGGACGAACGGGGGATTATGCCAGAGACAGCCAGGGTCTTAAGATGCAGTCGATTGGTAGAATGCGGGACGAGTTGTGATTTGTATTAACTATTCGCCCAACTTGTTCAAGTAGTTATTAAACACTGTTGTTCTACACTTTAGTATTACCCAGGCAGTTGTTCTGGGTTTGCCAACCACTTTTGATGGTAGTAGTATTTAATTTATTTACTATAATCTAAACTCAAATTATAATTCCTTTGCAAATACCAATAATCAAAAAGATCGATTGACTGGTTAGAGATTAATTGTGGTTGGACTGATATAAATTCCATAAATTGTTTCTAGCATCGAACAATGCGGCTTTCCATTGAATACCGTATCATTTCACTTTATCTTTTGGCTAATGCCTGCACTATAATTTCATTTCCCACGCTGAGTACACACTTCAGTGCGAAAATTCGACCCAGCAAGTTTTTCGATCATTCACCTTTCGCTCACGGACGTAACTCCCTGGTATACATTAACATCACGAATTATATATACTACTCAGACATGATGATATCAGAGATGGACTCTGATCCTAACAATGCGTCTCGTGTCCTCTACAAGGCCTACTTCAATGGGAGAGATAAGAAGGGGTTCTTCATAGTAGACGGAGAGTGTATTGTGCATGATATAGATAATATACCAACGGTTTATCTCATGGTACCTAGCTTCATGTCATTCGATATTTTCTACTTTTTCAACCTATTTAACCGTGTCCAGACCTTCAGTTACAAACAGTGTCCCTATCATCAGTCATTGGATTGTGAGGGTTGGACAGCCATCAACTCGGACAACAAAAATGACAACGTAACCTTCTTCCTACACGGGTCTACAGTGCTCCATTATTACACTGGACTCGCTCCTGATAAGCCAGTCGTGTTTGACGAGTTTAAACCAGGGACTCAGACCATCGACAAGTTCGAACCTCCAAAAGCGGATAATTGCTATCCATAAGTTAGAAAATTGTAGGATAATTCTGCAAGATTTACATGATTTTTTACCATACTTGTTTTTAGCAATTAAACACTAATTCGATATTGTGGCCTGATTGTAAGACAATAGTCACGTTATATTGTTATAAATATAAGTGCCTATTATATTAAAGCATACTATTTCCAAACTAACTTAGCTAATATTATTTCGGAGAGAAATGGGTGAAACTATTGTGATTAGAAACTACATTATCAAGGACGAAAAGCCTGCGCACTGTCTACACTGCATCATCACCATATTCTGTCCCTGGTGGATATTCGTATGGATTTGTCTGTGCTGTTGTTACGGATGTTGACACCCTAAAGATTCTATAGATTAGAGTGTGCATAACTATTTATGTTTGTTTTACTAATATTTAGATGTGTGAATTTTCATGTGCGTATTACTAATTTATTAGTTGGAATTTGTTTTGTATTAGATACGTAGTATTTGGGCCAAAATAATTAGTGGAAATTTTCCGTTAATTAACCTAGTTACTCCATTAACTTAACATACCTTATGAGATTCTATTAGCTAATAACAAAACAACTAAAAATATAAATATAATATTCCAACTTACCTGTACAGTTCACGCCTGTACCTAGATATTATACTACTTTCCTTGCTGAGATAAGTGAGAGATATGGGGAGAACTGTTCTTATAAGAAACTACGTTATCAAGGACCAGAAGCCAAACCATCTCCTGCACTGTTTGATCACAGTGTTCTGTCCCTGCTGGCTAATCGTGTGGGTCCTCCTCTGTTGCTTTTACGGCTTCTAGGAGAACCTCGCTGCTATATTTGATGTTTTATTTTTTATAATTGAGTATTTAGCTCTTGTTGGCTATGCGTTTGAGATTTTTATCGTGTTCTTTTTTGACTTAATAAGTTAATTTATTTTAATCGAGTTTAATCGATCCATTGCTAATAACTCCTTATTTGCAATAATCTAATTTCCTACACTTAGTTATGTTTGAAGTAGAAGAAAAGAAGAGTACTCCGGTGAGGAAAGCGACAACTTATGTACATACTATTGTTTTGAAGGAGGGTGGGAAACCTAACCACCTGGTGCACTGTCTAATCTCGCTATTCTGTCCTTGGTGGACAATCGTGTGGTTCTGTTTTTGTTGCTGTTACGGTTGTTAAAACTTTCAACTGCTGCTTTTAATTGCTATTTTATATCTTGTATTGTTTGTATATTGGTTTCCTTGTTAATTGTATTTTATACATAGTTAAGTACATCGACTAACTTAAGTGAATTTTTGACAATTAATTAAGTAATTATTCAAAGAAGGAAACTCTTACTTTTATAAGATAAACCTAAATTCTATTTACATTTATTGTTCCTTTGTCTGATACATAGAAAAGAAAGACTAAAATGATTCTACTTATGTATTTAGCTTCGCAATAAAAATGTTCAGAAATGGACATTAGACTTGGAAACGCGGCATTGATTAACTAATAATTCCGAGATAATCTCGGATGTACCATTAATTTGGCAATTCCACTCAATTCATTTATTTTGGCAACCCATTCATTCACTCAAGTATTTTGTCAAATTTACCAATATTATGGCTAACCAAAGCAATTATTTCGGAAATTAATATCAATATACAGCCGACACCGCTTAATAGAGCCACCTCGGGACCAGGGTGTTTTGACATATTAAGCGGAGAAACCGATTAACCGAAAATATTGTAAGCCAAACTGTAATTCTGTCCTATAAATCCTGTGAAATTTTGACCCGATTAAGCGGAGAAACCGATTAACCGGTGGCTCTATTAAGCGGAGTTGACTGTATTAATACAGATTCTTATCGAAATAATACGAATTGACATTTTCCAAAGTAAAAAGGTAAAGAAGGTATTATATTTAGTGCACAGGTTAACCACACATAAGGCCCGCAAATGTATATTTAATAGTTAATATCCCTTGTCTCGCCCTATTTATACTTCCCACAGGAACCTAGATATGCAGCAATACCAGTACCAGTACCAATATCCTCCCCAGCAGCAGATGTACCAGCCTCAGCCGGGCCAGCCCCCCATGCAGGTGATGCCGCCTCCTCAGATAATAGTCCAGCAGCCTGCCAGTCCTCCGGTAGTCGTGAGCAATGTGACCTATCGCCAGGACGACAGGCCCAACCATCTCCTGCACTGCATTATAACTCTGTTCTGTCCGTGGTGGATCCTAGTTTGGCTTTGCATGTGTTGCTGCTACGGATGCTAACAAGTATTCTCGGGGAAACATTTCTACCTAACTAATGATATTTTTAGAATTAATTTATTATGTAATGCTTTTATTTGTTAACTATCTTTACGCTTCCTTTAGTAATGTATTGATTCAATCGATTATTAATTAGAGTATCCTAGCTATTCAGGAATATGAATAAGTAACTAATTAGCCTCCGGTAAGCTTAATAATGTATTCGTAAAATACAATGGACTAAAATATAATGGAAAAGTATAAATTAGTGTAAAATAACAATCAAATAACTAAAAGTTTAAACTCAAAATGTATTCATCAAACAACACTAAGTCTCAAATTCCTAAAAAAATGTTGATCTCCTTGAGAAATTCCTCTCTTAGCCAATCGTCAATTTGCTCAAACGAGGATCCACTTGCAGACTTTAATCAAGATGTATCACTCTTTAAACTTAATTTATACTTGATTAAAAAGAACTCTACCAGGTCAACAGTCGCCCATAAGGCCATGAGAAGAAAGTCATCTGTCACAACATGCGAATCGATACCCCAGCTCCAAGAGCGGCTATCTCAACTCCAAACGAAAATCAAAACTTTACAAAAAAAGAAAAATAATAAGCGAGTCATAGCTGCACCCTAGCATCAGTTTATACAGAGAGCTCTATCGAGTATCATAGAAATATAAAGCTTATTAATTAATAAACCTGTAATTGATATTAATTATGTGGTCTCGTATATTCAATTAAACAATTCTATTTTTAATTAGTTAATGAAGTGATTCAATCGGGGCTGGCGGTATTTCAGGACAGCTACCCTCCTAGTATAATCTGTAGTTTATATGAAGAGCAGGGTTTAGTTCTTAGCCCTCTTATTTTTATTATAAGAGCGAAGTTCCTGGTTTGTCACTAACTGTAGTACTAATTATAGGGGCTGTTCAAACATACGTAACGCAAAATTATATATCCCTCCCTTTGTCACGCATTTTCGACAATTTCGTAATACAAAGGGATGGTCTGTCACAAATTCAGAGGCGGATCCAGGGGGCCTGGGCCCCCCCTTCGAAACTGAAATTGACTGAAATTGACAAAATAATTAAGAAACTTCAGCCTCAAGTTTGAATTATGGCTCCTTATAAAGAAATTAGCGTTTAAAATGACTTCTGAGTGTATATAACCTCCCAGACCCCCTTATAAGTTGCTCGCCTTATTTCTTGGGCCCCCCATTTTCAACATGTCTGGATCCGCCACTGAAATTGGCTAACGTTTGGACGGCCCCATATAAGTGAATTGAATTAATCCCATCACAACATTACAATCAAAACTCTTGTAATATTTTTATAATTTGGTTATTTATGAGTTAATAATAATACTAAATATTGTTGGTATAATTCTTGAGATAAAGGTGAGAAAGAAACTAGTATTAGTAAAAATCTCATAGCAATCGTCCTTGTAATCAAAGTAGTGATATTATCGTGGTAGTAAAATCCCCTTAAACAGTAATTGTAAGTACGTATGTGTGTGTCTAAACTGAATTACATTAATGTTATTGTATAATGCCAATCAAATAACTAAAGGTTAAATTCAAATTAAACATCACAAAGTTTCAATTTAATCAAAACATTTGTGCTCCTTTGAAACATCATTTTCTTCTAACGAGGATCCACTCGCAGACTTTAATCAAGATGATCACACTGTTTACATTAATTTATACTTAATTAAAAATAATTTTACAAGGCCAATAGTCCCCCATAAGGCCACGAGAAAGAAGTCACCTGTCACACCAAGTGAATCGATACCCCAGCTCCAAGAGCGGTTAATACATTAGTTACAAGGCTGGATTCGGTTAATCGATGCTAATATCGGTTAATAGTTTATTTAGTTACAGATTTTAAACACCTGTTAACCGGTCTGTTAAATATTAGCAGTGTAATTGCATAATTCTTGTATAAAAGATCTGGGGTTTGTTAGAATATGCGAACTATAAATCCATTCCCATCAGCCATCACCACAGTAATTAATCAGTAACAACACTGTGTCTAATTTCCCAAAGTACAAAATGTAGCATTTATGCGTTAAAAGTTTTAATTCCTGCTACGTATTACGTATTAATAAAGTTATGTTTATGGTTCGATTTATCGCCACGATTAACCAGGTAAACGCCCATGCTACTCAACACTAATAATTATCTATTAATTATACTTCTGAATAAGACGCAGCAGATAAAGTATTAACAAAAGTACAGTGGTAGGAAATGCCTTACATAATAACATTAGCGAGAGCACACTGTAGAATGTCCTGATTATATATCTATAGATTAACCGAATTTGATCTGATTAATCGAAGTTATTCATTTGATTAAGCGAATATTGAATCTATTAATTAACACAAATTTTCACCCGAATAACCTAAACTTGACCCAATTAACTTAAAATATTTTTATTTCTCTTCTATTGGCGTGATTCTGTTCCTTCCTGGGAGAATGACCCAATTAACCGGTTGACCGATTAAGCGGAATCGACACTAACATTAACCTATCATCACAAATTCACAGGAGACTATCAAGTTTCCAGGCAATTCCTAGCAAGTTCTTAATGATATTAAGACAACATGCATGTACGTATTAAAATGGACTCACTAAAAATAACTATTCTAGAAGTATACTAGTAAGAATACACCAAAGACAATAAATATACTAGGAGACAGTAATGTCTAGTACCATTAATGTGTTTAGTAATAATAATGTTATATTTATACCATAATAAGATAATCACTAGCATGTGTTATAGATTAGATAAATGTGCCTTCAGAGACAACTAATAGCTCCTCATTGCTTGGCATCAGTGTCCTAAGGTCTTGGATTATCTTAGTTGAAAGCTAAAAAAGATTTAGTATAAGAGAGTATTTGGCTGGATCACAATGTTATGATAATAATCGCGGTTATTTACCCTGACGAGCTTCATTTGCGAAGAATCTTACATCAACATCTGCATCTGTTTTCAAATTGTCCAAACACGGCAATACTTTGTTCTTAATTAATCTAAATATTTAGTACAGTAGGTCACATCACATCTTATGTTTGTATAATTATCAAATTGACTTACGCTAGCTCCAATCTAGGTTTCATTATTGTGAGTGTTTTGGCTGCATTGAAGCGTACATTGGCTACGTTATCGGCTGCCATGTCTATTACAATAGGGAGGAATGTGCTGTTGACTGCTTCAGTGGTACACACAGTAGAAAGGTGCTAAGCGGGAATACAATAAGAATCAGTAACAAACAATACTGTAGAACTCGGGTATAACGTACCCCCTCGGGAAAGGAAAATAAATACGTATTATCCGAGTGTACGTACTAACCGAGTTACCCTACATAGAAATACATACTGCTTACTTACTAACCCAGGTACGTTATAACCGAGATCAACTGTAAAAGCGAAATTTTTATTGTTTGAGACAATTGAAATAATTCTAACAATTAAACGAGTAGTAAAGAGGATCTTACATTGAGAGCGAACAATGTAGTCATCCTGTGTAAGTAATTCGTGTCTTTCACAAGGGCGAGAACTTGGGGTATTAGAGTTTCCTAAAAATAACTTAATAACAATACAACCTGACAAATAGAAAACTATTCATGGAGTTAATTACCTCCCCCCACTTGGGATTAAATTTATCCACTAATTTTTTGAGATTCTCGATCCCTGCCTCACGTATAGCGTATACTATAAACAAACAAATTAATTAACATATAAATAATTTGGTTAGTGCTGTTGTATGAGATTGAAACCTTACCATTGTCGATTAGCCAGCTCAGGCAAAGAGCTGATAGCTTTTCTCTAAAAACATCGATTCCCTACAGTTCAATACTAAATACAGTAGACTCTCGTTAGTGCAACATGGATAATGACAAATATTGGTTAGTACAAGGTTTAGTTCCCCTAGCCTATACACATACATGCAAGTGACTCTGGTTAGTATACGAAATTGGTGTTCATATTAATGAGAGTCTACTGTACTGAATTGTTATACAGTAGATACCGGATATAAGAAACCGGATATAAGAATATACCAGATATAAGAACATTATATTGTAAAACAGTTTCATATAACCTGTATAATTTATGCTGGTTATAAGAACACTATATGCAGTTCCCGACGATGTTCTGTACAATAAATATATAATATCAATGAAACCAACCAACTGTTCTGCTAACAACGGCATATATTCTATTATAGCCATCCTCACTCGCCACTTCGAATCGTTCGCGAGCTCAACAATAGCTGGCAACAGAGACTGGGAGAGCTGGTCTATTCCGATAACTGAAAGATTTGTATATTTGGTAATTAGGTAATTAGATTATCTGCAGAAGTCAAATTATATTATAATAATTTACCTTTATTGACGTGTTCTAAACTTGAGATTATATTCAAACGGACTTCAGGACACTAAAAATATAATGTGTATACAGGGGAACAAACAAATATGTAATATAATTATTACTCACCTCATCCTTCAATAATGCGAGATAAATTTCTAATAAATGGTCAATCGTCCTGTGAAGAGATTGGTGTATATTTAAATTAGAAAACATTTGTGTGTAAAATGAATTGACTTACTGTTGCCTGCCCACGAGTGGAGACAGCCCCATAATCACAGACGCGAGAGCTGTTTTGACGTGTTGGTTGGTGTCTTTTGCCAGAGCCTTGAGATAGCAGTAAATTATAATTATTGTATTACTTATTTGAGATAGCAATTAAATAATATTATACACGTATTATCAGATCCAAGGAATATGCCAACAGCTAAGATAATCATAGTTGGTCCATGCAAATCCGGAAAAACATATTTTTCCAACTTTCTCGCATCCTCAACCACGCCCTCTTCTGGAGAGTATTACCCCACGAAAGGAGTTCGTATTCTAGAGTTCTCTACCCCCGCCAACCTCCCACACACCGGTCGGCTCCTGGACTGCGAGGTCGAGCTATGGGACTGCAGCGGCGACAGAGCGTACGAGCCCTGCTGGCCCGCCATCGCCAGCGAGGCCCACGGCCTCCTGGTGGTGTACAGCCTAGAGCAGTTCGACGCAGAGGAAGTCGAGTCGTTCTACAGGATATTCTCTGAGGAGATTGGACTTAAAGAGTACCAGTGCCTTTTGGTGGGGAACAGAAGATCAGGAGCGCAAGGACGAGCTACAATGGCCTCGTACCTCCCCAGAGTGAAGCACGTGCAAGCTAGCATCGAACTCGACCCAGATTCTGTCAGGACGGATTTTAACGAGTTCTTAAGCCACATCCTCTCGGGAATTAAAAGCGTACAAGACAAGGAAGAACTAGGGATAGTAGGGAACATCCAATAGCATTACGACACATTTACGGATTCGATTGTTAACTATCACTTATACTATATCTCTTCCTTCTATAAACTGAATAGCCCGACAAATGATATCATTTTGTTTACTGTGTGACTTTACCTAATTAGGACACATCCCCGAAGGGTTATGGTTTTTAAGCAGAGACACAATGAATTCTACAAAATGCCATGTGCTTTGTACTCCCCGGCATTTATGGAGTTCTTAAAAGGTAATAAGGATATATTTCAAAAGATTCTACAGCTGTCCTTTCCAAGTATTGCACACAATTATGACTCGTGGAAGCTATAAGAATAGTTATCTAATTTGTGGATAGTACCTAAATATCGACATTTACGGATTCAGGTAGAACTCGTTTGTATTTATAGCACGATTTCCAGCAAAGGTTTAAGGATTTTTCCAATGAGATCGAGATTCATATCATTCTTTGCTAGAAAGTTAAAATTTGGTTGTTTTGTTAAACTTATTTCAAGTTTGGTCATTATTTTAATTATTATTTTGGTATACAAATGGAGAAAGCAAAGCAATGGTTTTGAAACAGAAGAAATTAAGGTGTTTGGTGACACGCTAGAGAGTGTGGCAATGGCCCAAGGGGTCTGTTACCATATATTCGGGGACAAAGATGAAATTGAGTTAATTAGTCCCCTCTGGGAAAAGCTACACGATACAAAAGTTAAATATTACATTGCACACTCACAAGAGATCTCCAAAGAATCAGAAAGTAGTATAGTCTACTACGATGAGAAAGATACAGCAAATATTCTTGACAATTACGAGATAATATACAAAAATATAAACCGTAAGGAACAGTGGCATATCGTCATCAACCCAACTATTGTGGTGAATAAAACCGCGATACATGCTGAGTTGAATAGATACAAATGGTATCACCCAATTCTATTAACTTTCCACGGAGACACGCGTGGGATAGAAGACAAATTAGAACTGATTCTCTCTCAATCAGAAGTTAGCGTTGTGAGTACGGCAATGCTGGATAAGTTGCAGAGAATGAAAGACTTAGAATTTGAAGAAATCGTTAGGGAAATAAGAACTCACTGGGTTAGCTACAAGATGCAAACTTTGGTGAGTTAAAGGATTAGAATATACTACATACATAGGTCACGACTACTATATACTATAAATACTAACGATATAATTTAGGAAAAGTCCACCGACCCGACTTGCTCTCCTAACACAGCTGATTGCCAGCTACAGAGCAGCTTGGTGTACAAACTAACTGAATTACAGCTGCTGCCACACCTACTGCTGCGGCTGGTCCGAAGCGAGCAGAAACGCAGGCGTCCACAGATGGCAGAAGCAGCCAGGGAATACAGCGCAGCTCTTAACCTAATACCACACAAGTTGGTCTCCATAGTAAGCGTTAAAGAATGCTAACAAATTACAGTTAGCTATTAGGGAGAAATATTTAACACTCAGGGTTCTCGCTAGGTCTCTATCAAAAGGTACATGCCCTACTTGAAAGCTATTGTACCCTTTATTCACATGTTGTATGTGGGCATGTACCTTTTGAGTCAATATTATTATTTGAAGGTTTCATTAAATCATTGACATTAAGTAATATCTCACTCTCATGTACCCTTACAACGAAAAATCCTGGCAAGAACCCTGTTAACACTATTGTTCTATTCTAGATATTTGCATGAAGTGAGTGCGCTGTACGACCGCGAGGAGGGGTACGGCCTGGGAGCCGCGGGGACGTGGGACCTGATGGATCTGCCCCCTGAGTGCAGACAGCTGGGAACAAACTGCTATCTCAGTTCTATTCTTAGGAACACAATGCCTATTTCCCACACAGGAAACCAAGAGCAGAGTGAATGGAAGATTGTACGTGCATACAGCAAGTTCAGCCTACGGAGTTGGGCAGAATATCTGATCCTGGCAGAGAATGTAGCAGGCTACAAGTATCTGTTAAGGATTGTTAACAAGGTAGACCCAAAGTCAGGGAGAGCAGAAATAAGCGAGATTAACCAGGGACGACTTATCCTGGTGCAGGTTGGGGATTACGATCCGATAAACTCGTTAGAGGACTACCATATCCTGCTGAGACAACAGGAAGCCTGTTTCACCTCAACTCGCTACCCCATGCTATTCTCCATTCACCTCGTGATCGTAGCAGAGACACACAGAGACGGTGCATTAACTCAGAAGTTGGAAACTGTCAGAGAGGAGTTCCCAGAAGTTTACATCGACTTTATTAACAAGGAAAAGGCTTCTAGTTCCTTATTGGATATTCTAACACGGAACAGTCCCAACGACATAGTGCTAGTAAATACGCTTAAACAGGTACCAAAGTATTCGCATATCGAGAAGTGCTACTCTCAGACTAGATTTGGTCTAAAGGTACTCTCAATCCCTGGATCGAATGAGACCGTATGTGTTACAGTACAAGATTGTATGCAGGCTCTAAGGCGCACACGTAATACAAATCCTATCAGCAGCGTATCTACACTATTTCCTCATTTAAAAGCCATCAGATTCCTTAAAGATTAATGAGACTCCCTCTCTATATTGTATTTGTAGAGTATTTTATAGAAGTGTAATTAGGTTATCAATTAGATATAAGGTACTATACTACATCCTACCTGTATACACGGATAGAATTGTTGCAGGATTATTTCCGCTCGGCCTTCTTCAGAGAGATTTTCACAGAAAACTAAAACAATAGACAAATATCAAACTAGTATATACCAACTTTAATTGTTAACTCGTGTACTTTTGAGTTTGCTAGCGGCCGCAGCTCTGACCTCGGCCTCGGCGTCTTTGAGGAGAACAGCGAAGGCTGGCACGAGTTCCTTCTTGGTCAGATTAGCGCCGATCGACTTTTGTAGCTAGTTCAATGGAATGTTTATAAAATAAAGAATATAATTAAAGTAAACAGAAAAGTACCTCGTCTAACTTGTCAGTCACCATGTACCGAACTCGCCATGATTTATCCTAGAATAGAAATGGAACTACTTATTAATCGGCCAACACCTTTTCCAAAGTAATTTCTAGACACTACCAAGGTCATTTTTAACATCAAAAATTCAAAAATTCATCAGCGAAGCCGAGTTGTTATATGGAAAGGTATTGGCCGATATTTATACGGTATATAAAGTAAACCCTAAATTTAATGTAAATCAATTGATAAGTTATTTCTATGATGAATGAATGTACTTTGCACTTGGAGCTGAGAACGGGCATGAGGAGCGCCTCTGCGTCCGACTTGTCGAGGATGAGTGCTATCGACACACAGGCGGAGATCACGAGCAGTCGAACGGAATCCTGCAGAGGAATAGCATAGCATAACAGTAGTATTAATACATGCCTGCTACTGATACCTGGTCATCCTCTGCTAGAGCAGCGAAGAGAGGAATCATATCGGTCTTTACGTGTTCTTTGTCCATCACTTTTGCTATTTCCTATTCAGTAGAGTAATAACATAGAATTATAAGATTAATTAATAACAGACCCCTAACTTCCCAGCCGCTGCTCTCCGCACCATGGGCGTGTCGTCCTGACACAGGTTCTTTAAATGTCTATTTAGAAACAGGAATATAAGTGTTCTTTGATGGATAATTATAGCTAGTTATGGGACAGGTTGTACTGTAGACTCTCGTTAGCACAAGCACATTAATATGAATTCCAGGTATAAGCTGTATAAATCCTATTCAATGCCTTTTAATATATCATACGAATTTCGGATAAGGCGAACTAATTTAGACGGTCCCCTGGTGCTCGCACTAACGAGTAGACTAGTTCCTATTATAGTGAGTTGACTGGTCCCAACTTACATTCTAAGTTCTTCTTGCGTCTGCTGGTTAACCTTTTGGTAGACAACTGAATACAGCCCACAGGCTGATGTGCGAGAAGTGAACCACTCAGCTGTGAAGAATAAATGTAAAGTTATGTAATCATAATGTAATGGTCTATTCTACAAAGTTACCTGTCGTTAATCGTTTTATTAAGGGGATATAGTGGTCTTGTAAATCTTTGGTTAGGTGTGAACTGACGAGATTTCGCAGTGACTCAACTGCCTACAAACATTAAATTAATATATACTACATCGCCACACGGTTAATGGGTCATAGCGGTTAACTGGCTACAACGTTATGTAATATACAGAGGTTACTGGGAGTATAGAAATACAGTAGAACCTCGTTAGTACGAACACCAAGGGACCGACCGTCAAAATGTGTTCGCCTTATCGGGAATTATTATTAGACAATGTCTTTTGTATTGAAAGTCTTTGAAGGGGAATGGATTAGTATTCGTACTAACGAGGTTCTACTGTATGTTTTCATAAAAAGTAAAATAATTGATCGATCGACAAATTGTGGCCTCGTACTATTCAGTTAACACAGCACTCAAACAAGCTCACCTTGTCGCGAACAAAAGTCTCCTCTACCATAGCAAGGTTCTCTAAAGGGGCCTATAGGAGGAATAATTAGTACTGCTAATAAAAAGGTGATAGATATCTAGATATATAGATAGATATATAGATAGGTAGCTAGATATCTAGATAGATAAATAGATAGATATATAGATAGGTAGCTAGATATCTAGATAGATAAATAGAAAATAGAAAGATACATAGATATATAGCAAGATTAGATAGATAGATAGATATATAGATAGATAAATAGATAGACATAACTCACCAGGAGACAGTGCGCATACTCTTGCCCTCCAACCAGATGGATAAAGTTTTTGTCTCCTAACTATAAACAACATAGTAACATGATGTGTATAAAGGAATGTTTGAAAATAAGTAAGAAACAAACTTGTTCTGCGAGTGCATGCAGTACTTCGTCTTCATCATCAATTGTATCTGAATAGAGAAGTGATAAAAAAATAAATATATTTATGTGAACATAAGAACTTATTATTATATTGTATCCCAGAGTTAGGAAATCAGATTGTATAAGAGAGGCGGGTTACCTGTGAGGAAAGGTATGAGTTCCTTTCTGGTTCTCTCGCAGCCGAGGGCAAGTGCTATCGTGCTGAGTTTGCGAATTGAATTCAACCTAAGCTAGAATGAGATAGGTAGAGTAAATGTTTAGTTTGTTCTATTAAAATAACCAGGGATTTAACCAATTACACTTATAACGTGCAACTTGATAATCTCACAAAGTACCCTTTAGATTTCATGGGATTTAGGCATGTTGAGTTCACACAAAACTAATATTATTTTCAAAAGCTATAAGTCCCATGAATTAGGTAGCCTCGTTACTCCATCAGTGAGAACGTATCCTCATGATGCTAGCATCATCAGAAGTCTAACATGTTAAGCACATCAGCTGGAGTTATGAAAATATGCGCTGAGATACGGGTAATCTGAGGGGAATACGTAACAATATGGGTGTATTTAAACTAACCTGCACGTCTTCGTTTCTCAGCTCGTCGATGAGTACAGCAATTGGGTAGAGAGAGTCCTCATCCACTCCGTCTTGTGTCGAAGCCATAAAATCAATTAAAATACCGACTCTGCTGTCTAACTAATTAATAACTAACTATTCCTAATGAATAGCCTAAGAAACAGGATACACCAGTAATAGTATAAGCCACAACATTGAGAATAAGTTCAAGAGAGCTGAAATTATAAATTAGATACAGGCTGTGTAAACTAGAGATAATACTCCTATTATTTGGTTGACAAATTTGGTAATTAGAATGACGTAACATTATCATACACAGTATTTACATACGTAATAATTTCCAACAACATTTAGGAGAACTGGGGGATAAATGGTTTATTAATAATTGTTAAATCCGAAGCTATTTCAACTCTGTCCATTAGAACAATACCAGGAATTGTTATTTGCCTAATTCAGTATAAACACAAACACACAATAAATTTTAATTCAGTTACCAACCACTGCCTCAATTAAGTAATTACATATTGTTGTTATGGGTTTCGTATCATGAGAACAATAATCTATAGAATATATTGTCACGTGGAGGTATCCAATTAGATTACAAACTGAATGTGATCAGAGTTTACGTTACAATACAAATTATAATATAATTTGTGTTTTCCATAGAGTAAACAAACAATGGGAATACAAATGGAGAGAAATACAGTGAACTCCCGTTATAACGAAATGGAGATTTTTCCCCAGACCACTAAATGCATTTAATTAATATCCGCTTATAACGAATATCCGGAGAAAACGAAGGAATTTACAGGTCCCAAACACTTCGTTATAACGAGAGTTCACTGTATCAAATAAATATTAACTAACTAGTAATGTCTATTAACAGTTATGGGAATAAACTCAATGCAACGTAAGTTAGAAAAGTATTATAAGTAACATTTTTGTAAAAAACAAACAAATAATTGGTGGAGCATAGAACATTCAATGACTCCTAAGTAAAATAGAATAAATGAGCACTCTGGTCCTATATAGATAAGTGCGATTGTGCCACACACACACGGAGACATCAGATAATTGAGCAGCAAGCACTGCTCTGCTTGAGGAACGGGTTCTGGCTCTTGGGCATTCCGTCCCTCAGGGGGTCAGGCTCTACCGTGCAGAATCGTATTATTTCCACTGAGCTCTCCGACATCTTCGTTCTGGGCGTCCGCAGCTCCTTCTTGTACTGAGCGATCTGCATTTGCACCCTCTCCATATTAGCGCACAGATTGCTGCTACGATGCTAAGTGCTAATGTGTTATCAGTAGGCGGAGTTAGCAGAGATATACCAACTAATTGTACGGTAGAACCTGCAAATCCGACACAGTTGGAATAGGAAAATGTCGGATTATACAGGCTCTAATGCATAGTCCGACGCTCATTGGAATAAGAAACTTACCACAAATATCGATTAGGAAATGAGTTGCTCATACAAACCATGGTTTACACTAAATTGAATTAGAAATGTATCTCCATTATAAGTGAAACTCTATTTAGAATAAGTTGCCATTGCCTGATTAAAGAAGTGATAATTAAATGCAACAATGCTAATAGAATTCCCCCTCTACATCCGGGTGCTTATAAGTAGGAATTGGCTTAAATTCTGGTAGCCAGAATATCCTAGTGATGTCTCCAACTAATTTCTTTTTACTCATTTCCTCAAACTCTTCCAAGTTGGGCATAAGAGGGGGGAGGGGGTTCCCGTTGTACTCAATAAAAGTGGCTTTCTGGTTCGTGTTGACTCTGTTGGGAGTGGAGTAGAGAGTGACGTAGTTACCCCGGATACCGGGGAACCTGTCTGCTATGTCGTACAGCTGCGGGATCAGGTAGTGTTGCTAGGTGACGCGATGTAAACAATGGAATGTGAGAAAGGAAGAATATCGTATGAACACTTACCTTGTGGAGTAGAACCATAATCTTCTTTCTACTAGCTGAGTCATCGATCTTCGCACAATCAATTAACTAGAAATGAGGTGTTAAATTTTACTTTTCGCATGCGTCAATTAGATTGCATACGAAAAGTAATCACAGGCAAACTACATGCAAAAAGTATGAAAAAGTACAAAATCGCATGCGAAGAGTAGATTTTAATATAAGTAAGCTAAATACAAGTTTTATAAATATGGTATATCTCATGACGTCACAAGGTACGTACCGAATTCGCTTCCTTTTTGAGAATCTCGGCTCTTCGCGGAGTGATCAGCAGACGCTCGTACTTAACTAACTGCTGAAGCAAAATCCGTAGCTTCCTTATATGCTCCGAGTAGTACGAATCCAGTTGAAAAGCTTTCCACTTAGAAGGCATCTCAGTTGAACCCTACTTTCTTAATTGCTATAATGGAACACTAGCAGTAGTAGCAGATATAATCTTGCTCCTTAAGACACGGGATCTATTTTATTAATGAGCACGTTTTATACAAAAGGAACTGTTATAATATAGCAATTTTAATAAATTATGAAAATACAAATGAAATGAAATATTTACAGTCTAAAGTTCAAGAAACGCTCTAAAAGAAATCAAAGAATACTTTCCGACAAATAAGACGGGATATCAAAATTAACACATCAGAAATGGGAAATAAAATGCATGAATACGGTAGTTTCGGTTAAAAACTGCTTAACTATCAGCTGACTTATCCGCCAACTCTCCTACGGAAACTTCCAATGGAAATTCCTCGCTCTTAGCCAGCACATTAAACTTACTCAGATTAACACAAATCTTCCGATTGATGAGTTCCAACAAATCTACAAACTTCATACCGAACTCTATCTCCGCGCCCCGGTATGACGTCATAACCTGTGTGGTGGACCCTGTCCCCTCCACGATCCCCTCGAGCACCGCCACCAACTCGAAGTTCTCCTCTCTCAGCTGAGAGGGGGACAGTCGGTACAGGGGGCTCTGGGAGGATATCTCGTGGCGGACCACGGACGGGAGGATCAGCTGCAGCCGGTCGGTTCCCTGCTCGTAGCCAACGTCTAAGCTATGAGTGTCGTAGTGAATTCCATTTCCCTCCCCGGTTGTCAGGTGGAAGAGGTAGAGCTTAACGTGCGGCTCGACCAGCTTCACTTTCCGAATGTCCGTCACGCGGAAAGAGAGGAACCAGCGGCCGTCTCTCTCGCGGCAAACGACAGCCTTTTTGCTGAAGAGAATCGTAGCCTTGCGACGGTAGGGCCGCGATATCTTGGTGACGATTAGCGCGAGGTAGAATGCGTCTATAAACAGACCCACAATCGACTGAATAAACAGAATTACGAAGTCGGGAATGCAGTTATTGTCCGCCCTTGGGTATCTGTGTCCGAACCCTATGGTGGACTGCACCTCCACAGAGAGGAACATGGCAGACAGGACGGTGTCGACTCCGCTGACACAGGTCACGTTGGGCTGGTCGCTGTCGGGAATAAGCGAGGCTCCGTACCAGGCCCCGCCGAAGAGGAGGTACGAGATAATGTAGGTCAGCACGATTAGCAGGATGAACACCCACCACTTGCAGTCTATGAGCGTGGTGTACACATCGAAAGCGTAGGCCTTCCCTCTCTGCGAGGAGGAGCTGATGAGGAGAGCCCCCGGGGTTCCGTCCTTGTGCACCAGGCGATTCGGCAGCCGCGGGGGCGCCACCTGGAGTAGGGGAGAGTTAATGGAGCCCTGCTTTCTCTGCTCAGTCGCGAACTCGTTGGGATACGAGTCGAGAGCTAGCCTGGGGTTGTCGGCGTCCGGAAATACAGGTTTGGGGTAGCTGCTGGTCAGAATATCGGAGGCTAACAGCGGGTCTCGCAAAGCCATGCCACGCAGGCCTCTCGCACTATTGGAAGAGACAAGACAGTCAGACTCACTCGATTCAGTGCCGACTGCTACGCTACGCATACTCGTGATAATGTGTTCGGTTCATAGGACAATATCAGTTATTCACAATTATAGCCGAGTTAGAGTGATCTAAATATATAAATACGCACATATTGGTTGGATAATCAATACATTATTTACAGTACAAATCATAAATAAGTAGAAAACAGAAAAGTACAGTAGGAAACAGTGTGTATATCCATGGTACTAAGGAGGTGTGATGTTAACCTTGATAACCTTGTTGTCAGCCGCTTCGTGTATTACCAACACAATATTATCGTTGCGAGTGACATTACAGTTAATGTCAGCTGTTACTACCACGATAGGATTGTCAGAATAGCGAGCCTTGGCATTCAAGTATATCTGTGTGACGGTGTCCACAATACTCAGGCTAGTTACGTACTCTAGATTGAACTCTGAGTCCTTTGAGTCGAAAGATATGCTCCGCACCTCTCCCGCCACCGCCTGCGGATAGGTCCTGCTGAGTAGCAGGGCTCGCTCCTGCTTGAAGGCGCCGGTCTCCGGGTCGAACAGGGCAGAGCAGTCCCCCGTTCGGTTCCCGAAGAGCTTGTACATCCAGCCGGTCCACGACTGCATGTACAGGTCGCAGGCGTCCATTATCTTCTCCATAAACTCAGTGTCTTTCTGGCAGATGAAGAACTCTGTCAGAAACCCGCCGCACTTCAGATTCTCCAGATCCGACATTCTAACTCGGAACTGAGCGTCCACTAACGGCAAAGCGGGCGGGGAATAGAAATGGTAGGAGAGGACACTTCTGTTCTGGAACTCCGCCCCCCCTGGCACCCCTTTGAAGCCCGTCCCACTGTCGGCCCACGTCACGGGCTCAAACAAAATAACGTGTTCCGTGTCCACCTCTCTGATAGCTGAGCTCAGCTTCTCATACATAGGAGACAGGTTTACGTCGTCAGCTATAACTGGGTCGATAAGAAAAGGATGTTCGTATAGGTCTCCCATCCATGGTTCGTTTATCAGCTCATAGCCAATGACGGAAATGAGGTCACTGAATTCCGAAGCAGTTTTCTTCCAGAACTGAGCCAGGCTGTCCAACAGTCCGTCTGTGTTTTTGTAAATATTCTGGAAAGCCCTGCCTACACTCTCGGCGATGTAGTAGTCAGACCAGGTGTGCTTGGCACATTCCTCTGTGCTAGGACGGTTGCCAGGTGGTGAGGAGAAACGGAAGGGGAAAGGAAACTTGTTTGCGTCCCCGGTGTTGACAGCCCAGTCGGGAGCCCCCTCTCCACAGAACTGCTCCGAGAGGACATCTTGGTGCATGTCCAGTATAGTGTATACACCGTGCTTGTATGCCGTGTCTATTATGTAGCGCAGCGCGTTGTAGTACGTCTCGTTGTACTGACCGCGCTTGGGCTCAGCCCCCGGCCACATGACGCCCAGGCGTATCACGTTAAGACCCAGCCCGGAGATAATCTTCATGTCCTCCTCGACAAAGGAGTGGACAGGATCGAAGGCATCCGTCCTTGGTACATAAGGGGGCACCTTGTACACAACATTTACGCCGTGAAAATACAGCTCGCGACCGAACTGGTCGACGAGTCTCATGGTCTCAGTGTTGACTCTCACCATGCCATAGTCCTGCTGGGAGAGAGACAACGCGAGTGTCAGTGCACTCAGGATAACGAGTGATATTATATACAGGGTATAGTAACCAGTCATTATGAGCTAATATAGAAACATGTGAGCAGTGTCAGCCCTAGTGAACCGGTGTCATGTCATGTCATGGGAATCCAACTCCCCTGAATACTATTCCTAAAGAATGTGTGTTTCAAAATGTACAACGTAGATAACTTTGTAGTAAATATATCGGCACGCTTTATAATATTGTATATTCGCGAAATCAGATTATTGTGCAATTAGCACACAAGTGAGCAGACATTGTAATTCCAGAAATGTTCTGAAAGTTTTATTAATTTATTAATTAACTTAATTTTAATAAACCAGAGGAATTCCAGATTATAGTATATTTACAACTACGTAGGTTAAAGTATTCTTGACGGCAAGATTATATATCCGACTAATGACTTTGCGTGCAATTCATTATTGGAATATGTTTGCAGTAACTGGAAAATAACCAGCAACAGTCATACCTGCCAACCTATTTGAGTCATATCCCTGTACACCTCCCAAAAAATTTTTTACACTTACATATCAAAAATATTACTTTGGAAAGGAAGAAAACATTGAATTATATACTGTACAGGGCCAGGGAATCCCTGTATGCTTGAATGAATATATAAACCAGTTGGGCTTTTATGTGGTCAATGATTCAATGGCAGAATATACTATCATCACTGTAGACATTTTAGGCAATAATTGACTCATAATTAGTAAATTAAAAATCCCTATACAAATGGAATATATCCATGCACGCCTGTACAGAACAGCCAAAATCGTTAAAATCCCTGTACGGTTGACAGGTATTGAACAGTAATAAAATGCTCATAAAATTCCACAAATAATTACCAAAAGAAAAGAAAAACAATGAATTGACAACCAAAATGGTGGCCATCATAAAATGAACACAAATATATTTACTTTCAAAAGTAGCATTGTTGTCAAAATAAATAATCGAATTTCTTGTTGTCGGCTCTTTAGGTGTAGATAATTTTTTTGGAAAAATACACAAAACTGATGAAAACTACTTTTAAACTAGCATATAGAAAAATATAAAGTATTGAAATCATGAGCATATATACTTATTGAGGAAGTCCTACTTGGAATAATTATCAAGCCACTTGACCAACCTATAAATATATCGACACAATACGTATGTGTACGTGCTAATTTAATAGCAAATATTTATTATTTCTTGTGCGAGTAAAATGTAGTTGTTGTTCGCCTATTTACAACTTTGAGTTGCTTATACAGATCTACACTTGGCACCAGAAAATACAGTGTAATTGCTTTATTAGTAACTCGCATTTTGCATAAATTTGGTTGCTAATAGGCGAAGTTGCTATTAGAGGAACATAAATAACATTAAAAGCTCGCTTGGGAACTTGAAATAAGTTGCTATCGATGTAGATCAAATGTTGCTAATGGGGGAGTTGCTAATAAAGCAATTCCACTGTAGATTGCTAATAAACGAATATTGCTATTAAAGATGGAAGAAAACTAGGGGGAAAACCCACGCTTTGGAAACTCCTCAGGGCACTTGCTACCAATTTACCCGTTGAAAGCTGATCTCTGGCTACACTTTGAATTTCGAATAACCTCCTTTGTAATAACTAGATACACTAACTATATAAGTTACAAGTGGAGTTGCTTTATCAACTCCCCAATTAGGAACAAATTTACAGCCCCCGACCAAAGCATGGGGAATTCTATAAAGTCAAGTTCCCCTATTAGCAACTCGCTTTAATAAATTGGGGATTTTTCAAAGAATAGAAAGATTGATTGAATCACGTTTGTTTACTTTTGTAATTTTAACTGTCGGGATCCGTTAGCATTTTGTTAGAATCAGTATTTGAGGCAAGATATAAATAAGGCTTGAAATTTGAACAAATCTGGATTTTATAAATTCGTCATTAACAAAACTGACAGAGTATGTATTTCGTATTTATAAATTTCGAATGACTCGTAGGAATTGAAATTTCTACAAGCGATTTATAGAGGCCATAGACCAGCGATTCCCAACCTTTTCCAACCGTGGATCCCTTATAGCAAATATTATACATTCTGTGGACCCCTCCCATTGACCGTAGTAGATCTTGTGGACCCCAGGTTGGGAACCACTGCCTTAGACACTCACAGGGGGTCAACTTCAACGGTGCACTACCTGCTTAGTATTAAGATAATGACCCTCCCATCATATAAACATTATGTGCATGGTAAGTTCCAAGGAGTTATACAGGAGCGCGAGACGCTCCTTTTGGAGCATGATTTTTGGAAAATTTGAATTTAGGAGCGTGAAATGAAAATTTGGAATCCTCTCCTATACTGTAACATTAATTTGCGATTTAGGCGTATGAAAATTGGATCAGAGGATTAGGAGCTTATTTACAAATAGCTGTATATTATTACACGTGTGCACCCATGAATTAGTCAATTAGCGCAGCTGTTAAGTAATACGGTATCTCTAATAATGCCTCAAAAAATGATATCATACTAGTAAATATAAATAAGTAGCATGTCATACAGTCCTGGACCAGTCCCCAAAAAGCCAGGGCCACAGCCCCTGAAGGCGACCCACCCCTTCAACCTAACCCCGACTCCCGATGGCCACAAACAGGTCCCCTGTCCCCCCACTAAGATAAAGCCCTCCTGGAAGTCCGGACAGCGCAAGCACTCCTTCGGTCGGATCTCTCCTCCGGAGGCCAGAGCTCGGGCTCAGAAAGTTATCGGCATCCACAGAACTGGGTCCCTCGGGTCACTCGACCCTTCTCTCAACTACTTCGCCTCCCCGCGTCTCTTCCCGCCCAGCCCGATTCTCCCGCACTCCACTCACGCCCAGTCCCCCGGCCTCTCAGCTGACAGCGACGGCAGAGGTGTCCGCATCACCACTGAGTCTGTGAGGAAGTTCAAAAGGTCGCGGCCTATTCGATCCAACTCTCTGGACTCTTTGGATCCCTCGAGAAACATAGCCACGGCTCAGGCGCAGCACACCTGCCCCACAGAGTCCCTAACGCCCCTGCCCCTGCCCCTCCCGATCGAGCCGCCCCTCACGGTCTTCCCGGAGAGCATGCGGGCCTCAATGGACGCCTTGGACCAGGAGATCGCTCTCGCTCTCAACGGCCTCACCATAGCCAACCAGCCCGAGGTCTGTCCGGATGGCCACGTGGCTCCGGCGCCGTTTGCGGAGCGGAACGCCCAATCAGCTGGCGCTAACAGCTCCCCCCGCTGCCCCCTGGACATGTCCCCTGCCACCGCCTTTCCGCGGAACTCTGGTTCCGCCTGTTCCTCCTCCCCTAACCCCAAATCCCTGCCGCTAGCCAAGGGGCACTCCTCTAGCCCCAGGTGTCTCTTCAACCGCGAGCCGCCCCGCGGCGCCGTGAGCGTGGAGATGCGCGTGGCGAGCATATCAGCTGACACGTTTCAGGCGCCAGACCCTCGTAAGGTGGGCGTGGTTACTTGCGTTGGACACGCCGGGTTTATGTCTGCTGGGTCTGCGTTTAAACCAATCCATAAGATCTCAGATGGCAAACCGATGACTCTCTCCACCTAATGAATTTCCATCCCCAATATCACTCAATGAATGATTAGATTACACTATCTCTTAGTTATTTTGTATAGTACAATCCTCTTGGCATTGTAAATCATTAATGAATTATGTAATTTCCAATCTTGTTAATTGGTTTTAGGAGTTGCGAGTTTTTATAAAACTGAATGAGTGTTCCATCCCAGCTTCTTACAGTGAGGTTTGCTAAAAAAACATATTAAATATGTAGTATTTACGTACTGTAAAAATTAATTACCTATAAGATATAAGAACCTTATCCGGTAACTTATTTTCTTCCTTACTTTTGTATTGTTAAAAATGTCGCTTTTTCATTTTATTTGATCTGATTTTGGAAGAAATTTTATTTATTTATTTGCTTTGGTAATTAACTAGTAGTTATTGAATACTTATTTTTAATCATTTCTGGCAGATAATCCATATGTGTTCTTAGAACCGGTGTCAGAGGAGATCCTGTTCCCCCGAACTATTTTTCCTAGGAAATATTGTTCCCCTCTAGGGAATCTTGTTCCCCTCTGCCTAATAGAAAATATTGTTCCCCCGAACAGTATTCACTAGTAAATATTGTTCCCCCAAACAGTATTCACTAGGGAATACTGTTTCCCCTTTTAGTACAGTAGTAATATTAATATCCGTACAGTATATTATATTGATATGACACAATCGAAAAGTGAATTCGAGAAAATCCAACTACAGTGGTGTTCGCCTAATAGCAAGTCGCATTTTGCACGAAATTTCCTTGCTAATAGGCGAACTTGCTATTAGAGGAACAAATTTAACATAAAATGCTCGCTTGGGGACAAAAAGTAACTTGCTAATAGAGCAATATTGCTATTAGCAGTGCCCGATTAACCATGAGGCACCTGAGGCACAGGCCTCAGGCCCCCAGCCTCTAGGGGCTCTATCGGGAGGTCTAAGGGGCCCCCAGCCTCTATCGGGAGGTCTAAGGGGCCCCCAAATTGAGCTGTGCCTCAGGCCCCCATCTAGCTTAATCGGGCCCTGGCTATTAGAGCAATTGCTATTAGGCGAACACTACTGTACGTATTAGTTATCCATAAATTAATTAAACAATTATAGAAACTAAACAGTTTTACCCATTATTCTGCATTTATCCAATAATACAATGGAGAAATTCGACCATATTCCATATATTGAAAAGTAGACAACACATGTGTACTTACCAATACCTCCATATTCGCCTAACCTTCCGGGAGGAAAGTATACAGCAGGGTGTTCAAAGAGCGAGAAGTATGTAATAATAGGTAATTCACAACTTTTCTACATATTCTAGTAACCTTAGTTCCATTTTGTATTGAGGGGAAGATAATTTTCTAGTGAATCTGCACTGTTCGGGGGAACAATATTTACTAGCGAATACTGTTAAGGTGAACAATATTTACTAGCGAATACTGTTCAGGGGAACAATATTTACTAGTGAATATTGTTCGGGGAAACAAAATTAACCAGGGGGAAACACTCGGGGGGTACATTATTCCCTAGGAAATATGGTGTGGGGAACAGGATTTCCTAGGAAATATTGTTCGGGGGAACAGTATTTCCTAGGAAATCCTGTTCGGGGGAACAAAAAGATGGGGGAACAGGATTTACTATGACACCGGTGTAAGGGCACTTTGGGGACGCCCAGCGTTTTAGGGGGCCCCGTCCCTAAAGCCCTAGCGTTTTGGGTCCCCCGTCCCTAAATCGCTAGTGTTTTAAAGCCCAGGGGGCCCAAAACGCTGGGGTCCCCAAAACGCGTTTACACCGGTATCCATGTAGTTAAGAATCTATACAGTGGAACCTGTTAATAACGGCCACCCAAGGACTGGCCAAAATGGCTGTTATGTACAGGTTGATTATAATATCGGAAGTAATGTGGGAACATTCTAGGTGACCGATTGCAGATTTACTGTCTGCTATAAACTCTCTTTTTTAGATAAAAAGGAACCCCTCATAAATGAGGAGTTCCAGTATTAACAAATTTGAAACGCATTGCGATTCAATTCTCAGGTTGGAATTGCTGCTACACTACAAGATCGACTCATGATAACCTACTGTAGGCAGACAGGCTATAAATGTAATTACAAAATGCTCCCTTATGATTTATCACAAACCTTGTAAAAATATGGGTTTATATAATAAATGTGAAATATAATCTTACTCATTTCAGTAGCAATTCTAGCTATCAATTTCACAAATAATATCTGAATTAAATATGAAATATATTATTAACTTATTGATGTGATAATTATATAAACGCTATAATTTCAATACAACTCTCAATAATTAGTTAATTAAGGTTACTGGCAAATAATGGCTTGCAAGAAACAAGGAACTATTGGCAGTAAGTTATAGAATATGTTCATTCATATTGTTATAACTAATTAACGTTATTATAACCATTTAATAGAGTCTCACGGTCAAAGGGTCCCTCCACTCATTAACACAATCATCAGTACGCTTCGCAATTATCCCGATGGAAGTCAGATTCTTAAGGTAGGGGATTTAAAACAGTTATTTTGGTATTTACAAATGTTGTGTTTAGGAATTGATTCAGAACGCAGATGATGCTTCTGCCACTGAAGTAGAATTCCTATTGGACTTAACTCAGCACGGGACAGAATTCCTATTACACCCTGATGTTGCTAAGTACCAGGGCCCAGCACTATATGCATGGAACAACGCAGTATTCAATAAACACGATTGGGAAGGAATCCAAAACATTGGTACGAGTAGAAAGGAGACAGAAGTTCTCAAAGTTGGGAGATTCGCTTTGGGATTTATTTCTGTTTATCACATAACAGGTGTGAATACAATATTAATAGACTAGTATACCTCTAATATTATTATTGAAACTTTTTAGATTTTCCCTGCATCCTGAGCAATGATGGAATCCTCCTCCTTGACCCACATATGGTTATTGACGACACGGGCGGACTGTTGATAGATTTGGAAGAGTTTTCTACTTACGAAGGTGTGAAGAGTCACCTCAGCTGTTTTAAGGATTATTTCGGCTACGATGGGAAAGGGTCCTACGAAGGTACGATATTTCGTTTCCCATTAAGAACAGGCAAATACCAAACTTCTCTCCCTAAGAACGTATACGACTCAAATAGGGTTCTAGAATATCTGTTCAGACCCTTCAAACAGGAGGTAGAGAACTGTCTCCTGTTTATGAAGAGTTTGAATGCAATCAGGGTGTCTGTTAAGGAAGAGACAGGCATTGTTAGACAGCTTTATTCAGCTGAGATTAATCCTGTCCATTATAGAGACAGTTTGGAACTACACAGACAGCAAATGTTTAAGTTTATCGAAGCAAAGAAGTATTTAGAAACGTCTAGCTGTCACATTTCTATCTTCCCAGTTAGTTTAATTGAATTCGATCTCAGCAAAACTATCAGTCTTTGGCTTGTAATCAATATCCTCGGTTTAATGGACAACATATCGACAAGCGAGTTTTCTGTGTCTTATAGCAAGCTCTCTGACACATACCTCCCGTGGGTATCCGTTGCTATACCGCTACCTTTCTCTCAGCTGACTTTTCAGTGCATAACCGAACAACACTGTTGGTCAATGGAATTTGAGACTATAGCTAGGCTATTTGAATTGATTGATACACATTTACCGATAATTCCGCTATCAAGCGAGGTTACCGACTTTGTCGGAAGTTTGTTTTGCTTCCTTCCAGTCGCAACCAGTTCCCAGTTCCCATTCCATGTGCAGGGGTACTTCGCACTTAGTACGAACCGCCGCTCCATCAAATGGCCGCGGTATGACGACACCAGCTTAGACGCCGCTTGGAACAAACAGCTGGTCGAGAGTCTGGGTACCGTATCCTATGCAGTTCTGATGCATATCTGCGTGTCTAGACTGGAGTGTGGGGGCAGCAGTGCCTTTGTGTATAAGCTCCTCTCCTGTCTCCCTCCTGACAACCAGCAGGACCAGCTACAGGCCGTAATGCACAGGGGTATGTTAGAACTAGTGCAAGCCAGAGCTCTCGTGTGTACTAATGAGTGTCAGTGGGTGTCTCTCCAGACTGCGTACTTCCTCCCCTCTCCGTTCGGGACCCACAGCATTCCCTGTGAGAAGATATGCGCTGAGTTCCTAACTGCTCTCTCGTATGACGTAGTGGAGGTGCCATCGGGCGTGGCACGAGTGTTGCTGGAATATTCCTTTTTGAGCGAAAGAGTTGTGCCCCAAATCGTGTCTCCTAACATGGTGCGAGAACTTATGGTGCGTTATAAGGAGGAGAGGTGCTTGACAGATTTCCTCTTAAATAAAAACAATGTTTATTCCCTTCTCGAGGTTGTGCTGTCAGATATTTACAGCTATCCTAACGATGCTGTTTTGAATGGAATTCAATTAATTCCTAATTGCAATTCAGAATTACCAGAAACTTTTAATACCAAATTAGACCATAAGTTTTACATCTACGAACAAGGTTTGGAATTAATAAAACTGTTTCCAGGTCTCGAGAACAAATTTATCGAGGCAGCTCTGCCTCCTGGCTTACACGCCTCTTTATTAAAGTTAAGTAGGAAATTACGGATAAATATAATTGATATTACCAATATCAGAAATGATGCTAAGCTTTTCTATAACTTTCTGAAGTGCTCAATGCAGCGTTACTTTTACACAGAATCAATTGTTAAGTGGACACCTGGAGTTAACGGGCAGCCGAGTACAACTTGGATTGAAAGTGTGTGGAAGTTTATAAGTAATAATAGCAAAATAATTGAAATTCTGATACAGAATAAATTGCCTATTTTACCGAAACAGAATGTATCGTTATCACTGGAAATAGACCTGCTCCCTATAATTGCGGTCCCCACTCCCTACATGAAGCTAAGCAACAAGCCTGCTTACTCTAGGATAGAGAAATTGCTTGCTGATAGCGGATGCCATCTCTGTTATAAGAATACATTTATTAGTGAATTCCATCAGTTTGTCTCTCAGTCGCTACCGAAGGGTTTCTTTCCTATTCTACGACTCGCAAATATTAAAAATAATTTTCTTAAAGAACTCTCCAAAGCTGATACTCCTACTCGACAGTCTCTGATTAAAATAATTATGAATAGTGAGCTCGCTGTTCAGAGTGATTTGAATTTATTAAAGTCATTTCCTATTTTTATTTCTGTTCCAAACACCTGGGTTTCTATCAGTCAGTTCACACAATGTTTAATTCCGCATAACTCTATACCACAAGATTGTGTCCATTTCCCGGATAATTACTTGAGCCCATTTGTAAACGACAACATAGTTCTATGTCGCCAACTAAACATAAGCCCTTTGTCTCTTGATGCTACGATACAGCAACATTTGCTACCTTTGATTTCAAAGGGGCACTTCAATAGCGTTCCTAGAGAACTCGAAAAACTAACCTTGTGGATTTTAAGAAGCGCTTATTGTCTCAATCAAGATACGATTAGAAGCTTATCTGCTGCTAAATGGCTCTGTAGCTGTAGTCCCAATAACAAAACTGCAATAAGGACATTATACTCTCCTCCTAGTCTCTTTGATCCTAACGATAAGCACTTAGCAAAACTGCTCGGTACTAACTCACCTGGTATGTTCCCTAATAATTTCTATAAAAACTGTAATGAAGTGCTAATATATCTCGGTTTGAAAACTTGTAAAAATTTAACGTATGACAACCTACGTACTGTTGTAGCGGCGTCGCTACGTACTATTCCTCTTGAGGAGAGACAGGATTGGTTGAATTCTCTGTTGAGCGTAATAAGCATTAATTTCGACAAATTAAATCTTTCCAAACAACAATTTTGGAGTACACTAAAACAACATAGTTTCCTAATCCCTTCATCTCGCTCCCAATGCACTGCCTACCCTAATTATCTGCCTTTTTTTAAGCATTCAAGCGATCTCTGTAAGCCTCATGAGATAATACTTTGTTCAGATACAGATGCTTGTTTGATCGCCGGCGTGTCTCCACTACTAATTGAGAATGAAAATAGGATGAAAAAGTATAGGGAAATATATCAGTGCATGGGTGTTGGTGTGACAATTCCATCTCAACTAGTTTGTAAACAGCTGAGACTTATAATCACAAATTTAACAGATCTAGCAAGTGGTGATGTACTTGTTCTAGTTGAGAAAATATACAAATATTTCGGCGAATTGATTGTTGCAAATCCTGATTCTTTTCGGCGCAATGTCGTGTGCATGTTACCTCAAAATTGTATTCTTGTTCCCGATTTCGGGTTTACCAATTCTGAAAATTTGATTTTAAAATGTCACGAAGTCTTATTTCCTTATATGGTGTCACTTGATAAGTATTATGCCATCTCTGATAATTATTTATCTGCTTTTTTCAAGGTTCTAAATATCGACCCACATCTTACTTCCGCTAAATGTCAGTCTATTCTTAGACAGCTACAAGGCACTACTCTGTCTGTGGAGCAAGTAGGATTATCTCTACGTCTCATTCAATACTCACATCACTTTATTGGTGCTGAAACAACTCCTGTAGAGTATCTAATCCTAGCTCAGAATAATAACATTTATCCTGCGAGAGAATGTATGTTCAATGATTTGCCCTGGCTCCGGCGCGCTGAGATATCAGCCCCAAAACCTATTGTCTACGCCCATATTTCCAATAAGTTAGCTAGCGATTTCGGCTGCACGCCCGCGAGCACTGCACTGGCCCCCTCTGCTCAGGGCATCTCATACTCGTTCGCTACTGGTTGCGGTCAGAGCGAGGATCTCGTCGCTCGTTTGACGGGGATCTTAGAGGGATACCGTATGCAGTTGGACGTATTCAAAGAGCTCATTCAGAACGCTGATGATGCAGGGGCTCGCACAGTTAAAATCCTATTCGACTATACCACGCATCCTTCCACTTCAGTGTTGGACGAAGCCATTAAGGATATCCATGGTCCTGCTTTGTACTTTTTCAATGATGCTGTGTTTACTGAGAGGGATTTTGAAAGCATTCTTAAACTGTCCTCGGGGAATAAAGTCAGTAGTGCGAACAAAATAGGTAGGTTTGGTGTTGGGTTCAATGCAGTGTACAACTTAACAGATTGTCCTAGCTTCGTAAGCGATTGTAATGTTCAAATTTTCGATCCTCTCAAGAAGTACATTGGTCCTTATAAACAATCACCCGGTGTAAGATTCCGTTATACAGAGGATAAATCCGCGTTGGATACTTACCATGATCAATTCAATGTGTATAACGACATATTTGGTTGTAACCTTCTACAACTTGTACCGTATAAACACACACTCTTTCGATTACCCTTCCGCCGAACTCCCAGTAATCTGTCGAGTCAAACGTTTGGGGTTGAAGACATTTGTAAACTTCAATCCACTACTGAAGAAAAAATGACTCAAATGATTTTTTTCTTGCAAAACGTCAATTGTATTGAAATATTTGTAAGAAAGAAACCAAATTCAATCGAAAGAGTCCTGTCAGTAAATAAAAGTGATTGTAAAACTACTCATTTCATTTCTAATAATCAGCAATATTTTCAGCTTTCTCCTAGTGTAAATTGGCCAACCCATATAATTAGTTCAACAGACACTCTTTCTATCACATCCGAATCCACAACAGAGCGTTTTGAGCAGAAATTTCTTATTTCTTACGCAAGTGGAGTTGGAAAGTGTCACGAAGTATTACGGAAATTCAAAAATAAATCACCTAACATTAGTCTCCTACCGCTATGTGGAGTTGTGATTCCTTTACATCATATATACCACATGCCAAATGACCCGGACTGTAGTTTGTATACTTTCTTGCCTCTACCCATTAGTAGCCCTCTGCCCTTGCATATTAATGGCTACTTTTCGCTTTCTGATTCTAGAAAGAATCTGAGTGATGCGAAAACACACATGTACCCAGATCTCCCCACGGAATGGAACTTGGCACTCATTACCGACGCTCTCCCTAACGCTCTCATCTCTGCAGTCGCTGCGCTGCCTAATCTAGAGCCTCTCTCCGGCACTCCTGATATGCAATGGCTTTGTAACTACTACGCTCTATGGACTGGAGCTAATAGGACAGATTTGTTATGGAAAGATTTCTCTAGCAATCTAGCTTCTCGCATTGTGAAGTCATTTAATTCAACTAACATATTTTCTTGTGCTCAGGACCCTAGCAAATGGATTACTTTTAACGATACTTCTTTCCTCTCGCTTGACGACACACTGACTCATAACGCTCCTTTTATTGAGTGTATTTACACACTGTGTCTTGCTATTCATATCAAGTTTGCTAATGTTCCTAAAGAGTTCTTCTCTACCGACGTATTCAAGGCATTTTCTATCCTTGCACCGGCTAAAGTATTTGGCCTCAAGAGAATAATCGAAGAAGTGCTTTCTCCCAATATTTCCATTCTAACATTAGAACAAATTATAATTATTTTCAAGACACTTATTCCTTTGTGCATTAGTGAGACAAATAACTGGTTAGTCAGTTGGTTATGCGAAACAGAATTTATCCCATGTGGAGATAGCCCTAATAGCTTCCAGTTGAGAACTCCCTCAATGGTAGTTTCTCTAAATACAAATATATCGGCTCTGTACCAGGCCAGAGAACGGAGACAGCCCGTAAGAGAACTCCGCGACATGTTCTCTTTAAATACCTCCGATCACACTTCCATAGTGCTGAAGAGATTGGGAGTTATTCACGATAGACTGCCTCAATCTGAAATTATCGGTCGTTGTCAGATCACTGAGAAATTGGAAAATATTGAATTGGCTATACAGCATGCATTAATTCTGATTGATTACTTGTCAAATGAAGGTAAATCAGTTATGAGCTCTGTGTACAGTACAATACGATCCATTCGCTTTATTCCCGTTTATAAAGATGAAATACTTACAATCCTCTCAGATAAACTCCCCACTCTTGCTGCCCCTCAGGAGTGTTACTCCTATTCCCTTCATAATCTGGTGACACCAGTTCTCGTGTGCGCTAGCAGAGAGGTTGGGGACCCCAGGGTATTGCGTCTCTTGTCCGACCCTCCTCTTGAAGCTGTCATACTGGTATTAGATAAACTCATCGAGAAAGCTGATATATTCCGCGAGGAAATAAATATTAAAGTAAAGGTATTAGAAATATACAAATACCTTTGTCAACTCCACACTTCTCGGTTGGAAGAAATCAATGTTAAACTGAACAAAAAAACATGGATATGGCACCCAGAATTTAAAGAGTTCTACGCTGCTAACCAAGTAATTATTTCACCTGACTTGTTGAAATTTGGAGACAACAAATATTTAATTAGTTTTCCGTATAGAGACGCTTTAGGAGATAAAAACTTTGAAACTTTCTTGAAAAAAGTTGGATTAGAATTTGGAATTAATGATGATAATATTATAGCTTGTTTTGAGAGAATTTATTCCGGCTTTGGTACAAAACCCTTAAACCCTAATCTAGTTGAATTTGTGCTATTCCTTATTAATTCTATCAAATCCTTTGAGAGATTTTCGAATATCAGATGTATTGTAAGTCAGTATAATATTCTCCATCGACCCAAAGAGCTATATATAAATTTTTACTCTCATTTGGATAGTCATTTTTCCGAAGAACACTACAAATTGATGGTAAATTCCAACATTCACCCTGCCAAAGCCTACAAACTAGGGGCTAGACCTTCTGAGGAAATGTTCTGTACAAATTCAGATTCGGAATTTGGCCTAGAGGAAGATATCACGGATCGAATTATGGGTTTAATTAGAGAAATGCCACTCAGTTCTGTTCTCAAGGAAATGATACAGAATGCCGAAGACGCAAAAGCAACAGAAATTGTATTCATTCTTGACGATCAAGACTACAGCTCCAAAACTGAGACTCTCATTAACAGCATGTGTCCACGTTGGAAAGATCTTCACTCTTTCCCATCTCTAACTGTATACAACAACAAAGGATTCTCCGACGAAGATATCAAAGGTATTCAGACTCTCAGTGTTGGAGGGAAGAGCAATGATCCTAATACCATCGGGAAATTCGGTCTCGGTTTCAACTCTGTTTATCATGTTACGAATGCTCCCACTTTTATAACCTCGTGTCCAGGAAAGAAAGGCTTAACATTTTGCTGTTTTGATCCTTTCCTTAACTATACCGAAAATCGATATGGAAATAAAAATAAAAAACGAGGAAAACTGAACGAAATACCTTGTGATAATTATAAGATGTTTGCTGACCAACTGTACCCCTTTATCTATGAAGATTTTAAAAATAACTCAGACTTTAATGAGAGTTTCGTAAATCTTTTGGAAAATCCTGATTTTACAATGTTTCGCTTCCCACTAGATATAAATGAAACAGATTGCAAAGGTAAGAGGAGACATTGCTCCATTGATGAGTTAGGCAAGGGGTTGATGGATGTACTAAACGAGTGTCCAGATATTCTCCTCTTCCTTTCTCATCTGAGCAAGCTGAAGGTTCTTAGCATAGACAGAAACAAGAATGTAACTCTACACTATTCTCTTTCTGTTGCACCTGTTGCACCTAAGGAGCGAATTGAAAAACCCAGCTGGTTTCCGCTAAGAAGACCCGCTTACATACAAACACAAGAAAAAGTACATACCTTCCGCCAGTCAACCTCAAAGCAACATCAAAAGAATTGGCTTATTTATTCACAGTCCGTTATTGCTATTGAGGAGTATATATCTAGCGATGCAAAACTTGGAGAATACAAGAACTATTGTTTAAATGAAAAGTTATCTGGATACGGTGCAATAGCGATCCAAACTTCACCTTTGAAATCTCAAAGTTTTTGCAATCTCTTCACTCACTTGCCAGTTGGTCTCAGAACACAGTTTCCAGTTCACATCAATGCGCCTCTAATCCTCGACTCTTCGAGACAGAATTTGCACTCTCGAAAGATTCCTTGGGAAGACGCTTGGCACTCGTCTGTCATTAAACATATTCTAGTTCCGCTCTACGCTATGCTGCTGTTAGATCTCCGTTGCAACAAGAGACAGTTAAAACGGCGTGATTACTTTAATTGGTTCTATTCGCTCTTCCCAAATAGCAGTATGAGTGCTAATGCTTTCTTATCAGAGTTGAGTAGTGAACTTTGTATATTTCTTTCTTTCATTAATGCTCCGTTGTTGCTTGCAGATGATCTAGATATGCTAGATGAAAGGACCTGGTATACTCTTAGTGGGAATAAATGTGGCATCTTTAAGCCTAGCGCTTTCTTCAAGATTCCTACTAAGTCTACAGATGTATATGACTCACTTAATGCCCGTGATATTATAAAACACGATGAAAGAGAAAATGAAATTCGAAAATCGCTTATCCTGATTAGTATACCTTTGACCTTTGCTCCTCTTACTCTCTTATATTGTTTCAAGAATCTTACTCAGTTAAGCCCTACTTTACTTCTCTCGCATCTGAACCATGCGCCCAAATGTTTAGTAGAAGAACAAGCTACTTCTTGTAATATTGAATCCTTGGTTCTTAATTTTCAACAAATGCAAACTATTTTACAATACATTTTAACAGAAGAATTTTCTGTACTAGCAAGATATAAAATTCCCTTGCGAATTGACCTATGCAATAACTTAGGAGACTTCGATACAAATGATCCTTCCTATCTCTCTGACTACTCCTCACTCTTGCCCCACTGCGCTCAAAACTTTGTTTCTCCACACTACAGTTATTCGGTTATTCGCAAATTACATACTTTGAATTTTGTGAAGAGTTTGGACCCGAACTTTCTAGCGAAACACTTGAATGTAGAATCTTTCCAATGCTCTACCGACTACTACCTATTTTGGGAGTTTGTTTTGGTTAATAAAATGAGTAAGGGAAATCTCTCAAAGTTTGATAAGCACTTACTCGTCCCAGTTATTTTTGAAACTATCAATTGTAATGAGAACAGATACTTTTCAATCAGTCAATTGAAGTTTATAATTACGTCATTACTTCAAGTTGAGCAGAAAGTTCTCTTTGATTTGTTAAATAAACTTGGGTGTCCTCACCTAAATTTAAATTCATTATCAATCCCAACTAAAATTACTATGAACCCTGATAATTTAATACATGATTTAGATGCTTTTCTTAATACGATTGCGATTTCAGATATTAGAGCATCGGATATAATTCTTGGTTCAATCCAATGTTGTACTAATTTAACCTCTGCCATTTTAAACCCCGTTGAATCTACTGAGCTACTAAATATTTGTTCTAAGCTCACTCCCTCTACACTCTCAAATGATCAGCTCAGTACTCTCTCCTCTCTTAAAATGTTTGAAGATCTTTCTTTCCAATTATTATCACTTGAACAATGTCAAATATGTTACGTAGATGAATATGGGATTCCACTCTGCTCTACTCTATTGAAAATTCTTTATGATAAATATAAATTAATAATTTTCAAGAATATTCAAGGGAAATTCCTCCAATCACTTTGTCAAGCCCTGAATATACGGTTGATTAATATCAGTGTCTTATTTTCTGAATATATATTCCTGGATCTACCAATTTTTCCTTTTGCAGATAAAAAGGAAATAATGTGTTTTTTAGCAGCAAAATTAGCGGAAAACAAACACGATTTAATTTCTCAGCTCATCGATCTTTTGACTAACGTTCCATTTATCTTAGCAACTGACCAAAATTATCGTAGAGTTAACCAGCTGTATTCTTCGGATATACAATTCATTTCAGCATTCTTACCTTGCAGTTCTCTCCCAGGAGATTGGAGTGGTTCAAACCTAACACATTTATTCAATACACTTGGTTTACGTAAATTTGTCTCTTTAGACGATATACTGTTAGTTGCTACTGAATTTTCTAAGCAAAAGTTTAAATCTGAACAATTACAAATACTACTAAATCAACTTGTAATTATTTTTAATAACATTAATTGGGAGAAATTGACACAAGGCGAATTCGATATATTGTCAAAACTTGGAAAAATTAAATTTCTCCCAGTTTGGAAGAAGACAGACATTACTAAAGAGCATAATCAGACTAAGTTAGCTAAGTTCTCTGACGCTCAACTGTACGAGCATCGTCACTGCTGTTCTACTTCTGCTTGGATACACAAATTTTCATTCAAATTCAATCCTCTTTCTTTCCAGGTATTGCAAATACATGAAGATCCAAATCCAGAACTCGTTGTAGTTCATCTTAAGACAATCATTAGTCAACTGCTCTCGCACTACTGTCATACTGATATTCCAGTTGAGTATGAGAAATACTTCCATTCTTGCTATTCATATTTCGAGACAAATATGATTAGCTCTTTGCCTATTTCATTGGAAGAATTTAATAAACTTCGCTGTATCCTATGGAAACAACAACTATACTATCCTGTGAACATGTTGTTCACAGCCACGGAAGAGCTTAAACCATTTATAATCCAGCTTCCGCCTAAAATCGCATCGCAATACCCAACTTTCCTGAAGTGTATCGGAGTTGAAGAGACAGCTAATCACACTCATTTCTCCTACGCCTTGACAGAGATACACAATATGTTAGTAAAGAAGAAACTTAAATTAGTTGATAGCGATTATGAAAAACAAGCAAAGATTGTTTTTAATTTGCTAATTAGGAATTTGAGAAAACTTGAGAGCGCTGGTAATTCTCCAGATCTTAATTTAGCAAAATTTCTTCTGTTGACTCGAGACTCCCAACTTCTCCCTAGCCTAGTAATTTGGTATGCGGACAGCCAGTCTCTCTTAAGTAGAGTCACAAGAGTTAAGATTGTTGTTAATATTCTGATACCCTTAGAACCGGATGATAATAAATCCTGTGTTCCTCCTTCCTGCCTAAAATTGGAAAATCTAAGCAGTATTATCAAAGAGGAGATTGATCCCCAGGTTTTTATGTCTAAGAAAATCAGTACAACTAGATTCGCCAAGTTCTTAAACGGTAGATTGAAAGAACCATTAGTATACCATGCAATGCACAGACTGTATTTTCATTTGACTAAAAACGACTTGGATCATCTAGTGGTTTACAATGGTCAGTCCTTGTTGGTTTCTAGCGGACATCCTCCTACAAACTTCCTTACTGTTCTTCAGCTTCTGAATAGACTTAATGTTGAATCTGTGGAACAAATAGATCTCAACTTAATAGACAAGCGAAACTCTTCTAAAAAGTATGTATTACAGAATGCCTCCAGCTGTTATATAAAAGACGACAAATTTATCTTGTCAGATCACCATACTATGTACGAATTCTTGTATAAAGACGTAGCCTACAATCTCAATTCATACTTTGGAGACATATTCACCGAGGTTCTTTACTGCCTCGAGGTGTGTATACAGATAAATGACCCGAGTGGGATCATGGCTAAGCTAGATGAGTATAACATACTGCGAGATGACACCTGTCCCATGCCCACGGATAATAGAGATTCTGTAGCAGGTAGAAATAGACATTTAGGAAATCACCCGTGTTCAAACGCTCCTAGACAACCACCTAGACCCGAAGGTTTTTCTCTCGGAGAACCTGACCCTTCTGCTGCTCACCTGTCCCTCGTTGTATCGCAATATGAGCTCCTAGCGGCACAACACCTCATCACCCCTATCCAACCCAAAAAGAATATCTTTCCGCCCCTCGCGTGTTTCCTTTGCTTCGAAGCTCTTATAAACATATTTCAATCTTTTCTACATTTTAAAGGCTCAGTAGAGAGACTTACAAAACAACGTAACTTACGTGTTTTCCTTAAATTTATTTCCCATCTATTGAATAATGAAGAGATTTACCCGAAAATTGAGGTGTTAACTTGTACCCTCATGAATTATGATGTTGACACCCGCTACCCACCTGATTCTCTTATCCCATTTTTAGGCTGTAATCTGCCGCAACAGTTGTACACTGCCGATCAAGCTAGAGAAGCTATTGATAACGTTAAGGAAATATTTGTACTATTAACAAGTATAATGTACCCTGATCATACTGGGGTAATTCTATTTGAACAAGACCCAATGTTGACCTGTAGAACTTCTTCAAAACCTCCGGACATTGAATCCATCCTACAGTGTAAGTTATAATTTATAATAAAGTTGTAAATAAACACAGCAGAGTTGGAATCGGGTCCACTTTTCAGAACCCGACCCGACCCGAACCCGACAATATTCAACCCGAACCCGACCCGAACCCGACGATCTTCAACCCGAACCCGACCCGAACCCGAAGTGTATATAAATGTAGATATTAACTGAAATTCCTCTAAAATATATGTTCTGTTGACATTTCAACTAATATTAGTCAAACAAGTATGGGGCCATTTCATTAAAGTTCCATATATTGTTTCTATTGTAAATATTATATAATCTTTCAAAAAATAGAATTAAATCATTGAATTAAAAAAAATTACGCACAAAGTTCGAACTGATCAACTTCGAACCCGAACCCGACACGAACCCGATTCTAAATCCGAATCTGAACCCGAACCCGACCCGAACCCGACCCGACCCGAGAAATCCGAACCCGATTCCAACTCTGAAACACAGTATTGTTTTCAAGCTATCATAGTTTATTCTATATTTATTTATGTACGTATTTATTCTATTAGTTGATGTTGGGAAGAATATTCGGCCGGTTAGGCTTGAACCTGAAAGTCGGGAATTCAAGTATATATTACGTAGGTTTCTCCAGTCCATGCCATACTTCGTTGTAATGTCAGTTGTTCGAATTCACAATCCACACAGTTGGGGTGAGTTTAGGAAGAATATTTTACAAGAAAAAAAATTGTATCCGAATATATATCAAACAATCCGTCTACTCTTCCACGGGACTAGCGACGTTCACCCTGATAAAATTATTTACGATGATGATGGCTTCAACGTGAAATATGCACACGGAGGCTTATGGGGGAAAGGCATCTATTTCGCAGAAAAATCTTCTTACGCACACCGCACCTACACCTTCAAAGAGAAGACTGGAAACCAATGCATGTTTGCTGCATCTGTGTTTATTGGGAATTCCAAAGAACTGCCTGAGAACAGATCCATCACAGGTCCCCCTCCGAATTACCACAGCGTGCAAGGCAAGCGGGATGGTGAGCTAATCCATACAGTCTATAGAAACTGCATGGCATACCCAGCTTACCTGATTACGTATAGAGCCCATGACTAACGGGAATTTGTTATAGGAATATATGGACGAATATATGGATTTAGTTTTTTATTTGTTTTTGTAATTTGTATTCATTTTTTATTTATCTCGATCTCGATTTTACTATATTTACGTATTGACTTAGTTAGTTAATTACATATTATCCTTATTGTGTTCCCGGTTATTTATTAGTGTTGTACGCATATTGCCAATGGTACGTAAGCTTCACGATTTATGCATCCTAGCTATTGAACTGAACCTCAAATATGTTCCGAAGTTGAGAATCAAACTACCTAGCTATCTGAGAGAGCTTCTGCTCTATCGATTGGCACTCCATAGTAATCTCAGTCCGGCCCAGCAGCCTTATGTTACTTACAACTTGTTTTCAGAAACACTCAAGCACATTAACTTCAGTAACTGTGCTCAGATAACTGACAACTTGTTCGATCTCCTAACTGCCTGTGAGTGTAAACTAACCAGTTTTTGTATGAATGCAAGCGAAGGATTCACTGCTGACGGTCTTGCTAACTTTCTGCTTTCGCAAGATGAATTAGAAATACTAAAATTGAAGAGGCTTCATTCTTTGTCTCCCTCTGACACGTTTAATGGCAGGGTTCGCTCTCCCAAACTCAGCGCGCTATCGCTAACGCACAGCGACTGCTTCGCAGATAAACTGCTGCTATCGATCGGTGCGTTCTCTCACGGCATTACGAAGCTGCGGTTAGAGGGCATGAAGTATGTCACCGACGAAGGAGTTGTCGGGCTGCTGAAGCAACAAACCGAGGGGAAGTTTAAGATATTTAAAGTTTCTCGAATGTTCCGATTAACTGCTCGAACTTTGATGGCATTTGCTGAATTCGCTCCTAACCTTGAGCAGCTGATTATCCCCAATTGTGTCAAAATAACTCCTGAGTCATTATTGGAACAGATTGCAAAGGTAAGAGGAGAAATTGCTCCATTGATGAGTTAGGCAATGGGTTGATGACTGTACTAAACGAGTGTCCAGATATTCTCCTCTTCCTTTCTCACCTGAGTAAGCTGAAGGTTCTTAGCATAGACAGAAACAAGAATGTAACTCTACACTATTCTCTTTCTGTTGCACCTGTTGCACCTAAGGAGCGAATTGAAAAACCCAGCTGGTTTCCGCTAAGAAGACCCGCTTACATACAAACACAAGAAAAAGTACACACTTTCCGCCAGTCAACCTCAAAGCAACATCAAAAGAATTGGCTTATTTATTCACAGTCCGTTATTGCTATTGAGGAGTATATATCTAGCGATGCAAAACTTGGAGAATACAAGAACTATTGTTTAAACGAAAAGTTATCTGGATACGGTGCAATAGCGATCCAAACTTCACCTTTGAAATCTCAAAGTTTTTGCAATCTCTTCACTCACTTGCCAGTTGGTCTCAGAACACAGTTTCCTGTTCACATCAATGCGCCTCTAATCCTCGACTCTTCGAGACAGAATTTGCACTCTCGAAAGATTCCCTGGGAAGACGCTTGGCACTCGTCTGTCATTAAACATATTCTAGTTCCGCTCTACGCTATGCTGCTGTTAGATCTCCGTTGCAACAAGAGACAGTTAAAACGGCGTGATTACTTTAATTGGTTCTATTCGCTCTTCCCAAATAGCAGTATGAGTGCTAATGCTTTCTTATCCGAGTTGAGTAGTGAACTTTGTATATTTCTTTCTTTCATTAATGCCCCGTTGTTGCTTGCAGATGATCTAGATATGCTAGATGAAAGAACCTGGTATACTCTTAGTGGGAATAAATGTGGCATCTTTAAGCCTAGTGCTTTCTTCAAGATTCCTACTAAGTCTACAGATGTATATGACTCACTTAATGCCTGTGATATTATAAAACACGATGAAAGAGAAAATGAAATTCGAAAATCGCTTATCCTGATTAGTATACCTTTGACCTTTGCTCCTCTTACTCTCTTACATTGTTTCAAGAATCTTACTCAGTTAAGCCCTACGTTACTTCTCTCGCATCTGAACCTTGCGCCCAAATGTTTAGTAGAAGAACAAGCTACTTCTTGTAATATTGAATCCTTGGTTCTTAATTTTCAACAAATGCAAACTATTTTACAATACATTTTAACAGAAGAAATTTCTGTACTAGCAAGATATAAAATTCCCTTGCGAATTGACCTATGCAATAACTTAGGAGACTTCGATACAAATGATCCTTCCTATCTCTCTGACTACTCCTCACTCTTGCCCCACTGCGCTCAAAACTTTATTTCTCCACACTACAGTTATTCGGTTATTCGCAAATTACATACTTTGGATTTTGTGAAGAGTTTGGACCCGAACTTTCTAGCGAAACACTTGAATGTAGAATATTTCCAATGCTCTAACGACTACTACCTATTTTGGAAGTTTGTTTTGGTTAATAAAATGAGTAAGGGAAATCTCTCAAAGTTTGATAAGCACTTACTCGTCCCAGTTATTTTTGAGACTATCAATTGTAATGAGAACAGATACTTTTCAATCGGTCAATTGAAATTTATAATTACGTCATTACTTCAAGATAAGCAGAAAGTTCTCTTTGATTTGTTAAATAAACTTGGGTGTCCTCGCCTAAATTTAAATTCATTATCAATCCCAACTAAAATTACTATGAACCCTGATAATTTAGTACATGATTTAGATGCTTTTATTAATACGATTGCGATTTCAGATATTAGAGCATCGGATATAATTCTTGGTTCAATTCAATGTTGTACTAATTTAACCTCTGCCATTTTAAACCCCGTTGAATCTACTGAACTACTAAATATTTGTTCTAAGCTCACTCCCTCTACACTCTCAAATGATCAACTCAGTACTCTCTCCTCTCTTAAAATGTTTGAAGATATTTCGTCCCAATTATTATCACTTGAACAATGTCAAATATGTTACTTAGATGAATATGGGATTCCACTCTGCTCTACTCTATTGAAAATTCTCTATGAGAAATATAAATTAATAATTTTCAAGAATATCCATGGGAAATTCCTCCAAGCACTTTATCAAGTCCTGAATAAACGGTTGATTAATATCAGTGTCTTATTTTCTGAATATATATTCCTGAATCTACAAATTATTCCTTTTGCAGATAAAAAGAAAATAATGTGTTTTTTAGCAGCAAAATTAGTGGAAAACAAAGACAATTTCATTTCTCATCTCATCGATCCTTTGACTAACGTTCCATTTATCTTAGCAACTGACCAAAATTATCGTAGAGTTAACCAGCTGTATTCTTCGGATATACAATTCATTTCAGCATTCTTACCTTGCAGTTCTCTCCCAGGAGATTGGAGTGGTTCAAACCTAACACATTTATTCAACACACTTGGTTTACGTAAATTAGTCTCTTTAGACGATATACTGTTAGTTGCTACTGAATTTTCTAAGGAAAAGTTTAAATGTAAACTATTACAAATACTACTAGATGAACTTGTGATTATTTTTAATGACATTAATTGGGAGAAATTGACACAAGGCGAAGTCGATATATTGTCAAAACTTGGAAAAATTAAATTTCTCCCAGTTTGGAAGAAGACAGACATTACTAAAGAGCATAATCAGACTAAGTTAGCTAAGTTCTCTGACGCTCAACTGTACGAGCATCGTCACTGCTGTTCTACTTCTGCTTGGATACACAAATTTTCATTCAAATTCAATCCTCTTTCTTTCCAGGTATTGCAAATACATGAAGATCCAAATCCAGAACTCGTTGTAGTTAATCTTAAGACAATCATTAGTCAACTTCTCTCGCACTACTGTCATACTGATATTCCAGTTGAGTATGCGAAATACTCCATTCTTGCTATTCATATTTCGAGACAAATATGATTAGCTCTTTGCCTATTTCATTGGAAGAATTTAATAAACTTCGCTGCATCCTATGGGAACAACGACTATACTATCCTGTGAACATGTTGTTCACAGCAACGGAAGAGCTTAAACCATTTATAATCCAGCTTCCGCCTAAAATCGCATCGCAATACCCAACTTTCCTGGAGTGTATCGGAGTTGAAGAGACAGCTAATCACACTCATTTCTCCTACGCCTTGACAGAGATACACAATATGTTAGTAAAGAAGAAACTTAAATTAGTTGATAGCGATTATGAAAAACAAGCAAAGATTGTATTTAATTTGCTAATTAGGAATTTGAGAAAACTTGAGAGCGCTGGTAATTCTCCAGATCTTAATCTAACAAAATTTCTTCTGTTGACTCGAGACTCCCAACTTCTCCCTAGCCTAGTAATTTGGTATGCGGACAGTCAGTCCCTCTTAAGCAGAGTCACAAGAGTTAAGATTGTTGTTAATATTCTGATACCCTTAGAACCGGATGATAATAAATCCTGTGTTCCTCCTTCCTGCCTAAAATTGGAAAATCTAAGCAGTATTATCAAAGAGGAGATTGATCCCCAGGTTTTTATGTCTAAGAAAATCAGTACAACTAGATTCGCCAAGTTCTTAAACGGTAGATTGAAAGAACCATTAGTATACCATGCAATGCACAGACTGTATTTTCATTTGACTAAAAACGACTTGGATCATCTAGTGGTTTACAATGGTCAGTCCTTGTTGGTTTCTAGCGGACATCCTCCTACAAACTTCCTTACTGTTCTTCAGCTTCTGAATAGACTTAATGTTGAATCTGTGGAACAAATAGATCTCAACTTAATAGACAAGCGAAACTCTTCTAAAAAGTATGTATTACAGAATGCCTCCAGCTGTTATATAAAAGACGACAAATTTATCTTGTCAGATCACCATACTATGTACGAATTCTTGTATAAAGACGTAGCCTACAATCTCAATTCATACTTTGGAGACATATTCACCGAGGTTCTTTACTGCCTCGAGGTGTGTATACAGATAAATGACCCGAGTGGGATCATGGCTAAGCTAGATGAGTATAACATACTGCGAGATGACACCTGTCCCATGCCCACGGATAATAGAGATTCTGTAGCAGGTAGAAATAGACATTTAGGAAATCACCCGTGTTCAAACGCTCATAGGCAACCACCTAGACCCGAAGGTATTTCTCTCGGAGAACCTGACCCTTCTGCTGCTCACTTGTCCCTCGTTGTATCCCAATATGATCTCCTAGCGGCACAACACCTCATCACCCCTATCCAACCCAAAAAGAATATCTTTCCGCCCCTCGCGTGTTTCCTTTGCTTCGAAGCTCTTATAAACATATTTCAATCTTTTCTACATTTTAAAGGCTCCGTAGAGAGACTTACAAAACAACGTAACTTACGTGTTTTCCTTAAATTTATTTCCCATCTATTGAATAATGAAGAGATTTACCTGAAAATTGAGGTGCTAACTTGTACCCTCATGAATTATGATGTTGACACCCGCTACCCACCTGATTCTCTTATCCCATTCCTAGGCTGTAATCTGCCGCAACAGTTGTACACTGCCGATCAAGCTAGAGAAGCTATTGATAATGTTAAGGAAATATTTGTACTGTTAACACGTATAATGTACCCTGATCATAGTGGGGTAATTCTATTTGAACAAGACCCAATATTGACCTGTAGAACTTCTTCAAAACCTCCGGACATTGAATCCATCCTACAGTGTAAGTTATAATTTATAATAAAGTTGTAAATAAACACAGCAGAGTTGGAATCGGGTCCACTTTTCAGAACCCGACCCGACCCGAACCCGACAATATTCAACCCGAACCCGACCCGAACCCGACGATCTTCAACCCGAACCCGACCCGAACCCGAAGTGTATATAAATGTAGATATTAACTGAAATTCCTCTAAAATATATGTTCTGTTGACATTTCAACTAATATTAGTCAAACAAGTATGAGTTAATAATATTTATCCCATAAATGTCCTTATGAGGCCATTTCATTAAAGTTCCATATATTGTTTCTATTGTAAATATTATATAATCTTTCAAAAAATAGAATTAAATCATTGAATTTAAAAAAATTACGCACAAAGTTCGAACTGATCAACTTCGAACCCGAACCCGACCCGAACCCGACCCGAACCGAGAAATCCGAACCCGATTCCAACTCTGAAACACAGTATTGTTTTCAAGCTATCATAGTTTATTCTATATTTATTTATGTACGTATTTATTCTATTAGTTGATGTTGGGAAGAATATTCGGCAGGTTAGGCTTGAACCTGAAAGTCGGGAATTCAAGTATATATTACGTAGGTTTCTCCAGTCCATGCCATACTTCGTTGTAATGTCAGTTGTTCGAATTCACAATCCACACAGTTGGGGTGAGTTTAAGTATAATATTTCCCAAGAAATTACTAAGTATCCGAATATATATCAAACTATCCGTCTACTCTTCCACGGGACTAGCGACGTTCACCCTGATAAAATTATTTACGATGATGATGGCTTCAACGTGAAATATGCACACGGAGGCTTGTGGGGAAAAGGCATCTATTTCGCAGAAAAATCTTCTTACGCACACCGCACCTACACCTCCAAAGAGAAGACTGGAAACCAAAGCATGTTTGCTGCATCTGTGTTTATTGGGAATTCCATAGAACTGCCTGAGAACAGATCCATCACAGGTCCCCCTCCGAAATACCACAGCGTGCAAGGCAAGCGGGATGGTGAACTAATCCATACAGTCTATAGAAACTGCATGGCATACCCAGCTTACCTGATTACGTATAGAGCCCATGACTAACGGCAATTTGTTATAGGAATATATGGACGAATATATGGATTTAGTTTTTTATTTGTTTTTGTATTCATTTTTTATTTATCTTGATCTCGATTTTACTATATTTACGTATGGACTTAGTTAATTAATTACATAATATCCTTATTGTGTTCCCGGTTATATTATTAGTGTTGTACGCATATTGCCAATGGTTCGTAAGCTTCACGATTTATGCATCCTAGCTATTGAACTGAACCTCAAATATGTTCCAAAGTTGAGAATCAAACTACCTAGCTATCTGAGAGAGCTTCTACTCTATCGATTGGCACTCCATAGTAATCTCAGTCCGGCCCAGCAGCCTTATGTGACTTACAACTTGTTTTCAGAAACACTTAAGCACATTAACTTCAGTAACTGTGCTCAGATAACTGACAACTTGTTCGATCTCCTAACTGCCTGTGAGTGTAAACTAACCAGTTTTTGTATGAATGCAAGCGAAGGATTCACTGCTGACGGTCTTGCTAACTTTCTGCTTTCGCAAGATGAATTAGAAATACTAAAATTGAAGAGGCTTCATTCTTTGTCTCCCTCTGACACGTTTAATGGCAGGGTTCGCTCTCCCAAACTCAGCGCGCTATCGCTAACGCACAGCGACTGCTTCGCAGATAAACTGCTGCTATCGATCGGTGCGTTCTCTCATGGCATTACGAAGCTGCGGTTAGAGGGCATGAAGTATGTCACCGACGAAGGAGTTGTCGGGCTGCTGAAGCAACAAACCGAGGGGAAGTTTAAGATATTTAAAGTTTCTCGAATGTTCCGATTAACTGCTCGAACTTTGATGGCATTTGCTGAATTCGCTCCTAACCTTGAGCAGCTGATTATCCCCAATTGTGTCAAAATAACTCCTGAGTCATTATTGGCAGTCCTGTCGATCTGTGAGAAGTTAAGTGTACTCGAGATTCCAATCACAACAAGCTTAACTGGCCCCATATTCGATGAGATTATTTCGCAGAAATGGAGTAGCATCCAACGCCTTAATATAAGTGGAAATGAGATTAATCTCGGGGCTGTTCCTCAGTTGCCTTTGTCTTTCCCAAATTTAAAAAAATTCTCTTTCGGAGGCGGCACTCAAATTGATAATTTAACTTTCGAAAAACTTCTAAAAAATTTCAATGGTTTGACTTCTTTTGATTGCATGTACTATTTGAATGCCACCCAAGAGACTTCAGAATTGATTGCCAAATACTGTCACTCACTAGAAAGGTTAGCAATCTGCGCTTGGCCAATAAATGGGGAGGGGTTGCTCCCTTTGTTTGAAGACGAGAGAGCGCTTAAGCTGACTTATGTCGAGCTTACTGCTTGTAAGAATACTTCCCCCAAAGTTATAAATGCTCTTATAGGCAACTGTAAGAATATTGAGTATCTGTTTTTACGCGGAATAAATATTGTTGATGACCAAACTGTATACGACATTGCTTACAATCTGAAACGCCTTAAGAAGATCAGTTTTCGCGGTTGTACTCACATTGTTCAGGAGGATAGCTTAATAGAACTTGTACTGCAGTGTAAAATGCTACAGTTACTAAGTTTCCCTGGGCTATTGTGCGTGAGAGACCGACTAATCCACGTCATGGCTGACAACCTATTCCATCTGGAGGAACTGTACTTGGCGGGTTGCAATAACGTCAGTGCTCAGGCGCTAGCGTACCTCCGATTGAGAACAACCTGTACTCTGTTTGTAGAGCACAAACAGATTGGAACTAAATAAATATAGAATTACATTTATTACGTAGTATGTAATTATTCTTTAGATATAAGTTTGTGTATTTTAAAAAATAATGTGGTTAAAATTCATTAACAACGGCCATTATTTGTTACAACAAATCTTATTTTATTTACAGAAGCTGAAATATAATTATAATTATACGTCTTTATTTGGTAGCCATTCACTTTAGTTTTCCCTTTTTCTAAATAATAATATACTTTACTTTTGCTTAGTAACTATCAATAGTATATCTCTATTTGGTGATCTGACTACAAATGTATTGATATTTTCTGACTTAGATTTGTCTCTTCAGAATGAAAATTTTGCTCAGTTGTCTGGCTAATTTCTGAATTCATACATCCTCAACAGATTACTTGGACAATTAAAAGATATTTTATCCATTACAACTAATGTACTCCTGGACACATTCCTATTGAGGTAAGTAGTTGTTATTAACATTCTCTGTAACTAATATGCTTGTATTATTTATTGTCACTCTCCTATGCTAATTTTCATCTAGACTTCCAACAACAAATTATTCTATACAATTCTTGGAATTTGGAATAACCACAACATTTATGGTGGTTTCATATTTATCATAGTCTCATAAAACACTATATACATCATAGTACAATTATTTAAGATTTGCATTAATTTACTTTCTCAAAATACTCAAAAATTTACACAATACTTGTAATTTATTTATCATTTCTAGTTACACTCAAATATTCCTACGCGTTTGATTCTATTCGATCAAGCATGCTTCGATACCTTTCAATTGCTTATGTTTTCCTTTCTATAAGTTAATATTGTTTCGCTGAATTCCCATTATTAATGAACTCGAGTTAGTGATTGCTAATTGTTGGAATTCAGTCGTCAATCACGCATAAATACTTCCTCCTGTCGAGCATCAGTGCTTATAATTTGTTTGGTGGCTGCTATAACAATTAATTCTCACTTAGAATATGATGGTGGTTATGGATAGGAGATTATTTGATAACTTATTAAGTGTTCGGAGATTATTATATTAGCCATTGGCATCTGATTTACTGTCATTGCTTGAAATTGACCTTTTTGGCAAAAGTAGTCATTAGGAAAATTATGTAGAGTTAAGTTCAGCATTTGTTCTGTTAACTCCATCCTATTTTAGCGCATTTCCAAACTCTTGTTTAATTTGTGATATCTCTATTTTACGGGCTCGTGAATAGTTCATTCCTTGCAGCAATGTGAATACATTTATTTGAGGGCGTATGCCTGTACAAATGGGAGTCATAAAATTATTAATTTACTAAGCCGTACTGGTACGCATGTAGCATTTAAATACTATAGAACGGAGTGAGTATCATGTAACAGTAATTAGGAATTCTTATATACAACTAACCAGCTAGGATTTCATGTTAACTTAATTGAATTTGTCCGATACAAGTATTTAAATAATAGTATTGCAAATTGTTACAGTTTGTTCTTACTCAAGTTTCTACTTAATTAAACCCAACATTCCAAAGATGAATTCGGCTATCGACTCTTCTGCTTGCTTAAATTGCAAAATTATATCAAATGAGTGCAAATTACTTAATTGCTGCCACTCGTTATGCGATGGTTGTTTGTACAATTTCCAATCCAACGGCACTCTCTACTGTCCCAGCTGTCAGATTCACACAGAATACTCAGAACTTCATGAAAACTTTGTCATCGCGGAGGTATTATCTGCCCTTCAATTGGAACAAAAGTTTCAGCAAGGCAAGAAATGTAGCAACTGTACCTCGTTTTTCCCTTCGAAGGCAATGTACTATTGTATCGAGTGCAAGAAGTTCTATTGTGCCTCTGACTTTAATGAGCACCAGAATCTCGTGTCTCCGCCGTACCACCATCATGTAGTAAAGAGCAACGGAAGACTCTATACTCCTCAACCGGTTTCTGGCACTGTTTGTCATCACACCAGAAAAGCTAACTTCTACTGTCTCTCCGAGAACATTGCTGTCTGCAGGTACTGTGTTAAGAAGGACCACTCGAGCCACGAATGCGTTGGGATCGCACAGGTCCACACGGAGAAGATGGAAGGGATAGTCGACCAATTAGAGATAATACTAAACAAAGTTAACTCTATAAACGAGTACGTTAAGTCGCTTGAGTCGATGAGTCTGGAATTAGACCGTTACGAGAAACAAACTGTCACTGAGATAATTGACTATTATGACGATGAAATAAGAAACATACAACAGAGACAGCGCTTGGAGCTTAACGGTTTCTTCAGCGAAATGGAGACTAGAAAGACTTCGATTTTCAATACTATTCACCAGGCTAAACAACTGAAATCCTTGCTAAAGCAATCTCACAGATATATCAAGTCCAGTACCGACGTTCTATCATCCCAAACCTTTATTTCGAACGCACCTTTTTTAAACGCCCGTTGTGAAAGTGCCATAGAAAAAACCCAAGATTTCAACTTTAACTTTCGAGCAGTGACCCGTCCGTTCGATCATGACTACTATAGGTTCCCGGAGGAATCCATTCCTGGTTCAATGATATCATTGGACTCTAGTATAGTCATGGCTAGAAACTGGTACAACAGCTCCCAATCTATTCGCAACAATAGTCAAACTAACCAGCAGTACTTTGTTGATTTACAGCGAAACCGTACACAGCAGATAAACCAAATAAAAGCCGTTACAATTCTTTAGTCGGTCCAATGACTCCAATCCATTCAATTCTAATTTCTTCCGATTCAGTTCATACTTAATTAATCACCCATTCTTAGAATAATAATTTAATGTTGTAATTCAGTATTCTTTATAGCATTCTTTTGCTAATCTGGTGTAATATTATTATATGGTATACTTTCTATTAAATGAGTAATTGAGACAATTTTCTATTTTTGATATATCTTGTAATTATTTATTCGTAACTGAGAGCCAAACTGGCCAACATTATATTCAAATACGCTTTATTGGTACGAATTTCGTTTGTATTCTCATTTTCTCATTTATACTTCATTTAATTCGTGCTCGGAATTATACAAATGTTGTATCCTTTTAGTTGGTTAATGAATAATAAAATACTTAGCACAATATTTAATCCCTCTATACATATTGGCTTATATTAATTAATGTGACCTCATTGAATACTTCTTTCGATCTCTACCATATATTCCTCCTTCTACTAATCCAGCATTGTCGTACAATAATTAATAAAATACTATACTTGTAACTGATAGTGTTTATTCAACTTTATTGTAATATTTTGAATAAATTAATGAATGGTATTTGGGTGGAGACTAAGTAGGAAGAATTTATTCTAGAATAATAAAATTATTGTTTAGTTTTCAACTAGCATACTGAATTCTAATAGTTTGACTCGGTATGCAAATTTACTTCTACGAACGGTCTACTGTACCTTAACCTTTGCCCTACAATATAGAATTTTGTTTTAATTGGTTTATAATGGAATTATCCCAGGCAATGAATTTAATTTGAAGACACAACTACAGGATTTACATATTTTAAATACACATCATATTTAGAGTTATTGAATTATAATTAGTGTACTCAGTGTTTAATCAAATGTATCTTTCTATTTTTTGAAATTATTATTATTATTATTATCTGGTGTCACTAAGTATTGGAAAAAACCTTGACGGAATCGGAACAGTGGCATATAAGTACGTAATCTTATTTTAATACTTTGGTGGCACTAATTAATTAGGACTACAATCTTCATTTTATTTGAATATTTTTAATTCATTCACAGTAAATTTTGTCAGTATCCTTTAGAATGTCCAATTATGCAAATTATCCGAATTTGTATAATGAATGTTAAAATGCAAAAATGACGAAGTTTCTGTCTGAAATAAACTATCATTCTAGAATCTAGATAGAGTAGCAGATAATGTAATTTCAATGGGAATAGTATGCATAGTTATTATTACATTAATTATAATTAATTAACGTATTCGAATAACAACTTAAAATGCTAAAGTTTCCACAGCAATCTTAAATTTATTCATCATATTTGCGACATGTGTTTGTAAACTAGTATTCCTCTAATGAGTTAATTGTAAACTAGAATTTAACAAAGTTATAACGGTTAAATGTATCATTTAACTTGCATTATTTTGCTGTATTTGTTACAGTTTATGGACGTGCCTGGTTATGCCCGTGCACACCAAGACTTTCCATAAACTGCAATATATTCACAACTTGAGTTCCCAATATGAATGAGTTTAGTATTATGCATTTACTTTTGTAAGGTCAATGCAATAATTGTTGAATAATTTCAGAAATTGAACCTTATACAAAACTCGACTCGGGTGCAATATAATTATTTATTATCAATATTGTGTCTTGTCGAAATATTCACACAATCTTTATACTCCTGATTAACCTCTCTAAATTAATTTAGATTTGCATTAGTAATTACATTATGAGTGTGGAATGTTGTAGGTATGTGTGCCCACTATAATTATGCTGGTATATGGCACATAACGCTTTCGATAAGACATAGTACAGCCCTTCTCCAGTAAATGTTAATGACTGATAATTATACACGAATATATTAAGTATATGCAATTGGTTTGATTTACAATAACTCCCCAGTTACCTCACTTTTTATTCACAATATTACGTTTTTCTAAATTGAAACTTGAAAGTTGTGTGACTTCTCTCCTTACACAGATTAGTTGGTACCAGACTCTCAGATTATATTATTTGTATTTAAACCTATTCAGAGACTCTGGAACAACCATGTGCCCTGAGTTCTTATGTTGAACTCTGTCGTGTCCCGTGGAGTTGCATTCTTCTAATTATATACTCATTAACTGATTCTTTTTTACATAATTTATACAATTGTCTATAATATGATACAATTCCTTTATCACAGGGTTCCACAAACTAGGTTGTTTCAGGCCGCATGCGGCCTGAAACAACCTTATGTGTGGCCAGTGATAGCCCAATGGAAATTTGTATCATGTGTGGCCTGAGAGACATTTCTAATTTTAATCGATCATCTGGCTTGTACACATATACACACTGATTAATCTACTAGTAAATAGTAACTTTATGCACTTTTTTGCTTAGAAATTTGTATAGTTCTAGTATTAGAACAGCATAATAGTTTTGTTATAAATTTCGAAAAATTTCTCGATATTGTTTGCGACCTAAGGAAAATTTTGTTAAGATTATGTGGCCTGATATAAATGAAAGTTTGCGGAACCCTGCTTTATCACAACTAATCAATAGCTAAGTCAACGTTTAAACAAGTATGTAAAGATACTTCTGAATTCTGAATTCTTAGCTTATATTATCTCCAAATATTTTCTTATGCTAACTGTTGCTTATCACTTCCATCTTCTGTTGCATGCTAAGTTTCATCAGGCGCATAAATCTGAGAGAGATCTCTGAGTGTGAGTAATTTAGGCGAGTGTGAGCTAGCTCGAAATAAATCTAGGCGCGCAGAAAATTTGTCTGATAAAACCCTGTAGCACTTATTAATAGGTATTCCCTCTTTTGAAGTAATCGTTATCAAATCTAATTGAAAGACAGGTCTCTTGACTCTCTTGACTATTAAATTAAGAAATAATTAAGAACAATAATAAACCCTTGATGTATCTTCACCAGGGATCTTCCAAGCTTATATTATTATCCTAAGTACGTATTAACAGAAGATAAAGCATGTACGTATTTATATTTGTACAATGTTGTTAGAACAGAAGTTCCTAGGAATCCTAGCGAGAGTCAATAATATGAACACTGTATTTGTGTATTAAGCTGTAAATAGAAGCAGTTAGAATTTTGAAATCGTAGTGTTAATCAATACAATGGATGCATTTAATGAAATTAAGTTCTTAAAATGCTTAATTAACAATTTAAAGTGCTTGATACAATGGATAATTTGTATACAAATTAAAATGAAATATTACTTATCCACTGTATCAAGTACTTATATACCTCTTAAATTCTCAATTTAATATACTATCTGAAATCCATTGTACTAACTTTATTTTGTTTAAATATTGGAGTCACAAGAGCGAATCAGATATAGCCAGGTTGCTGTGGAGATGAAAATCGCATCCATATCCATATCCATATTCAGACCATTTTTTGTAGATATCCACATGGATATTTCTAAAACCTAATTTCTACAAACTATCCAGAAGATTTAGATTGTAAATTTATGTTTATTTATTTATCTATTGAACTTTGTATTGTATGCACCGTACACGTATGTAATACGTAGATCTATCAATGAAACAGTATTTACTCAAAGTCTGTAAATATCGGTAATTCAGGGACGTTGCCAGTATTTTTCACATAGGGGGGCATATAAATTGCCAGGGGGGGCAAACATTATATTGGTGTTAGATCTAGCAGTTGGCGTTACCAAAAACTAGGAGATTAAGATGAAGCTTTCTAGTTTAATGTATCAAAAGTATGAAAAGTAGCCTACAAAAATCAACACATTAACAAGAATTTTGCAACCCCAGCAAATACTACAGCTTAACTACTTGCTATAATGACAGTAAAAAGTCAATTTTGACAGGTAACAGGTCTAAAGTAAAAGGTCTATTGGGTTTGTAAAACAGTTGATTAGAAGTTAGAACAAAAGTTGCCAAAATAACTAGGTATATCATACAAGGCGTATCTAGATTACTAACAGTCCATTCCTGTCAACCGTATAGGGATTTCAACCATTTTTGATATTCTGACAAGGCGTACTACAGGGATGTAATAATTTGTATATGGAATACTAGTTTGGATAAATTATTGATTGTTTGTCGAATAATACATAAAAAATGCCTAACCCTAAAATGTAGCATTTTGTATTGTGTAAATTAATACCCTATTCAAGCGTACAGGGATTCTCTGTACAAACTATATACAATAACCGAACAAATGTTTTTGAACAACAGTTATTTTATCCCACACACAATGTGCTTCTTGTAGCGAATTATCGGCTTTTAACCTACTTTGGAAGACTTTAAATATCTTGCTATAGTTATAAACTTCATAAACTTGCGATTTTAAGTAATTTTTTTCCAATATCCATGAATACGTGTCCCTGCCACGTGCCACTTGCAGTACAAGTGGAACAAATGGGAATGTAACTGTATTTCAGTGGAAAATAATCGCAATGGTTGGAAAATAAGCACCTATAGTAATTCGACCATGTGGTATTCAAATCTGAAATCAGAATTTGTATATTCTAATTCTCATAATGATCATAAGTTGTATATTTCATTACTTATTTCATAGTTAATGAGTTTAACACCTCCATAAAATGTAAATTAATATTGTTTTGGTCAACTTATCGTTTTATGTAAACATCAATGTTGAAGCATCTACAAATGTCATTGTCGTTCTAGATGCTTGAATGTATGAATACCAATTATTATTGTTCAAATACTTTTGACCGTTTAGTGTATTTCAATATTATCTGCGTTCCTAAGTGATTATTTTGATTTATGTCAAACTTAATAAGAATAAATAACATGTTCGTATGTCTTGACACACATAATAAATGGCTTTGGTTAGTGTAATTTGTTTCAATATAAGTGTAGATTTACATTTTAGACGATCGAGCGAAGCGAGCGAGTAAAATTTTTGAGGTGTCTAGGGATCTTGACCAATGTACAGGGAAAAATTGGAGCCTCGTACAGGGATATGACTCAAATGGATTGGAAAGTGTGAACTCATTAAATTCAATTCAATAGCATCAATGAATCAGAGGAATAGATAGTTCAATATATTGCCCCCCTATGCCCCCCCCGTGGCGACGTCCCTCATCGGTATCAGCATCAAGAGCATCTTTTTCTGTGTCATTGTTGATGTACTTTGCTAGGTGAACTTGGTGACTTGTTCTAAGCACTGTGTGAAATTTTTTCACATTCGAAATGGATATCCATATCCACGGCAAGCCTGGTATAGCAGTTGTTGTACCACTTTTCCGCCCATGTATGTGCACATATGTAATTTTATACTTTTACTACTTGTATTGTTTTTATTACAAAATTAATTTTTAACGTTAATTTCAAAGGAATAGTTTCAATTCATGACATAATGTGTGCAGCTGAATTTTGTAAGATTTCAGGATCAGGATACACTCTGCTTAGTTGGGGGCATCTGGGTATTTTCTTACAGGCAATGTAAAGCAATATGCTAACGGTTAGCACTAATTTACTATATATAAATATATATGTTGTATTCAATTCAATGTCTTAATATTTGAAAGTTTAACAATAAGCAACTAACTCAATGGCAATTCGTTTGCCTGCAATTTTATTTGGATTTTTTATATTTTTATTATATTTTCAAGGTGAGTTTAATTTTTATACATATAATTTATTAAACACTGTATCAGTTACACAAGAATTGTGTTTATAAGGATTACAGTTGAATTTCTATTTAGTTCAAAAGGATAGAGAAGTTCATTTTCATATAGCATTACTTTCATTTTAAAGTCGAACCTCTATAATACGAATAGCCAGGGGACAATCAAAAAATCAAAATGCGTGCGTTCGTCTTATCCGGAATTCGTTTGACCAATATCATTTGTATTGAAAATGATTTGTTGGGAACTCAAATAATGTTCGTATTAACCGTGTTCGTACTAACGAGGTTCTACTGCACATGGAAGTTGCAATATCGTTGTAGATTTGTACCTATTTTTTTAAAAAATTTGGGCGTCCTTATAATTATAAGAGGAGTATCGTTGAAGTAAATAGCTTACAATGTAGCAAAGTATATTCTAATGATATCATACAGAGCAGGGTTTTATCCAGGAGCGCCATACGCCTAGAGGCGTATAAATTGGGATATGTTTGCGTTTAGGAGCGCGAAAACTGCCGAAACTCCCCATAGAGTAATACAAAACTAACCTTTTAGGCGTACAAAATTCATACTATAGTGACCTTAGAACAGTTAGGAGTATTCAATTCTACTCCTGTATAATACCCTGATACAGAGTATTAATTACTTACTTACGTAGATACAGCTACAAGTTAAAACATATATTCCTAAAAGGTTTAATACTTAGTACACTACTTTAACACTATCGGATCCAGAAATGTTGAGCAACTTTTAAGGGGGTCTGTGGGGCTACTACTGAATCTTTTTGACTTATATATACTCAGAAGTAATTTTAAATGCAATTTTTTTTAAAAGGAGCCCTAACTCAAACATTAAGCTGAAGTTCCTTAGTTATTTTGTAATTTCTGCCTAAATTTCGGTCAATTTCAACTCAGCATACTTGTTTACTATAATATTTGGAAGTTAGTTTCAATTATAAATGCGGTTTCTATTCCCTTATCACTTTCAAACAATCCGGGGGGGGACACACACACAAAACAACAATAAAGTTTTATATTTTTAATGATATTTATATTTATCGATTAATATTCCTAGACTCTTCATCTCTTCCTGAGTGTTTGACTTGTGATCTCGTTTTGAATGGCACTTGCTACGAGCATTTCTCAGAACGCAAGACTTGGTACAATGCTAACTCCAGTTGCTACAATTGGGGAGGGCAACTCGTCTCAGCGTCTAATGGTTCTATTGATCAGTTTATTGTCCCTTTAATCCACAATTCAACCGACTCATGGGCTAATTTAGCCAGTAACCAAACATGTGGATATTTCTCCCAGAATGGAAGTATAGTAAATGGAAATTGTAGCGAAGAGTACACGTACACCTGCAGTCGATTAAGTATGTTGGTTCATTGAGTAATTAATATTAGTGGGGATACGTATAATGACTGGAATTAAATTCCTTAATTTAATCAAATATCATAGATACTCAAATAGCTTAGTGGAATTTTTATTTCCATTATTTAATTTTCCTTACATCCCAATATCTCCGCCTATTTCTTGTCCGATACTGTATGACCAATATACCTCTAATATTTGTCTTACAGTTTCATTTTATTTTTGGAAATATCTTACAATCTAAAAATTGATTAAATGAACTGTATCTAGTTACCTGCAATACTAATTGTACCTTGATACTTGACGGGAGATGTTACGATGCAAACTTTTCTGTTGCAAGAACGCACGCAGAAGCAGCACGTGACTGCTCTCAGCGAGGAAGCTACTTAGCCTCAGTTCTATCGCCATTAATCCTTCAGATCTTGGAAGGATCAGCTGATAGTTACTGGATTGGATTGCGAGATTTCAACGCAAATGGTACATTCCAGTGGACAGATGGAAGTATTGTGGAATATTTGAATATTAATTCAGCTGAAACGAACAGAACTGAGTGCATTGTTGGCGGTTCCCAAGGTTCTCTGAACTGGGATTACGCAGATTGTAATTCTACACATTATTATTTGTGTAGTGCCGGCGGTAGGTTACAAATTGATTTATTTATTTAAAATTAATTTTATGTTTACTTTTCTACTTCTTCAGCTATAACAAGTCCACCTCAGCAATTCACCTCTTCTGCTATTTCGCATTCCTCTGTCATCCTATCTTGGGAACAAGTCCCTTTGTCGAGCAGACACGCTCCTATCCTATCCTACCTCTTGGAGTATAACGGGGTTAGTTCCGACTCGACAGAAAGACGAGTCCAGCTACCCTCCAGCTCACTCTCTGTATCACTCACACACCTGCTGTTTAACGTAGAATATAACTTTACGTTAAGAGCGAATGGAAAGCTAGGATTTGGACCTATTTCCACTCTCCAGCTAACTACGCCTTTTAAAGGTAGTGTTATTTGAAATATATAATATATTCTAATAAATGAATTCATAAATTTATTTTCTTCATTCTAGAACTAACTACACCAATCCAGAATTTAACTCAACTCTCCGTAACATCAACTACATTTTCAGTCCAATGGTTGATGCCCTCTCTGTTACCAGCGCACGGTACCCTTCTCAGCTACTCTACCCGAGTATCAGATTATAATAACGTGCTCTTAATGCACAGCACCAGTGTGTATACTTCCTATAACTTCCCCGGTGTACTCTCTCCCTTCTCCAACTATTCTATTGAAATATATGCGAATACAAGTGCTGGAAGGAGTCCATCTGCGTACATTCAAATACAAACTCTACAAGATGGTAATATTACATTGTACAGTCAGGTTATTTTATTATGAACATTCAAGGGGCCAAAAGTTTTGTTCGTTATAGGATACTTCGCAATAAGCGAACTCAACTTAAAACAAACCCTATTTTAGTTGTTAAATTGAGACCATAGGGCTTTTGTGTAAAGTTTTTGTTTTCATATAATCAACGAAGTATTAATCACAATAGAAGACCTGACTCTATATATTCATTGCAGTCTAATATTGTATTTAATTATTCTAACTAGACTTATAAATCTCTCGGTGTTTCTAAAAACCTGTCGGTGAAGAACGGATGAGATTTATTCTGTCCTTTCCCGAAGAATCTCTCCAGTTTGGGAGCATCACTGTCTTCTTCGTCTTCCCATTCTACTTGGTAGGCTTTTTCGAGCTTTTTCCGACAAGTAGACCATCCAAACCTGACTATATTTGGATATCCAAATACTTTGTCTAGGTTTTGATTCAACCAAGTTTTCGTATTAGGATCCCCAGGATATCCCGATCCTAGCTTACTGGTGAAACTACTATTCTCGGTATGCACCCAGTTCCCGATACACCAGTCCCTCACTACCTTAGCGCAAATGCTAGCTGCTCCCACTATAGGGAACTTGCTATCAGCCTTTATGTGCACTTCTATCTTGAACTTTCCTTCGAATTCCCTATTGAGTTTATCCTGATACGATTTAGCATCGCCTACAGTATCCAACAGTACAAGCGCTATGTTGACTCCTCTCTCCACCAATCTCCTTATCATCCTTATAGCTGTGTTGTGCGATATCAAGTTAAGGTTAACCTTGTCTCTCGCGAGCATACAGTTGGAAATATAATTGGGACTGAGGATCTCAACCCCTCTTCCAATCATATCTGAATTTTCGAACATGGTTTGGAGAAGTTTGTCTCGCGTGGTTTCGCTTAGCACTTTGGAATCTGCGAAACCAAGGGAGGCTAGCTCGTCGGCTTTGTTAGCAGGACAGTAGCTTATGCCGTACACCATGGGGCCCAGGACCGGGCCTCTCCCGGCCTCGTCAATACCAACAATGCAACCTTCTTCTGTTGTTATTTTCGGTACTTCTGGGAACAGCACCAGGTTATGGCTCCGGTTGTAGTTATGTTCTTGATGATCCCTGTAGAACTCGCTGAGTATATTACTGCCCTGGTATAATATCTGCTCGCTTTGGGTACTGTAGTCTTCGTCCGTGCTATCTAAATCTACATATTCACAAGCTGTTGCCATAGTGAGATATAACATGAGAGCCTCGATATTACATTCCTTTATAGCGACGATATATTTAATTCTGGTTTAGTATCAATTCCTGGTATGTATGGAGTTTAATTAATGGAGCTATTTGTGACAGCATTTTGATTATTTATGTGTACAATACCTCTGTTATTTAGATAATTTCCCAGGTACTTAATCAATTTTGAAAACGCTAACAATATGCAAATTACTGTCTGCTTGACTGTAAACGTAATGTGTTATCTTACTATTTTCTGCTAAGAACAGAATTTTATCAATAATGTTGTAAGCATTGATAATGAATAGTTATTTAGTAATGTAAGATATTTGGAATTAATGTTGCAACGTGTAGAGAACGCAACATTAATATTAAATATTAAATAACTAAACAAATCTTCCAGCTTTTAAAAGCAATTACGTATATTCGAATTGTCCTATAGTCCCATCCTCCTCTCCGAGAGATTTGACTCTAACTGCAGTTAACTCCACGACTCTGCAAGCCAGCTGGTCCCCGCCCCCCGCCCGAGAGAGGAACGGAGTTATAACCAGCTACTCTCTGACTGTGACGGCTGCTGGCCAGGAGCTGGACACGACTGAGAGGAGTCTACAGGTGTCAGCAGCGAGCGGCCTGAGTGTGGAACTGTCGGGACTGCAGGAGTACACGCTGTACAGTGTGGTGCTGTCTGCTGCCACCAGTGCAGGGAGTGGGCCCGAGACCACTGCTACTGCTAGAACCAACCAGTCAGGTACTTGCCCTATTGAAACTGAGTAAGAGGCAATTTAATCTGTTTATTTGTAGTTCCTTCTGCAAGTCCAACTTCTTTCGCTGTGAATGCAATCTCTCCCAAAATAATTGTCACCAGTTGGGAGTCTCCTCCCCCTGTTGACAGGAATGGAATAATCACAAGCTACACCCTGACTTACCAAGGTGTGCAGAGAGACCAGTCAGTGAGAAGTATTGTTGTGCCAGTGGAGAATGGGAGCTTGTATGTGACTCCCAAACTGACTTCGTTAGAAGAAGACACAAAATATATATTAAGTGCGAGAGCGAATACAAGTGTAGGAGCTGGTCCTATCATCAGTCTATCAGTACGAACTCCTGAAGATGGTAAGATTGGAATTTAGAATTAATTTAGTATCTAGAACATACTTATTATTATTTGTTTAGTTCCTTCCTCTTCTGTCCGTGACCTAACTACCTCAACAACACAACAGAATGCTACATCTATACTGGTTACTTGGAATGTACCAGTGTTGAATGACCTGAATGGTGTTCTGTTGAACTACTCCATCAACTACTCTGGCACCGAGATTGATACAGTTCCCAGAGTGATCTATCTGTCTAATCCTAATCTCACCGATCAGTCTATTACTCTGACCAATCTAGAAGAGTACACGACTTACTCTATTATAGTCTCACCTTATACAAAGGTGGGCAGAGGTCCTGATGCTGTTGTCACACAGAGAACCAACCAAGACGGTGAGTATATCCATTCATGAATGGACTCTGATGCACTTGAGTACTGCTGCTTTATTTCATTGCATTAACTAGCTCCATCCAGCATTCCCACATTCCTTCGTGCCACTTCTCTCTCCCCTACCCTGGTGAGCATCACCTGGGAGCATCCTCTCTACAGCGACCAGAACGGTGTCATAACGTCTTACACGCTGAGCTATCAGGGAACGGAGAGAGACACTCTGCTGCGCACACTGACTCTCCCTCAGAGCAACCGCTCTCTCACCTGTCACAACATAGACTCTCTTGACGAGTACACCACTTATAACGTGACGCTCTCTGCTAGCACCTCTGCAGGAGCTGGTCCAGCCACCTATCTCACAATCAGAACAGACGAAAATGGTAGGGGTGTTCGTCAAATAACAATTCCTCTAATAGCAAGTTATTTTAATTCTCCAAGCGGACAATTAATGTTAATTTTGTTCCTCTAATAGCAAGTTTGTTTATTAGCAAGCAAACTTCGTGCCAAATTCTACTTGCAATTGCGCGAGCACTACTGTAGTTAAAGAAACGTAACGCATAAGTACTACATTGAATGATTATTGAGACTGCAATTCCCACTACTATAATAAATAAGTTCTCATTATTGATTTGTTTATTCTTTTTCTTATAGCTCCATCCTCCACAGTCCGTAACCTGACTGCTGTGGCCTACTCCAGCTCCCTATCCGTGAGCTGGTCTATGCCAGCTAAGAGCGACCTGAATGGAGTCCCCACTCACTACACACTGAGATACTCCGGAGTGGAGTTTCAGACGACGGAGAAGACAGAGCAGATCAACTACACTTCTTCTGCTAACGAGACTGTCTCGCTGACTGGTCTGGAGGCTCACACAGTGTATGAGATATCTGTGAGTCTGTCCACCAGTGTGGGAGAGGGTTCTCCATCTTCTATTCAGATTAGAACATTAGAGACAGGTATGTTTATTTTCTAAAGTTTCTAAACTATACGAACTTGGACAATATTTATTTTCATTATGCATCCTTGTTTCACTTCCCAATTTATGTCTCTATGCTTTCCACATAGGCAATGTTGAATCGATTTAATTCTTAGAAGATCAGATCGATTTTAATATTTTCCTATTTCTTACATAGCTCTATATTGTAGAGTAAACTCCCATTATAACTAAGTCGGATATAACGAAATAACTGCTTATCGGGAAATTGAGATTTCCCCCCTTAGCACTAAATGCATTAATTATTATCCGCTTATTACGAATATCCGGATATAACGAAGGAATTTACATGTCCTAAGCACTTCATTTTACGGAGTTCACTGTAATGTTTTTGTTTAATATATCTCATTACTCTATGATTTACAGAGATTTAATAATTCCCTTATTTCCAAAGCGCCTACTAACACTCCTACCAATCTGAAGACATCTGTCCTGTCTGCTACCATCATCAGTGTCACGTGGGATCCTCCTGTCCCCATTGACCAGAACGGAGTCATCACTCGCTACACTCTCTCCTACAGAGGGATAGAGCGAGACACAGCTTCCCGCGAAGCGGCTCTCTTTTCGAGCGATTCTTTCTTCACACACTACATTCTAACTGACCTGGATGAACACACTAGCTACAGTATTTCTGTATCAGCCAGCACATCTATTGGATCTGGTCCCAATGCTACTGTAGTAGCTCAGACTGAGCAAGATGGTGAGTTTGTATATCTTTTCGCATTTATGTATGGTTGAAGCTAATATAGCGAATATCCGAATATTCGTTCGAAATGATTGAACGAATGTTCGTTTGAACGAGTGAGTACTTAGACTGAAACGAATATTCGTTACTAATTTAAACAACAACCTGATTTTTGTTAAGTTGGAGAAATCCTAAATATGTGTTACTAACTTTTTGTGTCAATTTTGTGTTTAATGCACTTTGTAGTTGTGTTAAAATTATTGTAACATTAACAAAAAACTATTTTCCAGTTTTCCACAACAATTTGGGTCTTGAATTTGATTCAATGCTTAGTCATCAAAACGAACGAATATTCGAATATTCGTTCGTTTAGAAAAGGTTCGTTCGTTCCATTTCAAATCTCGTTTCAGCCCTACATATATGAATAATACCACTTAATTGTGACACATCCTACATATATACGCGGGTTCGCCAATTCCCATCATTATTTCCTTATTTTTATATACACTATCCGGCCAATAATATATGAACTTCAACAATTAGCATTCATACATTCAAGCTTCTAGCAGCATAATAACATTTGTACTTAGATACAAATATTGTGTCTGCATTAGAATTCTTGCTGTTCAGTGTACAGTAGAACCCTGCTTGTACGAGCACGGTTAATACTAATCCCGGTTTATACGAATACTGATCAGTCCACTTCAATGTCTTTTCAACATAAATTTTATTTGTGACTAACGAGTTTCTCTATCGTTTCTAGTTACTTATCAATATTGATTAACTACATCTGAATTGTTTTAGTTCCTTCCTCTTCTGTCCGTGACCTAACAACCTCAACAACACAACAGAATGCTACATCTATACTGGTTACTTGGGATGTACCAGTGTTGAATGACCTGAATGGTGTTCTGTTGAACTACTCAATATTCTATTTCGGTTTGGAGATTGATACAGTTCCCAGAGTGATCTACCTATCTCATCCTAATCTCACCAATCAGTCTATTACTCTGATCAATCTAGAAGAGTACACGACTTACTCTATTATAGTGTCACCTTATACAAAGGTGGGCAGAGGTCCTGATGCTGTTGTCACACAGAGAACCAACCAAGACGGTGAGTATATCCATTCATGAATGGACTCTGATGCACTTGAGTACTGCTGCTTTATTTCATTGCATTAACTAGCTCCATCCAGCATTCCCACATTCCTTCGTGCCACTTCTCTCTCCCCTACCCTGGTGAGCATCACCTGGGAGCATCCTCTCTACAGCGACCAGAACGGTGTCATAACGTCTTACACGCTGAGCTATCAGGGAACGGAGAGAGACACACTGCTGCGCACACTGACTCTCCCTCAGAGCAACCGCTCTCTCACCTGTCACAACATAGACTCTCTTGACGAGTACACCACTTATAACGTGACGCTCTCTGCTAGCACATCTGCAGGAGCTGGTCCTGTCTCCTATCTCACAATCAGAACAGACGAAAATGGTAGGAATTTAGTTGTCAGTTGAATTTGGTCTTAACTACACTATCTCCTTTCTAGTTCCATCCTCCACAGTCCGTAACCTGACTGCTGTGGCCTACTCCAGCTCCCTATCCGTGAGCTGGTCTATGCCAGCTAAGAGCGACCTGAATGGAGTCCCCACTCACTACACACTGAGATACTCCGGAGTGGAGTTTCAGACGACGGAGAAGACAGAGCAGATCAACTACACTTCTTCTGCTAACGAGACTGTCTCGCTGACTGGTCTGGAGGCTCACACAGTGTATGAGATATCTGTGAGTCTGTCCACCAGTGTGGGAGAGGGTTCTCCATCTTCTATTCAGATTAGAACATTAGAGACAGGTATGTTTATTTTCTAAAGTTTCTAAACTATACGAACTTGGACAATATTTATTTTCATTATGCATCCTTGTTTCACTTCCCAAGACTCGTACATACAATTTATGTCTCTATGCTTTCCACATAGGCAATGTTGAATCGATTTGAATCTTAGAAGATCAGATCGATTTCAATATTTTCCTATTTCTTACATAGCTCTATATTGTAGAGTAAACTCCCATTATAACTAAGTCGGATATAACGAAATAACTGCTTATCGGGAAATTGAGATTTCCCCCCTTAGCACTAAATGCATTAATTATTATCCGCTTATTACGAATATCCGGATATAACGAAGGAATTTACATGTCCTAAGCACTTCATTTTACGGAGTTCACTGTAATTTTTTTGTTTAATATATCTCATTACTCTATGATTTACAGAGATTTAATAATTCCCTTATTTCCAAAGCGCCTACTAACACTCCTACCAATCTGAAGACATCTGTCCTGTCTGCTACCATCATCAGTGTCACGTGGGATCCTCCTGTCCCCATTGACCAGAACGGAGTCATCACTCGCTACACTCTCTCCTACAGAGGGATAGAGCGAGACACAGCTTCCCGCGAAGCGACTCTCTATTCGAGCGATTCTTTCTTCACACACTACATTCTAACTGAACTGGATGAGCACACTAGCTACAGTATTTCTGTATCAGCCAGCACATCTATTGGATCTGGTCCCAATGCTACTGTAGTGACTCAGACTGAGCAAGATGGTGAGTTTGTATATCTTTTACGCATATATGAACAATTCCACTTAATTATGACACTTCCTACATTCGCGGGCACTTCACACCCTTAATTATTATGCTTATTTTCAGGCTTTCATCCAGGCGTATGCGACGCGCCTTGGGACGCATACATTTGGCAGGAGTTTAATCTGGGCGCGCAAAAATCGAGATTTGCTCCCATAGACAAAATACAAAATGTCTAATTTAGGCGCGTGTGAACGAGCTCAAACTAAATCTAAGCGCGCGGTAAAATTTTGTCTGGATGAAAGCCTGCTTATTTGATATACAGTAAAACCTTATTTGTATGAACATGGTTAATACAGATTCCGATTAGTACGAATAGTTTCCAATCCACTTCAATGCCTTTTCAATGTAAATGGGATTGGTGCTGACTAATTCCCGATATGGCGATCGCGTTTTGAAGATCCCCTGCTGTTCGTAGTAACGAGGTTCTCTGCCGTTATAGTACTTTCATTTTCCTAAGAGCTTATTTTAGAATTTACATTTAATTGACTATATATGAACTGTATTTGTCTAGTTCCCTCCTCTTCTGTCCGTAACCTAACAACCTCAACAAGTGACCTAAATGCTACATCTATACTGGTTACTTGGAATGTACCAGTGTTGAGTGACTTAAATGGTGTTCTGTTGAACTACTCAATATTCTATTTCGGTTTGGAAATTGATACAGTCCCCAGAGTGATCTACCTATCCAATCCTAATCTCACCAATCAGTCTATTACTCTGACCAATCTAGAAGAGTACACGACTTACTCTATTATAGTCTCACCTTATACAAAGGTGGGCAGAGGTCCTGATGCTGTTATCACACAGAGAACCAATCAAGATGGTGAGTATATCCATTCATGAATGGACTCTGATGCACTTGAGTACTGCTGCTTTATTTCATTGCATTAACTAGCTCCATCCAGCATTCCCACATTCCTTCGTGCCACTTCTCTCTCCCCTACCTTGGTGAGCATCACCTGGGAGCATCCTCTCTACAGCGACCAGAACGGTGTCATAACGTCTTACACGCTGAGCTATCAGGGAACGGAGAGAGACACACTGCTGCGCACACTGACTCTCCCTCAGAGCAACCGCTCTCTCACCTGTCACAACATAGACTCTCTTGACGAGTACACCACTTATAACGTGACGCTCTCTGCTAGCACCTCTGCAGGAGCTGGTCCTGTCACCTATCTCACAATCAGAACAGACGAAAATGGTAGGAATTTAGTTGTTAGTTGAATTTGATCCTAATTACACTCTCTCCTTTCTAGCTCCATCCTCCACAGTCCGTAACCTGACTGCTGTGGCCTACTCCAGCTCCCTATCCGTGAGCTGGTCTATGCCAGCTAAGAGCGACCTGAATGGAGTCCCCACTCACTACACACTGAGATACTCCGGAGTGGAGTTTCAGACGACGGAGAAGACAGAGCAGATCAACTACACTTCTGCTGCTAACGAGACTGTCTCGCTGACTGGTCTGGAGGCTCACACAGTGTACGAGATATCTGTGAGTCTGTCCACCAGTGTGGGAGAGGGTTCTCTGTCTTCTATTCCGATCAGAACATTAGAGACAGGTGTGTTGTGCTTAGATTATTTCTCACAGATAATGTTTCAATGGATTTTCATTTTCCAGTCTGATCATTAAGAGGCAATTAGAATATACAAATTCTGATTTCATATTTGAATACCACATGGCCGAATTACTATAGTTGCTTAATTTCTAATCATTGCGAATTCTTTCTACTGAAATGCAACCACATTCCCATTTGTGTAACTTGTGCCCCAAATTGCTGTGACAGCAAGACTAATGCCACTTCAAGGATATATTAAATAAAAAATTACTTAAAATCACTATTTTATGGAATTTATAATTCTAACAAGATATTTAATAAATTAAGAGTAGTTTAATTAAACACTTGTTAATACGCTACAAGAAGCTAATTGTGTCTGGAATAAAATTCTGTTGTTGAAATACTTTTGGTCGGTTAGGTATTTTAACATTTTCCCTTTTCTTACACCGTTCTACAGTATAATGTTTTTGTTTGATTATATCTTCTTACTCTATGATTTACAGAGATTTAAATATTTCCCTTATTTCCAAAGCGCCTACTAACACTCCTACCAATCTGAAGACATCTGTCCTGTCTGCTACCATCATCAGTGTCACGTGGGATCCTCCTGTCCCCATTGGCCAGAACGGAGTCATCACTCGCTACACTCTCTCCTACAGAGGGATAGAGCGAGACTCAGCTTCCCGCGAAGCGACTCTCTATTCGAGCGATTCTTTCTTCACACACTACATTCTAACTGAACTGGATGAGCACACTAGCTACAGTATTTCTGTATCAGCCAGCACATCTATTGGATCTGGTCCCAATGCTACTGTGGTGACTCAGACTGAGCAAGATGGTGAGTATTTATCGTTTACGCATATATGGTGCGCAAATTCCCATCAAAATTATTATTGCTTTTTTTCATACAGTAGAAACTTGTTAGCACAACACGGTTAATACTAATTTCCTCTTGGTATGAATACTATTTCACTCCTCTTCAATGCCTTTTTATTATAAATAGTATTGGTGAATACGAATTCCGTGTAAGGCGAACGCATTTTCACCGTCCCTTGGTGTTCGTACTTACGACATTATACTATAGTTCTACAGTACACCCCAATTAACCCTCGCTAGTCTGAACAGGAGATCCAAACTATTATTCGTATAAATTTGGGGAAAAATCTAAAATATATTTGTATATTTCAATGCAATTATAAAAAAATAAGTCTCAGAAAAGTATTTAGGTAGCATACTATATGTTTAGTTTGGATTAAAAGGTTTGGACAAGTTTGATTCGGATTATCGGGGTATCATTTTATAGAGGCCTACAGGAAATGTATTACTTCACTAATCGGAACGGAATTTTTAGAATCGGTACATCTCTGTTCGGATTAGCGAGGGTGTACTACAGTTGCTTTTCAATATCTTTAGTGATTGATTTTACAACTCCATGTTATTTGACTATATATAAACTGTATTTGTTTTAGTTCCTTCCTCTTCTGTCCGTAACCTAACAACAACAACAACTCAACAGAATGCTACATCTATACTGGTTACTTGGGATGTACCAGTGTTGAGTGACCTGAACGGTGTTCTGTTGAACTACTCAATATTCTATTTCGGTTTGGAGATTGATACAGTCCCCAGAGTGATCTACCTATCCAATCCTAATCTCACCAATCAGTCTATTACTCTGATTAATCTAGAAGAGTACACGACTTACTCTATTATAGTCTCACCTTATACAAAGGTGGGCAGAGGTCCTGATGCTGTTGTCACACAGAGAACCAATCAAGACGGTGAGTATATCCATTCATGAATGAACTCTGATGCACTTGAGTACTGCTGCTTTATTTCATTGCATTAACTAGCTCCATCCAGCATTCCCACATTCCTTCGTGCCACTTCTCTCTCCCCTACCCTGGTGAGCATCACCTGGGAGCATCCTCTCTACAGCGACCAGAACGGTGTCATAACGTCTTACACGCTGAGCTATCAGGGAACGGAGAGAGACACTCTGCTGCGCACACTGACTCTCCCTCAGAGCAACCGCTCTCTCACCTGTCACAACATAGACTCTCTTGACGAGTACACCACTTATAACGTGACGCTCTCTGCTAGCACCTCTGCAGGAGCTGGTCCTGTCACCTATCTCACAATCAGAACAGACGAAAATGGTAGGAATTTAGTTGTTAGTTGAATTTGATCCTAATTACACTGTCTCCTTTCTAGCTCCATCCTCCACAGTCCGTAACCTGACTGCTGTGGCCTACTCCAGCTCCCTATCCGTGAGCTGGTCTATGCCAGCTAAGAGCGACCTGAATGGAGTCCCCACTCACTACACACTGAGATACTCCGGAGTGGAGTTTCAGACGACGGAGAAGACAGAGCAGATCAACTACACTTCTTCTGCTAACGAGACTGTCTCGCTGACTGGTCTGGAGGCTCACACAGTGTATGAGATATCTGTGAGTCTGTCCACCAGTGTGGGAGAGGGAGACTCGGCTAGCTTTGAAATTAGAACTTTGGAAACAGCCCCCTCTGGCCCTCCCACCGATCTAACCACCAAAGTCCTGTCTGCTACCATCATCAGTGTCACGTGGGATCCTCCTGTCCCCATTGACCAGAACGGAGTCATCACTCGCTACACTCTCTCCTACAGAGGGATAGAGCGTGACACAGCTCTAAGAGATATAATTCTGTTCTCCAATCAGAGTTATTTCACTAACTACGTACTCACTAACTTGGATGAACACACCAGTTATGATATTTCTGTATCAGCCAGCACATCTATTGGATCTGGTCCCAATGCTACTGTTGTGACCCAAACTGATCAAGAAGGTGAGTATCTCTTATATTTGGTATAAGTACCTCGTTTCCTTAATTTATTATAGTTTGTGCTAGACCAGGTTCCCGAATTTTGTACATCAGGTTCCGCAATGAAATTGCTGATGCTATATACAGGAACAACTTAATACTATTACTTACATTTATATTAAGTTCTGTGTAGATCCAGACACGGTTTGAGTTAAATGACTGTATCTAAACATATATTTCAACATTGGCATCAGTGTAATAATTTATACAGTCATTTGTAAATACGCTCCTAATCCTGGTCTGATCCAATTTTAATACGCCTAATTCACAAATTAATGTTACAGTATAGGAGAGGATTCCAAATTTTCGCGCTCCTAAATTCAAATTTTCCAAAAAGCATGCTCCAAAAGGAGCGCGCTCCTGGATAATTCCTTGATTGGCATACAGTTGAAACCTGTTTTTCCAACTATTTCTTTTCAGATAAAAATAGTTAGAAAAAACCGATTAAAAATACTAGTAAAGTTGGAATTTATTACAAAAGATTGTATCACTAATAGTTAGAATAATCCGAGTTAGAATAAACCGGTTTCGACTGTACGAGTCTTAGTAGCATTGTTTTGCGAAACTCTTCTCCACTCTAGTTAAACGTTTGTTTCTGATATTCTATTTATATACTTTGGTTGCGTACAACAGTTTATAGGGAGTCTCTAGTTTAATTAAAATAAATGGAATCCGAACAGTCGGCGTTGACGACTCATTAAAAACATATTTACATGACAATGGCTTGGACAATATTTGGATATCTAACTAAACATTAGGGTGTTTTTTATAGATTATGGACATTTATGTACATTTTATGAGCAGAATTATTTGTTTATAGATCAAATATCAAATACTGCACTTCCAACATATTAATTGATGTTCTCATTTAGTTCCATCCTCCACAGTCCGTAACCTGACTGCTGTGGCCTACTCCAGCTCCCTATCCGTGAGCTGGTCTATGCCAGCTAATAGCGACCTGAATGGAGTCCCCACTCACTACACACTGAGATACTCCGGAGTGGAGTTTCAGACGACGGAGAAGAGAGAGCATATCAACTACACTTCTTCTGCTAACGAGACTGTCTCGCTGACTGGTCTGGAGGCTCACACAGTGTATGAGATATCTGTGAGTCTGTCCACCAGTGTGGGAGAGGGTTCTCTGTCTTCTATTCAGATCAGAACGTTAGAGACAGGTGTGTGATGTTTAGTTTAATTCCTCATAGTTTATGTTTCGATGGATTTTCATTTCAGTCTGTCATTATGAGGCAATTAGAATATACAAATTCTGATTTCAGATTGAATACCACATTGCCGAATTACTATATGTGCTTAATTTCTAATCATTGCGATTAGTTTCCACTGAGATGCAGTCAGTGCAGGGTTGATAAAAATCATGATTTTTTTAAAAAAATCAAAAAAATCAGATTTTTTTGATTTAAATCAGAATTTTGATTTTAATTGTTTTTTTTTGCAATCTATATCACACTGGCGTATATTATTTGGCTAATAGATTAATTACATTGTTAATGACTCATTATCAATGTAATTTGACTCATTATCAATGTATTTCTTTTCTTTTCGCAAAAAACAATAGACATAAAAAATCTGATTTAAATCAAAAAAGTCCGACTTTTTTGATTTAAATCAGACTTCTTTGATTAAAATCAGATTTTTGATTAAAATCAGATTTTTGATTAAAATCAGATTTTTGATTAAAATCATGATTTTTATTAATAAAAATCATTGATTTAAATCATGATTTAAATCAAACAACCCTGGCCCCAGTCACTTCCCCATCTGTGACACTTGCCCAAGTGGCATGTGACTGCGACACTTATGCCACTTCAAGGCTATTGGATATAAACTACTTAAAATGATTTAAATCAAACAACCCTGGCCCCAGTCACTTCCCCATCTGTGACACTTGCCCAAGTGGCATGTGACTGCGACACTTATGCCACTTCAAGGCTATTGGATATAAACTACTTAAAATCCAAATGTTATGAAATTCATAATTACGTATAACAAGTTATTTGAAGACATTTCAAAGTGCAGTTGAAATTGTTTTTTTCTAACCAATTCTTTGCGTGGAAATAATTTGAGAAAATCCGATAGTTAGAATATACCGATTGAAGATAAGATAAAATTGGAATTTCTTACACATTTAGAAAAAACCGATTATAAGAAATACCCGGTGATAGAAACCCGGTTTCGACCGTAGTTTAATTAAACAGCCGTTAATACGCTACAAGAAGGTAATTGTGTCTGGACTAAAATTCCTGTTGTTGAATTACTTTTGGTCGGTTGGATATTTTAACATTTTCCCATCTCTTGCACCGTTCTACAGACTACAGTGTAATGTTACTCTTTGATTATATCTTCTTACTCTGATTTACAGAGATTTAAATATTTCCCTTATTTCTAAAGCGCCTACTAACACTCCTACCAATCTGAAGACATCTGTCCTGTCTGCTACCATCATCAGTGTCACGTGGGATCCTCCTGCCCCCATTGACCAGAACGGAGTCATCACTCGCTACACTCTCTCCTACAGAGGGATAGAGCGAGACACAGCTTCCCGCGAAGCGACTCTCTATTCGAGCGATTCTTTCTTCACACACTACATTCTAACTGAACTGGATGAGCACACTAGCTACAGTATTTCTGTATCAGCCAGCACATCTATTGGATCTGGTCCCAATGCTACTGTTGTAGCTCAGACTGAGCAAGATGGTGAGTTTGTTATCTTTACGCATATATGAACAATTCCACTTAATTATGACACATCTTACAGTACTTACACGGGTGGACAATTCCTAATCATTATTATACGTATTTTATATACAATAGTTCGTTATCTGTACGAACACATTAATTCAAATTTCCAGTTAGTACGAATACAATTTCAGTCCACTTCAATACATTTCGATATCAGCCAGGTCTGCTTATAGTGAACAATTTTCGTCTGCTTAATAGTATAAATTTTTTTTATGAACAAGCCCTATGGTCCCAAATTGACGTTAACAACTTACACATGTAGCAGGTTTTGCAATAATTTATTAAGTTGAGTTCCCTTGTTATGAAGTCTCTCTATTATGAACACGATTTTGGGTCCTTTGATTGTTCATAATAAAAGAACCTGGCTGTATTGGTGAATATGAATTCCGGATTCGGTGAACATATTTTTACCTATTTTTGAACTTAAAGTTAATTGACTATGTATAAACTGTATTTGTTTTAGTTCCTTCCACTTCTGTCCGTAACCTAACAACAACAACAACACAACAGAATGCTACATCTATACTGGTTACTTGGGATGTACCAGTGTTGAATGACCTGAATGGTGTTCTGTTAAACTACTCAATATTCTATTTCGGTTTGGAGATTGATACAGTTCCCAGAGTGATCTACCTGTCCTATCCTAATCTCCCCAATCAGTCTATTACTCTGACTAATCTAGAAGAGTACACGACTTACTCTATTATAGTCTCACCTTATACAAAGGTGGGCAGAGGTCCTGATGCTGTTGTCACACAGAGAACCAATCAAGACGGTGAGTATATCCATTCATGAATGGACTCTGGTGCACTTGAGTACTGCTGCTTTATTTCATTGCATTAACTAGCTCCATCCAGCATTCCCACATTCCTTCGTGCCACTTCTCTCTCCCCTACCCTGGTGAGCATCACCTGGGAGCATCCTCTCTACAGCGACCAGAACGGTGTCATAACGTCTTACACGCTGAGCTATCAGGGAACGGAGAGAGACACACTGCTGCGCACACTGACTCTCCCTCAGAGCAACCGCTCTCTCACCTGTCACAACATAGACTCTCTTGACGAGTACACCACTTATAACGTGACACTCTCTGCTAGCACCTCTGCAGGAGCTGGTCCTGTCACCTATCTCACAATCAGAACAGACGAGAATGGTAGGAATCTAGTTGTCAGTTGAATTTGATCTTAATTACACTGTCTCCTTTCTAGCTCCATCCTCCACAGTCCGTAACCTGACTGCTGTGGCCTACTCCAGCTCCCTATCCGTGAGCTGGTCTATGCCAGCTAAGAGCGACCTGAATGGAGTCCCCACTCACTACACACTGAGATACTCCGGAGTGGAGTTTCAGACGACGGAGAAGACAGAGCAGATCAACTACACTTCTTCTGCTAACGAGACTGTCTCGCTGACTGGTCTGGAGGCTCACACAGTGTATGAGATATCTGTGAGTCTGTCCACCAGTGTGGGAGAGGGAGACTCGGCTAGCATTGAAATTAGAACTTTGGAGACTGCCCCCTCTGGCCCTCCCGCCGATCTAACCACCAAAGTCCTGTCTGCTACCATCATCAGTGCCACGTGGGATCCTCCTGTCCCCATTGACCAGAACGGAGTCATCACTCGCTACACTCTCTCCTACAGAGGGATAGAGCGAGACACAGCTTCCCGCGAAGCGACTCTCTATTCGAGCGATTCTTTCTTCACACACTACATTCTAACTGAACTGGATGAACACACTAGCTACAGTATTTCTGTATCAGCCAGCACATCTATTGGATCTGGTCCCAATGCTACTGTGGTGACTCAGACTGAGCAAGATGGTGAGTTTGTATATTTTAGGCATATATGTAGGGTTGAAGCTAATATACAGAATATCCAAATATTCATTCGAAATTATTGAACGAATGTTCGTTTGAACGAGTACTTAGACTGAAACGAATATTCGTTTACTAATTTTGAACAACAACCTGATTTTTGTAAAGTTGGAGAAATCCTAAATATAAATTACCCTAACTTTTTTTGTGTCAATTTTGTGTTTAATACATTTTGTAGTTGTGATCAAATTAGCGTAACATTAACAAAAAACTATTTCCATAATAATTTGAGTCTTGAAATTTGATTCAATGCTTAGTCATGAAAACGAACGATTATTGAATATTCGTTCAATTAGAAAATGGTTCGTTCGTTCCATTTCGAATCTTCCTTTCAGCCTTACGTATACGAACAATTCCACTTAAGTGTGACACATCTTATAACACGGGTTCGCCAATTCCCATCATTATTATCCTTATTTTATATACACTACCTGGCCAAAAATATTTGGACATCAATAATTAGGATTCTTTCATTCAAGCTTCTAGCAGCGTAATAACATTTGTATGTAGTACAAATATTGTGTCTGCATTATAATTCCTGCTGTTCAAATACTTTTGGCTTGTTTGTGTTTGTAGAAGCTTGCTTGTACGAGCACGGTTAATACTAATTCCGGTTAAATTCGAATACTTTTCACCCACTTCAATGCCTTTTCAATACGTATAAATTGTATTAGTGAAGACGAAGTCCGGATACGGCAATCAGGTTTTGAAGGTCCCCTAGTGTTCGTACTATTGGGTTCGCTGTCGTTGCTATCTACTTATCAATTTCCTTAGTGATTAATTTTACAACTCCATGTTATTTGACTATATATAAACTGTGTTTGTTTTAGTTCCTTCCTCTTCTGTCCGTAACCTAACAACAACAACAACTCAACAGAATGCTACATCTATACAGGTTACTTGGGATGTACCAGTGTTGAATGACCTGAATGGTGTTCTGTTGAACTACTCAATATTCTATTTCGGTTTGGAGATTGATACAGTCCCCAGAGTGATCTACCTGTCCTATCCTAATCTCACTAATCAGTCTATTACTCTGATCAATCTAGAAGAGTACACGACTTACTCTATTATAGTGTCACCTTATACAAAGGTGGGCAGAGGTCCTGATGCTGTTATCACACAGAGAACCAACCAAGACGGTGAGTATATCCATTCATGAATGAACTCTGATGCACTTGAGTACTGCTGCTTTATTTCATTGCATTAACTAGCTCCATCCAGCATTCCCACATTCCTTCGTGCCACTTCTCTCTCCCCTACCCTGGTGAGCATCACCTGGGAGCATCCTCTCTACAGCGACCAGAACGGTGTCATAACGTCTTACACGCTGAGCTATCAGGGAACGGAGAGAGACACACTGCTGCGCACACTGACTCTCCCTCAGAGCAACCGCTCTCTCACCTGTCACAACATAGACTCTCTTGACGAGTACACCACTTATAACGTGACACTCTCTGCTAGCACCTCTGCAGGAGCTGGTCCTGCCACCTATCTCACAATCAGAACAGACGAAAATGGTAGGAATTTAGTTGTTCGTTGAATTTGATCTTAACTACACTATCTCCTTTCTAGCTCCATCCTCCACAGTCCGTAACCTGACTGCTGTGGCCTACTCCAGCTCCCTATCCGTGAGCTGGTCTATGCCAGCTAAGAGCGACCTGAATGGAGTCCCCACTCACTACACACTGAGATACTCCGGAGTGGAGTTTCAGAAGACGGAGAAGACAGAGCAGATCAACTACACTTCTTCTGCTAACGAGACTGTCTCGCTGACCGGTCTGGAGGCTCACACAGTGTATGAGATATCTGTGAGTCTGTCCACCAGTGTGGGAGAGGGAGATTCGGCTAGCTTTGAAATTAGAACTTTGGAGACAGCCCCCTCTGGCCCTCCCACCGATCTAACCACCAAAGTCCTGTCTGCTACCATCATCAGTGTCACGTGGGATCCTCCTGTCCCCATTGACCAGAACGGAGTCATCACTCGCTACACTCTCTCCTACAGAGGGATAGAGCGAGACACAGCTCTAAGAGATATAATTCTGTTCTCCAATCAGAGTTATTTCACTAACTACGTACTCACTAACTTGGATGAACACACCAGTTATGATATTTCTGTATCAGCCAGCACATCTATTGGATCTGGTCCCAATGCTACTGTTGTAACCCAAACTGATCAAGAAGGTGAGTATCTCTTATATTCGTTATAAGTACCTCGTTTCCTTAATTTATTATTGTTTGTGCTAGACCACGTTCCCGAATTTTGTACATCAGGTTGCGCAATGAAATTGCTGATACTAGTCTATATACAGGAACAACTTAATACTATTACTTACATTTATATTAAGTTCTGTGTAGATTTCAGACACAGTTTGAGTTAAATGACTGTAACTAAACATATATATATTCAACATTGGCATACAGTTGAAACCTGTTTTTCCAACTATTTCTTTTCAGATAAAAATAGTTAGAAAAAACCGATTAAAAATACTAGTAAAGTTGGAATTTATTACAAAAGATTGTATCACTAATAGTTAGAATAATCCGAGTTAGAATAAACCGGTTTCGACTGTACGAGTCTTAGTAGCATTGTTTTGCGAAACTCTTCTTCACTCTAGTTAAACGTTTGTTTCTGATATTCTATTTATATACTTTGGTTGCGTACAACAGTTTATATGGAGTCTCTAGTTTAATTAAAATAAATGGAATCCGAACAGTCGGCGTTGACGACTCATTAAAAACATATTTACATGACAATGGCTTGGACAATATTTGGATATCTAACTAAACATTAGGGTGTTTTTTATAGATTATGGACATTTATGTACATTTTATGAGCAGAATTATTTGTTTATAGATCAAATATCAAATACTGACTTCCAACATATTAATTGATGTTCTCATTTAGTTCCATCCTCCACAGTCCGTAACCTGACTGCCGTGGCCTACTCCAGCTCCCTATCCGTGAGCTGGTCTATGCCAGCTAAGAGCGACCTGAATGGAGTCCCCACTCACTACACACTGAGATACTCCGGAGTGGAGTTTCAGACGACGGAGAAGACAGAGCAGATCAACTACACTTCTTCTGCTAACGAGACTGTCTCGCTGACTGGTCTGGAGGCTCACACAGTGTATGAGATATCTGTGAGTCTGTCCACCAGTGTGGGAGAGGGAGACTCGGCTAGCATTGAAATTAGAACTTTGGAGACAGCTCCCTCTGGCCCTCCCACCGATCTAACCACCAAAGTCCTGTCTGCCACCATCATCAGTGTCACATGGGATCCTCCTGTCCCCATTGACCAGAACGGAGTCATCACTCGCTACACTCTCTCCTACAGAGGGATAGAGCGAGACTCAGCTTCCCGCGAAGCGACTCTCTATTCAAGCGATTCTTTCTTCACACACTACATTCTAACTGAACTGGATGAGCACACTAGCTACAGTATTTCTGTATCAGCCAGCACATCTATTGGATCTGGTCCCAATGCTACTGTTGTGGCTCAGACTGAGCAAGATGGTGAGTTTGTTTATATTAACGCATATACGGTACGCAAATTTTCATCAAAGCATTTTTATGCGTATTTACAGACAGTTGAACCTTGTTGGTACAACACGTTTAAAGCAAATTTCCACTTGGTATGAATTCTATTTCAGTACAAATAGTATTGGTGAATGCGAATTTCGGGTGAGGCGAACGCATTCACGATTCCCTGGTCTTCGTACCTACGAGATTATACTATAGTTACTACTGTTGCTTTTCAAAATCCTTAGTGATTTATTCTTGAATTAAATGCTACACCTGAACGTTTTGTTTTAGTTCCTTCCACTTCTGTCCGTAACCTAACAACAACAACAACTCAACAGAATGCTACATCTATATTGGTTACTTGGAATGTACCAGTGTTGAATGACCTGAATGGTGTTCTGTTGAACTACTCAATATTCTATTTCGGTTTGGAGATTGATACAGTTCCCAGAGTGATCTACATGTCTAATCCTAATCTCACCAATCAGTCTATTACTCTGACTGGTCTAGAAGAGTACACGACTTACTCTATTATAGTCTCACCTTATACAAAGGTGGGCAGAGGTCCTGATGCTGTTGTCACACAGAGAACCAATCAAGACGGTGAGTATATCCATTCATGAATGGACATCACATAGTACTTAGCTTTATGAATGTTCTACTTTAGTTCCAACTGATGTTCCCACTTCATTCTCCGCTAATGTCATCTCTCCTAACATCATCAACACAACTTGGGACCCTCCAACTGCTTACCACTTGGGTGGAGTGATCACAGCCTACACACTGACATACAGAGGCTTAGAGAGAGACACTCCTCTGAAGGTGAAAGTCCTGACAGTCCTGAACGGAAGTATCTACATCACTCCTGCTCTGACTGATTTGCAGGAAGACACTCGCTATGTGATATCTGTTCGAGCTAACACGAGTGTGGGAGCAGGTCCCTGGACCTCTCTCACTGTTCACACTCCTGAGGATGGTGAGTATCCTTTTGTTATTTCCATTTTAACTCGAATAATCGGCCTTCTTTGATTCATTTACTCTATGATCTAATATAAATCGAATATGAAGCAGCCTCAATTTTCCTATTCTATTGAATATATTTTCACTATATTCAGTATATTGATATTTATTATTTTGATAATATGTGGACTCTGGTATTTCCAAATTACATGTACTTATATCTATGCCCAACATTTTGGTATGTGATTATTATGGTTGAGTCTCCATTGGTTACTCCCCTCTGTTTGTTGAGAGATTCTCCTGGCAACAATTGTTTTAGAAATTTCATAGAACCTCGTTAGTAGGAACACGGTTATTACTCCACACCCAGTTGATACGAACCCTATTTCAGTCGCCTTCAATGCTTTTTCCTTATAAATGATATTGGTTATTAGTACTTATTACGTATTTCGGATACGGCGAACGCATTTTGACGGTCCCCTGTTGTTCGTACTAACGTGTTTCTGGTATTGTTTAAGCCTTGAGGGATGATAACTACTAATTGAAATAATCGCTTGCAATGCCTTGCATATACGTGTTTATAATTGAGACCCAATTTTTGTAACTCTGCGTTGCATTTCAATATATCATTTCTATCTTGAGGTATGTTAGGTTTCTATTATTTGTCGCATTCAACTGGATACGAATAATTGTTCAAAGTCAGGTATTAATTTCGTAATCAGCAAACAATTTAGAAGGAAAATTACTGAAAACCACTGTTTACCAGGGGTTTAACATCTAATGACAATTTTAACTGGAAAATTACCAATTGAACTCGATCTCAGGTCGCGAATACTTTTCCAATACCTGAAGTAGCTCATTATCTTGTGTTTAATTAGTTTTAATAACTTGAATTAGGGACTCTCGTTAAGTCAATGAACTGGTTGAAACTTATTGACCGTATATAACTTGTTTATTTTACAAAGTATACCACTTTTAAATCCCTTGTTAGAGAAACCTAAATACAGTAAACTCCCATTAAAACGAAGTCAGCTATAACGAAATTCTGCTAATATTGCCTATAACGAAGTTGTATATTCTCAAGGCCTGTAAAGTAATTGGTTTTACTCCGCTTATATCAAATAAATTAAGGTACTATAATTGACCGATAATTGCTGGATTATCTTAACCTTATGAAAGTAAGGTATATATATTTAATGTATTTTGCTTTAATAGTTCCTTCCTCTTCTGTCCGTGACCTAACTACCTCAACAACACAACAAAATGCTACATCTATACTGGTTACCTGGGATGTACCAGTGTTGAATGACCTGAACGGTGTTCTGTTGAACTACTCAATATTCTATTTCGGTTTGGAGATTGATACAGTTCCCAGAGTGATCTACCTGTCCTATCCTAATCTCACCGATCAGTCTATTACTCTGACCAATCTAGAAGAGTACACGACTTACTCAATCAATGTGTCTGCTTACACGAAAGTGGGCAGAGGTCCTGATGCAGTTGTCACACAGAGAACCAATCAAGACGGTGAGTATATCCATTCATGAATGGACATCACATAGTACTTAGCTTTATGAATGTTCTACTTTAGTTCCAACTGATGTTCCCACTTCATTCTCCGCTAATGCCATCTCTCCTAACATCATCAACACAACTTGGGAACCTCCAACTGCTTACCACTTGGGTGGAGTGATCACAGCCTACACACTGACATACAGAGGCCTAGAGAGAGACACTCCTCTGAAGGTGAAAGTCCTGACAGTCCTGAACGGAAGTATCTACATCACTCCTGCTCTGACTGATTTGCAGGAAGACACTCGCTATGTGATATCTGTTCGAGCTAACACGAGTGTGGGAGCAGGTCCCTGGACCTCTCTCACTGTTCACACTCCTGAGGATGGTGAGTTATTCTTTTGGCATGGAAATTTATTCACAGTTTGACTAGTGTTCATTTATTGCTTGTTCTCTCCCTAGTTCCCTCATCTGCCGTTAGGAATGTGAGCACCAGTTCCCCCACCAGCACCTCCATCTCTGTGTCCTGGTCTGTTCCCGTTCCTAACGACCTGAACGGAGACCTCACACACTACACTGTTACTTACTACGGAGAGGAGATCGACACTGCTGTACGAATCGTCCGACTGAACACTTCCAGTCTGGGAGATTTGAATGTTACTCTGACTGACTTGGAGGAATACACTATCTACTCTGTTAATATTTCTGTGTACACTAAAGTGGGAAGAGGTCCTGACTATGTTACTAATCAGAGGACAATCGAGGATGGTAGGTTTTATGCACACTTTTTGTCCTCCTGTTAATTCATGTGAATTGCACAATGGTGTTAACTACTAATATATTTTGGTCATCCTAGTAGTTCTGATCTGACAATCTTACACTAAGCACAATAATTTAATGTGCAAATACTTATTTTTGATGCATCGTTTCTATCCCGTAACTGTACATGAAGTCACTTATTTGGTATTAACTAGTGTATATTTTTCAACTTCCACTGCTATAAAACTTCTGAAATTCCAAATTCCAACACTGATATTCAATATTTACATTCTTATTAATACCTCTCAAAATTCTATTCTTATCCCTTTATGTTTCCAAAGTTATTCTTGATATTAGTTACTGAGTTTCTCTCCTAAATTTTGTTGAGCACATGCCACATATTTTAATAATCAATAACAAAACTTGCAATTTCTACCAACACAAAACAAAGAGTTAGTTTTTATTGTGATTTTTGTAGATACTTAATCAATTCCAATCACCAAAATTATAACATATTCCATTTAGCCAATTGTTTCAGTTCTGAGATGATACACTATCATCCCTATATTTAACAATTTATTTTGTTAACGAATATGAGTGTTGCATAAAAACTTTGATAGTTAAGTAATTTTTAACTAATTTATTTTAGTTCCAACTGATGTTCCCACTTCATTCTCCGCTAATGCCATCTCTCTTAACATCATCAACACAACTTGGGAACCTCCAACTGCTTACCACTTGGGTGGAGTGATCACAGCCTACACACTGACATACAGAGGCCTAGAGAGAGACACTCCTCTGAAGGTGAAAGTCCTGACAGTCCTGAACGGAAGTATCTACATCACTCCTGCTCTGACTGATTTGCAGGAAGACACTCGCTATGTGATATCTGTTCGAGCTAACACGAGTGTGGGAGCAGGTCCCTGGACCTCTCTCACTGTTCACACTCCTGAGGATGGTGAGTTATATTTCACAATTACAGCTACAGTAGAACTCGCTTATAACGTAGTACTATCAAAAATCGTGACCCCAGGTGCACATCTGTAACCCATGATACACTTATCCTGAAAATTTCAGTTCTTAGTTAAAAAAATTTGTTCTGTGGAGAGGATACGGATTTAACAAATAATAATAATAATAATATTAATAATAATAATAATGTACCAAGGCAGTCATTTCTTAACTGGGCCACTATACTATACTATAGTCGCCACCTTAAAACTATTTTCAATCAGCAGCAGTGAACTCCAAAATAGTGGAATTCCTACGGGATAAGAACCCAGGTTCAAGGTAATCAAAGTCTTTGAAAAGATTTTGATCAATCACAAGTTTGTGGTGAGGTTTACCCGTGCTGATTTCAAATTTCTGAATAGGCAATTCTTCTTTCTTTTTCTTATCAGCGTTGTGGGGTGACCCTAATGCTGGGACAGGCAACCTGTGGGCTATTAATTCCTCCCACTCGAAGTCTCTGAAGAAAGTACTGTTTCTGAAAGTACTTTCTCCGTCATGTGGGTCGTAGCCGATTCTCTCTTTGGGGTTGTATTTGAGGAGATTTGAAATGAACACGACAGATGGGATGGAGAGGATGTTAGGGAAATTAGGCAATCGTTTCACGAGCGGTCTTAGAGTATTGACATCGTACCCATTGTAAGGCATCAGTCCAGTTAGCAGCTCAAATGTTATTATGCCCAGGCTCCAGAGGTCAATTGCCTCATCGTAGGGGCGGCGATCCATCATCTCTGGCGCCATATAAGTTGGTGTGCCACAGAATGTGTTAGTGCGATTCTTACCCTTAAATATGCCAAGTTTAGAAAGTCCGAAGTCGATGAGCTTTACGTGTCCATCAAGTGTCATCATTATGTTCTCAAGCTTTAAATCGCGGTGAATGACGCCCTCCTTGTGTAGGTAGAAAATAGCCACGGAGACTTCGGCGATGAAATATTGCACCGTTTCTACTGGTAATTTATGATGCTTTAAGATTATGTTGAATAGGTCTCCTCCCCCAAAGTATTCCATCAGCATGTACACGTTGTACTCATCCTGGAATGTGGCCATTAATTCAGATATAAAGTCGAACTTCCCATACTTTATCAGAATATCTTTCTCGAGTTCCACACTCTCAATCGCATCTGAGTCCACTAGATAGTCTTTGTGGATAGTCTTGATAGCGAACAGATTTCCAGAGCGCGTCTTGGGCTCTGCTAGGAACACCTTCCCGAAGCCGCCAGTGCCCAGGAGTTTGAAGAGATTGAAGTTGTCCAGTGAGAGTTTAAGCGGTTCTTCTTGTATGCCAGGCAGCTTGCTATTCTGTCGCTGGTAGAAGTCAATTGAAGAATCTTCACGCTGAGAATTCACTTGGTTTATAATCTTATACTTAGCTTCGCTTTCAATTTCTTCAAGTTCATGGGCATTTTTCCACACCTCTTGGCTGAGTAGATTGAACCACATCAAATCACCAGTTCCGTATGTCTTCAAATCTTCCATGAACATGGACATCCCTCCGAGGAAATCGCTCGATATTAAATTGTCATAATCATAGACCTGCAGATTGAACCTGCTCTTTGCAGAGTATGGAAATGACAATTCATAGGATTCGTCAAATTGTGGGTTAAGCGTTTTGAATTGGATCTTAGTTGTCACTTTGCATAGCATGTCTTTGTTAGCGTCGTTAATGCGTATTTTGCAGTATGGATCAGATAGGCCGTTGGAATCAGCGGGCAGTAGGTTCTTAGCCTTGTGGACAGTTAATTTTAAATCAACGTTACCGTCTGGTTTGTCCAAGTAATGTATCGAGAGTAGAATGGAACCAAACTTCTTGTGGCGAAGGAAACCGCAGTTATCCGGTACAAACTCCATGCAGTGTGCGTGAACGTACATCTGACAGATCGGATCAATGCATTTATACCCCTTTCTGAACAGGCCCCCTATTGCTTGTCCGCAATGGTCGCAGGTGTTGGTGTTTACCTCTGTCTCTTGTTCAAATTTGTGCATTACTCCATCTTCGTCGATTGATGCTTTCTTTGTGGCGTAGCAAGTGCAGTTGAACGTGATAAGTTCTGCACAGTACTTATGGACTGCGTACTTACATCTGAGGCACCGGAATCCCTGTTTCCCGAGTCCGAATATGAACTGGGTGCAGTGGGAGCACCAGGTTGGTTGTCCGAAGAAGTGGAGCTCGAACAGATGATCCTTAACAAGGACTTGCTTCTTGCCCTTGATAGCGGGCAAGCGGGCGTTTCGTATGGAGAGAGGGGCTGCGTCTGGGGCAGGAACTTCTTGTAATACTTTTGCCATTGAACTGAATATTTAAATATTTATGAGTGCAAATCAACCAAATCGTATTTATTAGAATATGCAATGAGCTATTTATATACTACGATGAGTCAATTGAAATTCTGCCGAATAATCAACAGTTAATGAAATTACGTTTTCGTTAGGATGCTAAAAATCCTAAATTAAGTTAAAAGATATAATTTTGCAACTTAATCTCGTGAGCTGTAAAAGGTAGTGACGAAAATATCTACCTACAACTTTGTAAAAACCTGATCATTACTGATCTCATTACATCAAATTTAGTCTAAGAAAGATGAGAAATATTATGTATACATATTACTCAATAAATGTAATATTTGTAATTTGTCAACTGTGATTTAAAGTGATTCTGATAAATTAAATTATTAAAATTGTTTAGAAAACTGATTCTTACTACAAAATCTAAAATTACAGCTGTACCGACAGCATGTCCTTCTAAGGCATATTTTGGACGTTGGTTGATTAATAATTTAATAGTAACCTCCAAAAGAAAATGTTGTAAATAACTGATCGAAAAATATAAAAATATAATAATATACCAAGGCAGTAAGATCAGAACTGGGCCACTATACTATCGTGGTACGAACCAGCGAAGTAGGTTTTACCCAGGGTACGTTATATGCGTAGTCGAATTCTACTATATACGTTATATTTATTTACACTAGCTTAATTCCGAGTACTTATTTCCTAAATATGTGAATATTTATTGAATTATTTTAGTTCCTTCCTCTTCTGTCCGTAACCTAACAACCTCAACAACTCAACAGAATGCTACATCTATACTGGTTACTTGGGATGTACCAGTGTTGAATGACCTGAACGGTGTTCTGTTGAATTACTCAATATTCTATTTCGGTTTGGAGATTGATACAGTTCCCAGAATTATCTACCTGTCCAATCCTAATCTCACCAATCAGTCTATTACTCTGACCAATCTAGAAGAGTACACCACTTACTCTATTATAGTCTCACCTTATACAAAGGTGGGCAGAGGTCCTGATGCTGTTGTCACACAGAGAACCAATCAAGACGGTGAGTATACCCATTCATGAATGGACATCACATAGTACTTAGCTTTATGAATGTTCTACTTTAGTTCCAACTGATGTTCCCACTTCATTCTCCGCTAATGCCATCTCTCCTAACATCATCAACACAACTTGGGAACCTCCAACTGCTTACCACTTGGGTGGAGTGATCACAGCCTACACACTGACATACAGAGGCCTAGAGAGAGACACTCCTCTGAAGGTGAAAATCCTGACAGTCCTGAACGGAAGTAACTACATCACTCCTGCTCTGACTGATTTGCAGGAAGACACTCGCTATGTGATATCTGTTCGAGCTAACACGAGTGTGGGAGCAGGTCCCTGGACCTCTCTCACTGTTCACACTCCTGAGGATGGTGAGTATTATTTCATAATTACAGCTACAGTAGAACTCGGTTATGACGTACCTCCTCAGGAATGGAAAATAAATACATATTATCCGAGTGTACGTACTAACCGACTTTTTCCTACATAGACATACATTCTGCTTAATAAACTTGGCTATAAATAATGGTAGTACCAAAGCGAAGTAGGTTTTAGCAACTTTTTACCCAGTTACGTTATGTGTATAACTGAGTTCTACTATACATGTTATATTTATTTACTACTAGCTTAATTACGAGTTCCTCTTTCTATATATGTGAATGTTTTTTTAACTATTTTAGTTCCTTCCTCCTCTGTCCGTAACTTAACTACCTCAACAAAGCAACAGAATGCTACATCTATACTGGTTACTTGGGATGTACCAGTGTTGAATGACCTGAATGGTGTTTTGTTGAACTACTCAATATTCTATTTCGGTTTGGAGATTGATACAGTTCCCAGAGTGATCTACCTGTCCTATCCTAATCTCACTAATCAGTCTATTACTCTCACCAATCTAGAAGAGTACACGACTTACTCTATTATAGTCTCACCTTATACAAAGGTGGGCAGAGGTCCTGATGCTGTTATCACACAGAGAACCAATCAAGACGGTGAGTATATCCATTCATGAATGGACTCTGATGCACTTGAGTACTGCTGCTTTATTTCATTGCATTAACTAGCTCCATCCAGCATTCCCACATTCCTTCGTGCCACTTCTCTCTCCCCTACCTTGGTGAGCATCACCTGGGAGCATCCTCTCTACAGCGACCAGAACGGTGTCATAACGTCTTACACGCTGAGCTATCAGGGAACGGAGAGAGACACACTGCTGCGCACACTGACTCTCCCTCAGAGCAACCGCTCTCTCACCTGTCACAACATAGACTCTCTTGACGAGTACACCACTTATAACGTGACACTCTCTGCTAGCACCTCTGCAGGAGCTGGTCCTGTCACCTATCTCACAATCAGAACAGACGAACACAGTATGTATATATTATATTTTGTCACACCGCTAAATAGGAACTAGATGTGTCCCAATTAAGCGGCTTCAACTTTAAATGGATTATATTAAATTTTATTATTTGACTACTTTTTCTCTTAGTTCCTTCATCAGCTCCTACGAACCTCACTACAAATGCTACCAGTTCTACTTCAATTCTTGTGCAGTGGAATGCTCCTCAGATGGACCATTGGAATGGGGTTCTACTCAGTTACACTCTGTACTACTCTGGACAGGAACTGGATACAAGTATTCGGACTGTTGATATCCAGATTCAAGGCTCAAACCATTCTGATCAAGAGTATAGTATTGTGGGATTGCAGGAGTACACACATTATACAATAATCGTAACTTCTGTGACCAGCATAGGATCAGGAACGGGAGCTAGTTCCACCGTTAGAACTCTTCAAGCAGGTTTGTTGTACAACTTATACTATGATATACATATGGAGTATTTATATTGTTATGCGATCTAATAGTCCCGAGTGCTACTCCCACACTATTAAAGACAGTTGCACTGTCTCCTTACATTGTGATGGCTACTTGGTACGAACCTCCATTCTCTGAACAGAATGGTGTATTGACAAAGTACAGGCTAACTTGGAATGGTTTGGAGAGAGATGGAGAAGTGAGGAGTGTAGATATTCCTGTGAACAGCAGCTCCAATACTTCTCATGCATTGACTGATCTGGATGCACACACGAGCTATGAAGTGAATGTGAGTAGTTTCACTTCTGTGGGATCTGGTCCTATCTCCTCCGTTACAGTCACAACTCTTCAAGACAGTGAGTATTTTAAGCAAAAATGCTTTAATGCTTTTGCTCTGCTTAATTTATATCCTTTCTAGCTCCATCCTCCACAGTCCGTAACCTGACTGCTGTGGCCTACTCCAGCTCCCTATCAGTGAGCTGGTCTATGCCAGCTAAGAGCGACCTGAATGGAGTCCCCACTCACTACACACTGAGATACTCCGGAGTGGAGTTTCAGACGACGGAGAAGACAGAGCAGATCAACTACACTTCTTCTGCTAACGAGACTGTCTCGCTGACTGGTCTGGAGGCTCACACATTGTATGAGATATCTGTGAGTCTGTCCACCAGTGTGGGAGAGGGTTCTCCATCTTCTATTCAGATCAGAACGTTAGAGACAGGTGTGTTTATTTAAATTACAGTATTATGTTTCGATTTGCAATTGCCAGTGTCACTGCCCATCGAGCATTTGTGTTATATCAATTGAAGTTTAACTAAAAGTTCTTGTGCGAACAAGGACAATACTTATTCCCAAGAGTCGTACAAATGATTAGTTATTATTAGTTTGATCTCTACGCTTACCACTTATTCATTTGGGAATTGGTTTGGATCTTCTAAACCTCAGATATAATTTAACATTTTCCCATTTCTTACACCGCTCTATGGAACTTATGGCATATTGTTATTCTATGATGTTTCTCCTTATTCTATGATTTACAGAGATTTAAATATTTCCCTTATTTCCAAAGCGCCTACTAACACTCCTACCAATCTGAAAACATCTGTCCTGTCTGCTACCATCATCAGTGTCACGTGGGATCCTCCTGTCCCCATTGACCAGAACGGAGTCATCACTCGCTACATTCTCTCCTACAGAGGGATAGAGCGAGACACAGCTCTAAGAGATATCATTCTGTTCTCCAATCAGAGTTATTTCACTAACTACGTACTCACTAACTTGGATGAACACACCAGTTATGATATTTCTGTATCAGCCAGCACATCTATTGGATCTGGTTCTGCTTATACTGTGAGAACACAAACTGATCAAGATGGTGAGTTGGGTACCATTGTTTGTTTATTTGTGTATTTACTATTTATTATTTATTTATTGTTATTTATTGTTAGAGAATGCTTATATAGAGCTGAGCTCTAGTAGAGTTCCGATTTTTTCCCATACTAAAACCCCAGGCTCACTTTCTAAAGGTCAATTTCAAACCCTGGGAAAAACTGACCTTTCTCAGTGCCTGAATACACATACTGAAAAACTGAACTCTACTAGAGCTGAGCTCTATATAAGTTATTTGTTATTGTTATTTATTGTTATTTATAGTCCCCTCTGCTGCTCCTAACAACGTTAGAACTAGTGTGTTGAGTTCCACAGCAATTCTGTTGACTTGGGATGCTCCGGACTTGACCGACAGGAATGGAATCCTCCTCTACTACACACTGACCTACTTTGGAGTTGAGTTGGATAGAACTGTGCAAGTGGTTAACTATACAATTGTTGGATCCAATCACTCTAACCAGACCAATACCTTCTCGGGTCTACAGGAGTACACAGTGTATGAGTTCTCTGTAGCCGCACACACCAGTATAGGCAAAGGGCATGCAATGGTTGTTGAGAGTCGAACTAACGAATCAGGTATGTTATGTAACAGTAAAATTTTTAGATTAAGTAAATTAATAAATTTTATTATTTTTGGAATACTACGTCATAAATTTTGTACAAAGTGACATTGAATGTTCGTTATTTACAAAGTGAACATGACAGTTTTTATCTTAGTTTTTATCATATACAGTAGAACCTGGCCTCGTTGGTACGAACGTAAAAGTACCGTCAAAATGTGGTCGCCTTATCCCGAATTCGTATTAACCGAAACCATTTGCATTGAAAAGGATTTGAAAAGGACTGAAATAGTGTTCGTATTAACCGGAAACTCCTATTAACCGTAACGAGGTTCTACTGTACGTAATTATTTTCATTACATCATGGTTATCAATTTAAAGTTTCAGTTGTCATGTCCAAGGTCATGTTCTATATATGTTTGTTTCTAGTTCCCTCTGCTATACCAACAGAACTGAGTATACAGATCCTCTCTTCTTCCATCTTGGTAGCTACTTGGTATGAACCTCCATTCTCTGAACAGAACGGTGTATTGACAAAGTACAGGCTAACTTGGAATGGTTTGGAGAGAGATGGAGAAGTGAGGAGTGTAGATATTCCTGTGAACAGCAGCTCCAATACTTCTCATGCATTGACTGATCTGGATGCACACACGAGCTATGAAGTAAATGTGAGTAGTTTCACTTCTGTGGGATCTGGTCCTATCTCCTCCGTTACAGTCACAACTCTGCAAGACAGTGAGTTATCCTTCTTGTTCAATAAGTAATTTGATGGAATGTTTTAATGCTACTTCTTAGTTCCATCCTCTTCTGTCCGTAACCTAACTACCTCAACAACGCAACAGAATGCTACATCTATACTGGTTACTTGGGATGTACCAGTGTTGAATGACCTGAACGGTGTTCTGTTGAACTACTCAATATTCTATTTCGGTTTGGAGATAGATACAGTTCCCAGAATTATCTACCTGTCCTATCCTAATCTCACCAATCAGTCTATTACTCTGACCAATCTAGAAGAGTACACCACTTACTCTATTATAGTCTCACCTTATACAAAGGTGGGCAGAGGTCCTGATGCAGTTGTCACACAGAGAACCAATCAAGACGGTGAGTATATCCATTCATGAATGGACATCACATAGTACTTAGCTTTATAAATGTTCTACTTAGTTCCAACTGATGTTCCCACTTCATTCTCCGCTAATGCCATCTCTCCTAACATCATCAACACAACTTGGGAACCTCCAACTGCTTACCACTTGGGTGGAGTGATCACAGCCTACACACTGACATACAGAGGCTTAGAGAGAGACACTCCTCTGAAGGTGAAAGTCCTGACAGTCCTGAACGGAAGTATCTACATCACTCCTGCTCTGACTGATTTGCAGGAAGACACTCGCTATGTGATATCTGTTCGAGCTAACACGAGTGTGGGAGCAGGTCCCTGGACCTCTCTCACTGTTCACACTCCTGAGGATGGTGAGTCTCATTTATTTATATATTTCCAATTTCTCCAATGAGACTCTATTTACTTCAATTCTTCGATTTATTTCAAAAATATTTGAAACTTTTCTCAGTGCAAGCTAGAAACCAAATTTTCAATCTACCAATCATTCATTATTGCATTTGGTTCTGACATTTTTGGATGACGATGACATCGCGAAAATATTTGTTTACAATTTTGTGAATTTAATAATTCGAAAGTATTGTTTGGATTCGGAGCTGAGATCGCCCAACTTGTAAAGATTAAATGCTGCTCATCATTTATTATATTTTTGCTCAAACTAGTATATATTTATGAAAGGAAAATGGGTTAGAAATAAACTGGCATCTACTCATAGAATCTTTTTACTCCGAAACACCTTTCTGAAATGGTTAACACATTTCTTTTTATGATGACTTGAGGAAAAAAACTAAAATTATAGCTGGGCCTGCAGGGTTATCTTTTGGAAGCACTATCAATCAACCAACTACCAAAATATAACAGAAATTTTTGTCGGCACAGCTGTAATTTCAAATTTTTCAAATAGATTTATTGTTACACCATTCTGTTTACAGTTATTATGATATCCTTCCTTCGTCATGCAATAAAATATTCCACCAACTAAATACGTAAATTATTCGTTTGTTCTAGCTTTACCACTTGCGTGTAATATGTTAATGCTTATTCTTTATTATATGTGAGTGATAATTCACGTATTTTACAGTCTGGCCCGAATATATACAAATTAGTATAACAAATCAATGCTCATCATTCAATCATATTCTTTGCAAATTTTTAATTTTAACAAGTTGGTCTATTTCAACTATCGTATTTAGTTTTACAGAACAATAATTAGTTGGCCCAAAAAGTTGACTTTTGAAATTGTATTTCATCAAAAAACTCCTAACTATGGTTTTATTCACTATTTAATAACGATTAATGTCAGGTGTTATATATTTCTTCTCCAGTTCCTTCCTCTTCTGTCCGTAACCTAACCACCTCAACAACACAACATAATGCTACATCTATACTGGTTACTTGGGATGTACCAGTGTTGAATGACCTGAACGGTGTTCTGTTGAACTACTCCATCAACTACTCTGGTATCGAGATTGATACAGTTCCCAGAGTGATCTACCTGTCTAATCCTAATCTCACTGATCAGTCTATTACTCTGACTAATCTAGAAGAGTACACGACTTACTCAATCAATGTGTCTGCTTACACGAAAGTGGGCAGAGGTCCTGATGCTGTTGTCACACAGAGAACCAACCAAGACGGTGAGTATATCCATTCATGAGTGGACATCACATAGTACTTAGCTTTATGAATGTTCTACTTTAGTTCCAACTGATGTTCCCACTTCATTCTCCGCTAATGCCATCTCTCCTAACATCATCAACACAACTTGGGAACCTCCAACTGCTTACCACTTGGGTGGAGTGATCACAGCCTACACACTGACATACAGAGGCCTAGAGAGAGACACTCCTCTGAAGGTGAAAGTCCTGACAGTCCTGAACGGAAGTATCTACATCACTCCTGCTCTGACTGATTTGCAGGAAGACACTCGCTATGTGATATCTGTTCGAGCTAACACGAGTGTGGGAGCAGGTCCCTGGACCACTCTCACTGTTCACACTCCTGAGGATGGTGAGTTATTCTTTTGGCATGGAAATTTATTCCCAGTTTGACTGGTGTTCATTTATTGCTTGTTCTCTCCCTAGTTCCCTCATCTGCCGTTAGGAATGTGAGCACCAGTTCCCCCACCAGCACCTCCATCTCTGTGTCTTGGTCTGTTCCCGTTCCTAACGACCTGAACGGAGACCTCACACACTACACTGTTACTTACTACGGAGAGGAGATCGACACTGCTGTACGAATCGTCCGAGTGAACACTTCCAGTCTGGGAGATATGAATGTTACTCTGACTGACTTGGAGGAATACACTATCTACTCTGTTAATATTTCTGTGTACACTAAAGTGGGAAGAGGTCCCGACTATGTAACTAATCAGAGGACAATCGAGGATGGTAGGTTTTCATTCCTTCGCTACTTTTCTGATTTATTTATCTGACCCTGTTACTTGGATTATCTGTCTTATTTAATTATTCTGCACTCCTGTAGTGCCATCTGCCACTCCCACCTCTCTGATAGCTAATGCCATCTCTCCCAACATCATCAACACAAGTTGGGAGAACCCCCCTCCCTACCACTTGGGTGGAGTGATCACAGCCTACACACTCACGTACAGAGGCTTGGAGAGAGACACTCCTCTGAAGACAATCGTGGTTCCTGTCCGGAACGGAAGTGTCTACATCACCCCTGCTCTTGTTGGGTTGCAGGAAGACACATCTTATTTCATTTCTGTCAGAGCCCACACAACTGTCGGGACTGGTCCTATTCTCAGCACAACTGTACACACTCCCGAAGATGGTTAGTTTCTTAGATTTCTATTCCGCTTCTTTTATTAATTGCATTTTATTATCATTGACACTAAGCACTAAGAGACCTTCGACATTTGTTCTTTTTACTGGAGTCTGATCAATTGATTTGTATATGCATTGGAATCAATTTATGTATCTTTATTCCCTATTTCGCTTTTTCAATTTCTGATAACTACTTTCTTGTTTAAATTTATATACATTTGACATTTGGGACCACATTCTACTTTCTCTTTATTTTACTGCAGTAAACCTTTCAGAAAGTGAACACCTTGGGGACCAGCCAAATTGTTTACCTTTCATGATTTATTATAAAACGTGTTTTTGACAAACATCTATCTAACTTTCGCTGAGACCGACTACTATCTGAATCTTTGGTCAGAGCATATATTTGGTCAAGTGTGAGCTGTGGTTTACTAATTTTAGAAGACATTTTTAATATTTTGTCATGAACTATACAACTGACAAAGTATGAATCATCACAAATTTCTGAAAGTCTAATTTCTAAGAGTAGTATTAGAAATGCCTTTACTAACTACACAAATGTAGAAAAGTTTATATAGACCGAGGTTCTATTCTTCCATTGTATGATGAAATCCTATCCACATTCTACCTCAATAGTAACTTATCACATATTGTTCGTATAATGAAGCCACAATACGAATTATCTGTGCATTCACAACAAGTATATAAATATAGCTGCCAGTTCTTCTCCAGAAACTCCATCTTAAGCCGATCAAATATCACCTCCCTCCAAGTTCCAACATGGCTAAAAAATCCTCCAAAAATGCTATGTTCACTTTTAAGAGGTCATATCCTATATACAATTTGGACAATTGGGACTAGATTGGGGTTTCACATTTTGGAGTTGTTCATTTATTGAAGGTGTTCACTTTTGGAGGTTTCTGTTCATTATTTGTTATCATTGTTTAGTTCCTTCCTCTTCTGTCCGTAACCTAACAACAACAACAACACAACAGAATGCTACATCTATACTGGTTACTTGGGATGTACCAGTGTTGAATGACCTGAACGGTGTTCTGTTGAACTACTCAATATTCTATTTCGGTTTGGAGATTGATACAGTTCCCAGAGTGATCTACTTGTCTTATCCAAATCTCACCAATCAGTCTATTATTCTGACTGGTCTAGAAGAGTACACGACTTACTCTATTATAGTCTCACCTTATACAAAGGTGGGCAGAGGTCCTGATGCTGTTGTCACACAGAGAACCAATCAAGACGGTGAGTATATCCATTCATGAATGGACATCACATAGTACTTAGCTTTATGAATGTTCTACTTTAGTTCCAACTGATGTTCCCACTTCCTTCTCCGCTAATGCCATCTCTCCTAACATCATCAACACAACTTGGGAACCTCCAACTGCTTACCACTTGGGTGGAGTGATCACAGCCTACACACTGACATACAGAGGCTTAGAGAGAGACACTCCTCTGAAGGTGAAAATCCTGACAGTCCTGAACGGAAGTATCTACATCACTTCTGCTCTGACTGATTTGCAGGAAGACACTCGCTATGTGATATCTGTTCGAGCTAACACGAGTGTGGGAGCAGGTCCCTGGACCACTCTCACTGTTCACACTCCTGAGGATGGTGAGTCTCATTGATTTATATTCAGTAGAGCCTCTGAACAACTGACACCTTGGGACCGGAACCGTTGTCCGTTATTTAGAGTTTGTCCGCTATTTAGAGGTTGCTTTTCTCTTAGACATATGCTTAATAAATAAATCCGTGCCACGAGGGTTGTCCGTTATTTAGAGGTTGTCCGCTATTTGGAGTGTCCGTTATGGGAGGCTCCACTGTATTTCCAATTTCTCCAATGAAACTCTATTTACTTCAATTCTTCTATTTATTTCAAAATTTTGTTTTTCTCACTTTTCTCATTGATGGTGCAAGCTAGAAACCAAAATTCCAATCTATCCCCGTTGGGGCATTTGTTTCTAGCACCTTAAGGTGACGATGACATCGCGAAATTTTTTATTTTACAATTTGTGAATGCAATAATTCGAAAGTATTGGTTGGTTTTTGAGATCACCCCACTTGTAAAGATTAAATGCTGCTCATCACTTATTATATTGTTGTTCAAACTTGTATATCTATGAATTGAAATCGGTTTGAAAGAACTGGCAACACCTCAAAGGATATTTACCTACCGAAATACCTTTCTGAAATGGTTCATCGCCTTTAAAGTGATGATGACGTAACAAATAAATCCAAATTATAGCTGTGCCGACAGCATTTTCTTTTGCAAGCAGTGCCAGGCACTATCAATTAACCAACTATCAAATATTGTGCCTCCAAAAGGAATTCTTTCGCGACAGATGCAATCTTAGATTTTTTATTATTTAAAAAAGTTGGTTTATTTCAACCTTCTTGTTTAGTTAAGGAAACAATATTTAGTTGTCCCAAAATGCTGAGTTAAAATGTTTTATTTCATCAAAAACTCAAAACTATGGTTTTATTCCCCTGTTAATATCGATTAATGTCAGGTGTTATATATTTATTCCCCAGTTCCTTCCTCTTCTGTCCGTGACCTAACTACCTCAACAACACAACAGAATGCTACATCTATACTGGTTACTTGGGATGTACCAGTGCTGAATGACCTGAATGGTGTTCTGTTGAACTACTCCATCAACTACTCTGGCATCGAGATAGATACAGTTCCCAGAGTGATCTACCTGTCTAATCCTAATCTCACCGATCAGTCTATTACTCTGACCAATCTAGAAGAGTACACGACTTACTCAATCAATGTGTCTGCTTACACGAAAGTGGGCAGAGGTCCTGATGCTGTTGTCACACAGAGAACCAATCAAGACGGTGAGTATATCCATTCATGAATGGACATCACATAGTACTTAGCTTTATGAATGTTCTACTTTAGTTCCAACTGATGTTCCCACTTCATTCTCCGCTAATGCCATCTCTCCTAACATCATCAACACAACTTGGGAACCTCCAACTGCTTACCACTTGGGTGGAGTGATCACAGCCTACACACTGACATACAGAGGCTTAGAGAGAGACACTCCTCTGAAGGTGAAAATCCTGACAGTCCTGAACGGAAGTATCTACATCACTCCTGCTCTGACTGATTTGCAGGAAGACACTCGCTATGTGATATCTGTTCGAGCTAACACGAGTGTGGGAGCAGGTCCCTGGACCACTCTCACTGTTCACACTCCTGAAGATGGTGAGTCTCATTGATTTATATATTTCCAATTTCTCCAATTGGACTCAATTCACTTCAAATCCTTTGATTCATTTTTGAAATTTTGTTGAAACTTATCTTATTGATGGTGTAAGCTAGAAACCAAAATCAAATTATCAATAATCCGTAGGGAACGTCGGTTTCAGCAAGTTGATGTGATGATGACATCGTCAAAAATATTTGTTTACAATTTATGAATTCAATAAATCGAAAGTATTGGTTTTGGTTTGTGTTTGGAGATTGGCAATATGTGGAGAATAAATGCTGGCTTATAACTTTTTATTTTGAAACTCAAACTATTATAACTATGAAAGGAATGGGGTGGAAAGTAACTTGGCAACACTGCAAAGAATCTTTAAAATCCGAATCGCCTTTCTGAAATGGTTTAACACCTTTATAGTGATGACCACGTAACGGAAAATCTGAAATTACAGCTGTGCCTACAACATTTTGTTTTGGGGACACTATCAATCAACCAACTACCAAGATATAGTGTCTCCAAAGGAAAATGCTTTGGTGCACAGCTCTAATTTCATATTTTTTATTCGATTCTTTAGACAGCTAATCTATTTACAGTTATGATAATATCTTTCCTTCGTCATGCGATAAAACTTTTCACCAACTAAATAGGCGAATTATTCGTTTGTCCTATGTTTAACACATGCATGTAATACATTATTACGTATTCTATGTTATACGTGAGTGATAATTCACGTTTTATACAAATCTGCCCCGAATATATACAAATTTGTGTGACAAATCACAGTTTTATCATTCAATCATCGTTTAGCATATTTTAATTTAAACAAGTTGGTCTATTTCAGCCATCTTGTTTAGTTAGACGAAAACAATAAATAAGTTGTCCCAAAAAGTTGATTTTAGAAAATTGAATTTCATCAAAAACTCAAAAGTCTGGTTTTATTGCCTTGTTAAAATCGATTTATGTCAAGTGTTATATATTTCTTCTCCAGTTCCTTCCTCTTCTGTCCGTAACCTAACAACCTCAACAACACAACAGAATGCTACATCTATACTGGTTACTTGGGATGTACCAGTGTTGAATGACCTGAACGGTGTTCTGTTGAACTACTCCATCAACTACTCTGGTATCGAGATAGATACAGTTCCCAGAGTGATCTACCTGTCTTATCCTAATCTCTCCAATCAGTCTATTACTCTGACCAATCTAGAAGAGTACACGACTTACTCAATCAATGTGTCTGCTTACACGAAAGTGGGCAGAGGTCCTGATGCTGTTGTCACACAGAGAACCAACCAAGACGGTGAGTATATCCATTCATGAATGGACATCACATAGTACTTAGCTTTATGAATGTTCTACTTTAGTTCCAACTGATGTTCCCACTTCATTCTCCGCTAATGCCATCTCTCCTAACATCATCAACACAACTTGGGAACCTCCAACTGCTTACCACTTGGGTGGAGTGATCACAGCCTACACACTGACGTACAGAGGCTTAGAGAGAGACACTCCTCTGAAGGTGAAAGTCCTGACAGTCCTGAACGGAAGTATCTACATCACTCCTGCTCTGACTGATTTGCAGGAAGACACTCGCTATGTGATATCTGTTCGAGCTAACACGAGTGTGGGAGCAGGTCCCTGGACCACTCTCACTGTTCACACTCCTGAGGATGGTGAGTATTCTTTGATTTATATATTTCCTAATTTCTCCAATGAGACTCTATTTACTTCAAATCCTTTGATTCACCTTAAACTTTGAAACTTACTCATTTGATGGTGCATTTGATGCTTCCATATTTAGAGTAATTTGTTGGCGAGCAAAAACTAGGGAATTAAAGGTTCACGAACGGACTGAATTGACGCAATTCAGTTCATCTTAAATTGACGCACGTTCAGTTCGTTCAAGTTTACCTCCTAACTTCAGCTCCACCAGCGTTCGTTCAGTTCGTTCACGGGCTAACCCGCGTTCGTTCAATCGGTTCAATTAAGTTCGTTCAGTTCGTTCAATCCGTTCAATTCTTTTAGTTCAGTTCGTTCAGTGTACAGTGAGTAAGTCGAACTATTCCGTTTATGATAGACTTTTTCCATACTCCAAGCTGTTATTGAAGTTCAGGTTAAGAAGCTAGAATCTAAGCTAAGAGACATGAGTCCACTAGGGATGCCCGGAATTAACACTTTTGCAGTCACCTATTATATTTATTGGATCCATATTTATAATTTATCTTTATTCAGTTCAGTTCGTTCAATTCAGTTCGTTCAGTTCGTTCAATTGCCGTTCGGAAACCGTTGGCGTTCGTTCAGTTCGTTCACCGTGAATCCCTTAAAAGCCCTGCGTTCAGTTCGTTCAGTTCAAGTTCAATAAGTTCGTTCGTGAACCTTTCATTCCCTGGTGCCAAAAACCGATTAGTTAGAAAAACCCGTTTTTCGAAAAAACACACAGCTGTAATTTCAGATTTTTTATTCGATTAATTGTGACAGTAATGTATTTACAGTTCTGATAATATCTTTCCTTCGCCATGCGGTAAAGCTTTTTACCAACTAAATAGGCGAATTATTCGTTTCTCCTATGTTTAATTAACACGTGCATGTTTACACGTGAGTGATAATTCACGTTTTATAAAGTCTGCCCCGAATAATTGCAAATTTCTATGACAAAACTTTGATTTGTCATAGAAATTTGTCATTCAATCATATTTTTTGCATATTTTAGTTTAAACAAGTTGGTCTATTTCAGCCATCTTGTTTAGTTAGACGAAAACAATAATTAGTTGTCCCAAAAGTTGATTTAGAAAAGTGTATTTCATCAAAAACTCAAAAGTCTGGTTTTATTCCCTTGTTAATATCGATTTATGTCAAGTGTTATATATTTCTTCTCCAGTTCCTTCTTCCTCTGTCCGTGACCTAACAACCTCAACAACGCAACAGAATGCTACATCTATACTGGTTACTTGGAATGTACCAGTGCTGAATGACCTGAACGGTGTTCTGTTGAACTACTCCATCAACTACTCTGGTATCGAGATTGATACAGTTCCCAGATTGATCTACCTGTCCTATCCTAATCTCACCAATCAGTCTATTACTCTGACCAATCTAGAAGAGTACACGACTTACTCAATCAATGTGTCTGCTTACACGAAAGTTGGCAGAGGTCCTGATGCTGTTGTCACACAGAGAACCAATCAAGACGGTGAGTATATCCATTCATGAATGGACATCACATAGTACTTAGCTTTATGAATGTTCTACTTTAGTTCCTACTGATGTTCCCACTTCATTCTCCGCTAATGCCATCTCTCCTAACATCATCAACACAACTTGGGAACTTCCAACTGCTTACCACTTGGGTGGAGTGATCACAGCCTACACACTGACATACAGAGGCTTAGAGAGAGACACTCCTCTGAAGGTGAAAATCCTGACAGTCCTGAACGGAAGTATCTTCATCACTCCTGCTCTGACTGATTTGCAGGAAGACACTCGCTATGTGATATCTGTTCGAGCTAACACGAGTGAAGGAGCAGGTCCCTGGACCTCTCTCACTGTTCACACTCCTGAAAATGGTGAGTACCCTTGTGTAGTGAATAATTTCATATACACTCTTATTCTTTATTGTAATATTTTTGTGTTTGTATCGCCATAAGTTGCCGATATACAGAATTCGCATATTGACTTCCGCTATTTCATTTTTCATAGAAATGCGTATTTCAAGTTGCTGCAATAAATAGTATATTATGCTTTTATCTACTGCCTTGAATTCGTTTCTATTCTGTCATGCCACTAATCCATGTCAACTTTCTGACTACACATTAAATATCGACTCACTCAAAACTTTTCTTTATCGAAAATACTATTTTTGATTATTTCGCTTCAATTGCTGATTTTCTAATGGTCTTAGTTAAGTCAAATGGAGAATTTACACTGTGCATGTACATTTCACCACTTTTCAAAATGTTTTGAGTAACTCTGACGGATATGTTGGACTAAAATTTTCATCAATCGCGCGATACGTTCATAAAATTGCATACATTTTGAATTATTTGTACCTATGCGAGAATAATTCGTGGTATGCTCTTTAGACACTATAAAAATGATTTTTCGTCAAAATTCATCCGCTAAACAATATTGGTACGTTTATTTTCCTGAATGGGCTCACTCTTTACAATCGAATAGCTTCTGCTGCAACTTACAATTGACATTGAATTTTCTTTAGAGTACTTCCAGTTAATATGATTTTCGATGTAATACCTCTATTCAACGCATTCATTTTGATGAAATACCTTTCAAAATTCCACAATTATGTTTTATTTATACTGTATTCCCTAGTTCCTTCCTCTCCTGTCCGTAACCTAACTACCTCAACAACACAACAGAATGCTACATCTATACTGGTTACTTGGGATGTACCAGTGTTGAATGATTTGAATGGTGTTCTGTTGAACTACTCCATCAACTACTCTGGTATCGAGATTGATACAGTTCCCAGAGTGATCTACCTGTCTAATCCTAATCTCACCGATCAGTCTATTACTCTGACCAATCTAGAAGAGTACACGACTTACTCAATCAATGTGTCTGCTTACACGAAAGTGGGCAGAGGTCCTGATGCTGTTGTCACACAGAGAACCAATCAAGACGGTGAGTATATCCATTCATGAATGGACATCACATAGTGCTTAGCTTTATGAATGTTCTACTTTAGTTCCAACTGATGTTCCCACTTCATTCTCCGCTAATGCCATCTCTCCTAACATCATCAACACAACTTGGGAACCTCCAACTGCTTACCACTTGGGTGGAGTGATCACTGCCTACACACTGACATACAGAGGCCTAGAGAGAGACACTCCTCTGAAGGTGAAAGTCCTGACAGTCCTGAACGGAAGTATCTACATCACTCCTGCTCTGACTGATTTGCAGGAAGACACTCGCTATGTGATATCTGTTCGAGCTAACACGAGTGTGGGAGCAGGTCCCTGGACCTCTCTCACTGTTCACACTCCTGAGGATGGTGAGTATTCTTTTGGCATGGAAATTTATTCCCAGTTTGACTTGTGTTCATTTATTGCTTGTTCTCTCCCTAGTTCCCTCATCTGCCGTTAGGAATGTGAGCACCAGTTCCCCCACCAGCACCTCCATCTCTGTGTCCTGGTCTGTTCCCGTTCCAAACGACCTGAACGGAGACCTCACACACTACACTGTTACTTACTACGGAGAGGAGATCGACACTGCTGTACGAATCGTCCGACTGAACACTTCCAGTCTGGGAGATATGAATGTTACTCTGACTGACTTGGAGGAATACACTATCTACTCTGTTAATATTTCTGTGTACACTAAAGTGGGAAGAGGTCCCGACTATGAAACTAATCAGAGGACAATCGAGGATGGTAGGTTTTCATTCCTTCGCTACTTTTCTGATTTATGTATCATTGCATCTGACTCTGTTACTCGGTTTATCTGTCTTATTTAATTATTCTGCACTCCTGTAGTGCCATCTGCCACTCCCACCTCTCTGATAGCTAATGCCATCTCTCCCAACATCATCAACACAAGTTGGGAGAACCCCCCTCCCTACCACTTGGGTGGAGTGATCACAGCCTACACACTCACGTACAGAGGCTTGGAGAGAGACACTCCTCTGAAGACAATCGTGGTTCCTGTCCGGAACGGAAGTGTCTACATCACCCCTGCTCTTGTTGGGTTGCAGGAAGACACATCTTATTTCATTTCTGTCAGAGCCCACACAACTGTCGGGACTGGTCCTATTCTCAGCACAACTGTACACACTCCTGAAGATGGTTAGTTTCTTAGATTTTCTATTCTGCTATTTTTATTATTGGCATTTTATTCTCTTTGACACTAAGTTACTAACACTAAGGGACCTTCAAATTTGCTCATTTTGCTGGAGTCCGTTGAATTGATTTGTATATGCATTGGAATCAATCTTTGTTTCTTTAACCCATATTTTTCATTTCTGTACTTTTCCAAAGCTTTTTAATCCAAACTAAACCTTTAGTTTAGTACCTAAATACTTGTTTGAGACTTAGTTTTTTATATTTTCCCATGTAATTAAAAACATTTATTATTTTCCCCCCAAATTTATACGAATATTAGTTTTGGATCTCCAGTTCGGACTATGTTGGTTCTGATTAGCGAGGGTGTACTATACTACATAGTTTCTGTTCATTATTTAGTTCCCTCCTCTTCTGTTCGTAACCTAACTACCTCAACAAAGCAACAGAATGCTACATCTATACTGGTTACTTGGGATGTACCAGTGTTGAATGACCTGAATGGTGTTCTGTTGAACTACTCAATATTCTATTTCGGTTTGGAGATTGATACAGTTCCCAGAGTGATCTACTTGTCTTATCCTAATCTCACCAATCAGTCTATTACTCTGACCATTCTAGAAGAGTACACGACTTACTCTATTATAGTCTCACCTTATACAAAGGTGGGCAGAGGTCCTGATGCTGTTGTCACACAGAGAACCAACCAAGACGGTGAGTATATCCATTCATGAATGGACATCACATAGTGCTTAGCTTTATGAATGTTCTACTTTAGTTCCAACTGATGTTCCCACTTCCTTCTCCGCTAATGCCATCTCTCCTAACATCATCAACACAACTTGGGACCCTCCAACTGCTTACCACTTGGGTGGAGTGATCACAGCCTACACACTGACATACAGAGGCTTAGAGAGAGACACTTCTCTGAAGGTGAAAGTCCTGACAGTCCTGAACGGAAGTATCTACATCACTCCTGCTCTGACTGATTTGCAGGAAGACACTCGCTATGTGATATCTGTTCGAGCTAACACGAGTGTGGGAGCAGGTCCCTGGACCACTCTCACTGTTCACACTCCTGAGGATGGTGAGTTATTCTTTGATTTATATATTTCCTAATTTCTCCAATGAGACTCTATTTACTTCAATTCCTTTGATTCGCCTTAAACTTTGAAACTTACTCATTTGATGGTGCATTTGATGCTTCCATATTTAGAGTAATTTGTTGGCGAGCAAAAACTAGGGAATGAAAGGTTCACGAACGGACTGAATTGACGCAATTCAGTTCACTTAAATTTACGCACGTTCAGTTCGTTCAAGTTTACCTCCTAACTTCAGCTCCACCAGCGTTCGTTCAGTTCGTTCACGGGCTAACCCGCGTTCGTTCAATTCGTTCAATTAAGTTCGTTCAGTTCGTTCAATCCGTTGAATTCTTTTAGTTCAGTTCGTTCAGTGTACAGTGAGTAAGTCGAACTATTCCGTTTATGATAGACTTTTTCCATACTCCAAGCTGTTATTGAAGTTCAGGTTAAGAAGCTAGAATCTAAGCTAAGAGACATGAGTCCACTAGGGATGCCCGGAATTAGCACTTTTGCAGTCACCTATTATATTTATTGGATCCATATTTATAATTTATCTTTATTCAGTTCAGTTCGTTCAGTTCAGTTCGTTCAATTCGTTCAATTCAGTTCGTTCAGTTCGTTCAATTGCCGTTCGGAAACCGTTGGCGTTCGTTCAGTTCGTTCACCGTGAATCCCTTAAAAGCCCTGCGTTCAGTTCGTTCAGTTCAAGTTCAATAAGTTCGTTCGTGAACCTTTCATTCCCTGGCAAAAACCGATTAGTTAGAAAAACCCGTTTTTCGAAAAAACACACAGCTGTAATTTCAGATTTTTTATTCGATTAATTGTGACAGTAATGTATTTACAGTTCTGATAATATCTTTCCTTCGCCATGCGATAAAGCTTTTTACCAACTAAATAGGCGAATTATTCGTTTCTCCTATGTTTAATTAACACGTGCATGTTTACACGTGAGTGATAATTCACGTTTTATAAAGTCTGCCCCGAATAATTACAAATTTCTATGACAAAACTTTGATTTGTCATAGAAATTTGTCATTCAATCATATTTTTTGCATATTTTAGTTTAAACAAGTTGGTCTTTTTCAGCAATCTTGTTTAGTTAGACGAAAACAATAATTAGTTGTCCCAAAAGTTGATTTAGAAAAGTGTATTTCATCAAAAACTCAAAAGTCTGGTTTTATTCCCTTGTTAATATCGATTTATGTCAAGTGTTATATATTTCTTCTCCAGTTCCTTCTTCCTCTGTCCGTGACCTAACAACCTCAACAACGCAACAGAATGCTACATCTATACTGGTTACTTGGAATGTACCAGTGCTGAATGACCTGAACGGTGTTCTGTTGAACTACTCCATCAACTACTCTGGTATCGAGATTGATACAGTTCCCAGATTGATCTACCTGTCCTATCCTAATCTCACCAATCAGTCTATTACTCTGACCAATCTAGAAGAGTACACGACTTACTCAATCAATGTGTCTGCTTACACGAAAGTGGGCAGAGGTCCTGATGCTGTTGTCACACAGAGAACCAATCAAGACGGTGAGTATATCCATTCATGAATGGACATCACATAGTACTTAGCTTTATGAATGTTCTACTTTAGTTCCAACTGATGTTCCCACTTCATTCTCTACTAATGCCATCTCTCCTAACATCATCAACACAACTTGGGAACTTCCAACTGCTTACCACTTGGGTGGAGTGATCACTGCCTACACACTGACATACAGAGGCCTAGAGAGAGACACTCCTCTGAAGGTGAAAATCCTGACAGTCCTGAACGGAAGTATCTACATCACTCCTGCTCTGACTGATTTGCAGGAAGACACTCGCTATGTGATATCTGTTCGAGCTAACACGAGTGTGGGAGCAGGTCCCTGGACCACTCTCACTGTTCACACTCCTGAGGATGGTGAGTCTCTTTGATTTATATATTTCCTAATTTCTCCAATGAGACTCTCTGTCTTCAATTCTTTGATTCATTTTAAACTTTGTTGAAATTTATCTCATTGATGGTGCATGCTAGAATTCAAAAATCCAATTATCAATCATCCGTTAGGGATCGTCGAATTGTCGGTTTCAGCAAGTTGAGGTGATGATGACATCTACAAAAATATGTGTTTACCAAGGTTGAAACCGGTCGAATCGAATATTGGTATTCATGAATGGTTGCCCTACCTTCCGTATACGAATACTGATATTTGATTCAGTAACCGAATACGAATACTGATATTAAATTCAGTAAACGAATGCGAATACTGATAATATTCGCTTGCTTCAACCGAATACGAATGCTGATAATATATGGTTACGTCACCCGAATACCAGGGAATTATCCAGGAGCGCGCGATACGTTCCTTTTGGAGTATGATTAAGAAAAGATTAATTAGGAGCGCGAAAAATTGGAATCTTCTCCTATACCGTAACATTAATTTGTGATTTAGTTGTATGAAGATTGGATCAGACCAGGATTAGGAGCATAATTACAAATGGCTGTATTATACACTGCCGAATATGAATATTGATAATATTCGGTGGGAGACCGAATACCGAATAGTGATATCATATCATATCATATCATATTAGGTTAGCCACCGAATATCAACTATTCGGCAAATAATATTCTGTTCAACCAAATATATCAGTATTCGGTTTCAACCTTGGTTTTTACAATTTTGTGAATTCAATAATTCGAAAGTATTGGTTGGTGTTTGGAGATCTCCCAAACTTGTAATGAATAAGTGCTGGCTAATTCTTGTTATATGTGTCTCAAACTAGTATATCTATGAAAGGAAATGGGTTAGAAAGAAACTGGCAACACTACATAGGATCTTTGCATTCCTAAACACCTTTCTGAAATGGTTTATAACCTTTATAGTGATGATGACGTTACAAAAAAATCATAAATTATCCTTGTGTCAATAGCATCTTCTTTTGGAGGCACTTCAATCAACCAACTACCAAAATATTGTGCCTCCAAATGTAAGTGCTTTCGGCACAGATGCAATTTTAGATTTATTTAATTTACAGAAGTTACTCAATTTCAAAAGTCTAGTTTAGTAGTATTAGAAAAACAATATTTTGTTGTCCCAAAATGCTGTGTTTAGAAAGTTTTATTTCATCAAAAATTCAAAAGTATGATTTTATTCACTATTTATTATCGATTTATGTCATGTGTTATATATTTATTCCCTAGTTCCTTCCTCTTCTGTCCGTAACCTAACCACCTCAACAACGCAACAGAATTCTACATCTATACTGGTTACTTGGGATGTACCAGTGTTGAATGACCTGAATGGTGTTCTGTTGAACTACTCCATCAACTACTCTGGTATCGAGATTGATACAGTTCCCAGAGTGATCTACCTGTCTAATCCTAATCTCACCGATCAGTCCATTACTCTGATTAATCTAGAAGAGTACACGACTTACTCAATCAATGTGTCTGCTTACACGAAAGTGGGCAGAGGTCCTGATGCTGTTGTCACACAGAGAACCAATCAAGACGGTGAGTATATCCATTCATGAATGGACATCACATAGTACTTAGCTTTATGAATGTTCTACTTTAGTTCCAACTGATGTTCCCACTTCATTCTCCGCTAATGCCATCTCTCCTAACATCATCAACACAACTTGGGAACCTCCAACTGCTTACCACTTGGGTGGAGTGATCACAGCCTACACACTGACATACAGAGGCCTAGAGAGAGACACTCCTCTGAAGGTGAAAGTCCTGACAGTCCTGAACGGAAGTATCTACATCACTCCTGCTCTGACTGATTTGCAGGAAGACACTCGCTATGTGATATCTGTTCGAGCTAACACGAGTGTGGGAGCAGGTCCCTGGACCTCTCTCACTGTTCACACTCCTGAGGATGGTGAGTATTCTTTTGGCATGGAAATTTATTCCCAGTTTGACTGGTGTTCATTTATTGCTTGTTCTCTCCCTAGTTCCCTCATCTGCCGCTAGGAATGTGAGCACCAGTTCCCCCACCAGCACCTCCATCTCTGTGTCCTGGTCTGTTCCCGTTCCTAACGACCTGAACGGAGACCTCACACACTACACTGTTACTTACTACGGAGAGGAGATCGACACTGCTGTACGAATCGTCCGACTGAACACTTCCAGTCTGGGAGATATGAATGTTACTCTGACTGACTTGGAGGAATACACTATCTACTCTGTTAATATTTCTGTGTACACTAAAGTGGGAAGAGGTCCCGACTATGTAACTAATCAGAGGACAATCGAGGATGGTAGGTTTTAATTCCTTCGCTACTTTTCTGATTTATTTATCTGACTCTGTTACTCGGATTATCTGTCTTATTTAATTATTCTGCACTCCTTTAGTGCCATCTGCCACTCCCACCTCTCTGATTGCTAATGCCATCTCTCCCAACATCATCAACACAAGTTGGGAGAACCCCCCTCCCTACCACTTGGGTGGAGTGATCACAGCCTACACACTCACGTACAGAGGCTTGGAGAGAGACACTCCTCTGAAGACAATCGTGGTTCCTGTCCGGAACGGAAGTGTCTACATCACCCCTGCTCTTGTTGGGTTGCAGGAAGACACATCTTATTTCATTTCTGTCAGAGCCCACACAACTGTCGGGACTGGTCCTATTCTCAGCACAACTGTACACACTCCTGAAGATGGTAAGTTTCTTAGATTTTCTATTCTGCTATTTTTATTATTGGCATTTTATTCTCTTTGACACTAAGTTACTAACACTAAGGGACCTTCAAATTTGCTCATTTTGCTGGATTCCGTTGAATTGATTTGTATATGCATTGGAATCAATCTTTGTTTCTTTAACCCATATTTTTCATTTCTGTACTTTTCCAAAGCTTTTTAATCCAAACTAAACCTTTAGTTTAGTACCTAAATACTTGTTTGAGACTTAGTTTTTTATATTTTTCCAATGTAATTAAAAACATTTATTATTTCCCCCTAAATTTATACGAATATTAGTTTTGGATCTCCAGTTCGGACTATGTTGGTTCTGATTAGCGAGGGTGTACTATACTACATGGTTTCTGTTCATTATTTAGTTCCCTCCTCTTCTGTCCGTAACCTAACTACCTCAACAAAGCAACAGAATGCTACATCTATACTGGTTACTTGGGATGTACCAGTGTTGAATGACTTAAATGGTGTTCTGTTGAACTACTCAATATTCTATTTCGGTTTGGAGATTGATACAGTTCCCAGAGTGATCTATCTGTCTCATCCTAATCACACCAATCAGTCTATTATTCTGACTGGTCTAGAAGAGTACACGACTTACTCTATTATAGTCTCACCTTATACAAAGGTGGGCAGAGGTCCTGATGCTGTTGTCACACAGAGAACCAACCAAGACGGTGAGTATATCCATTCATGAATGGACATCACATAGTACTTAGCTTTATGAATGTTCTACTTTAGTTCCAACTGATGTTCCCACTTCATTCTCCGCTAATGCCATCTCTCCTAACATCATCAACACAACTTGGGAACCTCCAACTGCTTACCACTTGGGTGGAGTGATCACAGCCTACACACTGACATACAGAGGCTTAGAGAGAGACACTCCTCTGAAGGTGAAAATCCTGACAGTCCTGAACGGAATTATCTACATCACTCCTGCTCTGACTGATTTGCAGGAAGACACTCGCTATGTGATATCTGTTCGAGCTAACACGAGTGTGGGAGCAGGTCCCTGGACCTCTCTCACTGTTCACACTCCTGAGGATGGTGAGTCTCATTACGTATTTATATATTTCCTAGTTTCTCCAATGATACTCTATTTACTTCAAATCCTTTGATTCATTTTAAACTTTGTTGAAACTTATCTAATTGACGGTGCAAGCTAGAAACAAAAATCCAATTTTCAATCATCCGTTAGGGCACGCCGGTTCCAGCAAGTTGAGGTGATGATGACATCGTCAAAATATGTGTTACAATTTTGTGAATTCCATACATCATTCGAAAGTATTGGTTAGTATTTGGAGATCGCGCAAAATGTCGAGAATAATAGCTGGCTCATAACTTTATATTTTTACTCAATCTAGTACAGTCGAAACCAATTTTCTAAACAATTCTTTACATAGAAATAATGTGGGGAAATTCTTTTGTTAGAACTTAGAATAAACCGATCGATGATAACAAAAAAGTGAAATTTTTTCCACATTTAGAGTAAATAGTTAGCTAGCACAAACCGATTAGTTAGAAAAACCCGTTTTTCGAAAAAATCGGTTTCGACTATATAACTATTTAAGGAAATGGGTTGAAAAGATACTATCAGGCTGCAAAGGTTCTTTACCTTCCGAAACACCTTTCTGAAATGGTTTAACACCTTTTTAGTGATGACCACGTAACGAAAAAATCTGAAATTACAGCTGTGCCTGCAACATTTTCTTTTTGGAGGCACTATCGATCAACCAACTACCAAAATGTAGTGCCTCCAAAAGAAAATGCTGTTGGCACAGCTGTAAATTCAGATTTTTTATTCGATTTATTGTGACAGTCATGTATTTACAGTTCTGATAATATCTTTCCTTCGCCATGCGATAAAACTTTTAAAACTTTTAACAACTAAATAGGCGAATTATTCGTTTGTCCTATGTTTAGCATGTGCATGTAATACATTAATAAGTTTTCTATGTTACAGTCAGCCCGAATAATTACAAATTTGTGTGGCAAATCTAAGTTTTGTCATTCAATCATATTTTATTTAAACAAGTTGGTCTATTTTAACATCATATTTAGTTTTACAAAATAATAATTAGTTGGCCCGAAAAGTTGAATTTAGAAAATTGTATTTCATCAAAAACTCTTAACTATGGTTTTATTCCCTGTTAAAATCGATTAATGTTAGGTGTTATATATTTCTTCTCCAGTTCCTTCCTCTTCTGTCCGTAACCTAACTACCTCAACAACACAACAGAATGCTACATCTATACTGGTTACTTGGGATGTACCAGTGTTGAATGACCTGAACGGTGTTCTGTTGAACTACTCCATCAACTACTCTGGTATCGAGATTGATACAGTTCCCAGAGTGATCTACCTGTCTAATCCTAATCTCACCGATCAGTCCATTACTCTGATTAATCTAGAAGAGTACACGACTTACTCAATCAATGTGTCTGCTTACACGAAAGTGGGCAGAGGTCCTGATGCTGTTGTCACGCAGAGAACCAACCGAGATGGTGAGTATATCCATTCATGAATGGACATCACATAGTGCTTAGCTTTATGAATGTTCTACTTTAGTTCCAACTGATGTTCCCACTTCATTCTCTGCTAATGCCATCTCTCCTAACATCATCAACACAACTTGGGAACCTCCAACTGCTTACCACTTGGGTGGAGTGATCACAGCCTACACACTGACATACAGAGGCCTAGAGAGAGACACTCCTCTGAAGGTGAAAGTCCTGACAGTCCTGAACGGAAGTATCTACATCACTCCTGCTCTGACTGATTTGCAGGAAGACACTCGCTATGTGATATCTGTTCGAGCTAACACGAGTGTGGGAGGAGGTCCCTGGACCTCTCTCACTGTTCACACTCCTGAGGATGGTGAGTCTCGTTTATTTACGTATATTTCCAATTGTTCCAATGATACTCTATTTACTTCTTTTCTTCGATTCATTTTGAAATTTTGTTGAAACTTTTCTCATTGAATTGGTGCAAGCTAGAAACAAAATTCAGAGTCTTTTGGTTCTAGCACCTTGAGGTCACGATGACTTCGCGATAATAATTGTTTACAATTTTGTGTATTCAATTATTCGAAAGTATTGGTTAGTGTTTGGAGATCTCCCAAACTTGTAAAGAATCTGTGCTTGCTCATTCTTGTTTTATGTGTCCCAAACTAGTATATCTATGAAAGGAAATGGGTTAGAAAGAAACTAGCACACTGCATAGGATCTTTGCATTCCGAAACACCTTTCTGAAATGGTTTATCGCCTTTATAGTGATGATGACCTGACAAAAATCATAATTTATAGATGTGTCGATAGGATTTTCTTTTGTAGGCACTTCAATCAACCAACTACCAAAATATTGTGCCTCAAAATGAAAATGCTTTCGGCACAGATGCAATTTTAGATTTTTTTAATTTTTTAAAAGTTTGTTCTATTTCAAAGGTCTTGTTTAGTATTTCAAAACGATATTTAGTTTCCCCCAATTGCTGAGTTTAGAGAGTTTTCTTTAATCAAAAACTCAAAAACTATGATTTTATTCACTATTTAATATCGATTAATGTCAGGTGTTATATATTTATTCTCCAGTTCCTTCATCTTCTGTCCGTAACCTAACCACCTCAACAACACAACAGAATGCTACATCTATACTGGTTACTTGGGATGTACCAGTGCTGAATGACCTGAATGGTGTTCTGTTGAACTACTCCATCAACTACTCTGGTATCGAGATTGATACAGTTCCCAGAGTGATCTACCTATCTCATCCTAATATCACCAATCAGTATATTACTCTGATTAATCTAGAAGAGTACACGACTTACTCAATCAATGTGTCTGCTTACACGAAAGTTGGCAGAGGTCCTGATGCAGTTGTCACACAGAGAACCAATCAAGACGGTGAGTTAGTATATCCATTCATGAATGGACATCACATAGTACTTAGCTTTATGAATGTTCTACTTTAGTTCCAACTGATGTTCCCACTTCATTCTCCGCTAATGCCATCTCTCCTAACATCATCAACACAACTTGGGAACCTCCAACTGCTTACCACTTGGGTGGAGTGATCACAACCTACACACTGACATACAGAGGCTTAGAGAGAGACACTCCTCTGAAGGTGAAAGTCCTGACAGTCCTGAACGGAAGTAACTACATCACTCCTGCTCTGACTGATTTGCAGGAAGACACTCGCTATGTGATATCTGTTCGAGCTAACACGAGTGTGGGAGCAGGTCCCTGGACCACTCTCACTGTTCACACTCCTGAAGATGGTGAGTTATTCTTTGATTTATATATTTCCTAATTTCTCCAATGAGACTCTGTCTTCAATTCTTTGACTCGCTTTAAACTTAGTTCAAACTTATCTCATTTGATGGTGCAAGTTAGAAACAAAGCTCTAATTTATTAATCATCCGTTAGGGCATGTCGGTTCCAACAAGTTGAGGTGATGATGACATCGTCAAAATATGTGTTTTTACAATTTTGTGAATTCCATGTCATTCAAAAGTATTGGTTAGTATATTTGGTTGGTATTTGGAGATCGCCCAAAATGTCGAAAATAAATGCTGGCTCATAACTTTACTTTGTTACTCAATCTAGTACGGTCGAAACCGATTTTTTCTGACCAATTTTTTGCATGGAAATAAACTAATGAAATCCGATAGTTAGAATACACCGATTGAAGCAAAACAAAAATTTAAATTTCTTCCACATTTAGAGTAAATAGTTTGCGAGCTAAAACCGATTAGTTAGAAAAACCCGGTTTCGACTATAATATGAAAGGAATTGGGTTGAAAAGAAACTGTCAACATTGCAAAGGATCTTTCCTTCCGAAATTCCTTTCTCACCATGTTTAATACCTTAATAGTGATGTTGACGTGACGAAAAATATGATATAACGGCTGTGCACTCGGAATTTTCTTTTTGAGGCACGTCAATCAACCAACTACCAAAATATAGTGCCTCCAAAGGAAAATGCTGTTGGCATAGCTGTAATTTCAGATTTTTTATTCGATTTATTGTGACAGTCATGTATTTACAGTTCTGATAATATCTTTCCTTCGCCATGCGATAAAACTTTTAAAACTTTTAACAACTAAATAGGCGAATTATTCGTTTGTCCTATGTTTAGCATGTGCATGTAATACATTAATAAGTTTTCTATGTTACAGTCAGCCCGAATAATTACAAATTTGTGTGGCAAATCTAAGTTTTGTCATTCAATCATATTTTATTTAAACAAGTTGGTCTATTTTAACATCATATTTAGTTTTACAAAATAATAATTAGTTGGCCCGAAAAGTTGAATTTAGAAAATTGTATTTCATCAAAAACTCTTAACTATGGTTTTATTCCCTGTTAAAATCGATTAATGTTAGGTGTTATATATTTCTTCTCCAGTTCCTTCCTCTTCTGTCCGTAACCTAACAACCTCAACAACACAACAGAATGCTACATCTATACTGGTTACTTGGGATGTACCAGTGTTGAATGACCTGAATGGTGTTCTGTTGAACTACTCCATCAACTACTCTGGTATCGAGATAGATACAGTTCCCAGAGTGATCTACCTGCCTTATCCTAATCTCTCCAATCAGTCTATTACTCTAATTGATCTAGAAGAGTACACCACTTACTCAATCAATGTGTCTGCTTACACGAAAGTGGGCAGAGGTCCTGATGCTGTTGTCACACAGAGAACCAACCAAGACGGTGAGTATATCCATTCATGAATGGACATCACATAGTACTTAGCTTTATGAATGTTCTACTTTAGTTCCAACTGATGTTCCCACTTCATTCTCTGCTAATGCCATCTCTCCTAACATCATCAACACAACTTGGGAACCTCCAACTGCTTACCACTTGGGTGGAGTGATCACAGCCTACACACTGACGTACAGAGGCTTAGAGAGAGACACTCCTCTGAAGGTGAAAATCCTGACAGTCCTGAACGGAAGTATCTACATCACTCCTGCTCTGACTGATTTGCAGGAAGACACTCGCTATGTGATATCTGTTCGAGCTAACACGAGTGTGGGAGCAGGTCCCTGGACCTCTCTCACTGTTCACACTCCTGAGGATGGTGAGTCTCATTGATTTATATACAGTAGAGCCTCTGAACAACTGACACCTTGGGACCGGAACCGTTGTCCGTTATTTAGAGGTTGTCCGCTATTTAGAGGTTGCTTTTCTATTAGACATATGCTAAATAAATAAATCCGTGCTACGAGGGTTGTCCGTTATTTGGAGTGTCCGTTATGGGAGGCTCCACTGTATTTCCAATTTCTCCAATGAAACTCTATTTACTTCAATTCTTCTATTTATTTCAAAATTTTGTTTTTCTCACTTTTCTCATTGATGGTGCAAGCTAGAAACCAAAATTCCAATCTATCCCCGTTGGGGCATTTGTTTCTAGCACCTTAAGGTGACGATGACATCGCGAAATTTTTTATTTTACAATTTGTGAATGCAATAATTCGAAAGTATTGGTTGGTTTTTGAGATCACCCCACTTGTAAAGATTAAATGCTGCTCATCACTTATTATATTGTTGTTCAAACTTGTATATCTATGAATTGAAATGGGTTTGAAAGAACTGGCAACACCTCAAAGGATATTTACCTACCGAAATACCTTTCTGAAATGGTTCATCGCCTTTAAAGTGATGATGACGTAACAAATAAATCCAAATTATAGCTGTGCCGACAGCATTTTCTTTTGCAAGCAGTGCCAGGCACTATCAATTAACCAACTATCAAATATTGTGCCTCCAAAAGAAATGCTTTCGCGACAGATGCAATCTTAGATTTTTTATTATTTAAAAAAGTTGGTTTATTTCAACCTTCTTGTTTAGTTAAGGAAACAATATTTAGTTGTCCCAAAATGCTGAGTTAGAATGTTTTATTTCATCAAAAACTCAAAACTATGGTCTTATTCCCCTGTTAATATCGATTAATGTCAGGTGTTATATATTTATTCCCCAGTTCCTTCCTCTTCTGTCCGTGACCTAACTACCTCAACAACACAACAGAATGCTACATCTATACTGGTTACTTGGGATGTACCAGTGCTGAATGACCTGAATGGTGTTCTGTTGAACTACTCCATCAACTACTCTGGCATCGAGATTGATACAGTTCCCAGAGTGATCTACCTGCCTGATCCTAATCTCACAAATCAGTCTATTACTCTGATTAATCTAGAAGAGTACACGACTTACTCAATCAATGTGTCTGCTTACACGAAAGTGGGCAGAGGTCCTGATGCTGTTGTCACACAGAGAACCAATCAAGACGGTGAGTATATCCATTCATGAATGGACATCACATAGTACTTAGCTTTATGAATGTTCTACTTTAGTTCCAACTGATGTTCCCACTTCATTCTCTACTAATGCCATCTCTCCTAACATCATCAACACAACTTGGGAACTTCCAACTGCTTACCACTTGGGTGGAGTGATCACAACCTACACACTGACATACAGAGGCCTAGAGAGAGACACTCCTCTGAAGGTGAAAATCCTGACAGTCCTGAACGGAAGTATCTACATCACTCCTGCTCTGACTGATTTGCAGGAAGACACTCGCTATGTGATATCTGTTCGAGCTAACACGAGTGTGGGAGCAGGTCCCTGGACCACTCTCACTGTTCACACTCCTGAGGATGGTGAGTTTCATTTATTTATATACCGTATACCTTACTCAATGGAGCCACCGGTTAATAGATTTCTCCGCTTAATGACCTCAAGATTTTCACTGAATTTATGGGACGGAATTACAGTCTGCCTCAAAATAATTTCGGTTTTTATGTTTCTCCTCTTAATTGGGGCAAATTACTCGGGAATAACTGATACCCTACTAATAGTATTTCCAATTTCTTCAATGAGACTCTATTACTTCAATTAGTTGATTCATTTTGAAATTTTGTTACAACTTATCTCATTGATGGTGCAAGCTAGAAACAAATAGCCAATCTATAAATCATCCGTTAGGGCACTTCGGATTCAGCAAGTTGATGATGACATCGTCAAAAATATGTGCTTTTTCAATTTTTTGTATTCAATAATTCGAAAGTATATTGGTTGGTGTTTGGAGATCGCCCAACATGTAGCGGATAAATGCTGGCTCATCACTTTTTAAATTGTTGCTCAAGTTGGTACATATATCATGAAAGAAATGAGTTAAAAAGTAACTGACAACACTGCTTAGGATATTGACATTCGCTACACATTTCTGAAATGGTTTAACACCTTTATAGTGATGGTGACGTCTCGAAAAATCTGAAATAATTGCTGTGTCTATAGCATTTTCTTTTGGAGGCACCATCAATCAACCAACTACCAAATATACTGCTTGCAAATAAGAAAATGCTGTCGGCACAGCTGTAATTTAAGATTTTTTATTCGATTAATTGTGACATCTAAAATATTTACAGTTATGATAATGTCTTACCTTTGTCATGCAATAATATATTTTACCAACTAACCAAGTCAATTATTTGTCTGTCCTATGTTTAGCACGTACGTGTAATACGTTAATACGTTTTCTATGTTATATGCGAGTCATAATTCGTGTTTTATACAAGTCTAGCCCGAATATTTGCAAATTAGTGTGACGAATCAAAGTTTTATCATTCAATATATTTTCGCATACGGTATTTATACTTCTTAAAAGTTGGTCTATTTCAACCATCATATTTAGTATTACAAAAGAATAATTATGGCCCAAAAAGTTGAGTTCAGAAAATTGTATTTCATCAAAAGCTCATAACTATCGCTTTATTCCCTTGTTAATATCGATTTGTGTCAGGTGTTATATATTTCTTCTCTAGTTCCTTCCTCTTCTGTCCGTAACCTAACCACCTCAACAACACAACAGAATGCTACATCTATACTGGTTACTTGGAATGTACCAGTGTTGAATGACCTGAATGGTGTTCTGTTGAACTACTCCATCAACTACTCTGGTATCGAGATAGATACAGTTCCCAGAGTGATCTACCTGCCTTATCCTAATCTCTCCAATCAGTCTATTACTCTGACCGATCTAGAAGAGTACACGACTTACTCAATCAATGTGTCTGCTTACACGAAAGTGGGCAGAGGTCCTGATGCTGTTGTCACACAGAGTACCAATCAAGACGGTGAGTATATCCATTCATGAATGGACATCACATAGTACTTAGCTTTATGAATGTTCTACTTTAGTTCCAACTGATGTTCCCACTTCATTCTCCGCTAATGCCATCTCTCCTAACATCATCAACACAACTTGGGAACCTCCAACTGCTTACCACTTGGGTGGAGTGATCACAGCCTACACACTGACATACAGAGGCTTAGAGAGAGACACTCCTCTGAAGGTGAAAGTCCTGACAGTCCTGAACGGAAGTATCTACATCACTCCTGCTCTGACTGATTTGCAGGAAGACACTCGCTATGTGATATCTGTTCGAGCTAACACGAGTGTGGGAGCAGGTCCCTGGACCTCTCTCACTGTTCACACTCCTGAGGATGGTGAGTATTCTTTTGGCATGGAAATTTATTCCCAGTTTGACTGGTGTTCATTTATTGCTTGTTCTCTCCCTAGTTCCCTCATCTGCAGTTAGGAATGTGAGCACCAGTTCCCCCACCAGCACCTCTATCTCTGTGTCCTGGTCTGTTCCCGTTCCTAACGACCTGAACGGAGACCTCACACACTACACTGTTACTTACTACGGAGAGGAGATCGACACTGCTGTACGAATCGTCCGACTGAACACTTCCAGTCTGGGAGATATGAATGTTACTCTGACTGACTTGGAGGAATACACTATCTACTCTGTTAATATTTCTGTGTACACTAAAGTGGGAAGAGGTCCCGACTATGTAACTAATCAGAGGACAATCGAGGATGGTAGGTTTTAATTCCTTCGCTACTTTTCTGATTTATTTATCTGACTCTGTTACTCGGATTATCTGTCTTATTTAATTATTCTGCACTCCTTTAGTGCCATCTGCCACTCCCACCTCTCTGATTGCTAATGCCATCTCTCCCAACATCATCAACACAAGTTGGGAGAACCCCCCTCCCTACCACTTGGGTGGAGTGATCACAGCCTACACACTCACGTACAGAGGCTTGGAGAGAGACACTCCTCTGAAGACAATCGTGGTTCCTGTCCGGAACGGAAGTGTCTACATCACCCCTGCTCTTGTTGGGTTGCAGGAAGACACATCTTATTTCATTTCTGTCAGAGCCCACACAACTGTCGGGACTGGTCCTATTCTCAGCACAACTGTACACACTCCTGAAGATGGTAAGTTTCTTAGATTTTCTATTCTGCTATTTTTATTATTGGCATTTTATTCTCTTTGACACTAAGTTACTAACACTAAGGGACCTTCAAATTTGCTCATTTTGCTGGATTCCGTTGAATTGATTTGTATATGCATTGGAATCAATCTTTGTTTCTTTAACCCATATTTTTCATTTCTGTACTTTTCCAAAGCTTTTTAATCCAAACTAAACCTTTAGTTTAGTACCTAAATACTTGTTTGAGACTTAGTTTTTTATATTTTTCCAATGTAATTAAAAACATTTATTATTTCCCCCTAAATTTATACGAATATTAGTTTTGGATCTCCAGTTCGGACTATGTTGGTTCTGATTAGCGAGGGTGTACTATACTACATGGTTTCTGTTCATTATTTAGTTCCCTCCTCTTCTGTCCGTAACCTAACTACCTCAACAAAGCAACAGAATGCTACATCTATACTGGTTACTTGGGATGTACCAGTGTTGAATGACTTAAATGGTGTTCTGTTGAACTACTCAATATTCTATTTCGGTTTGGAGATTGATACAGTTCCCAGAGTGATCTATCTGTCTCATCCTAATCACACCAATCAGTCTATTATTCTGACTGGTCTAGAAGAGTACACGACTTACTCTATTATAGTCTCACCTTATACAAAGGTGGGCAGAGGTCCTGATGCTGTTGTCACACAGAGAACCAACCAAGACGGTGAGTATATCCATTCATGAATGGACATCACATAGTACTTAGCTTTATGAATGTTCTACTTTAGTTCCAACTGATGTTCCCACTTCATTCTCCGCTAATGCCATCTCTCCTAACATCATCAACACAACTTGGGAACCTCCAACTGCTTACCACTTGGGTGGAGTGATCACAGCCTACACACTGACATACAGAGGCTTAGAGAGAGACACTCCTCTGAAGGTGAAAATCCTGACAGTCCTGAACGGAATTATCTACATCACTCCTGCTCTGACTGATTTGCAGGAAGACACTCGCTATGTGATATCTGTTCGAGCTAACACGAGTGTGGGAGCAGGTCCTTGGACCACTCTCACTGTTCACACTCCTGAGGATGGTGAGTTTCATTGATTTATATATTTCCTAATTTCTCCAATTGGACTCTATTCACTTCAAATCCTTTGATTCAATTTAAACTTTGTTGAAACTTATCTAATTGATGGTGCAAACTAGAAACCAAATTCCATTTATCAATAATCCGTTATGGCACGTCGCTTTCAGCAAGTTGATGTGATGATGACACGTCAAAAATATTTGTTTACAATTTATGAATTCAATAAATCGAAAGTATTGGTTTTGGCTTGTGTTTGGAGATTGGCAATATGTGGAGAATAAATGCTGGCTTATAACTTTTTATTTTGAAACTCAAGCTAGTATAACTTTGAAAGGAATGGGTTGGAAAGTAGCTGGCAACATTGCAAAAAATCTTTAAAATCCGAAACATCTTTCTGAAATGGTTTAACACCTTTATAGTGATGACCACGTAGGGAAAAAATCTGAAATTACAGCTGTGCCTGCAACATTTTATTTTGGAGGCACTATCAATCGACCAACCACCAAGATATAGTACCTCCAAAGGAAAATGCTGTGTCACAGCTGTAATTTCAGATTTTTTATTCTATATATGTGACAGCTAATGTATTTACAGTTGTGCATCTTATGATAATTTCTTTCCTTCGTCATGCAATAAAACTTTTCACCAACTAAATCGGTAAATTATTCGTTTGTCCTATGTTTAATTAGTAACACGTGCATGTTACACGTGAGTGATAATTTACGTTTTATACAATTCTACCCGCATAATTACAAATTTGTATGACAAATCAAAGTTTTGTCATTCAATCATATTTTTTGCATATTTTTATTTAAACAAGTTGGTCTATTTCAACCATCTTGTTTGGTTAGACGAAAATATTAATTAGTTGTCCCGAAAGTTGATTTAGAAAATTGTATTTCATCAAAAACTAAAATATATGGTTTTATTCCCTTGTTAATATCGATTTATGTCAAGTGTTATATATTTCTTCTCCAGTTCCTTCCTCTTCTGTCCGTAACCTAACTACCTCAACAACACAACAGAATGCTACATCTATACTGGTTACTTGGAATGTACCAGTGTTGAATGACCTGAATGGTGTTCTGTTGAACTACTCCATCAACTACTCTGGTATCGAGATTGATACAGTTCCCAGAGTGATCTACCTGTCTAATCCTAATCTCACCAATCAGTCTATTACTCTGATTAATCTAGAAGAGTACACGACTTACTCAATCAATGTGTCTGCTTACACGAAAGTTGGCAGAGGTCCTGATGCTGTTGTCACACAGAGAACCAACCAAGACGGTGAGTATATCCATTCATGAATGGACATCACATAGTACTTAGCTTTATGAATGTTCTACTTTAGTTCCAACTGATGTTCCCACTTCATTCTCCGCTAATGCCATCTCTCCTAACATCATCAACACAACTTGGGAACCTCCAACTGCTTACCACTTGGGTGGAGTGATCACAGCCTACACACTGACATACAGAGGCTTAGAGAGAGACACTCCTCTGAAGGTGAAAGTCCTGACAGTCCTGAACGGAAGTATCTACATCACTCCTGCTCTGACTGATTTGCAGGAAGACACTCGCTATGTGATATCTGTTCGAGCTAACACGAGTGTGGGAGCAGGTCCCTGGACCACTCTCACTGTTCACACTCCTGAAGATGGTGAGTACCCTTGTGTAGTGAATAATTGGGGGGTATACTCTTATACTTTGGTTTTAAAATATTTGTCTTTTGTATCACTAGTAAGTTAATCGATCGAATATGATGCATGCGAACTCTAAGCTATTTAGACCTTTTCATACAGTTATGTATTTCAAGTCACTGCAACAATTCATATATTATACTTGCAGTCCCGACTGCTTATAGTGATCAAGTCAAATTGTTCCAATTTAACAAATTACATATGTAGGTTTTGTTTGAGTTAATTTGCTTATTATGAAGTCTCTCTATTATGACACAATTTTGGTCCATGATATTCATAATAAATCAACTTGACTGTAACAGGGGGGGGGGGGGGGGGGGGGGTCAATCTTAAGAATACTAACCCATAGGTGACTTCATGGAAAAATATATATTTAGGGCATACCCACCACCCCCCCTCACGAAGTACCAAGTACTTAACGAATTTATTGCTTTTGGACCCCTACACCCCTTCAGTATTTGCCACAAGTAACACTCTGGAGTTGTCACCTATGTCAGATTAGCATAAATTGATACGAAGTTAATTACATCTGGTTCTGAAGTCCTCCTATGAGCATTTTTACCCAAAACACACTTTTTAACTTTTTACAATTTTAATTAGTCAGCAATTCTCACCTTTAGGTGTGATAAGATTTTAAAAATTACCCTTAGTGTAAATTCTTGATAATTTGGTGCAACATTTCGCAATAATATTGATTCGTACCATCCATGAAGTACCAGGTACTTCATGGATGTACCTTTAAAAATGGGACCTACCACCTGGCTATGGGTCAAGTATCTGCCGATTGACCCACCCTGCTGTATATGTACTGCCCTGATTTTTATTTTTATTTGAACCTGGTGGCCTGACTACACATTATTTAGGGAATCACTTTATAAATTGACATTTTCAAGAAGAATTTTTTTAATTTTCGTTTCATACACTGATTTTCTCATAATCCTAGTTTTATTAATTGGGAATTTTTGAAGCCGAAAAGTCACTTTTGGTTCTTAATTAATCCGCTAAACCAGTGGTTCTCAACCTTTTCATTATTACCGAACCCTGGTAGTACTAAAAATCTTTTGCGACCCAAAACTTGTACTATTTACCCTGATACTATTATCGTGATATGTTACGCTGCGGATCCCTTTTGGGTCGCGGACACACCAGGTTGGGAACCACTGCACTAAATAATATTTTGGAGCGTCTGTTCTTTCCCCTGAATGAGCTCACTCGTTACAATCGAATAACTATTGCTGCAACTTGCGAGTGATACATAGTTTCGCCTGGAATAATTTCAGTTACGTAGTGTAATTATCACCCGCAAGACGTCAATTCAACGTGTTTTTCAATGAATTACCTTTAAACTACTTCCACAATTATGTTTTATATATATACATTTCATAGTTCCTTCTTCTTCTGTCCGTAACCTAACAACATCAACAACACAACAGAATGCTACATCTATACTGGTTACTTGGGATGTACCTGTGCTGAATGACCTGAATGGTGTTCTGTTGAACTACTCCATCAACTACTCTGGTATCGAGATAGATACAGTTCCCAGAGTGATCTACCTGTCCAATCGTAGTCTCACCGATCAGTCCATTACTCTGATTAATCTAGAAGAGTACACGACTTACTCAATCAATGTGTCTGCTTATACGAAAGTGGGCAGAGGTCCTGATGCTGTTGTCACACAGAGAACCAATCAAGACGGTGAGTATATCCATTCATGAATGGACATCACATAGTACTTAGCTTTATGAATGTTCTACTTTAGTTCCAACTGATGTTCCCACTTCATTCTCCGCTAATGCCATCTCTCCTAACATCATCAACACAACTTGGGAACTTCCAACTGCTTACCACTTGGGTGGAGTGATCACAGCCTACACACTGACATACAGAGGCTTAGAGAGAGACACTCCTCTGAAGGTGAAAATCCTGACAGTCCTGAACGGAAGTATCTACATCACTCCTGCTCTGACTGATTTGCAGGAAGACACTCGCTATGTGATATCTGTTCGAGCTAACACGAGTGTAGGAGCAGGTCCTTGGACCACTCTCACTGTTCACACTCCTGAGGATGGTGAGTTTCATTGATTTATATATTTCCTAATTTCTCCAATTGGACTCTATTCACTTCAAATCCTTTGATTCAATTTAAACTTTGTTGAAACTTATCTAATTGATGGTGCAAACTAGAAACCAAATTCCATTTATCAATAATCCGTTATGGCACGTCGCTTTCAGCAAGTTGATGTGATGATGACACGTCAAAAATATTTGTTTACAATTTATGAATTCAATAAATCGAAAGTATTGGTTTTGGCTTGTGTTTGGAGATTGGCAATATGTGGAGAATAAATGCTGGCTTATAACTTTTTATTTTGAAACTCAAGCTAGTATAACTTTGAAAGGAATGGGTTGGAAAGTAGCTGGCAACATTGCAAAAAATCTTTAAAATCCGAAACATCTTTCTGAAATGGTTTAACACCTTTATAGTGATGACCACGTAGGGAAAAAATCTGAAATTACAGCTGTGCCTGCAACATTTTATTTTGGAGGCACTATCAATCGACCAACCACCAAGATATAGTGCCTCCAAAGGAAAATGCTGTGTCACAGCTGTAATTTCAGATTTTTTATTCTATATATGTGACAGCTAATGTATTTACAGTTGTGCATCTTATGATAATTTCTTTCCTTCGTCATGCAATAAAACTTTTCACCAACTAAATCGGTAAATTATTCGTTTGTCCTATGTTTAATTAGTAACACGTGCATGTTACACGTGAGTGATAATTTACGTTTTATACAATTCTACCCGCATAATTACAAATTTGTATGACAAATCAAAGTTTTGTCATTCAATCATATTTTTTGCATATTTTTATTTAAACAAGTTGGTCTATTTCAACCATCTTGTTTGGTTAGACGAAAATATTAATTAGTTGTCCCGAAAGTTGATTTAGAAAATTGTATTTCATCAAAAACTAAAATATATGGTTTTATTCCCTTGTTAATATCGATTTATGTCAAGTGTTATATATTTCTTCTCCAGTTCCTTCCTCTTCTGTCCGTAACCTAACTACCTCAACAACACAACAGAATGCTACATCTATACTGGTTACTTGGAATGTACCAGTGTTGAATGACCTGAATGGTGTTCTGTTGAACTACTCCATCAACTACTCTGGTATCGAGATTGATACAGTTCCCAGAGTGATCTACCTGTCTAATCCTAATCTCACCAATCAGTCTATTACTCTGATTAATCTAGAAGAGTACACGACTTACTCAATCAATGTGTCTGCTTACACGAAAGTTGGCAGAGGTCCTGATGCTGTTGTCACACAGAGAACCAACCAAGACGGTGAGTATATCCATTCATGAATGGACATCACATAGTACTTAGCTTTATGAATGTTCTACTTTAGTTCCAACTGATGTTCCCACTTCATTCTCCGCTAATGCCATCTCTCCTAACATCATCAACACAACTTGGGAACCTCCAACTGCTTACCACTTGGGTGGAGTGATCACAGCCTACACACTGACATACAGAGGCTTAGAGAGAGACACTCCTCTGAAGGTGAAAGTCCTGACAGTCCTGAACGGAAGTATCTACATCACTCCTGCTCTGACTGATTTGCAGGAAGACACTCGCTATGTGATATCTGTTCGAGCTAACACGAGTGTGGGAGCAGGTCCCTGGACCACTCTCACTGTTCACACTCCTGAAGATGGTGAGTACCCTTGTGTAGTGAATAATTGGGGGGTATACTCTTATACTTTGGTTTTAAAATATTTGTCTTTTGTATCACTAGTAAGTTAATCGATCGAATATGATGCATGCGAACTCTAAGCTATTTAGACCTTTTCATACAGTTATGTATTTCAAGTCACTGCAACAATTCATATATTATACTTGCAGTCCCGACTGCTTATAGTGATCAAGTCAAATTGTTCCAATTTAACAAATTACATATGTAGGTTTTGTTTGAGTTAATTTGCTTATTATGAAGTCTCTCTATTATGACACAATTTTGGTCCATGATATTCATAATAAATCAACTTGACTGTAACAGGGGGGGGGGGGGGGGGGGGGGTCAATCTTAAGAATACTAACCCATAGGTGACTTCATGGAAAAATATATATTTAGGGCATACCCACCACCCCCCCTCACGAAGTACCAAGTACTTAACGAATTTATTGCTTTTGGACCCCTACACCCCTTCAGTATTTGCCACAAGTAACACTCTGGAGTTGTCACCTATGTCAGATTAGCATAAATTGATACGAAGTTAATTACATCTGGTTCTGAAGTCCTCCTATGAGCATTTTTACCCAAAACACACTTTTTAACTTTTTACAATTTTAATTAGTCAGCAATTCTCACCTTTAGGTGTGATAAGATTTTAAAAATTACCCTTAGTGTAAATTCTTGATAATTTGGTGCAACATTTCGCAATAATATTGATTCGTACCATCCATGAAGTACCAGGTACTTCATGGATGTACCTTTAAAAATGGGACCTACCACCTGGCTATGGGTCAAGTATCTGCCGATTGACCCACCCTGCTGTATATGTACTGCCCTGATTTTTATTTTTATTTGAACCTGGTGGCCTGACTACACATTATTTAGGGAATCACTTTATAAATTGACATTTTCAAGAAGAATTTTTTTAATTTTCGTTTCATACACTGATTTTCTCATAATCCTAGTTTTATTAATTGGGAATTTTTGAAGCCGAAAAGTCACTTTTGGTTCTTAATTAATCCGCTAAACCAGTGGTTCTCAACCTTTTCATTATTACCGAACCCTGGTAGTACTAAAAATCTTTTGCGACCCAAAACTTGTACTATTTACCCTGATACTATTATCGTGATATGTTACGCTGCGGATCCCTTTTGGGTCGCGGACACACCAGGTTGGGAACCACTGCACTAAATAATATTTTGGAGCGTCTGTTCTTTCCCCTGAATGAGCTCACTCGTTACAATCGAATAACTATTGCTGCAACTTGCGAGTGATACATAGTTTCGCCTGGAATAATTTCAGTTACGTAGTGTAATTATCACCCGCAAGACGTCAATTCAACGTGTTTTTCAATGAATTACCTTTAAACTACTTCCACAATTATGTTTTATATATATACATTTCATAGTTCCTTCTTCTTCTGTCCGTAACCTAACAACATCAACAACACAACAGAATGCTACATCTATACTGGTTACTTGGGATGTACCTGTGCTGAATGACCTGAATGGTGTTCTGTTGAACTACTCCATCAACTACTCTGGTATCGAGATAGATACAGTTCCCAGAGTGATCTACCTGTCCAATCGTAGTCTCACCGATCAGTCCATTACTCTGATTAATCTAGAAGAGTACACGACTTACTCAATCAATGTGTCTGCTTATACGAAAGTGGGCAGAGGTCCTGATGCTGTTGTCACACAGAGAACCAATCAAGACGGTGAGTATATCCATTCATGAATGGACATCACATAGTACTTAGCTTTATGAATGTTCTACTTTAGTTCCAACTGATGTTCCCACTTCATTCTCCGCTAATGCCATCTCTCCTAACATCATCAACACAACTTGGGAACTTCCAACTGCTTACCACTTGGGTGGAGTGATCACAGCCTACACACTGACATACAGAGGCTTAGAGAGAGACACTCCTCTGAAGGTGAAAATCCTGACAGTCCTGAACGGAAGTATCTACATCACTCCTGCTCTGACTGATTTGCAGGAAGACACTCGCTATGTGATATCTGTTCGAGCTAACACGAGTGTAGGAGCAGGTCCTTGGACCACTCTCACTGTTCACACTCCTGAGGATGGTGAGTTTCATTGATTTATATATTTCCTAATTTCTCCAATTGGACTCTATTCACTTCAAATCCTTTGATTCAATTTAAACTTTGTTGAAACTTATCTAATTGATGGTGCAAACTAGAAACCAAATTCCATTTATCAATAATCCGTTATGGCACGTCGCTTTCAGCAAGTTGATGTGATGATGACACGTCAAAAATATTTGTTTACAATTTATGAATTCAATAAATCGAAAGTATTGGTTTTGGCTTGTGTTTGGAGATTGGCAATATGTGGAGAATAAATGCTGGCTTATAACTTTTTATTTTGAAACTCAAGCTAGTATAACTTTGAAAGGAATGGGTTGGAAAGTAGCTGGCAACATTGCAAAAAATCTTTAAAATCCGAAACATCTTTCTGAAATGGTTTAACACCTTTATAGTGATGACCACGTAGGGAAAAAATCTGAAATTACAGCTGTGCCTGCAACATTTTATTTTGGAGGCACTATCAATCGACCAACCACCAAGATATAGTGCCTCCAAAGGAAAATGCTGTGTCACAGCTGTAATTTCAGATTTTTTATTCTATATATGTGACAGCTAATGTATTTACAGTTGTGCATCTTATGATAATTTCTTTCCTTCGTCATGCAATAAAACTTTTCACCAACTAAATCGGTAAATTATTCGTTTGTCCTATGTTTAATTAGTAACACGTGCATGTTACACGTGAGTGATAATTTACGTTTTATACAATTCTACCCGCATAATTACAAATTTGTATGACAAATCAAAGTTTTGTCATTCAATCATATTTTTTGCATATTTTTATTTAAACAAGTTGGTCTATTTCAACCATCTTGTTTGGTTAGACGAAAATATTAATTAGTTGTCCCGAAAGTTGATTTAGAAAATTGTATTTCATCAAAAACTAAAATATATGGTTTTATTCCCTTGTTAATATCGATTTATGTCAAGTGTTATATATTTCTTCTCCAGTTCCTTCCTCTTCTGTCCGTAACCTAACTACCTCAACAACACAACAGAATGCTACATCTATACTGGTTACTTGGAATGTACCAGTGTTGAATGACCTGAATGGTGTTCTGTTGAACTACTCCATCAACTACTCTGGTATCGAGATTGATACAGTTCCCAGAGTGATCTACCTGTCTAATCCTAATCTCACCAATCAGTCTATTACTCTGATTAATCTAGAAGAGTACACGACTTACTCAATCAATGTGTCTGCTTACACGAAAGTTGGCAGAGGTCCTGATGCTGTTGTCACACAGAGAACCAACCAAGACGGTGAGTATATCCATTCATGAATGGACATCACATAGTACTTAGCTTTATGAATGTTCTACTTTAGTTCCAACTGATGTTCCCACTTCATTCTCCGCTAATGCCATCTCTCCTAACATCATCAACACAACTTGGGAACCTCCAACTGCTTACCACTTGGGTGGAGTGATCACAGCCTACACACTGACATACAGAGGCTTAGAGAGAGACACTCCTCTGAAGGTGAAAGTCCTGACAGTCCTGAACGGAAGTATCTACATCACTCCTGCTCTGACTGATTTGCAGGAAGACACTCGCTATGTGATATCTGTTCGAGCTAACACGAGTGTGGGAGCAGGTCCCTGGACCACTCTCACTGTTCACACTCCTGAGGATGGTGAGTCTCATTGATTTATATATTTCCAATTTCTCCATTAATACTCTATTTACTTTAATTATTCGATTCATTTTGAAATTTGTGGATACTTATCTCTTTGATGGTGCAAGCTAGAAACAAAATCCAATTATCTATCATCCGTTAGGGCATGTCAGTTTCAGCAATTTGAGGTGATGATGACATCTACAAATTATGTGTTTACCAAGGTTGAAACCGGTCGAATCGAATATTGGTATTCATGAATGGTTGCCCTACCTTCGTTATACGAATACTGATATTTGATTCAGTAACCGAATACGAATACTGATATTCAATTCAGTAAACGAATGCGAATACTGATAATATTCGCTTGCTTCAACCGTATACGAATGCTGATAATATATGGTTACGTCACCCGAATACCAGGGAATTATCCAGGAGCGCGCGATACGTTCCTTTTGGAGTATGATTAAGAAAAGATTAATTAGGAGCGCGAAAAATTGGAATCTTCTCCTATACCGTAACATTAATTTGTGATTTAGTTGTATGAAGATTGGATCAGACCAGGATTAGGAGCATAATTACAAATGGCTGTATTATACACTGCCGAATATGAATATTGATAATATTCGGTGGGAGACCGAATACCGAATAGTGATATCATATCATATCATATCATATTAGGTTAGCCACCGAATATCAACTATTCGGCAAATAATATTCTGTTCAACCAAATATATCAGTATTCGGTTTCAACCTTGGTTTTTACAATTTTGTGAATTCAATAATTCGAAAGTATTGGTTGGTGTTTGGAGATCTCCCAAACTTGTAATGAATATGTGTTGGCTCATTCTTGTTATATTGTTACTCAAACTAGTATATCTATGAAAGGAAATGGGTTAGAAAGAAACTGGCAACACTGCATAGGATCTTTGCATTCCGAAACACCTTTCTGAAATGGTTGATCACCTTTATATTGATTATGACTTTACAAAAAATCATAAATTATAGCTGTATTGACAGCATCTTCTTTTGGATGCACTTCAATCAACCAACTACCAAAATATTGTGCCTCCAAATGAAAATTCTTTCGGCACAGATGCAATTTTGGATTTTTTTAATTTAAAAAGTTGGGATATTTCAAAAGTCTTGTTTAGTATTAGAAAAATATTATTTATTTTTTGGCCCCAGATGCTGAGTTTAGAGAGTTTTATTTCATCAAAAACTGAAAACTATGATATTATTCACTACGTATATTTATATTTGATTTGTGTCAGGTGTTATATATTTTTCCCCAGTTCCTTCCTCTTCTGTCCGTAACCTAACAACCTCAACAACACAACAAAATGCTACATCTATACTGGTTACTTGGGATGTACCTGTGCTGAATGACCTGAATGGTGTTCTGTTGAACTACTCCATCAACTACTCTGGTATCGAGATAGATACAGTTCCCAGAGTGATCTACCTGTCCAATCCTAGTCTCACCGATCAGTCTATTACTCTGATTAATCTAGAAGAGTACACGACTTACTCAATCAATGTGTCTGCTTACACGAAAGTGGGCAGAGGTCCTGATGCTGTTGTCACACAGAGAACCAATCAAGACGGTGAGTATATCCATTCATGAATGGACATCACATAGTACTTAGCTTTATGAATGTTCTACTTTAGTTCCAACTGATGTTCCCACTTCATTCTCTGCTAATGCCATCTCTCCTAACATCATCAACACAACTTGGGAACCTCCAACTGCTTACCACTTGGGTGGAGTGATCACAGCCTACACACTGACATACAGAGGCTTAGAGAGAGACACTCCTCTGAAGGTGAAAGTCCTGACAGTCCTGAACGGAAGTATCTACATCACTCCTGCTCTGACCGATTTGCAGGAAGACACTCGCTATGTGATATCTGTTCGAGCTAACACGAGTGTGGGAGCAGGTCCCTGGACCTCTCTCACTGTTCACACTCCTGAGGATGGTGAGTTTCATTTATTTATATATTCCAATTTCTCCTATGAGACTCTATTTACTTCAATTTTTCGATTTATTTCGCAACTTTGTTGAAACTTTTCTCATTGATGGTGCAAGCTAGAAACTAAAATTCCCATCGCCAATCATCCGTTAGGGCATTTTGATTCTAACCCTTTGAGGTGACTATGACATCGCGAAGATATGTGTTTTACAATTTGTGAATTCAATAATTCGAAGTATTGGTTGGTTTTTGAGATCACCCCACTTGTAAAGATAAATGCTGCTCATCACTTATTATATTGTTGTTCAAACTTGTATATGTCTATGAAATGAAATGGGTTTGAAAGAACTGGCAGCACCTAAAAGGATATTTACCTTCCGAAATACCGTTCTGAAATGGTTATCACCTTTATAGTAATGATGACGTGACAAAAAAATCCAAATTATAGCTGTGCCGACAGCATTTCCTTTGCAGGCACTATCAATTAACCAACTACCAAATATTTTGCCTCCAAAAGAAAAACGGTCGGCACAGATACATTTTTTGATTTTTCTTAATTTTTTAAAGTTTGTCTATTCAAATGTATTGTTTATTATTACAAAACAATAGTTAGTTGGCCCAAAAAGTGTAGTTCAGAAAATTGTATTTCATCAAAAGCTCATCACTATTGTTTTATTCCCTTGTTAAAATCAATTAATTTTAGGTGTTATATATTTATTCTCTAGTTCCTTCCTCTTCTGTCCGTAACCTAACAACCTCAACAACACAACAGAATGCTACATCTATACTGGTTACTTGGGATGTACCAGTGTTGAATGACCTGAATGGTGTTCTGTTGAACTACTCCATCAACTACTCTGGTATCGAGATTGATACAGTTCCCAGAGTGATCTACCTGTCTAATCCTAATCTCACCGATCAGTCTATTACTCTAATTGATCTAGAAGAGTACACGACTTACTCAATCAATGTGTCTGCTTACACGAAAGTGGGCAGAGGTCCTGATGCAGTTGTCACACAGAGAACCAATCAAGACGGTGAGTATATCCATTCGTGAATGGACATCACATAGTACTTAGCTTTATGAATGTTCTACTTTAGTTCCAACTGATGTTCCCACTTCATTCTCCGCTAATGCCATCTCTCCTAACATCATCAACACAACTTGGGAACCTCCAACTGCTTACCACTTGGGTGGAGTGATCACAGCCTACACACTGACATACAGAGGCTTAGAGAGAGACACTCCTCTGAAGGTGAAAGTCCTGACAGTCCTGAACGGAAGTATCTACATCACTCCTGCTCTGACCGATTTGCAGGAAGACACTCGCTATGTGATATCTGTTCGAGCTAACACGAGTGTGGGAGCAGGTCCCTGGACCACTCTCACTGTTCACACTCCTGAGGATGGTGAGTTTTCTCTTTATTCCCTTATTTCAACATTTCTCTTTGTTGCCTATGTTTAATACTTCGTGTTGTTTACCTTTTAAATTTCCCTCTTATAATGCGTAGTTCTTTGCCTTTTCTGCAACTGTCGACTTCACTTAATTTGGCACATCCTATATTCGGGCAAATATCCACCTGCTCACTTGTTTTAATGTGCTCTTCACGCTGTTAATTTTCTATAAATTAGGAAAAACTGCCTTCTACCAACATTTTCCTATTAATGAGTCGACTTTTATCACTTCAGAATTTCCTGCCCATTATCATATTGCATGTATTTGATTTACTTAGCGCAATTAGAGATTGTTTGTTGCTTAGCTAGAATAAGTCTTTCACTTCATATATGTAATTGTAATTATTTATTTATTATGTTGACAAATACAGTAGACGCTGTCTCGTTAATGCGAACACCAGTGGACGTCGAATATGTTCCTATTTTCCGGAATTCGTATTAACCAGAGTAATTTGCATACCTTTGTTTAGGAAAGGGAATTTCAAGTTTGCCCCTTATCAGTGTTTGTCTTAACGAAAGTATAGTTATATATTAAAATATCATAATATTGGCTTGACGTGAATCGAATGAGATTGTTTTAGAGCTGAACCCTGCCATTTATGATTTCTATATCTTTAATTTATTGCTGCACTTAGTATACCTGTATTCAAATTTGTACAAATGTTTGTGCTGGAATATATTGTCATCAATCGCAATAAGTTTGAAATTGTAATTTAAGAATGCCAATCGTTGTTTTTCTTTATTCGATTTATTGTGACAGCTAAATTATTTACAGTTTCAAGAAGATCTTTCCTTCGTCATGCAATAAAATATTTCACCAACTAAATATATAAATTGTTCGTCTGTCCTCTTTTTAACACGTACGTGTGATACGTTAGTACATATTCTATGTTATACGTGAGTAATAATTCACGTAGTATACAACACTGGCACTAGTTTATACTATACAAATTATAATAACAGTTCCATTATTCAATCATATTTTTAATTTAAAAGAAAAATTGGTCTATTTCAATCGTCTTGTTTTAGTAGTATATTACGAAAACGATATTAGTTTGGCCAAAATCTCTGAGTTTAGAAAATTTTATTTCATCAAAATCTCAAAAACATCATTGTATTTCGCTCTTGATATCGATTATGTCAGGTGTTATATATTTATTCTCCAGTTCCTTCCTCTTCTGTCCGTGACCTAACTACCTCAACAACACAACAGAATGCTACATCTATACTGGTTACTTGGGATGTACCAGTGCTGAATGACCTGAACGGTGTTCTGTTGAACTACTCCATCAACTACTCTGGTATCGAGATTGATACAGTTCCCAGAGTGATCTACCTGTCTAATCCTAATCTCTCCGATCAGTCTATTACTCTGATTAATCTAGAAGAGTACACGACTTACTCAATCAATGTGTCAGCTTACACGAAAGTGGGCAGAGGTCCTGATGCAGTTGTCACACAGAGAACCAATCAAGACGGTGAGTATATCCATTCATGAATGGACATCACATAGTACTTAGCTTTATGAATGTTCTACTTTAGTTCCAACCGATGTACCCACTTCATTCTCCGCTAATGCCATCTCTCCTAACATCATCAACACAACTTGGGAACCTCCAACTGCTTACCACTTGGGTGGAGTGATCACAGCCTACACACTGACATACAGAGGCCTAGAGAGAGACACTCCTCTGAAGGTGAAAATCCTGACAGTCCTGAACGGAAGTATCTACATCACTCCTGCTCTGACTGATTTGCAGGAAGACACTCGCTATGTGATATCTGTTCGAGCTAACACGAGTGTGGGAGCAGGTCCCTGGACCTCTCTCACTGTTCACACTCCTGAGGATGGTGAGTTATTTTTCACAATTACAGCTTGGTTAAGGAATTGTTATCGCACTAAGTCATAAGTAGTAATAAATGCTAGGTCTCGTTATAACCTAATTCTACTGTATACGTATTTATTTATTTACTACTAGTTTAATTGTGAGTACAGTGCAACCTCTATAAGTGGGGTAGCTTGGGACGGGCAAAATTTGAATTGCACCCTATTCCCCGAATATACTTTTCAATTGGATGAACACTACTTTTGGTCATCTTATACAATATTTACATACAACGCTCCCATTCGATTCTTACTAGTTACTACAGTAAAACCTCGTTGATACGAACACCAACGGAAGGTAGAAATCTGTTCGTTTTACCGGAATTCGTATTAACCGGAGTAATACCCATTGAATAGCCATTGTAGGGACCTGACTTTGTGGAACTGTTTGTTCGTCTTATCCGGAAATTTGTCTCAACCGTATTTATACTATCGAGATTCTACTGTATTTGTATATTCTAACAATTGAGTTTTTGCTGATACGTACGCAATCTACAGTCGACGATTTTATCCACAAACATTAGAGTAGTCGCCGAAAATATTTGTTATGTAGAACTCGAGAGTGGATTTATTTGAAATCCGGTTTAATTTTATAAGTATTTTGTTAGGATTTGTCCATACCCCCATTTATAGAAGTCATTTTGCATGTGGATGATAACTCCTTGAAAATTAAGGTCCCCCATTCCCCCACTTCCCCGCTAATAGAGGTTCATTTGTATGGAAATGAACGAAAATGGCCCAAAATTACCTGCTTATAGAGGTTTCCTATTTATAGAGACCCCACTTATAGAGGTTGCACTAACTTCTTTCCTATATAGTATATGTGTGATGTTTACTGTATTGTTTTAGTTCCTTCCTCTTCTGTCCGTAACCTAACTACCTCAACAACACAACAGAATGCTACATCTATACTGGTTACTTGGGATGTACCAGTGTTGAATGACCTGAACGGTGTTCTGTTGAACTACTCCATCAACTACTCTGGTATCGAGATTGATACAGTTCCCAGAGTGATCTACCTATCTAATCCTAATCTCACCGATCAGTCTATTACTCTGACCAATCTAGAAGAGTACACGACTTACTCAATCAATGTGTCTGCTTACACGAAAGTGGGCAGAGGTCCTGATGCAGTTGTCACACAGAGAACCAACCAAGACGGTGAGTTACTAGTTCTATTCACAGCATGTTAATCTGTACTAGGGACTATTTCAGTTTATAGTATGTTTATATTGCCTTGTTATTTTCTAGTTCCTTCTGCCATTCCTACCAACTTCCAGATTCGTGCCATTTCTTTAACTATTGTTAACGTTTCCTGGGATCTTCCTACCGTCTACCATCTGAATGGAATCATTACAGATTTCACGCTAACCTACGCAGGCGTGGAGAGAGACACCAATTTGAGGACCATTATCGTTCCTGTTGCGAATGGAACTGATTACGTACTGCCTGCACTCACTGGCTTGGAGGAGAACACTAATTATGTCGTGACAGTACGCGCTAGCACTGCTGTAGGGATTGGACCAGTAACCACTCTATCTGTTCTGACTCCTCAGAATGGTGAGTTTTGTCTGATTAACAGATAATATAATTTAACTAATCAAGAGTTGGATTGCAATATCCAGGGGTGGATCTAGCCACTAAAATTTTGGGGGGTGCAGTTTGGTGGGGGTGCAAATATTGGATGACTTTTTTTCATTATATATTCTCGGCCAAGTGTTCAACAAAATAGGACTACAATTCAAAATGGAATGAAATTTTCTAATAGGATAAAATTTTGGGGGGGTGCGCACTCTAGATCCACCCCTGGCTATCTCACAAATTGGTATACCGTATTCCTTCGAATAAGCGCCCGGCGCTTATTGTTTTCATGGGCCAAATTTATCCTGATTTTTTTTGAAAAATCCTGAATATAATATTTAGGTCGGTTATAATGGTCCTCACCGACAGTATACATACCGAAGTTGCCAAACCAATGGAATTACACTCCAGTTATAAACTATTGTGTTTCAATTTTATCATGCCAATGCCATTTTATTGATCCAGCGCTTATTCGGGGAAATACGGTTTCTATTAACTCTATAATTAAACTTGTATTTCAGCTCCAAAGGGAGCTCCTAGGAACTTCTCAGCAGTTGCTCTTAACAACACCGCTATTGAGGTCAAGTGGTCAGTCCCCATTATCAATGATCTGGACGGAAATCTGACTGGTTACATCATCACGTACTACGGGTTTGTCATTGACACGGAAGAGAGAACCGTACCAATATCTACTTCGAGTCATGATGATCAATCACAGATCCTGACTCCTCTGGAAGACTACACTTTCTACTCCATCTCTGTACAGGCAATAACTGTAGGCTCTGGCCCTTCAGTCTCCATTACACACCGTACCCTGCAAGCAGGTAAGCTATCATTCAATCGGGTCAGGTATTCTGTATCTGCATTAATGTGCATGTACGTTATTTAGTGCCCAGTGGCGTCCCCACCAGCCTCGCTGTATCAGCTGTGTCTGCCCGCACCATCTACATAACCTGGTTCCCACCCTTCTACTCCGACCAGAACGGAGTTATAACGGCCTACACTCTGACCTACCAAGGAATAGAGAGAGACTATGAAATGCGCACAGAGCTAATTTCCGCACTTACGGGTCGCTCCAACACCTCTTTTAGTGTAACTAACCTTGAAGAAGATACCACCTTCAACGTCACAATTAAAGCTCACACTGTGATAGGAGATGGTCCTATGACATCGATGACTGTTCATACTCATGAAAGTGGTGAGGAATTTGTCCATCGCAATTACTATGTGTAATAACTGATTCTTATTTTTATCAATTATACTTCTTTAGTTCCTTCTTCTTCTGTCCGTAACCTAACTACCTCAACAACTCAACAGAATGCTACATCTATACTGGTTACTTGGGATGTACCAGTGTTGAATGACCTGAACGGTGTTCTGTTGAACTACTCCATCAACTACTCTGGTATCGAGATTGATACAGTTCCCAGAGTGATCTACCTATCCAATCCTAGTTTCTCCGATCAGTCTATTATTCTGACCAATCTAGAAGAGTACACGACTTACTCAATCAATGTGTCTGCTTACACGAAAGTGGGCAGAGGACCTGATGCTGTTGTCACACAGAGAACCAATCAAGACGGTGAGTACCTAATACCTATTTTTTCTCATTTTGAACATGTTGATATTTAATCTAAACTTATTCCTCTTTAGTTCCTATTGGTGTTCCACTTGATCTCACTGCGTACCCTCTTACTCCTACGATAATTAAAGTTGAATGGAGTGTTCCTAACATTTACTTTCAGAATGGAGTAATTAAAAGATTCACTCTAAAATACACCAGTATTTCATTTGACGAACATCGAGAATTAGACAGAATTATTCCAGTGGGAGACAACAGTACCCGATTCAGCTTTATTTTATTTAACTTGTTAGAAGCTGCGAGTTATCGCATTGATGTTGCTGCTTCAACTGTCGAAGGCATAGGTCCTTTCGGTCAGGTCATGACCACTACCCTCAATACAGGTTTGAATTATATAATAGTAATTGAACTGAAATTACATAGTGATATTGAGAACCAAAGGTCTTTGTCAATAGATCAGGGCCAATTTTATTCACAGTTTATGCACTATCTGATATAATAATCACAATAAATAAGAATATTTTTCAATTTCTGCTTTCACCGTCCAAAGAATTCAATAAAAAACATAGATTCTTACATAGTGTATCCATCTATATGACTTACCGTATTTATTTTGTTATCTTAGGTCCATCTAAAGCACCGCGAAACGTGATTGTCCATCAAATAACTGAAACTACGATATATTTAACGTGGCAACCTCCAGAAGACGAGTTTCTGAACGGTGTTTTGGACAAATATGTATTAACATACCAAGGGAAAGAACATGACAGAATGATGCATGTATTGGAATTCTTACCTAGTATAGATAAAAGTCTCTCTCACTTACAATCAGCACGTCTGGTTAACTTACAAGAGAACACAACCTATGCAATAACTATTGCCCTTTTCGCTTCCGGACAAATGAGTCCTCAAGTTAAAATAGTTGAAAGAACTCTGGACACAAGTGAGTAGTTGTACACTGCCAGATTGCATACCAATTCGTCTGATATTTATTTGATATTTATAATTCTATAGCCCCAAATGCTTCAGTCCAGGCATTAAACTTTACTCTTTCGAGTCCATTCTCTGTCCTCATTCACTGGAAAGATGTGCCTTCTATATCACAGAATGGTAAAATTCTATACTACAATCTCACGACTACATTTACAGACAGAAATACTCAGACTCCTCTGCTGAGTAGTAACTTCAGTTGGACCAATACAACTGGTATCGATGTTAACTACTTCCTACTTAAGGATCTATGGCACTCTGTGGACTTCACAGTTAATGTTACAGCACACACTCGACTTGGTTCTAGTCCCTGGGCAACTACTAAATTCCAATTGGTTGAAGGTTTGTTGAATTAATTCTAAATAATTCTTCAGTTCTTTTAATTATTATTTTATTTATTAGTTTTTACTGTGCCGATGACTACTATGTAGTGGGCCAGTAGTTAATCACTGCATTTTCTACATTTATGATATCCTATCTATTTTTCAACAGAAACTGAACCTCTGATTATCGAACCCGAAAGAGATCAATTCTTTACTCAACCTAAAGGAAAAAAAGAAATAAGAACATTCGATTGTGTTGCTAAAGGGAACCCAATTCCCTTGGTTAAGTGGTTTAAGACCAAAAAGGATGGACCTGATATTGATTTGAGTATCGGTAATGACAAACCCTATAGGCTTATTATCTCTGGAAATGAGCTAGTTGGGGGACGCAATGTGTATGTCTGCAATGCTTCAAATAGGGAGGGAGATGTCAATCGTACTGTGAATATCGTAGTTACTACTGACATTATTGAAGATGACGTTATTCAACAAACTAATGACGAGATTAATAGGCAAGATACACTGGACAGTGATCAGGCGACTAACCTTGCAAATTTGGTAGATTCTGTGATTAAGCAAGTCAGATATGATGCTGAAAACGCCACAAACAATGGGACTAATAACAGTGTTGCATTAACTTCAGCTTCTGAGCTGTTCCGTAATGTTATTGACAGATGGGATGGCAATGTTCAAAGTGAAAACAAAACAAGTAACAAATCTGTTACTAATCAAGACCAAACTTTGTTCAACACAAACACAGGCTTAATCCAACAAACTCAAATTCTCCAGAACGGAACTACTAACGTAACTGGACAAGAAGTAAGTTTGGAATATTTGTACATTTTTCTCATTTAATCTGAATTCTGTAAATTTTATATTTAAAGACGTGTCGCATTATTCTTAATGGTTTTCTCCAATAGAATGATACTGTGTGCCCATATCGAACCGACTTTTTCTTCCAAACCAACCCGGCTGTCTCAGACGCAATTCGTGCTATCGATACCCTGGTTCCAAAGATTATATCTACTAAGGGCAATAACGGCACTTTTATCCTACGAAATAATGACAGTTTCCTCGAGTCTAAAGTTATAAATTTGGCCAACTTTTCTGAACCAAATATGACTTTTCCTGATGATTCCTTTGGAGCAATCGGGGAACATGTGACTGTACCCGCTGATTTGTTTCAAAACTCAACTGATTCTCCTATACGCGTAAGTACCTCATATCTAATAGTAACTGCCAACATTAAATCAGGTCTCAATTAATTCTATACCCTAGGTAACAACGACTATAGTTCCTGGAAATAAGGGAAACTTAACTGGAATAATCTCAGTTGTCCTGACACGAATAGTATCAGGGATTAACTTGACAAACTCCTCCAATTCAGATTACATACCAATACCAACTTACAACTCTAGGAATGTCACGAATACTTTCTTGAAAATTATAAAGCAATTGGATCATGATGTAAGTCTTATTTCTTTAGTTATTACCTAAGTTACAATTTATTTGAATCTATACTTTCTAGATAACCCTTGTCTTCCCAACTGCGCGCCCAGAGGAGGGGAAGGAGTACGTGTGTTTGTCTCTTGATAATGCCACTGGGAAGTGGGTAAATACAGGCGTCACTACTTTGGGGTTTGATGAGACAACAAACACTACAAGTTGTAATAGCAGCCACTTGACAAGCTTTGCCGTTCTAATTCAAACTCGAGTGGTGAATGAAACCTTTATTGAGAAGATTATCGGTTCTACCGTCAGCTATTTCTTACTATCTCTCTCCTTCATTGCCCTCGTCATCACACTACTACTCTATGTTGTCGCTGGGGTGGAATTTATAAAGGTGGAAATGAATATTCTATACTTTAACTACACGATTGCTCTCTTGATGGCAATAGGATGCTTCATTATTGGGATCGAATCCGTTGTTAATGTTCGTATCCTATGCACAGCGGTTGGACTGCTACTACACTACTCTTGGCTGTCTGTATTTTCCTGGAGTCTCTGCAATGGAATTCTTATAATATACCGACTATGGTTTGGTAAGTTATATAAATATAAATTGCAGTAAATAAATAGCTCAACTTTTTTAAAAATTCTAGATCCAAAACACTAAATTTAAACTTACGGATTTATTATTTATTATTTTTAAATCTCTTTTAGTAATGAGCAAAAGAAGGATATGGCCTTACCTGCTAATGCTCGGTTGGGGTCTGCCGTTGCCTGTGGTTATTACCGCTTCCAGCATCAAACAGGCTTCCTACACTGGTAACGACACCGGCCACTGCTGGATAGCCACTGAGGGAGGTCTCATCTGGTCCTTCCTGGGACCCGTGTATACGATCCTGGTCATCAACACGGTTATACTCGTATCCAGCGCTATTCGTATCGCCACAGCACGAAAGGGGCAAACACAAATGTTGAAGCTTCGCGGCTTTCTTATCAGCGCGGCAGTTCTCACTCCAGCCCTTGGTTTACCGTGGCTTGTGTCTCTACTTAAATTAACCACAGTTGGGATCACTAACCTTACAGTTCAGTATATCCTGGAAAAGTTCATTGATTGGGTCTTCATTTGCTTAAATGCACCATCGGGAGTCATATTCCTGATAATTGTAGCACAACGTGTTAAGGAATTCAGAGCGAATAAGCATAGGAAAGAGATCTCGACTCGTTTGACCAGTGTTACTGGCGGTACAAATACAATCAGACGTGGGCCTATGCCTTCTGGTGCTAATAAATATCGGAAACCCGCCAGCAAAGTAGCAACTAATTCTAATTCTAAGCGTTTGATTCCAGTGCACTCCGAGAGACTCGAGTCAGCGAGATTCGAAAACGAGGTTAATTTTGGCGAGGCTGATAATGACAAGAGAGAGATTCCTACTAGTCGCCCACCAAGACCAGAACATCCGAAATATTTGAATGACCCTATATCTACACAAAGGTCTATTGACCCAAGCACGTATGTCTGCGAGGACGTTGATACCGTCCACAAGAATCCACTGTACATCTCCATTGAAGATCTCACGAAAAACTCATCTTCTGACAAAACTAATGAGGAAAATATCATCATTACTGGAACAGAAGGGAAAGTAGAGTCTATTTTCCAGAACTTATCCACTATAGAACAAGGTGCTACACCCAAAGAACGCCCAATTATCTTGGAAGATCTAGCTATTCCCAATCCGCTTTTCGATGCACTTGAACAAATCGAAGTGGATATGCCAGTCACAACAGCCCTCAGCGCTTCCAAGACCTCACTCCATGCTTCTACCGTTTCTCTCCACAAGTTATCCTCTGATAAAAGTGCAACATTTGCTAATGTCAACGCCGGTTTAGATCTGGCAGATCAAACTACGATACCTCGCGTTTCCCCCGCATTTGTTCGAGCATCTGACGAAGGACTGCTGCGACGAAGTCTGAATAAAATTCGCAGTTCTTTCAAGTTAAGTCAAACAAATATTCCTTTGCCGACTGAGCCAGACACCAGAGTAAGCCCAACTCCGATTGAAGTTCCTCCAAAGCCTAAACAAACTAATACTGTTTACCCAAATAAATATATTGAACATCTAAACAAAATTTATATTGAAAAGAAAAGCCTCCCATCAAAGAAGAGCGCTATTTTGGATACTTTAATCACAAAACCGCCCAAACCTGAATCCGTGTCTCTTGCTCTCACGCCTAAAATCCCAGCCCCATACCCTAGCAGTAGAGTTAAAAACTTAATGCACAAATTTGACAGCATCAACACACCTGAAACGCAACCAATTAAGAAACCCCCTGTTAGACCACCGAAATACGTGCCAGCGACAGAAACTTATATACCCCCCATTAAACCAACTCCTGAGGCACCAACGATCAGATCAATTGTAATTGATGAACAGCCTCTGTCTCCTAGTACTATTACTACAGACTTTAACAATTCTTTCATGACAACTAGTTTCGCTCAGGGTTCTGAGGAAGTACAACCACTTCCAAAGCCAGTTGGTGACACTACTCAAAGCTTACCCAGTCCAACAGAACAACAGCCCTGTACACAAGTTTCGTATCCACAAGAGTTACAGCCACCTGCTAAGTTGAGCCAAACTAGTATCTCTAGCGCTTCTTCCGATCAAAATGAGACCTCGTGTACAAGCTCTTCCACTTCCTCACCGACCAAATCTAGATCCCAGCTTCTAAGTGACGAGACTAATGTACCTAATACGATGGACACTCAAAGGATTACAACTAATCCAGATATTATTCGCAAACCTCCCTCTCCAAGGAAGCTCATCATAAGGCCTCAATCACGTACGTATCAAGGAAATACAAAAATAGTTCCTCGGGTAGATTCCAATTCGAATTCACCAGTGAAGTTTAAACAAACGCAACTCAATTCTTCCCAGGATACCATTTCTAACGCGAGCTCAGATACCTCTCCAAACAGACCTGTCTCTTTTACATACAGACCTCCTCAGGATGTGACTGCTGTCTCTGCCACTAAGTATCAAGCGACAACTTCCACAAATACGGAAATTGAACCAGAACACGACACCACCCCCTCTCCCTTAGTGAAGAAACTCAGTAGGACTGATGCAATAGAGCATTCAGTTACCCCTACCCAATTTAATACCGGGACACATGGCGCATTCACCGCGCCTCTGAGACCTAAGCGTCCCTCCTCCACTGTCGAGCCAGGGCCCAATTCCGTGGCAAGATCCGACACATTACCAACTAGAAAACGAAGCAGTAGTAGGATCTCTGACAAAATATCCTTCTTCGATAACTCTTCTCAGAGCGATTACTCTAAAACTATTCCTCGCCCTGCCAAGCCCTCTTTACAACAGGCTCTCTCAACAGCGGGAACCGCAGACTCTAGCCCATTAGTCGCCTCAACTAAGGGAATAACCCAGTCTAGTTCATTCAGCAATTTTAATGCAGAATCTGGACCAACTAGTCCCCCTACTGTTAAATCGCCTCCTGTCTTAGAAACAACTAAAGTACTACTGACAGAACTCTAGTTTAATGGATTTTTATTTGATTTTGCTCTTGGAACTTTGCATGTTTTTCATAATTGTACTTTGCTTATTTTAGATTATTGTAATAATTTTTTAACCTAATTAAAATAGCTAATATACATGTTATCCTTGACTAATTAACTTAGTTGGGACATTTACTTTGTTTGTAAAATTCATTTGATTGTATTTAAAAGTAAAATTTCAAGATATTAAATCAATTAGTTTAGACTTTAGAGTGTAGTAGTCCCCCCAATTTAGTAATTTTGTAATCAATACTTAATAACGCATAAGGATATCCTGTTGTAATCAATATAGATATTATTGGTAATGTGAGAAATGTTGTGTAGATAAGAACCTTATTCCTAATGCAAATTTCTTTTCTGGTAAGTATTATTTAGATGCTTGCTTTTAATTTCAATATATTAAAATCTTAACTATATAAAACAGGAACTTTCTTGCTTTACAACAGTGCAATAAATTTATTGTAGAATCTGCCTTTAATTTGTAACTTTGGTAGGTGAACTATTTATGATATTATTTCAAGCTGTTGTTATTGCCGTATTGGCAAGTTTTTTTCAAGGTATGGGTGCTAGTATTTTTTCTATTCTTAGTTTGTTTATCTACTATCAATTGTGCTTAAACGAATATCCCAAATTTTTATTTGTCACTAATTTTAATACTTTATATCTGCTATATAGTGTATTATGAGCATTTTGAAGATAATATCGTGCTAGAACAAACGTGGTACCAAATATTTGCTATTTGTTTCCGTTTTAGTTTCCTTTTAGCAATATTTCCCCAATTTAACATCAGCTAATTTTAGTTGGAAAAACACGAAAGAAGTTACCTAATTTTTAATGTATAATTTGACATAATAACTTTTGGAAAAACGAGCATTTTCGGGAGGTATTGTTATTTCTTAACACGTGAAATTAATTTACAACTATTTACACCAAAATACTGCAAATTGAAAAGCTTTGTAAGACTTCTACTCCAGAATCAAATAATACACATACTGTAGTTATATAATTGTCTCTATAGTATCTACGGCAAGCTCTATACTAAGCTGTGACTTAATTCTGGATGGATACTGCTACGAGCATTTCCCTCAACTCAGGAATTGGACAGAAGCCAACTCGAGCTGTGCGGCCTGGGGCGGAGAATTGGTCAGCCTCTATAAGCAAACTCTAAGTGACTTTCTCGTATTATTTATCTCCAACACAACTGTATGGACCTCTGCTAACAATCTGGAAACAAATAACTTTGCTCTCGTTTGGAGCAATGGCAGTGCAGTGGAGTTGTCCTCTGGAGTTAATATAACAAATATTGTCTGTGGCTACCTTTCCGATTCTGGCGTATTCAACACATCTCTCTGCAACATATCTCGTAACTATATCTGTAGCAAACAAGGTGAGTTCTTCCTTATCCTATTCGCCTGTAATCTTAGTTTGTTTCTCTTCTAGTTGTTCTGATTCCTTCATCTGGTCCCGGGAACCTCAGTGCATCTGTTGTTAACACCACTAGTGTGCTAATCTCATGGGCCCCGCCCCCCTGCCCCTCCCAGCAGCAGCAGCAGCAGCAGAACCAACAAATCTCAGGCTACACACTCACGTACTACGGCGTGGAGCTGGACAGAGATGAGATCACACGCGAGTTCTCTTCTGCCGCTGACTCTTTCTTAGCAACAGGACTGGAAGAAGGTACGAACTACAAAATAGAACTGAGTGCCTCCACCAGCGCAGGAGCAGGACCTAAAAGTTACACCAAAGTCTACACGCCAGAATCAGGTAATTTAATATTCACTGACACACGATAGGAATATATTATTATTATTATGTAGCACCAAGCGGAGGCGTGGAGAACCTGACAGTTGTGGAAGCGACGAGCAGAGAGCTGGTGGTCTCCTGGAGAGCTCCTGCTGCTTCTCTGCAGAACGGTGAGATCACCGGCTACAGGGTAGTGGCCAGGAGAGGGTCCGCACTCGTGTCGGACACAACCACAGCTTCCCTCTGCTACTCCCTCTCAGACCTGTATCCGCATGCCAGCTACAGTGTTACTGTGTCTCCCATTAACTCCCTAGGAGAGGGGCCTTCTCTCTCTATCAGTCAACTCACTGATTCGGAAGGTATTTATTATAATTAATTATTATTAATTAATTTAAGGCACAAGGAAAATACTGAAATGTAGTCAAATTCTAACAAAAATGCACATTTCTACACCTTTGAACTTATTGCTAGAAATTACGTAATACAGAATGTGATTGTAAGAAATTTATTGTCTCCACTTTATAAAACACGCCCATGGACTCTACACTTTCCATATAATCTGCATTTCCAACCTTTGTAGCTTGATCCTCTGACTAGTGGGCAGTCATTCAAGCTTTAAGATTAGATTACCAAAAAATAATGTACGAAGTTGATGTAAATTATCGGATGCTATTAATTGCAAAATCGTTTGGTATAACTAAGACCTTCCTTATATGTACACGGTCTATTTATATACGGTCTTTAAAATCCCATACAAACTAAGCAAAAAATTTGTAGACCGTCTATAAATTCTGCAGAAAGTCAAGAAAACCTGGCCTAGAAATAAATAGTCTACATCTATATTATTAAATCTCGATTGTTGTGTGTTTGTTTGTGTGTGTGTTTGTTTGTTTGGCCGGATTGTATTAAAGTGATGGGGGAATAGAAACCGCAATTAATATTGGGATATAAACTAACTTTCAAATGTTATAATAGGTAAACAAATGTTATAATAGGTAAACAAGTATGCTGAACACGATTTTCGCGGTTATAATTTTCTAATATGAATATTTGTTGTTGTTGTTTACACAAAATAGGTAAACGATTGTTGTGTGTTTGTTTGTGTGTGTGTTTGTTTGTTTGTCCGGATTGTATTAAAGTGATGGGGGAATAGAAACCGCAATTAATATTGGGATATAAACTAACTTTCAAATGTTATAATAGGTAAACAAGTATGCTGAACACGATTTTCGCGGTTATAATTTTCTAATATGAATATTTGTTGTTGTTGTTTACACAAAATAGGTAAACAAATTAATGAAAATTCAAAATCAACCTAGAAGTTAGCTTTCAACGGGTATTATGGGTAAACAAGTATGCTGAACACGAATTTCGCGGTTATAATTTTCTAATATGAATATTTGTTGTTGTTGTTTACACAAAATAGGTAAACAAATTAATGGAAATTCAAAATCAACCTAGAAGTTAGCTTCCAACGGGTATTATGGGTAAACAAGTATGCTGAACACGAATTTCGCGTTTATAAATTTCTCATATTAATATTTGTTGTTGTTGTTGACACAAAATAGGTAAACTAATTATTGAAAATTCAAAAACGACCTAGAAGTTAGCTTTCAACGGGTATTATAGGTAAACAAGTATGCCGAACACGAATTTCGCGTTTAAAATTTTATAATATGAATATTTGTTGTTGTTGTTGACACAAATTGGTAAACAAATTAATGAAAATTAAAATCAAGCAAGAAGTTTGCTCTCAACGGGTATTATAGGTAAACAAGTATGCTGAACACGAATTTCGCATTTATAAATTTATAATATGAATATTTGTTGTTGTTGTTGACACAAAATAGGTAAACAAATTAATTAAATTCAAAATCAAGCAAGAAGTTCGCTCTCAACGGGTATTATAAGTAAACAAGTGTGCTGAACACGAATTTCGCATTTATAAATTTATAATATGAATATTTGTTGTTGTTGTTTACACAAATAGGTAAACAAATTAATTAAATTCAAAATCATAACGTCCCTTTCTAACATTTTCCATGGTAAAAGTGTGAAGAGTTTGGCCGCACAGCGGCCGTTAACTTGAGATGCGTAGCACCGATCTGTCGCAAAGCGACCGAGACCGAAGGGCTCGTCTAAGTTATTTCATAACTAATACGTATTTAGGGTTGTTGCATTTATTATAAGACTCACACGTGCTTTTCATAAAAAATGCATACTGACTAAAATTTTCCCCTCTTGGATATTTGATCTTACCAACAGATATTTACTGGGCCAGTCAGTGCCTTGGCTCTTTTATTTAAAAAATTAGCTGGGTTGTATTTTCGTTCTACAATGCAAACAGGATATTATACAGCCATTTGTAAATAGTACGCTCCTAATCCTGGTCTGATCCAATTTTCATACGCCTAAATCACAGATTAATGTTACGGTATAGGAGAGGATTCTAAATTTTCGCGCTCCTAAATTCAAAAGGAGCGTCTCGCGCTCCTGAATAATTCCATGAATGCAAATACAGCTACAGTAGAACCTGCAAACAAATGCTAAAATGGCCGTTGTGTACTACAGGTAACCTATACGTACACAGGTTGATTATAATCATATGGGGACCTATTATAGTTTCCGTTATAGACAGGTTCTACAATATTCTTAACACGACAACTTTGATATAATCATTTGATTTGCAATCATCTTTCTTAATAAATGCTACTAACTTGATTACTTTAATTATTACGCCATCTAATTTAAATTCGCCGAGTGCTGATTTACAATGTTATTTTTGATTACATTCTTCTGACTTGTAATAATTATAGAATATGGCTTGTTTTTCGGGCAATGCTACTCTGCTTGCATTTTTGCTGACTATACCGATATGATATTACACAGTCTAGAACTATTTTAATTAATTGTAACAATATTTTATCGTCGGTAATCATTAATATCCTCTCCTGGCACACAAGATCTTACTGTAATTGTTTCTAGTTCCCTCCTCTTCTGTCCGTGACCTAACAACCTCAACAAGTGACCTGAATGCTACATCTATACTGGTTACTTGGGATGTACCTGTGTTGAATGACTTAAATGGTGTTCTGTTGAACTACTCAATATTCTATTTCGGTTTGGAGATTGATACAGTTCCCAGAGTGATCTATCTGTCTTATCCTAATCTCACCAATCAGTCCATTATTCTCACCAATCTGGAAGAGTACACGACTTACTCTATTATAGTCTCACCTTATACAAAGGTGGGCAGAGGTCCTGATGCTGTTGTCACACAGAGAACCAATCAAGACGGTGAGTATATCCATTCATGAATGGACTCTGGTGCACTTGAGTACTGCTGCTTTATTTCATTGCATTAACTAGCTCCATCCAGCATTCCCACATTCCTTCGTGCCACTTCTCTCTCCCCTACCTTGGTGAGCATCACCTGGGAGCATCCTCTCTACAGCGACCAGAACGGTGTCATAACGTCTTACACGCTGAGCTATCAGGGAACGGAGAGAGACACACTGCTGCGCACACTGACTCTCCCTCAGAGCAACCGCTCTCTCACCTGTCACAACATAGACTCTCTTGACGAGTACACCACTTATAACGTGACGCTCTCTGCTAGCACCTCTGCAGGAGCTGGTCCTGTCACCTATCTCACAATCAGAACAGACGAAAATGGTAGGAATTTGTTGTCAGTTGAATTTGATCTTAACTACACTATCTCCTTTCTAGCTCCATCCTCCACAGTCCGTAACCTGACTGCTGTGGCCTACTCCAGCTCCCTATCCGTGAGCTGGTCTATGCCAGTTAAGAACGACCTGAATGGAGTCCCCACTCACTACACACTGAGATACTCCGGAGTGGAGTTTCAGACGACGGAGAAGACAGAGCAGATCAACTACACTTCTTCTGCTAACGAGACTGTCTCGCTGACTGGTCTGGAGGCTCACACGGTGTATGAGATATCTGTGAGTCTGTCCACCAGTGTGGGAGAGGGAGACTCGGCTAGCTTTGAAGTTAGAACTTTGGAGACAGCCCCCTCTGGCCCTCCCACCGATCTAACCACCAAAGTCCTGTCTGCTACCATCATCAGTGTCACGTGGGATCCTCCTGTCCCCATTGACCAGAACGGAGTCATCACTCGCTACACTCTCTCCTACAGAGGGATAGAGCGAGACACAGCTTTAAGAGATATCATTCTGTTCTCCAATCAGAGTTATTTCACTAACTACGTACTCACTAACTTGGATGAACACACCAGTTATGATATTTCTGTATCAGCCAGCACAGTCATTGGATCTGGTCCCAATGCTACTGTGGTGACTCAGACTGAGCAAGATGGTGAGTTTACGCCTCAATTTATGTGATTGTTTTTTATCTTAAACTTCGGTCCCGATCTCCACTATGAATTTCACTATTGATTTTATTTGTCAATACATATTTTAAACTAATTCTTCTGTACTTAATCTTCGACTATACGCCACTTATTTTATAGTACCTTGTCATAAGAAACGTTTCTTGAAATGTTCAAAAATGTTTGTCAATATCAATTAACAGCAATTTTCTACCGATAAAACATTTTATTCTAATTTTGTCCTCAACATGTGTGCTTATGTATTGCCTTCTAAACCTTGTGATGTAGTTGCATTTACTGTTGCAAGATTGTTCCTAAATAATGGCTATCTGCCTTCAGATCAACATAGTGATAATTAGATTTATTCTGCAGAATTACAATCGACTCCGCTTAATTGGGACAAGTCTACAAGAACAAATTCATTATAATAGAAGTTAATGCTAATTTTATTCGGTTAATCGGGTCAATTATTGGATAATTGAGTCAAATATATGCTAAATTGGGAGATTTTAGAATAACGGCTTGCTAACTACTTTGAAAATTTAACATTGATTTCAATAAATATATCCCAAATCCATGTATGTACCACCGTTTTAAATTTAGTTTCAATGCGTAAATGGTGAATGATATTGTTTGCAAGCTTATTTTGATTCTAATGATTAAGTAAATACTATTTGTATATGTAACGTGTATAAAACAGAATTGTCGGTTAATTGGGAACTCCGCTCAATTGAGACATAATGTTGGGCCCGGGGTATCCCAATTATGCGGAGTCGACTGTATTTCATCTTATTTTGCTATTCAACTTAATCCTCAACACTTTGCTAATCAAAATTATGTCTATTACTTATTGGTTGGTTATTGCACTGTCTCCTTTCTAGCTCCATCCTCCACAGTCCGTAACCTGACTGCTGTGGCCTACTCCAGCTCCCTATCCGTGAGCTGGTCTATGCCAGCTATGAGCGACCTGAATGGAGTCCCCACTCACTACACACTGAGATACTCCGGAGTGGAGTTTCAGACGACGGAGAAGACAGAGCAGATCAACTACACTTCTTCTGCTAACGAGACTGTCTCGCTGACTGGTCTGGAGGCTCACACAGTGTATGAGATATCTGTGAGTCTGTCCACCAGTGTGGGAGAGGGAGACTCGGCTAGCTTTGAAGTTAGAACTTTGGAGACAGCCCCCTCTGGCCCTCCCACCGATCTAACCACCAAAGTCCTGTCTGCTACCATCATCAGTGTCACATGGGACCCTCCTGTCCCCATTGACCAGAACGGAGTCATCACTCGCTACACTCTCTCCTACAGAGGGATAGAGCGAGACTCAGCTTCCCGCGAAGCGACTCTCTATTCGAGCGATTCTTTCTTCACACACTACATTCTAACCGAACTGGATGAGCACACTAGCTACAGTATTTCTGTATCAGCCAGCACATCTATTGGATCTGGTCCCAATGCTACTGTGGTGGCTCAGACTGAGCAAGATGGTGAGTATTTATCTTTTACGCATATATGAACAATTCCACATAATTGCAGCCAACTCCCATCATTATTATTCTTATCTTATATACAACACGGTTAATACAAATTTACATTTGCAGTACATAATCGATATAGTGATATGTTGGATATAGTGGTAATTTTTCCGCTTTGGGTGTTTCCCCGAGCAAATCCCATACACATTTTATTGGTTATAGACTTATAGTGATATCATTATTGGGTATAGTGATAATTTGTGCACAGATTATGTAAGAATATTGGATTTTTGACTTTCCTTGGGCCCCATAATTTCATATTTTGCAGTATAAATATCGTTACCAGTTGAATTCGATAAGAAATTTGATTATACTTATGAGAATATGAGTATTTACTATGTATACAGTCATATACGTATTAGATGCAGGGATATAGTGATATAATGGATATAGAATAATTTGGCCAAAAATCCCATGTCCCCAATATTATCACTATATCCATTATGTACTGTAGTACGAATGCAATTTCACTCCACTTCACTCCACTTCATTACCTTCAATATACAGTCAGGTCTGGTTATTGTGACTTATTTTTCGTCTGCTTTGTATGAAGGTTAATTTATTATGAACCAGCCCTATGGTCCCTATTTAACAACTTCTACAGGGCTTGTATAAGTTGAATTCCCTTGTCATGAAGTCTCTCTAATTTATATTATGAACACAATTTTGGGTCCCTTGAATGTTAATAATAAAATAACCTGACTCATTGCCTGACTGTATTAGTGAATACGAAGTTCGGATTTTGCGAACACATTCTGAAGGTACTAAGGAGGTTTTCTGTCGTTACTAGTTACTTTTCAATATTCTAAGTGATTTACTTATATTGAATTTTAATGAAATTGACTACATCTGAACTGTCTCCTTTCTAGCTCCATCTTCTACTGTCCGTAACCTGACTGCTGTGGCCTACTCCAGCTCCCTATCCGTGAGCTGGTCTATGCCAGTTAAGAACGACCTGAATGGAGTCCCCACTCACTACACACTGAGATACTCCGGAGTGGAGTTTCAGACGACGGAGAAGACAGAGCAGATCAACTACACTTCTTCTGCTAACGAGACTGTCTCGCTGACTGGTCTGGAGGCTCACACAGTGTATGAGATATCTGTGAGTCTGTCCACCAGTGTTGGAGAGGGTTCTCCATCTTCTATTCAGATCAGAACATTAGAGACAGGTGTGTTTATTTCTTTACAGTATTTTGTTTCCATTTTACATTTGTCAGTGGCACTACCGATTATGTATGTGTGTTTATATCACTTGTTTTTAAATTAATATGGCTATTATCAGAACACGGACGATGCTCATTTTAATTCCACTTCCTTGTTTCACTTTTAACACTCGTGCGATTCATTTATTCTTCATTTATTTTATGTTTCTTCTACGTTCATAAGCATAGGAAATTCACCAAAATCCTGAAAATCTGTATGGGTTAAATGTTTGCAACATATATATTCCTTATTACAAAAAATGATAAGAAGAATAATAAAAATCCAAAATTGCAGCCTGTGCCGACGCATGTTCCTTAAGTGGCACTATATTTTGGTGGTGGTTTATTGATAGTGCCTCCAAAGGAACATGCTGTCGGCACAAGCTGCAATTTTGGATTTTTTTTCGCCTAGTCATCATCACTATGAAGGTGTTAAATTATTTCAGAAAGGTGTTTCAGTAGGCAACGACCCTTAGAGTGGTGGAAGTTTCCATTTAGCTCACTTCATTTGAGAGATATTCAAGTTTCAGTAGAATATAATCTGTGATGACTCAGCATTTTTGAAATGCGTGTTGGGTATTCACCCAACTCCAACCAACCCATGCGATTTATTTAAATCACAAAATTGTAAAAATACATTTATTTGACGATGTCATCATCACCTCAAGGTGTCCAGACCCACTTATATAGGTGGTACGTGGCATAAGGACCAATTGATAAATTGAAAGTTTGTTTCTATCTTGTATCATCTCTGAGATTAATGAAATTTAGCTAATTAGTATAAATATTTTATTAATAAATTAATAATTTAACACCATCATTATGTACAGCAAAATAAATAAAGTTCAATTATTAGCACTTTATTAATAATTTAAATCGAATTTCACAATCATATTTGAATTCAGCGCACTCGATAACCCCAATAATCCAATTGGAACCGTCTATAAGTTAAATACAAAAGGAATTAATTATAATCAATTACGTCAGTACATTAATAATGCAATAATATTCTCGCCGAAATATATATAATCACTTAATCTGTCGTTGTAGTGGAATGTAAAATCTTAACGGTTCTATCATAAACCATCTTTAGTTTAATGCCATTAATTCATTACTTATTGATAATAAATTAACTTATTAGTTATTTATTTTAGCAATGTTATCCACGGTGAGTTGAGTAAAGTCAACAAATTCCTTATATAAATTAATTTAATATAATCCATTGTATAGTAATGCTACAATTAAATAGAAGCCAGCTGGAATTTATAAGTTGAATCAATTTAATTATCGCAAGTTGAATCAATAGAGTAGGATTTAACAAGTTAAATCAATATAATTATTACAAGTTGAAACAATGGAATTAGATTTCACAGTTTTACTGAAATTGAAGTGTGAGTAAACAAAGAAATTTCAACCCCCATTTATGGCAGAAATTGATCCCTTTATTGAAAAATTTCTTCTCCCATCAGACGCAGAATTTTATGGCGAATCCAAATGTGAAATAAAATTTGGGGGTTTAGTAAAACAATTTTTGTGTTATGGACCAGACAAAATTTGAAAGGTGTTAAAGATATGTCAAAAATTTGTTAATAAAAAATCGTAATCCCAGGTGCACATCTGTAATCCATGAGACACCCATCAAAATTTTTTTAGCTCTTAGTTGATAAAACTCTGTTCTGTGGAGTGGCTACGGAAGAATAATAATAATAATAAAAATACTAAATTGCAGCCTGTGCCGACGCATGTCCCTTTGGTGGCACTATATTTTGTTGGTGGTTTATTGATAGTGCCTCCAAAGGAACATGCTGTCGGCGCAGGCTGCAATTTAGTATTTTTTTTCGCCAAGTCATCAACGCCCAAGGTGTGAAGAACCATTTGTTAATTGGTCGGAGTTACAAGGAACTGTAGATAAATTTGAAGTTAGTTTCTATCATAAACCATCAAGAATTTAATGCCATTCATTCATTATGTATTGATAATAAAATATATTATCAGGAATTTATTTTAGCAATGTTATCCACGGTTGGTTGAGTTGAGTCAACAAATTCCTTATATTATTATAATTTATTTAATCCATTGTATAGTAATACTAGAATTAAATAGAAGCCTCCTGGAATTTATTAGTTGAATCAATTTAATTATCGCAAGTTGAAACAATAGTGAAAGATTTAACAAGTTAAATCAATATAATTATTACAAGTTGAAACAATGGAATTAGATTTCACAGTTTTACTGAAATTGAAGTGTGAGTAAACAAAGAAATTTCAAACCACATTTGTGGCAGAAATAAAAATCTTTATTAAAAGTTCTCTTCTCCCATCAGACGCAGAATTTTTATGGTGAATCCAAATGTGAAATAAAATTTGGGGGTTTAGTAAAACATTCTTTGAGTTATGGACCAGACAAATTTTGAAAGGTGTTAAAGATGTGTCAAAAATTTGTTAATACAAAATCGTCACCCCAGGTGCAAATTAGACGTCGACTCCGAACCTACATGCCAAGTTTCAGCCCTCTATGTTAACAGGTGTGGCCAGGGCACCTGCTACGGAGAAATAATAATAATAATAATAAAATCCAAAATTGCAGCCTGTGCCGACGCATGTTCCTTTGGTGGCACTATATTTTGTTGGTTGTTTATTGATAGTGCCTCCAAAAGAACATGCTGTCGGCACAGCTGCAATTTTGGATTTTTTTTCGCCAAGTCATCATCACTATGAAGGTGTTAAATTATTTCAAAAAGGTGTTACAGAAGGCAATGACCCTTAGAGTCGTGGAAGTTTCCATTTTGCTCACTTCGTTTCAAAGATATTCAAGTTTCAGTAGAATATAATAAGTGCTGAGTCAGCATTTTTTATGTGAGTGTTGGGTCATCACCCAACACCAACTAACCCATTTTAAATGTCGAATTAACAAAATTGCAAAAACAAATTTTTACGATGTCATCATCTCCTCAAGGTGTCAAGACCCACTTGTATAGGTGGCACGTGTCATAGGGACCAATTGATAAATTGAAAGTTTGTTTCTATCTTGTATCATCTCTGAGATTTATGATATTTAATTGATTAGTATAAATATTTAATTAATCTATTAATAATTTAACACCAATATTATGTACATCAAAATAAATTAAGTTCAATTATTTGGAATAATTATTTTTTAAATTGAATTTCATTATCATATTTGAATTCAGCGCACTCGATACACGGTACTTGGTATACCGATGGTATAATTAGGTATAACCAATTATACCAAATTAGTGTCTAGTTTCGGTATTTCACCTTATGCTTAATTTTTATTGAATTTACCTAGATTACACCTAGATTATACCAATATTATAGCACAATATACCACGTATATTTCGAGTATTTAGGGTAGTATAGATGTAGGTAAATTAAATGTGTAATGGAAGTTTAGAATATTATACCGAACAGTTCCTAATTTGGTATAATTAATTATACCTAATTATACCATCGGTATACCACGTACCGTGACTCGATAACCCCAATAATCTATTTGGAACCGTCTCTATAAGTTAAACACATAGCGAATTAATTAGAATTAAATATGTCATGTATCATTGTGCAAGAATATTCTAAGCTGAAATAAATATAATCAAATAATCTGTCGTTGTTATGGAATGTAGAATCTTAGTTTTCAATTGGAAAATAGAAGCCTACTCGATCTCACAAGTTGAATCAATATAATTATCGCAAGTTGAAACAATGGAATTCAATTTAACACTTTCAAATGAACTGAAGTGTTAGTAAACAAAGGAAACTTGCAACTCTATTGGGGCACTAACGAAACCCAATTTAAAAATTCGTGCACTGTGAAAAGGTGTAGAATTTAATTCTCTATCAAATGCATATAAATTGAATATTCGCGCATTATATATTGTTCCTTTTCTAACATTAAACAGGTGTAAAAATGTGTCCAAAAAAATGTTATTAAAAATCGTGACCCCAGGTGCACATCTGTAACCCATGAGACACCCATCATAAAATTTTTGGTTCTTAGTTGATAAAACTCTGTTCTGTGGAGTGGCTACGGATAAATAAAAAATCCAAAATTGCAGCCTGTGCCGACGCATGTTCCTTTGGTGGCACTATATTTAGGTGTGGTTTATTGATAGTGCCTCCTATGGAACATGCTGTCGGCACAGGCTGCAATTTTGGATTTTTTTCCGCCATGTCATCATCACTACGAAGGTGTTAAATTATTTCAGAAAGGTGTTTCAAAAGGCAACGACCCTTAGTGAGTTGTAAATTTCTTTTATGCTCACTTCATTTCAAAGATATTCAAGTTTCAGTAGAATATAATAGCTGATGACTCAGCATTTTTATGTGAGCTCTGGGTCATCACCCAAAACGAACCGACCCATTTGAATTATATAATTCACAAAATTGTGAAAACACATTTTTTTTACGATGTCATCATCACCTCAAGGTGTCAAGACCCACTTGTAGAGGTGTTACGTGGCATAAGGATCAATTGATAAATTGGAAGTTTGTTTCTATCTTATTTGATTTCTGAGATTTATGATATTTAATTAATTAGTATAAATATTAATTAATATTATTTATAATTTAACACCAATTTCAATGTCAACTTACAATTATTAAATTAAATTATTTTGTCATGAATAATAAATTAATGAAATTACTTATATAGAGCTGAGCTTTGTAGAGTTCAGTTTTTCACTATGTGTATTCATGCACTGAGAAAGGTCAGTTTTTTTCCAGAGTTCGAAATTGACCTTTAGAAAGTAAGCCTGGGCTTTTAGTATGGGATAAAATCTGAACTCTACAAAGCTCAGCTCTATATAAGGATTCCCTAAATTAATTATTTTGTTATCAAATTTCAATTAAGCACTCTCGATAACCCCTAATAAACAAATTATAAGCATCTATATAAGTAATATACTGACTGAATTAATTATAATTAATTACGTCAGTATATTAACAGTCCAATAATATTCTCGCAGAAGTAAATATAATCACATAATCTGTCGTTGTTGTGAAATATATAATCTTTTTTTTCAATTGGAAAATAGAAGCCTACTCGATCTCACAAGTTGAATCAATATAATAATAACGAGTTGAAACAATAGAATTAGATTTAACACTTTCAATTGAACTGAAGTGTTAGTAAACAAAGAAATTTCAACCCCAATTTATGGCATGAATCAAACCTATTAGTAAAAACATTCATCTCCCATCAGATGGAGAATTTTATAGTGAATCCAATGGTGAAAAGAAAATTGGGGGTTTAGTATAACATTCTTTGAGTTATGGACCAGACAAAATTTGAAAGGTGTAAAAAAAAGTCCAAAAATTGTTAATAAAAAATCGTGACCCCAGGTGCACATCTGTAACCCATGAGACACCTGTCCTGCAAATTTGGGTTGTTAGTTAATTAAACTCTGTTCTGTGGATGAGCTACGGAAGAATAATAATAACTAACCAAAGCACTAAGATTAGAACTGGGCCACTATACTATAGTATAGTCGGCACAGTAATAACTAACCAAGGCACTGAGATTAGAACTGGGCCACTATACTATAGTATAGTCGGCACAGTAATAAAAAAATCCAAAATTGCAGCCTGTGCCGACGCATGTTCCTTTGGTGGCACTATATTTTGGTGGTGGTTTATTGATAGTGCCTCCATAGGAACATGCTGTCGGCGCAGGCTGCAATTTTGGATTTTTTTTCCGCCATGTCATCATCACTATGAAGGTGTTAAATTATTTCAGAAAGGTGTTTCAGTATGCAACGACCCTTAGAGTGGTGGAAGTTTCCATTTAGCTCACTTCGTTTCAAAGATATTCAAGTTTCAGTAGAATATAATAAGTGCTGAGTCAGCATTTTTTATGTGAGTGTTGGGTCATCACCCAACACCAACTAACTCATTTTAAATGTCGAATTAAAAAAATTGTAAAAATGCATTTTTTTAACGATGTCATCATCACCTCAAGGTGTCAAGACCCACTTGTATAGGTGGTACCTGGCATAAGGACCAATTGATAAATCGAAAGTTTGTTTATATCTTGTATCATCTCTGAGATTAATGAAATTTAGCTAATTAGCATAAAAATTTAATTAATGTATTAATTATTTAACACCATTATTATATACAGCAAAATAAATTAAGTTCAATTATTTGCAATTATTATTAATTTAAATTGAATTTCACTATAATGTTTGCATTCCACGCACTCGATAACCCCAATAATCCAATTGGAACCGTCTATAAGTTAAATACAAAAGGAATTAATTATAATTAATTACGTCAGTACATTAATTGTGCAAGAATATTCTCGCCGAAATAAATATATTCACTTAATCTGTCGTTGTTGTGGAATGTAAAATCTTAACGGTTCTATCATAAACCATCTTGAGTTTAAAGCCATTCATTCATTATGTATTGATAATAAATTATATTATTAGTTATTTATTTTAGCAATGTTATCCACGGTTAAGTTGAATTAAGTCAACAAATTCCTTATATTATAATATTTTATTTAATCCATTGTATAGAAATACTACAATAAATAGAAGCCAGCTGGAATTTATAAGTTAAATCAATATAATTATCGCAAGTTGAATCACTAGAGTAGGATTTAACAAGTTAACAAGTTAAATCAATATAATTATTACAAGTTGAAACAATGGAATTAGATTTCACAGTTTTACTGAAATTGAAGTGTGAGTAAACAAAGAATTTTAAAGCCCCATTTATGGCAGAAATTAAACCCTTTATGCGAAACTTTCTTGTCCCATCAGACGCAGAATTTTATGGCGAGTCCAAATGTGAAATAAAATTTGGGGGTTTAGTAAAACAACTTTTGAGTTATGGACCAGACAAAATTTGAAAGGTGTTAAAGATGTGTCAAATATTTGTTAATAAAAAATCGTAACCCCAGGTGCAAATTAGACGTCGACTCCGAACCTACATGCCAAGTTTCAGCCCATCAACCATAAAGCTCTGGCCAGGGCACCGTCTACGGAGAAAAAAAAATCCAAAATTGCAGCTGTGCCGACGCATGTTCCTTTTGTGGCACTATATTTTGGTGGTGGTTTATTTATAGTGCCTCCAATGGAACATGCTGTCGACACAGGCTGCAATTTTGGATTTTTTTCGCCATGTCTTGAACGTCACCAGTGGCAGATCCAGACATGTTGAAAAGGGGGGGGGCTCAAGAAATAATGCGAGCGTAGTGAGCAACTTATAAGGGGGTATGGGGGGTAACCCCCCAGATTTTCTTTGGGTTATATACACTCAGAAGTCATTTTAAACGCTAATTTCTTTATAATGAGCCATAATTCAAACTTGAGGCTGAAGTTTCTTAATTATTTTGTCAATTTCAGCTAAATTTCAGTCAATTTCATTTTTGAAGGGTGGGCACAGGCCCCCTGGATCCGCCCCTGGTCACATGGTGTTTACACCCATTTATCAATTTGTTACGGGACAAAGGAACGTTTGATAAATTTCATGCTTCTTTCTATCTTAAACCATCTTGAGTTTAAGTTTATATTTTCATTATACATGCGTTTTAGACCCCCCTATCACTCTAATACAATTCGGGCACCAAACACGCACCAGGGGCGTAGCCAGGGTTTTGTATTGGGGGGGTCCTGAGCGAGTGAAGCGAGCCAGTAACAGGGTTTGGGGGCATCGCCCCCAGCGATTTTCGGTACGAGAAACTCTATTGCAGTAATCTCTACCCATTAACAAATGTTTATTATATAATAATAAACATGATAATTAACAGACAGTAACCTCAGGATCCCCCCCCCCCTCCCTACGCCACTGACACGCACACAGACGAATAGTCATTTAATAGATATTCCAATTCATTAATCCATTGTTTGTATATCAGTCATCGTTTTAAAATTGAAATCAGCATACTCGCTTACTTTGAATTACATATGGGATTAAGTTTATATTTCCATTATTAATGCGTTATAAAACCCCCCTTATACTCTAATACATTTCGGGCACCAAGCACACACATAGACAAATATTTATACAAATAGATATTCCATCTCATTAATCCATTGTTTTAATAACAGAAATCGTTCTGAAATTGAATAACTGTTGAGTGGAATTGAATTTTAAAATAGGAGAAAACTTTAATACAACTATTTGTATTAGAAATCGATTTATATAGTAGTAGCTATTGAATCAAATTGAATTATTCATTTACAATATAATACTTTATTGTAACTATCTATGATATCAGAAATTGATTTGTATAGTAATAGCTATTGAAAGTAAATTAATTATTCATATATACTAGAATTCTTTATTGTGATTATTATATCAACAATAACTTGAATCGAAATAACACTGAATCAATTGAATTATTCATAAATAGTAGATCTTCATCGAAACCACGAAATAATTGCATAATTGAATATTAATGAATTTACGATTTTAGAAAGTTAAGGGTGAATTGTGGCAACTTTGAGCCTAATTATCGGGAAAGTGAGGACGAATTTAACAAATCGTGAAGAGCTATCAGTTCCAAAATACTTTTCTGAAGCTAATGATTTGAATTTTTTTCTTGTTATTGCTTTTATTTTCTTATGGGACAAAAAAAGCTTAAAAGTCCCGTTAAAAATTTTCCCAAGTCGAAATTGAAAAATCAGGCCACGAAGTGCACATTAATCAATAACCAGACACCTACCCTGAAAATCTCAGAGCTCTAGCACTTATGGTTTAGCCTGGGGAGGCGACACGGAGAAAAAAAAAAAAAAACCAAAGCACTAAGACCAATACTGGGCCACTATACTATAGTATAGTCGGCACAGTAAAAAATCCAAGGCAGTAAGATTAGAACTGGGCCACTATACTATAGTATAGTCGGCACAGTAAAAAACCCCCTGATATTAAATATATTAAGTTAATAATCAAATGAAGTGTTCCTTCCTTGCTTTCTTGTTGCAAATTGAATGATTACGTCATGGAAAATCATTTCACGCACAGTATTGCTCTCTATCGACATTAAAGAGAGAATACTAAGACGATCTTGTCTCATATTTGCTCGAGCTTCATCTTAAAACGCTTCAGCTTGGAAAAGATCCGTTCACCTGTACAGTTTGAGATCATTAGGCATAAATAAATTCGAAGAGCTATTTCCACTTTAGACTCATCATATTATTTTGAGGCCCCCCAAATTATGAGGCCTGAGGATTCAGCCTCATTAGCCTCAATGATAATCCGCCACTGAGAGTAGGCTATGTCTAGGTGTAATGTTGGTAAATTTAATAAATACACCCCTTCATTAGGGAAGCAGAAGACGAACGACCACGAATGAAACAGCCCGAGAAAGAAATAGAGGTGGAAGTTCAGGTGTTGAATCGCAGGAAGAAAAGAGAGAGAGATGAACCACGAGACGACGAAGAGAACGTTAAAAAGAGAAACCGTGTATGCGTACTTTAATTGTGAGATAAATTTCCCTGAAATATGTTACGTACTTCTAAAACAAATATTTGCTATCTAAAATACCTACTTAGTAAACTAAATAATAGTATACTTGTAACTTGTGTAGAATTTGAGATTGTGAAATGGCTGAATCATTCCCTATGCCCACATTTCCTATTGACATTCAGTGCATGAAGATATCTGAATGGTTAGTACAGAGGAACCATTTACAGAGAATGGCTGCAGGTAGCCTGCCCTATGGTGGAGTCAATGACGTGGATAATGTTGTCAGGGTTAATATCGTTAGCCACCTGCAGCCATTCCTCGAAGAGGAATGGCTGCAGGTGGCTAACGCTAACGCTTCCCCTTACTTACTTTCCCCTTACCCTTACCTTACTTACTTTCCCCTTACCCTTACCCTACTTACTTTCCCCTTACCCTTACCTTACTTACCCTTACCCTTACCTTACTTACTTTCCCCTTACCCTTACCTTACTTACTTTCCCCTTACCCTTACCTTACTTACCCTTACCCTTAACTTACTTACTTTCCCCTTACCATTACCCTACTTACTTTCCCCTTACCCTTACCTTACTTACCCTTACCCTTACCTTACTTACCCTTACCCTTACCTTACTTACCCTTACCCTTGTAGGGTTTCATTTGGGGGGGTCCCCCCAATTTTGGGAGCGACCCCCCCAAATCTGCTAATTTTCAAATATATTTGGGGGGGTCCCCCCAAATTTGGGGGGGACCCCCCAAGTCTTCGAATTATCAAATTCATTTGGGGGGGACTCCCCCAAGTTTGGGGGTGACTTCCCCAAATCTATCAATTTTTCCATTACTTTTGGGATGACTTCATGAGGCCTCAGCTACATTTGAGGGTGGTTCCCCTCCAATTATACCCCAGCTTCGATAAATGAACTTGTACTTGTTGTTTTTTACATTTACTATATTTTGCTTCAAATTTCATGTTTATTACTTTACAGAGATGCCAACTCTCACGGGTTAGCTGGTAGACTCATGGTTTTTCGCAAATCCAATCTCACGACATTTTACTTCTCATCAGTACATTTTGATGCAGAAATTCCAAATCTAACGCCTTTTAAGAAGAAATCTCACGGCTTAGTGAGACGCCAGGTTGGCAACTATGACTTTAGTTAAGCTCTCATAATAAGGGAGTGTTCTTGTTATGTGCAAGTAAATTTTGTTTAAATGCCTAGAAGATGGTAACAGATTTGTTGCCCTGTGTAAAATAAATATAGAACAATTAGAGAAAAATTACCACATCGTGCATTAACAACTGACTATTATATGATGGCTACAGAAGTACTTAAACTATCTAATTTGCATAAATATCTCTTTCTTGTTGCTTTAAGGGAAATTTATCCAAACAAAGTCATGTCACCTTAAACTACAGAAAATTTTCTATTGATTATATAATCAGCAAAACTAGATTCGAATGATTTCATATACATACGTGTTAACTGTCACAATTTATATACGTGTTAACTGTTAAGATGCATTTTCACTTTGGTTATGCAATTTATTCATTCTATGTATGCTTCATTCCTTTAGCTGTACTGGGATTTATACACAATTTGCACAATTCGTTTGCTTCCACTATCTGGGTTGTTCACATATAACTTTCAGCCCTTGAGTGGGATAAATTTACCTATAATAATGTACATTTGTTGCAGTCCAAGTGCGTTTCAACGCCAAACGCGTTTGGCGCATTTTAATTCAGCCAAACGCGTTTGGCGTGTTTATATACGCCATTCGCGTTTCTAACATTATTTCTTTATATTTGGTGTTATTTAATTCAAATTTTGGTCAACAATACAAATAATTTTGAATTATTCGGAATTATATTTCCCTCTAAGGAGAGGTACATATTGTTCAATTACTTAGTTTTGAACGTGAATTGTTTTTAATTCACAATGGTTTTAAATATTTAGTATAAGTCGCAATGGTATCATTTTAGTACAGAGATTAAATAAACAATAAATATTGTAGAACAGATATTTGAATATTAATTAGATACATACTCTGTTTGTGAATAATCTAACTAGCATTAATTAAATAACAACAAATAAAAAGAAATAATGTTAGAAACGCGAATGGCTTATGGAAACACGCCAAACGCGTTTGGCTGAATTAAAATGGGCCAAACGCGTTTGGCGTTGTAACGCACTTGGACTGCAACACATTGACTGATACCAAAGCTTTGATCCTTAGGTACAGTCGATATCGGGTGTTTTGCCTCCCCGGTTATTTTGCCCCCTTGCACATACTTGTTTATCCATAACACAATTCATATACGTACAGTTGAAATCGAATTGTTTCGCCTATCGGGGTTTTTGCCTCTTTTCCCATGCATTTAGGGGGGGGGGGGAACGATTTCGCCTGTACTCTCAATTTGATAGAGAATGAACTTCCCTTGAATTCCCCTTGATTCTGCCTTGTGAATCGAGTATACTGACTTAAAATAATATCATCAACAATATTATCTACAGTCAACGCCCTGCGCACAAAGTCGGAAAGCTTGTAGGATCATAAATGCAATTTCGGTTATACGAAGTCCCAAAAGTAATGGAAAAATTGATAGATTTGGGGAAGTCACCCCAAACTTGGGGGAGTTCCCCCCAAATGAATTTGATAATTCGCAGACTTAGGGGGTCCCCCCCAAATTTGGGGGGACCCCCCCAAATATATTTGAAAATTAGCAGATTTGGGGGGGTCGCTCCCAAAATTGGGGGGCCCCCCCAAATGAAACCCTACAACCCTTACCCCCTTCATTAGGGAAGCAGAAGACGAACAACCACGAATGAAACAGCCCGAGAAAGAAATAGAGGTGGATGTTCAGGTGTTGAATCGCAGGAAGAAAAGAGAGAGAGATGAACCACGAGACGACGAAGAGAACGTTAAAAAGATAAAAATCCTGGAGTAATCTTATATACTACCTGTATGCGTACTTTATTTATGAAATAAATATCCCTGAAATTTGTTACGTACTTCTAAAACAAATATTTGCTATCTAAGATACCTACTTAGTAAACTAAATAATAGTATACTCGTGTAGAATTTGAGATTGTGAAATGGCTGAATCATTCCCTATGCCCACATTTCCTATTGACATTCAGTGCATGAAGATATCTGAATGGTTAGTACAGAGGAACCATTTATAGAGAGATTGGATAATCGCGGTAAAGAGAATTAAAAAGGAATTTATTTCCTTAATTGAGAACATACTCCAGCTTCAAGTAGGCTATGGTGTGTCTGAATGTAGCTTTGCGCCTTATTTTTCGTGTAAGCTGGTCTTCGAATATTTCCTCTCCAAAGAAGGAGATGCAACCGACCTACTTGGCACTTATTCCTCTCAAAACGTCAAAACTTGGTTTAATATTCTGAATGAGTACAAGAAGGGCTGGTTGCATGTTGGGGAGAGCGGGTACTTAATCGCGAATAATCTGAAATACGAGCTCCCTTATTGGCGCAAGCAAAAGGAAAGAAGGAAAGCAGAAGGGGACCGCAGTCCGCAGTCCTGTTTCCTACGATTACAATCCACTGTTCGATTACCATCCATCGTACGATTACTATCCAAAGAGAGACTGTTAGATCATAGTGTAGAAAATGTTAGGTCTTAATGTAGAAAAAGTTACGTCATACTCAAGGTGTTATATCATCCTCAGTCACTCACTCTAAACCAGTGGTTCCCAACCTTTTTTGGTCATTGCCCAATTATCAAATTATTTACAAATCGCCCCGCCCCCTTAGTTCTAATTGAAACAATTATAGTGGTTTAATATATTGTAACATTTTGACTTAATATGCTCGGATAATTCAGTCCCAATGTAAGGTCTCGGCAGTCACCCTCCTAGATAACAATTTGGATTAGACATTGTTTAAAATAGTGTTTAAAACAACATCGCCCCTAAGATAACTTCATTGCCCCTTCCACGTGTACCGAATTTTCGCCCCTCTGAGAGCGATAATCGCCCCCGTTGGGAAGCACTTGTTTTGACGTAAATGACCCCCCTACAGATTTGGACCGGGGGGTCCAAATCCGTAAATATAGAGTGTTAAAATTATTCGATATTTATGGTAAATCACGGTGAATCTCGGAATAATTTTATCAAATCACGTTTTACAGGATCGGTATGTATATAATTATACTCAGGTAGTTGAGTGGAGTCGAAAGAGGGGTCACTCGATTGGGTAAGGACACAATTGGAGAATGGAATTTTTGACACATTCCTGGTACATTCCAGCGTTGCTATGGAAAAATCTTCCAAATATGGTCATGTGATATATCAAATTATCGGAAATTTTACTTGGAAACCGAATTCAACAATAAAAAGACGATATAACTTCATTTGAACAAGTTTTATGGGAAACAAGTCCGGCGAACACTATCCGATGTGACAACTTTGACGAGCTGTCATGGCCGATATAGATGTTGCAGTGTATATGCACTTTTGGTGTACATGCATGTACACCAGTGCACATACATGTACACTGATAAGTTGGTGTACATGCATGTACACCGGTGTATATGCACTTTATGAACTATATTGGCTACAAGTGTATATACACCAGTGTATACGCACTTTTATCCATTTTTAATGTCAATGGGTGCTTATAAATTTAAACTAATATATTGTGAATTCCTGTGTATCTAAGTTATGATATAACATTGATTCTGAAATTGTACATATATTCCCTCGATGTTATATAGCTAGTATTATACATACGCATGTTATAATTATGACATACGGCGCGTGTAAATTACTTTGATAAAATTGCAATCGATTAGATTTTCACACATGCAATTGTAGGATGCATTGCTGGGAATATAATTAGAATTACCATCAAAGAATTTGGGTTTATTGAAATGCATTGCATGATTATAATTGTATCTTATCAATTAGAATCAAATGTTATACAATTGAAACCGGTTTATTCTAAACAATTCATTTCATGGAAATAAAGGAAGAAAAATCCGATAGTTAGAATAAACCGATTGAAGATAAAACAAAATTGGAATTTCTTACACATTTAGAATAAATAGAAAACGATTAGTTACGAAAAACTGGGATTAGAAAACCTGTTTCGACTGAATCATAACTAGATAGATACACAGGAATTCACAACGAATGATAAAGTGGTATCCATCTCAAGAAAGGTTTTACGACAAGAGTAATATAATTAGTTAGGTGGCTTGCTTTTAGACCAGCTCGTCAGTTGTATTTGTTAACAGTGTCCGTGCAGGGATTGGTGTGTGTCTTTTGATTCGATCTAATTGATTGCAGAAATATAATAGAATCTATTCAAGTTGAGTATATAAATGCTCGAATGAATACTGATTAAAAAATTCATAAGCACCCATTGACATAAAAAATGGATAAAAGTGCGTATACACCGGTGTATATACACTTGTAGCCAATATAGTTCATAAAGTGCATATACACCGGTATACATGCATGTACACCAAAAGTGCATATACACTGCAACATAGACACTCTTTCAATTGCCTCAATATCCAAAAATGTTAGCACTAAATCAAAGTACATGTGTACAAATTTTGGTACTTTTATCAAAAAAATGAGCAATCTGTTGAAATTTTATGGCTATGCCGCTGGACTAGATATAACCACGGACTACTATATTAGTAGGGCAGCTTAATAAGAAAGGCAGCATATCCTCCGATAAAAGCTAGAGGTTGTCTTGTGTATGAATTCAGGAAAAAACTTCAAAAGAGTGCCCACACACATAATGTGTGAAATCAAAATTCTCAGGATGGCTGCGATAAAGATCTGTTGATAAATTCCATAAACGAATCTCTATCTTTATGGACACAATCTTTCCTATTATACAACTTGAGAATATTAGACTGTTTAAGCAGACGAAATCTTGTTCATAATAAGCAGACCTGACTGTATTATATTATTTTATTTATTCCATTACTACAATTAAATAGAAGCCAGCTGGAATTTACAAGTTGAATCAATATATTTATCGAAACTCTCGAACACCATTTTGGGCTCTATCGCATGATGTCTGGCGCTCAATACCACATCAGTTACTGTCAAATTCTGGAGTCTGAAAGAAGATTGAAATTGTCACATGTATTAAAATTGTTTTGCCAAAGTACAGAGACAGACACAAGTGATTGTACTAATTCACTAAAAGATTTTCTCGCGAATTTTTCAGAACAGAACACTGGACCCGGACATGGGTTAAATTTCTCCTTTGATTTAGAAGATTACATGGTCGAAATGGATCACCTTTCTCGAATTGTTTTGAAAGACGAAATTTTACAGTCCCTTGTGTTCATCGCAGGCTATGCTGTTCATTCCTATATGAAATCGACTTCTAAATGTCAAGTATGTTTAAAATTTCTTACAGAAGATAAAGATATGCTTTTTGATAACCCGAAATTTCAATTAATCAATGTAATAGACCGCGGATCCCTAAAATGGCCATCTAATATAGTTGTGGATTCCATTGTTATGGTTTGGAGATGCTTTTCACTAATAGAACAGAATGAACCTCTCTTGAAACTGTTTTCAACAGGTCCTTCACGGGAAATCCTAGTCCAACTATCCCTTACACTAATTGAGCTAGACAGTAATGAAGAATGGAGAAGAAGTTGTCAAAATTGCAGTACATTTGGTTGGGATATTCTAACTAAACTGATAACAGTCACCAGTAACTGTATTATTGCTAACAAAGTGAAAAACGTAAATTCAGTATTGTTGTCAAGAAGCGAAAATAGTAGGGAAATGAAGAAGTTCAAATTGAGTTAAAATAGTATATAATAATTATCTGTTTCTAATAGTCCTTTCCTAGTTCATTGTGTTACGTACAGAACATGCAACTGTGCATGCGTATATCTGTTTTAATACTTTTACGCTTCATAAAGAATTTACATTATGAGGATAACCAATCAAATAAACTATTTGAACTTATTTTGTGCTTTTTAAATCCGGCCTGGTGACATATCCATAGTCCAAATTTCACATCCTGTGCCATGGCCTTATATTACGTAGGTCACGACTGAGTAAACCTTTGATTACATGTACTACATTCAGAAGGTTTCTCTCTTGTCAGCAGGCCCGTAGCACGCCAACATTTATTGGTGCGGCCAGTGACGTGACCATATTTATTATAAACAGACATGACTTTTTGTACTTTATACGCCCTTTTACTCTATGTTTTAAGCTACGCAACAAGGGAAATACAAAAATTTAATAATTCTAATAAAATTTTATACAGTCTTTATTGAAGTGTAGCAAGAGTTGCTACTTGCTAAATAATATAATGTTTACAAATACGATATATTATAATGGTACCGAACAGTTTGGCGGTGGCAGTAGCACCTATGCCACACCTGTAGCAGTTGTGTTTACCAATACCATAATGCTGCTCCTATAGTTGTCAATGTCTCAAATGTGTTCATGAATATTTGTGTGTTCAACAAAATTATTGGTGCGGCCATGGCCGCACCTGCCGCACCTGCTCCTACGGCCCTGCATTGTGTGAATGCGAGTGTGTCTAGTGAGGTCTAGCTTTCCAATAAACTTCTTATAATAATAATAATAATAATAATAATAATAATAATAATAATAATAATAATACAGCATTTGTTTGCGCATTATACAAATGTCTCAATGCGCTTACAATTTTGTACATGAAAATAAAATATAAAAAAATACAAAATTGCAGCCTGTGCCGACGCATGTCCCTTTGGTGGCACTATATTTTGTTGGTGGTTTATTGATAGTGCCTCCAAAGGAACATGCTGTCGGCGCAGGCTGCAATTTTGTATTTTTTTTCACCAAGTCATCAACGCCCAAGGTGTGAAGAACCATTTGTTAATTGGTCGGAGTTACAAGGAACGGTAGATAAATTTGAAGTTAGTTTCTATCATAAACCATCAAGAGTTTAATGCCATTCATTCATTATGTATTGATAATAAATTATAGTATTAGTAATTTATTTTAGCAATGTTATCCACGGTTGTTTGAGTTGAGTCAACAAATTCCTTATATTATTATAATTTATTTAATCCATTGTATAGTAATACTATAATTAAATAGAAGCCAGCTGGAATTTATAAGTTGAATCAATTTAATTATCGCAAGTTGAAACAATAGTGAAAGATTTAACAAGTTAAATCAATATAATTATTACAAGTTGAAACAATGGAATTAGATTTCACAGTTTTATTGAAATTGAAGTGTTGAGTAAACAAAGGAATTTCAACCCCCATTTATGGCAGAAATTAAACCAATTTTAACAAATTTTCTTCTCCCATCAGAAGCAAAATTTTAAGATGAATCTAAATATGAAATAAAATTTTGGGGTTTATTAAAACATATTTTGGGTTATGGACCAGACAAATTTTGAAAGGTGTTAAAGATGTGTCAAAAATTTGTTAATCAAAAATCGTAACCCCTGGTGCAAATTAGACGGTCCCATCGCACCTACATGCCAAGTTTCAGCCCATCAACTATAAAGCTCAGGCCAGGGCACCGTCTACGGAGAAAAAAAAAATAATAATAATAATAAAGGCAGTGATTCTAATACTGGGCCACTATACTATAGTATAGTCGGCACAGTAATAATAATATAAATAATAAAGGCAGTGATTCCAATACTGGGCCACTATACTATAGTATAGTCGGCACAGTAATAACTAACCAAGGCAGTAAGATTAGAACTGGGCCACTATACTATAGTATAGTCGGCACAGTAATAATAATAATATAAATAATAATAAAGGCAGTGATTCTAATACTGGGCCTCTATACTATAGTATAGTCGGCACAGTAAAAAAATCCAAAATTGCAGCTGTGCCGACGCATGTTCCTTTGGTGGCACTATATTTTGGTGGTGGTTTATTGATAGTGCCTCCAATGGAACATGCTGTCGGCACAGGCTGCAATTTTGGATTTTTTTTCGCCATGTCATCATCACTATGAAGGTGTTAAACTATTTCAGAAAAGTGATTCAAAAGGCAACGACCCTTAGTGAGTTGGAAGTATCGTTTTAGCTCACTTCATTTGAGAGATATTCAAGTTTCAGTAGAATATAATATGTGCTGAGTCAGCATTTTTAGGTGCCGTTTGGGTATTCACCCAACTCCTACCAACCCATGCGAATTATTTAATTCACAAAATTGTAAAAATACATTTTTTTGACGATGTCATAATCACCTCAAGGTGTCAAGACCGACTTGCATAGGTGGTACCTGGCATAAGGACCAATTGATAAATTGAAAGTTTGTTTCTATCTTGTATCATCTCTGAGATTAATGAAATTTAGCTAATTAGTATAAATATTTAATTAATTTATTAATTATTTTACTTCATTATTATATACAGCAAAATAAATTAAGTTCAATTATTTGCAATTATTATTAATTTAAATTGAATTTCACTATAATATTTGAATTCCACGCACTCGATAACCCCAATAATCTATTTGGAACCATCTCTATACGGTAAACACAGAGCGAATTAATTAGAATTAAATATGTCAGTACATTAATTGTGCAAGAATATTCTCGCCGAAATAAATATAATCACTTAATCGGTCGTTGTTGTGGTATGTAAAATCTTAACGGTTCTATCATAAACCATCTTTAGTTTAATGCCATTCATTCATTACTTATTGATAATAAATTAAATTATTAGTTATTTATTTTAGCAATGTTATCCACGGTGATTTGAGTTTAGTCAACAAATTCCTTATATCATTATATTTTATTTAATCCATTGTATAGTAATACTACAATTAAATAGAAGACAGCTGGAATTTACAAGTTGAATCAATATATTTATCTCAAGTTGAAACAATAGAGCAAGATTTAACAAGTTAAATCAATATAATTATTACAAGTTGAAACAATAGAATTAGATTCAATATAATTATTACAAGTTGAAACAATAGAATTATATTTAACAGTTTTATTGAATCTGAAGTGTGAGAAAATACAGGAGATTGGTACCCCAATTAAGGCACAAATCTAGGCCAAATTGAAATTTTTTGATTTGCTAAAAGGTGTAGAATTTAATTATCTATCCGTACATGTAAAATTTATCAAGCTCACTATTAATTATTTAATGTTATGAGCCATAATTAGTTTAAATAGGTGTTAAAATTATTTGATCAAAAATCGTAACCCCAGGTGCAAATTAGACGGTCACTCGGCAACTACATGCCAAGTTTCAGCCCTTAATGTATACTGGTGTGGCCAGGGCACCTGCTACGGAGAAATAATAAAAATAATAATAAAGGCAGTGATTCCAATACTGGGCCACTATACTATAGTATAGTCGGCACAGTAAAAACAAAATTGCAGCTGTGCCGACGCATGTTCCTTTGGTGGCACTATATTTTGTTGGTGGGTTATTGATAGTGCCTCCAAAAGAACATGCTGTCAGCACATCTGCAATTTTGGATTTTTTTTCGCCAAGTCATCAACGCCTCAAGGTGTCATGATCCATTTGTTAATTGATCCGAGCCACAAGGACAGGAGATAAATTTGAAGTTTGTTTCTATCATAAACCATCTTGAGTTTAATGCCATTCATTCATTATGTATCGATAATAAATTATATTATTAGTTATTTATTTTAGCAATGTTATCCATGGTTGGTTGAGTTGAGTCAACAAATTCCTTATATTATATTATTTAATTTAATCAATTGTATAGTAATACTAAAATTAAATAGAAGCCAGCTGGAATTTATAAGTTAAATCAATATAATTATCGCAAGTTGAATCACTAGAGTAGGATTTAACAAGTTAAATCAATATAATTATTACAAGTTGAAACAATAGAATTAGATTTAACACTTTACTGAAATTGAAGTGTCAGTAAACAAAGAAATTTCAACCCCCATTTATGGCAGAAATTGACCCCTTTATTGAAAAATTTCTTCTCCCATCAGACGCAGAATTTTATGGCGAATCCAAATGTGAAATAAAATTTTGGGGTTTAGTAAAACATTTTTTGAGTTATGGACCAGACAAATTTTGAAAGGTGTTAAAGATGTGTCAAGAATTTGTTAATACAAAATCGTAACCCCAGGTGCAAATTAGACGTCGACTCCGAATCTACATGCCAAGTTTCAGCCCTCTATGTATACAGGTGTGGCCAGGGCACCTGCTACGGAGAAATAATAATAATAATAAAAATAATAATAAAGGCAGTGATTCTAATACTGGGCCACTATACTATAGTATAGTCGGCACAGTAATAAAGGCAGTGATTCCAATACTGGGCCACTATACTATAGTATAGTCGGCACAGTAAAAAAAATCCAAAATTGCAGCCTGTGCCGACGCATGTTCCTTTGGTGGCACTATATTTTGGTGGTGGTTTATTGATAGTGCCTCCATAGGAACATGCTGTCGGCGCAGGCTGCAATTTTGGATTTTTTTTCCGCCATGTCATCATCACTATGAAGGTGTTAAATTATTTCAGTAAGGTGTTTCAGAAGGCAACGACCCTTAGAGTCGTGGAAGTTTCCATTTTGCTCACTTCGTTTCAAAGATATTCAAGTTTCAGTAGAATATAATAAGTGATGAGTCTGCATTTTTTATGTGAGTGTTGGGTCATCACCCAACACCAACTAACCCATTTTAAATGTCGAATTAAAAAAATTGTAAAAATACATTTTTTTAACGATGTCATCAACACCTCAAGGTGTCAAGACCCACTTGTATAGGTGGTGCCTGGCATAAGGACCAATTGATAAATTGAAAGTTTGTTTATATCTTGTATCATCTCTGAGATTAATGAAATTTAGCTAATTAGCATAAAAATATAATTAATGTATTAATTATTTAACACCATTATTATATACAGCAAAATAAATTAAGTTCAATTATTTGCAATTATTATTAATTTAAATTGAATTTCACTTTAATGTTTGAATTCCACGCACTCGATAACCCCAATAATCCAATTGGAACCGTCTATAAGTTAAATACAAAAGGAATTAATTATAATTAATTACGTCAGTACATTAATTGTGCAAGAATATTCTCGCCGAAATAAATATATTCACTTAATCTGTCGTTGTTGTGGAATCTAAAATCTTAACGGTTCTATCATAAACCATCTTGAGTTTAAAGCCATTCATTCATTATGTATTGATAATAAATTATATTATTAGTTATAAATTTTAGCAATGTTATCCACGGTTAAGTTGAATTAAGTCAACAAATTCCTTATATTATAATATTTTATTTAATCCATTGTATAGTAATACTACAATAAATAGAAGCCAGCTGGAATTTATAAGTTAAATCAATATAATTATCGCAAGTTGAATCACTAGAGTAGGATTTAACAAGTTTAATCAATATAATTATTACAAGTTGAAACAATGGAATTAGATTTCACAGTTTTACTGAAATTGAAGTGTGAGTAAACAAAGAAATTTCAACCCCATTTATGGCAGAAATTGACCCCTTTATTGAAAAATTTCTTCTCCCATCAGACGCAGAATTTTATGGCGAATCCAAATGTGAAATAAAATTGGGGGTTTAGTAAACAATTTTTGAGTTATGGACCAGACAAAATTTGAAAGGTGTTAAAGATGTGTCAAAAATTTGTTAATAAAAAAACGTAACCCCAGGTGCAAATTAGACGGTCCCATCGCACCTACATGCCAAGTTTCAGCTCTCTATGTATGCAGGTCTGGCCAGGGCACCGTCTACGGAGAAAAAATAATAAAAATAAAAATCCAAAATTGCAGCTGTGCCGACGCATGTTCCTTTGGTGGCACTATATTTTGTTGGTGGGTTATTGATAGTGCCTCCAAAAGAACATGCTGTCGGCGCAGTCTGCAATTTTGGATTTTTTTTCGCCAAGTCATCAACGCCCAAGGTGTGAAGAAGCATTTGTAAATTGGTCGTTGTCACAAGGAACGGTAGATAAATTTGAAGTTTGTTTCTATCTTAAACCATCTTGAGTTTAATGTCATTCATTGATTATGTATTGATAATAAATTATATTATTAGTTAGTTATTTTAGCAATGTTATCCACGGTGATTTGAGTTTAGTCAACAAATTCCTTATATTATTATATTTTATTTAATCCATTGTATAGTAATACTAGAATTAAATAGAAGCCAGCTGGAATTTATAAGTTGAATCAATTTAATTATCGCAAGTTAAACAATAGTGAAAGCTTTAACAAGTTAAATCAATATAATTAATACAAGTTGAAACAATAGAATTAGATTAAATATAATTATTACAAGTTGAAACAATAGAATTAGATTTAACAGTTTTACTGAATCTCAAGTGTGAAGAAACACAGGAGATTGGCACCCCAATTAAGGCACAAATCTAGGCCAAATTGAACATTTTTGATTTGCTAAAAGGTGTAGAATTTAATTCTCTATCCGTACATGTAAATTTTATCAAGCTCACTATTAATTATTTAATGCTATGAGCCATAATTAGTTTAAGTAGGTGTTAAAATTATTTGATCAAAAATCGTAACCCCAGGTGCAAATTAGACGTCGACTCCGAACCTACATGCCAAGTTTCAGCCCTCTAAGTATATAGGTGTGGCCAGGGCACCTGCTACGGAGAAATAATAGAAAAAATCCAAAATTGCAGCCTGTGCCGACGCATGTTCCTTTGGTGGCACTATATTTTGGTGGTGGTTTATTGATAGTGCCTCCATAGGAACATGCTGTCGGCGCAGGCTGCAATTTTGGATTTTTTTTCCGCCATGTCATCATCACTATGAAGGTGTTAAATTATTTCAGAAAGGTGTTTCAGAAGGCAACGACCCTTAGAGTCGTGGAAGTTTCCATTTTGCTCACTTCGTTTCAAAGATATTCAAGTTTCAGTAGAATATAATAAGTGCTGAGTCAGCATTTTTTATGTGAGTGTTGGGTCATCACCCAACACCAACTGACCCATTTTAAATGTCGAATTAAAAAAATTGTAAAAATACATTTTTTTAACGATGTCATCATCACCTCAAGGTGTCAAGACCCACTTGTATAGGTGGTACCTGGCATAAGGACCAATTGATAAATTGAAAGTTTGTTTATATCTTGTATCATCTCTGAGATTAATGAAATTTAGCTAATTAGCATAAATATTTAATTAATGTATTAATTATTTAACACCATTATTATATACAGCAAAATAAATTAAGTTCAATTATTTGCAATTATTATTAATTTAAATTGAATTTCACTATAATGTTTGAATTCCACGCACTCGATAACCCCAGTAATCCAATTGGAACCGTCTATAAGTTAAATACAAAAGGAATTAATTATAATTAATTACGTCAGTACATTAATTGTGCAAGAATATTCTCGCCGAAATAAATATATTCACTTAATCTGTCGTTGTTGTGGAATGTAAAATCTTAACGGTTCTATCATAAACCATCTTGAGTATAAAGCCATTCATTCATTATGTATTGATAATAAATTATATTATTAGTTATTTATTTTAGCAATGTTATCCACGGTTAAGTTGAATTAAGTCAGCAAATTCCTTATATTATAATATTTTATTTAATCCATTGTATAGTAATACTACAATAAATAGAAGCCAGCTAGAATTCACAAGTTAAATCAATATAATTATTACAAGTTGAAACAATGGAATTAGATTTCACAGTTTTACTGAAATTGAAGTGTGAGTAAACAAAGAAATTTCAACCCCCATTTATGGCAGAAATAAAACTCTTTATTAAAAGTTTTCTTCTCCCATCAGACGCAAAATTTTATGGTGAATCCAAATGTGAAATAAAATTTGGGGGTTTAGTAAAATACTTTTTGAGTTATGGACCAGACAAATTTTGAAAGGTGTTAAAGATGTGTCAAAAATTTGTTAATCAAAAATCGTAACCCCAGGTGCAAATTAGATGGGCACTCCGCAACTACATGCCAAATTTAAGCCCTCAATGTATAAAGGTGTGGCAGGGGCACCGTCTACGGAGAAAAAATAAAAATAATAATAAAAATAAAATCCAAAATTGCAGCCTGTGCCGACGCATGCTCCTTTGGTGGCACTATATTTTGTTAGTAGTTTATTGATAGTGCCTCCAAAGGAACATGCTGTCGGCGCAAGCTGCAATTTTGGATTTTTTTCGCCATGTCATCATCACTATGAAGGTGTTAAATTATTTCAGAAAGGTGTTTCAGAATGCTACTACCCTTAGAGTGGTGGAAGTTTCCATTTAGTTCACTTCATTTTAGAGATATTCAAGTTTTGATAGAATATAATAGCTAATGACTCAGCATATTTTATGTGAGTGTTGGGTCATCACCCAACATCAACTAACCTATTTTAAATATCGAATTAGCAAAATTGTAAAAACACATTTTTTTATCGATGTCATCATCACCTCAAGGTGTCAAGACCCACTTGTATAGGTGGCACGTGCCATAAGGACCAATTGATAAATTGTAAGTTTGTTTCTATCTTCTATGATCTCTGATATTTATGATATTTAATTAATTAGTATAAATATTTATGAATAATATTTATAATTTAACACCAATTTCAATGTCAACTTACAATTATTAAGTTAAATTATTTTGTCATAAATAATTAATTAATTAATTTGGCTATCAAATTTCAATTCCGCACACTCGATAACCCCTAATAAACAAATTGGAAGCATCTTTATAAGTCATATACTGACTGAATTAATTATAATTAATTACGTCATTATATTAACAGTGGAATAATATTCTCGCAGAATTAAATATAATCACATAATCTGTCGTTGTTATGAAATATATAATATTTTATTTCAATTGGAAAATAGAAGCCTACTCGATCTCACAAGTTGAATCAATATAATAATAACGAGTTGAAACAATAGAATTAGATTAACACTTTCAATTGAACTGAAGTGTTAGTAAACAAAGGAAACTTGCAACTCAATTGTGGCACAAACGAAACCCAATTAAAAAATTCGTGCACTGTGAAAAGGTGTAGAATTTAATTCTCTATCGAATGCATATAAATTAAATATTCGCGCACTATTTATTATTCTTTTTCAAATATTAAACAGGTGCAAAAATGTGTCCAAAAAAATGTGATAAAAAATCGTGACCCCAGGTGCACATCTGTAACCCATGAGACACCTATCCTGAAGATTTGGGCTCTTAGTTAATTAAACTCTGTTCTGTGGAGAGGATACGGAAGGAAAATAACCAAGGCAGTAAGATTAGAACTGGGCCACTATACTATAGTATAGTCGGCACAGTAATAAAGGCAGTGATTCCAATACTGGGCCACTATACTATAGTATAGTCGGCACAGTAATAATAATAATAACCAAGGCACTAAGATTAGAACTGGGCCACTCAGGGGCGTCGATTTGAAAAGAAGATTGGGGGGGCGAACATCATGTTGTCTCATATTAGGTTGAAAAGCGTAGTTTCGCCCTGAGCTGGAATCGGTCATTACGTTAGGGTTGGCAGATTACCAAATTCCCAAACCCGGACAAAATTTAGACTTTACAAAATATTCAAGTTACTTTAACTAAAAAGTGGCGTATCTCTCTGAAACTGGGGAGCAAGCCTAAATTTTTCGGGCACGATTATCTTTCGCGAGATAATAAGTCGTATTTTAAATGAAATTTGTTTGCCAATAGACAAACTTGCTATTAGTGGAACATAACTAACATTAAATGTTTGCTTTTTGATAGAAAACACCTTGCTAATGGAAATAATTGAAATACCTAACCTATAGTGGGTGGGACAATTTGTATTTTGCATTGGTTGAAGCAATGAAAGTTTCTTCACAGAATATTTTGTTGTACAGGCCCGGCGGAAGCAAAATTAAGGTTGTACGGAAAAATTATACAGAGGAAAAAACTGGTACGGCAATTTCCACGCCTGCGAATAGGTAGCTAATAGCTATAACAATTCTGAGAAAAGCTATGTTGACTAATTCATTGAATAATTCATTAATAATTCAATAATTAATGAATTATTCATCTTAGGGAAAAAGTGGTACGGCAATTGCCGTACCTGTCGTACCAGCTGCGCCGGCCCTGTTGTAGCATACAATTTAACAATACAACTGAGCGAGCGTTGTGAGCGGGAAAAATTTTTAGACGTTCAAGCCCTAGAACAATTAACATCATTGAAACAAATCATAAGTTTCATAGTTGTATTTTTGGGTCTTGTCTTAACATATCACGCATTATTAATAAATAATTTCACGACACCAATAAATTACCAATTTAGTGGAAATAAAAATGTAAGGTGCGCCAAATAATGGGGGGGGGCGAAATGATACTCTCGCACCCCCTGTATTGACATTCCCCTTTCCCCCCCAGGATCGACGCCCTTGGGGCCACTATACTGTAGTATAGTCGGCACAGTAATAATAACCAAAGCACTAAGACCAATACTGGGCCACTATACTATAGTATAGTCGGCACAGTAATAATAAAGGCAGTGATTCCAATACTGGGCCACTATACTATAGCATAGTCGGCACAGTAATAAAGGCAGTGATTCCAATACTGGGCCACTATACTATAGTATAGTCGGCACAGTAATAATAACCAAAGCACTAAGACCAATACTGGGCCACTATACTATAGTATAGTCGGCACAGTAATAATACAATGCCTGAGGGTGTGACGAATAATTTAGCAATGTAAGCTAACAATTTTGTTTTTGTTTAAGGTACTGTAGGACAAAATAAATGTCAAATTATTCTGATATAATGTGAGGGATATTTTGATGGCTAAATCAACATTTTTGTAAAGTAAATGAGTTTTCGTCCCAAAATTCTCCCAGCCGCACTAGGTCGCCCAGATACTTATACGTCTATCTCTCCACGCTTATCACATGTTCATTATGTGAATTAACTTGGACTTCCATTGCTTACACCGTTCTATAGTACATATAATGTTATTCTTTGATTGTACATATCTTCAACTCTGATTTACAGAGATTTAATATTTTCCTTATTTCCAAAGCGCCTACTAACACTCCCACCAATCTGAAGACATCTGTCCTGTCTGCTACCATCATCAGTGTCACGTGGGATCCTCCTGTCCCCATTGACCAGAACGGAGTCATCACTCGCTACACTCTCTCCTACAGAGGGATAGAGCGAGACACAGCCTCCCGCGAAGCGACTCTCTATTCGAGCGATTCTTTCTTCACACACTACATTCTAACTGAACTGGATGAGCACACTAGCTACAGTATTTCTGTATCAGCCAGCACATCTATTGGATCTGGTCCCAATGCTACTGTTGTAGCTCAGACTGAGCAAGATGGTGAGTTTGTATATATTTATAAATAAAGTATATACTTTAATCAACTCCACTTAATGGGACAAATCTAATGGAAATACCATACACCGACACTTGTCATTATTATGCCTTTTTTAGCAGTTAGTTAATATTATGAATAATTGCTTTTCAATAGTGTTAGTGAATTTCCCCTTCATATTCATCAACTATTTATAAACGTATTCTTATAGTTCCCTCATCCTCTGTCCGTAACCTAACAACATCAACAACGGACCTGAATGCTACATCTATACTGGTTACTTGGGATGTACCAGTGTTGAATGACCTGAACGGTGTTCTGTTGAACTACTCCATCAACTACTCTGGTATCGAGATTGATACAGTTCCCAGAGTGATCTACCTGTCTAATCCTATCCTCACCAATCAGTCTATTATTCTGATTAATCTAGAAGAGTACACGACTTACTCAATCAATGTGTCTGCCTACACGAAAGTGGGCAGAGGTCCTGATGCTGTTGTCACACAGAGAACCAATCAAGACGGTGAGTATATCCATTCATGAATGGACATCACATAGTACTTAGCTTTATGAATGTTCTACTTTAGTTCCAACTGATGTTCCCACTTCATTCTCCGCTAATGCCATCTCTCCTAACATCATCAACACAACTTGGGAACCTCCAACTGCTTACCACTTGGGTGGAGTGATCACAGTCTACACACTGACATTCAGAGGCTTAGAGAGAGACACTCCTCTGAAGGTGAAAATCCTGACAGTCCTGAACGGAAGTATCTACATCACTCCTGCTCTGACTGATTTGCAGGAAGACACTCGCTATGTGATATCTGTTCGAGCTAACACGAGTGTGGGAGCAGGTCCCTGGACCTCTCTCACTGTTCACACTCCTGAGGACGGTGAGTTATATTTACCAATTGCAGCTACAGTAGAACTCGGTTATAACTTATTACGTACCCCCTCGGGAATGGAAAATACGTACTTATTATCCAAGTGTACCTACTAACCTACATATAAATACATACTGCTTTATAAACTCTGTAAAAGAATCGTTGTACGTACTAACCCAGGTACGTTTACCCTAGTTGTAGTGTCTACTTTGGTCTACTGTATATTTATTAACTACTAGCTCAATTATGAGTACTTCTTTCCTTACTATGTGTGAATGTTTATTGAATTATTTTAGTTCCTTCCTCTTCTGTCCGTAACCTAACTACCTCAACAACACAACAAAATGCTACATCTATACTGGTTACTTGGGATGTACCAGTGTTGAATGACTTAAATGGTGTTCTGTTGAACTACTCTATCAACTACTCTGGTATCGAGATTGATACAGTTCCCAGAGTGATCTACCTATCCTATCCTAATCTCACCAATCAGTCTATTACTCTGATTAATCTAGAAGAGTACACGACTTACTCTATTATAGTCTCACCTTATACAAAGGTGGGCAGAGGTCCTGATGCTGTTGTCACACAGAGAACCAACCAAGACGGTGAGTATATCCATTCATGAATGGACTCTGATGCACTTGAGTACTGCTGCTTTATTTCATTGCATTAACTAGCTCCATCCAGCATTCCCACATTCCTTCGTGCCACTTCTCTCTCCCCTACCTTGGTGAGCATCACCTGGGAGCATCCTCTCTACAGCGACCAGAACGGTGTCATAACGTCTTACACGCTGAGCTATCAGGGAACGGAGAGAGACACACTGCTGCGCACACTGACTCTCCCTCAGAGCAACCGCTCTCTCACCTGTCACAACATAGACTCTCTTGACGAGTACACCACTTATAACGTGACGCTCTCTGCTAGCACCTCTGCAGGAGCTGGTCCTGTCACCTATCTCACAATCAGAACAGACGAGAATGGTAGGAATCTAGTTGTCAGTTGAATTTGATCTTAACTGCACTCTCTCCTTTCTAGCTCCATCCTCCACAGTCCGTAACCTGACTGCTGTGGCCTACTCCAGCTCCCTATCCGTGAGCTGGTCTATGCCAGCTAAGAACGACCTGAATGGAGTCCCCACTCACTACACACTGAGATATTCCGGAGTGGAGTTTCAGACGACGGAGAAGACAGAGCAGATCAACTACACTTCTTCTGCTAACGAGACTGTCTCGCTGACTGGTCTGGAGGCTCACACAGTGTATGAGATATCTGTGAGTCTGTCCACCAGTGTGGGAGAGGGAGACTCGGCTAGCTTTGAAGTTAGAACTTTGGAGACAGCCCCCTCTGGCCCTCCCACCGATCTAGCCACCAAAGTCCTGTCTGCTACCATCATCAGTGTCACGTGGGATCCTCCTGTCCCCATTGACCAGAACGGAGTCATCACTCGCTACACTCTCTCCTACAGAGGGATAGAGCGAGACTCAGCTCTAAGAGATATCATTCTGTTCTCCAATCAGAGTTATTTCACTAACTACGTACTCACTAACTTGGATGAACACACCAGTTATGATATTTCTTTATCAGCCAGCACATTTATTGGATCTGGTCCTGTTTATACTGTGAGAACACAAACTGATCAAGATGGTGAGTTGCGTACCATTGTTTGTTTGCTTTGGTTTATTTGTGTATTTATTTATTGTTATTTATAGTCCCCTCTGCTGCTCCTAACAACGTTAGAACTAGTGTGTTGAGTTCCACAGCAATTCTGTTGACGTGGGATGCTCCGGACTTGACCGACAGGAATGGAATCCTCCTCTACTACACACTGACCTACTTTGGAGTTGAGTTGGATAGAACTGTGCGAGTGGTTAACTATACAATTGTTGGATCCAATCACTCTAACCAGACCAATACCTTCTCGGATCTACAGGAGTACACAGTGTATGAGTTCTCTGTAGCCGCACACACTAGTTTGGGTGAAGGTATTTCTGCAAGTGTTTCTGTGCGAACATTTGAAGCAGGTTTGTTAGAATATTTCCCCACAGTTCGATAAATATTGTATACATTTAATTAATCCAATAACTCTAGTTCCCTCTGCTATACCAACAGAACTGAGTATACAGATCCTCTCTTCTTCCATCTTGGTAGCTACTTGGTATGAACCTCCATTCTCTGAACAGAACGGTGTATTGACAAAGTACAGGCTAACGTGGAATGGTTTGGAGAGAGATGGAGAGGTGAGGAGTGTAGATATTCCTGTGAACAGCAGCTCCAATACTTCTCATGCATTGACTGATCTGGATGCACACACGAGCTATGAAGTGAATGTGAGTAGTTTCACTTCTGTGGGATCTGGTCCTATCTCCTCCGTTACAGTCACAACTCTGCAAGACAGTGAGTTATGCTTCTTGTTCAATAAGTAATTTGATGGAATGTTTTATTGCTACTTCTTAGTTCCTTCCTCTTCTGTCCGTAATCTGACTACCTCAACAACACAACAGAATGCTACATCTATACTGGTTACTTGGGATGTACCAGTGTTGAATGACCTGAATGGTGTTCTGTTGAACTACTCCATCAACTACTCTGGTATCGAGATTGATACAGTTCCCCGAGTGATCTACCTGTCTAATCCTACTTTCAGCGATCAGTCTATTACTCTGACCAATCTAGAAGAGTACACGACTTACTCAATCAATGTGTCTGCTTACACGAAAGTGGGCAGAGGTCCTGACGCTGTTATCACACAGAGAACCAATCAAGACGGTGAGTATATCCATTCATGACTGGACATCACATAGTACTTAGCTTTATGAATGTTCTACTTTAGTTCCAACTGATGTTCCCACTTCATTCTCCGCTAATGCCATCTCTCCTAACATCATCAACACAACTTGGGAACCTCCAACTGCTTACCACTTGGGTGGAGTGATCACAGCCTACACACTGACATACAGAGGCTTAGAGAGAGACACTCCTCTGAAGGTGAAAGTCCTGACAGTCCTGAACGGAAGTATCTACATCACTCCTGCTCTGACTGATTTGCAGGAAGACACTCGCTATGTGATATCTGTTCGAGCTAACACGAGTGTGGGAGCAGGTCCCTGGACCTCTCTCACTGTTCACACTCCTGAAGATGGTGTGTTATTCTTTGTTGATGCCATATTATATTAATTTACAACTGTCAACGAGACTCCCATAATCAATCCCTTAGTCCAGATTTGAACAACATATTATTTCCAGACCCTTGAACTAATTTCAGATAGCAATATTTTTGCATAAAATTTGCTTCGATAGATTATTTATATACTAATTCAGTAAATAAACACTAATTGCGGATTAAACAATTGTTACTTGAATTTATCAACCCATCGCTTACTCTTACTCAGTTTAAGGCAGATAAATATTGTAGAAACTTATCCTACAAGACATAATTGAAATATTTGAAATGCAAGTAGTATCGCAGAGTTTGAAAAATAGGACAAAAATAGATCCACACACGCAACTTCACAAAGCAATATGAAAATACTATGTGTAAGAGAAATGAAAGTAAACAGTAGACGAATCTATTTAAGAAGACGAAAGCGAACATCCACGAATTTTCCAAATGTGCGATATTTTATCAAAAATTAGCAGGTGCGAGTGTTAATACGCATCATCCCCAGGGGGTAGAACATACCAGGCAAATATGCTTGCAAATTATGTCACTCTTGGGACTATAACCAATAAAGATGCAAATAATACTACTATACTAAACAAATACTATCTTATAGTATTTGCAGTAGTAGGGACATCAATCCAGGATGGTCTCGTATTTGACTTAATTAAAACCCTCCCACTGTTGAGAAGTTTTTTTTCTTTTTACAAGGGTTAGTTGGGTAGACTAGTTTTGATTACCTTTTTCTGAATGGTTAGATGGTAAATATAATTTATTTGAGAATTATTGAAATTTAAAATACTACGTACCCAGTTAGAAGCTAAATATTCGCATTTGCACCGAGAATTATCGATTTATCTCAATCTAAAAGGAAGTATTGATAGATATATTATATATTTAAATTCTTAGTTCCTTCTTCCTCTGTCCGTGACCTAACAACCTCAACAACGCAACAGAATTCTACATCTATACTGGTTACTTGGGATGTACCAGTGTTGAATGACCTGAATGGTGTTCTGTTGAACTACTCCATCAACTACTCTGGTATCGAGATTGATACAGTTCCCAGAGTGATCTACCTGTCTAATCCTATCCTCACCAATCAGTCTATTATTCTGATTAATCTGGAAGAGTACACGACTTATTCAATCAATGTGTCTGCTTACACGAAAGTGGGCAGAGGTCCTGATGCTGTTGTCACACAGAGAACCAATCAAGACGGTGAGTATATCCATTCATGAATGGACATCACATAGACTTAGCTTTATGAATGTTCTACTTTAGTTCCAACTGATGTTCCCACTTCATTCTCCGCTAATGCCATCTCTCCTAACATCATCAACACAACTTGGGAACTTCCAACTGCTTACCACTTGGGTGGAGTGATCACAGCCTACACACTGATATACAGAGGCTTAGAGAGAGACACTCCTCTGAAGGTGAAAGTCCTGACAGTCCTGAACGGAAGTATCTTCATCACTCCTGCTCTGACTGATTTGCAGGAAGACACTCGCTATGTGATATCTGTTCGAGCTAACACGAGTGTGGGAGCAGGTCCCTGGACCTCTCTCACTGTTCACACTCCTGAGGATGGTGAGTTAAACTTCTATTTTTATTCGTGAGTTGGTTATGTTAACCTCTGTTTCATTATTATTCAGTATAATTTGTTAAGTATTGGGTTTCTTTCCAATTACCAATTTACTTTTCAATAGGGCTTAAACGAATATACCGATATTAGAATATTCGTTCGTTTCTAAACGAATATTCGTTTGGACTAATATTAGATTGAAACGGTTATTCGTTGACTACTTTTACACAACAATATGACTTTTGTTTAGCTTGGAGAGATCGTAGACATAAATTCCTACCTAAACTAGCTGATAATTAGTTAACTTGTGTATAATACACTTTGTAACTATTATTAATTAAACCTTTGCAACATTAGCTACCCGACTCAACCCTTAACAAAAACATATTTTCCAATGTATTTTGTGTCTTGAAATTAATTTATTGCTTAGTCATCCAAACGAACGAATATTCGAATATTTGTTCGTTACATTTTGAATATTCGTTTCAGCCCTACTTTTCAATGTCTACGTCTTGTAATTTTATGGCTCTGGTTGCAAGTACGTATGCTTATATATCAACTATCATACTGTCGATTCCGCTAACTGGGGAACGTTGATTCTAGGCAGTTTCCACAGTTTAACTGAGGCATCTACTCTTTGCAGAATATTTGGACAAATGGCTTGCTAGATATTTTGTACAGATAGAATGAGGTCCCAATTAAGCGGATATCCGTATTTACCGGAATTCATTTCCAGAGTATTCACTGATTTGCATTGGTTAGGGGAACTATCCTTGTACTCCTAAACCGATATTTCGCCTTATCGTGTTTGTATTAACGACGTTTGACTGTATTAACTTAGGGAGTTTACATTATTAGTTAGGTTAGACTTTGTCTAATCTTATTTGCTTACTGAATGCATTATTTTTGCATTTCTCTTTCTATTGAAGAATCGGTGATAATTGTACTAAATGCACAATTCCTTCATCGAGTATAACCACCAACACCTGTTGTTTCTAGCTAGCATAATAACCAAATGTGCTACATATTTAATCATGTTTTGTCGTGTCAAAATATGGAAAATTAATAGGCTAGTCAGTGAAATTAATGAAAAGGATTACTAGAACTCATTTACACAATTAAAGTGAAATTTATTGTCTATTGGACCAAAATTCATAAGATACCATTCTAGATTTCTAATTAGGGTCTAAATTATTGAAACGATATAGGAAATGTGTGTACCTAGATCTGTACTACTTAATTTAAAATAAATTTATTTTAATTAATTCTAGAATCTAGATGAACAATGTATAGCAATTATGCAAATAACTGTTCGCGACAATAAATATTCTAAGATTATTGGGAAACATTTAATGTAAGAAATAGGATATTCAGTGTTGATACTAGCTCTTTAATATTTTAGTTCCTTCTTCCTCTGTCCGTAACCTAACTACCTCAACAACGCAACAGAATTCTACATCTATACTGGTTACTTGGGATGTACCAGTGTTGAATGACCTGAATGGTGTTCTGTTGAACTACTCCATCAACTACTCTGGTATCGAGATTGATACAGTTCCCAGAGTGATCTACCTATCTAATCCTAGTCTCACCGATCAGTCCATTACTCTGATTAATCTGGAAGAGTACACGACTTACTCAATCAATGTGTCTGCTTACACGAAAGTGGGCAGAGGTCCTGATGCTGTTGTCACACAGAGAACCAATCAAGACGGTGAGTATATCCATTCATGAATGGACATCACATAGTACTTAGCTTTATGAATGTTCTACTTTAGTTCCAACTGATGTTCCCACTTCATTCTCCGCTAATGCCATCTCTCCTAACATCATCAACACAACTTGGGAACCTCCAACTGCTTACCACTTGGGTGGAGTGATCACAGCCTACACACTGACATACAGAGGCTTAGAGAGAGACACTCCTCTGAAGGTGAAAGTCCTGACAGTCCTGAACGGAAGTATCTACATCACTCCTGCTCTGACTGATTTGCAGGAAGACACTCGCTATGTGATATCTGTTCGAGCTAACACGAGTGTGGGAGCAGGTCCCTGGATCTCTCTCACTGTTCACACTCCTGAGGATGGTGAGTATTCTTTTGGCATGGAAATTTATTCACAGTTTGACTTGTGTTCATTTATTGCTTGTTCTCTCCCTAGTTCCCTCATCTGCAGTTAGGAATGTGAGCACCAGTTCCCCCACCAGCACCTCTATCTCTGTGTCCTGGTCTGTTCCCGTTCCTAACGACCTGAACGGAGACCTCACACACTACACTGTTACTTACTACGGAGAGGAGATCGACACTGCTGTACGAATCGTCCGACTGAACACTTCCAGTCTGGGAGATATGAATGTTACTCTGACTGACTTGGAGGAATACACTATCTACTCTGTTAATATTTCTGTGTACACTAAAGTGGGAAGAGGTCCCGACTATGTAACTAATCAGAGGACAATCGAGGATGGTAGGTTTTCATTCCTTCGCTACTTTTCTGATTTATTTATCTGACTCTGTTTCTTGGATTATCTGTCTTATTTAATTATTCTGCACTCCTGTAGTGCCATCTGCCACTCCCACCTCTCTGATAGCTAATGCCATCTCTCCCAACATCATCAACACAAGTTGGGAGAACCCCCCTCCCTACCACTTGGGTGGAGTGATCACAGCTTACACACTCACGTACAGAGGCTTGGAGAGAGACACTCCTCTGAAGACAATCGTGGTTCCTGTCCGGAACGGAAGTGTCTACATCACCCCTGCTCTTGTTGGATTGCAGGAAGACACATCTTATTTCATTTCTGTCAGAGCCCACACAACTGTCGGGACTGGTCCTATTCTCAGCACAACTGTACACACTCCCGAAGATGGTTAGTTTCTTAGATTACTATCCTGCTTCTTTTATTAATTGCATTTATTCTCATTGACACTAATACCAGGGGACCTTAGAAATTTGTTCATTTTAACTGGAGTCCGTTAAATGTAAATCTTTGTATCTTTAACCCCTATTTCGCCTTTTCTGTGTTGGTATCAACGAGAGTTTACTTTAATCTATTTGTGATACGTTAAGTTTTTTTCAATTTCTGACTCTTAATTTCTTGTTAAATTTTATATACATTTAACATTAGGGAACCCCTTCTGCTTTCTCTTATATTACAGTACACCCTCGCTAATCCGAACATAGGTGTTCCGATTAGTGAATTCGTTCGGATTAGTGAAGTAATACATATTCCATAGGCCTCTATACAATGAGATCCCGATAATCCGAACCAAACTTGTCCAAAACTTATTGATCCAAACTAAACCTATAGTATACTACCTAAATATTTGTCTGAGACTTATCTTTTAATATTTGCAATGTAATTTACAACATTTAAGATTTTTCCCAAAATTTATAAGAAATTTATTTTTGCATCTTTTCGGAGTGGCAACGGTTCGGACTAGCGAGGGTGTACTGTACTACAGGGTTTCTGTTCATTATTTGTTATCATTATTTAGTTCCTTCCTCTTCTGTCCGTAACCTAACTACCTCAACAACACAACAGAATGCTACATCTATACTGGTTACTTGGGATGTACCAGTGTTGAATGACCTGAACGGTGTTCTGTTGAACTACTCAATATTCTATTTCGGTTTGGAGATTGATACAGTTCCCAGAGTGATCTACCTGTCTCATCCAAATCTCACCAATCAGTCTATTACTCTGATTAATCTAGAAGAGTACACGACTTACTCTATTATAGTCTCACCTTATACAAAGGTGGGCAGAGGTCCTGATGCTGTTATCACACAGAGAACCAATCAAGACGGTGAGTATATCCATTCATGAGTGGACATCACATAGTACTTAGCTTTATGAATGTTCTACTTTAGTTCCAACTGATGTTCCCACTTCATTCTCCGCTAATGCCATCTCTCCTAACATCATCAACACAACTTGGGAACCTCCAACTGCTTACCACTTGGGTGGAGTGATCACAGCCTACACACTGACATACAGAGGCTTAGAGAGAGACACTCCTCTGAAGGTGAAAATCCTGACAGTCCTGAACGAAAGTATCTACATCACTCCTGCTCTGACTGATTTGCAGGAAGACACTCGCTATGTGATATCTGTTCGAGCTAACACGAGTGTGGGAGCAGGTCCCTGGACCACTCTCACTGTTCACACTCCTGAGGATGGTGAGTCTCTTTGATTTATGCACATTTTACCGCTTAATAGAGCCACTGGTTGGCAGATATTTATACAGTAGACCCTATTTAGTGCGAACACGGTTAATATGAAATTCCGGGTAATACGAACGTTCGCGAACGCTATTTAATTCCCCTTAATACCTTTCTATAAAATTGATACTGCTTGATACGAATTTCGGATCCTCCGAACACATTTTGACGGGCTCTTGCTCTTCTAACTAACAAGGTTCTACTCCAATTGCCTTGGTTACTATTTGGGGAGATACTGCAAATTCATGAAGATTACTGGGTTCTTTTGCACTTGATATTTTATTTTTCTATGAAATTTGTTACCTTCTTATTTTATACTCACGCTCTGCTTAAATCTTATTAAATATAACTTGAAAAGTCAGTTTCTGAACTCTCTATTTGATTGAACCGAATATAATGCCAGCGAAGAATTGTAGAAAGTAGGTAACAAATTTGAAATCCACAATTTGGCATTTACTTATACAGAATATTTTATTGGGAATTTAGAAGCTGAATTCATTCTCTGAATTCTCGGGAGGAATATTCGTCCAAACCTGATGTAGCTAATTATTTGTCTTTAATTGTGTTTTGACTACTTTAACTGGGGACTCTTTATTTGCGTCTATTTAACAACTTGACTTAATCATAGTTAAACTTGTTCATTTTAGAAACGTTGAGTAACTTGTATTGATTGCATATTTCGGAAAGATGTACTAGGATCGATATATTTGTTAATTTATATAAACTTAGTTTGAGGAACTAAAATATTGCAATTTGCCAGGGAATTATTGAATTCACTGATTAATTGGCAATTCGTTTGAATATATTTATAATGGATTCTTAGTTCCTTCTTCTTCTGTTCGTAACCTAACAACCTCAACAACTCAACAGAATGCTACATCTATACTGGTTACTTGGGATGTACCAGTGTTGAATGACCTGAATGGTATTCTGTTGAACTACTCCATCAACTACTCTGGTATCGAGATTGATACAGTTCCCAGAGTGATCTATCTGTCTAATCCTAATCTCACCGATCAGTCTATTACTCTAATTAATCTAGAAGAGTACACGACTTACTCAATCAATGTGTCTGCTTACACGAAAGTGGGCAGAGGTCCCGATGCCGTTGTCATACAGAGAACCAACCAAGACGGTGAGTATATCCATTCATGAGTGGACATCACATAGTACTTAGCTTTATGAATGTTCTACTTTAGTTTCAACAGATGTTCCCACTTCATTCTCTGCTAATGCCATCTCTCCTAACATCATCAACACAACTTGGGAACCTCCAACTGCTTACCACTTGGGTGGAGTGATCACAGCCTACACACTGACATACAGAGGCTTAGAGAGAGACACTCCTCTGAAGGTGAAAATCCTGACAGTCCTGAACGGAAGTATCTACATCACTCCTGCTCTGACTGATTTGCAGGAAGACACTCGCTATGTGATATCTGTTCGAGCTAACACGAGTGTGGGAGCAGGTCCCTGGACCACTCTCACTGTTCACACTCCTGAGGATGGTGAGTCTCATTTACGTATTTATGTATTTCCTATTTTCTCCAATGAGACTCTATTTACTTCAAATCCTTTGATTCACTTTAAACTTTGGTGAAACTTATCTAATTGATGGTGCAAGCTAGAAACAAAGCTCTATTTTATTAACCATCTGTTAGGGAACGTCGGTTCCAGCAAGTTAAGGTGATGATGACATCTTCAAAATATGTGTTACAATTTTGTGAATTCCATACGTCATTCGAAAGTATTGGTTAGTATTTGGAGATCGCGCAAAATGTCGAGAATATTAGCTGGCTCATAACTTTATATTGTTACTCAATCTAGTACAGTCGAAACCGATTTTTTCTGACCAATTCTTTGCATGAAAAAAACTAATGAAATCCGATAGTTAGAATACACCGATTGAAGTAAAACTGAAATTGAAATTTCTTCCACATTTAGAGTAAATCGTTGGCGAGCAAAAACCGATTAGTTTTAAAAAACAGGTTTCGACTGTATATCTATGAAAGGAAATGGGTTGAATAGAAACTGTCAACTCTGCAAAGGATCTTTACCTTCCGAAATTCCTTTCTCAAATTGTTTAACACCTTAATGGTGATGATGACGTGACGAAAAATATGATATAACGGCTGTGTACTCAGCATTTTATTTTGGAGGCACATCAATCAACCAACTACCAAAATATATTGCCTCCAAGAGAAAATGCAGTTGGCACAGCTATAATTTCAGATTTTGGATTTGATTTTTAGACAGCTTATATATTCACTGTTATGATAATATCTTTCCTTCATCATGGAATAAAATATTTCACCGACTAACTAGGTTAATTATTCGTTTATCCTATGTTTAACACGTGCGTGTAATATGTTAATACGTAATCTATGTTATACGCGGGTGATAATTCGCGTTTTATACAAATCTGGCCCGAATATTTGCAAATTAGTGTGACGAATCAAAGTTTTATCATTTAATATATCTTTGCATATTTATAATTTTTAAAAGTTGGTCTATTTCAACCATCATATTTAGTATTACAAAACAGTAATTATTTGGCTCAAAAAGTTGAGTTTCGCAAATTGTATTTCATCAAAAACTCAAAACTATCATTTTATTCCCTTGTTAACATCAATTTATGTCAGGTGTTATATATTTCTTCTCCAGTTCCTTCCTCTTCTGTCCGTAACCTAACTACCTCAACAACTCAACAGAATGCTACATATATACTGGTTACTTGGGATGTACCTGTGTTGAATGACCTGAATGGTGTTCTGTTGAACTACTCCATCAACTACTCTGGTATCGAGATTGATACAGTTCCCAGAGTGATCTACCTGTCTAATCCTAATCTCACTGATCAGTCTATTACTCTGACCAATCTAGAAGAGTACACGACTTACTCAATCAATGTGTCTGCTTACACGAAAGTGGGCAGAGGTCCTGATGCTGTTGTCACACAGAGAACCAATCAAGACGGTGAGTATATCCATTCATGAGTGGACATCACATAGTACTTAGCTTTATGAATGTTCTACTTTAGTTCCAACTGATGTTCCCACTTCATTCTCCGCTAATGCCATCTCTCCTAACATCATCAACACAACTTGGGAACCTCCAACTGCTTACCACTTGGGTGGAGTGATCACAGCCTACACACTGACATTCAGAGGCTTAGAGAGAGACACTCCTCTGAAGGTGAAAATCCTGACAGTCCTGAACGGAAGTATCTACATCACTCCTGCTCTGACTGATTTGCAGGAAGACACTCGCTATGTGATATCTGTTCGAGCTAACACGAGTGTGGGAGCAGGTCCCTGGACCACTCTCACTGTTCACACTCCTGAGGATGGTGAGTCTCATTGATTTATATATTTCCTATTTCTCCAATTGGATTCAATTCACTTCAAATCCTTTGATTCATTTTTGAAATTTTGTTGAAACTTATCTTATTGATGGTGTAAGCTAGAAACCAAAATCAAATTATCAATAATCCGTTAGGGAACGTCGGTTTCAGCAAGTTGAGGTGATGATGACATCGTCAAAAATATTTGTTTACAATTTATGAATTCAATAAATCGAAAGTATTGGTTTTGGCTTGTGTTTGGAGATTGGCAATATGTGGAGAATAAATGCTGGCTTATAACTTTTTATTTTGAAACTCAAACTATTATAACTATGAAAGGAATGGGGTGGAAAGTAACTTGGCAACACTGCAAAGAATCTTTAAAATCCGAATCGCCTTTCTGAAATGGTTTAACACCTTTATAGTGATGACCACGTAACGAAAAATCTGAAATTACAGCTGTGCCTACAACATTTTGTTTTTGGGGACACTATCAATCAACCAACTACCAAGATATAGTGTCTCCAAAAAGAAAATGCTTTGGTGCACAGCTCTAATTTCGTAATTTTTATTCGATTCTTTAGACAGCTAATCTATTTACAGTTATGATAATATCTTTCCTTCGTCATGCGATAAAACTTTTCACCAACTAAATAGGCGAATTATTCGTTTGTCCTATGTTTAACACATGCATGTAATACATTAATACGTATTCTATGTTATACGTGAGTGATAATTCACGTTTTATACTAATCTGCCCCGAATATATACAAATTTGTGTGACAAATCACAGTTTTATCATTCAATCATCGTTTAGCATATTTTAATTTAAACAAGGTGGTCTATTCAACCATCTTGTTTTTGTTAGACGAAAACAATAAATAGTTGTCCCAAAAATTTGATTTTAGAAAATTGAATTTCATCAAAAACTCAAAAGTCTGGTTTTATTGCCTTGTTAAAATCGATTTATGTCAAGTGTTATATATTTCTTCTCCAGTTCCTTCCTCTTCTGTCCGTAACCTAACTACCTCAACAACACAACAGAATGCTACATCTATACTGGTTACTTGGGATGTACCAGTGCTGAATGATTTGAATGGTGTTCTGTTGAACTACTCCATCAACTACTCTGGTATCGAGATTGATACAGTTCCCAGAGTGATCTACCTGTCTAATCCTAATCTCACAAATCAGTCTATTACTCTGATTAATCTAGAAGAGTACACGACTTACTCAATCAATGTGTCTGCTTACACGAAAGTGGGCAGAGGTCCTGATGCTGTTGTCACACAGAGAACCAATCAAGATGGTGAGTTACTATCTGTACTAGGGACTATATCAGTTTATAGTATGTTTATATTGCCTTGTTATTTTCTAGTTCCTTCTGCCATTCCTACCAACTTCCAGATTCGTGCCATTTCTCTAACTATTGTTAACGTTTCCTGGGATCTTCCTACCGTCTACCATTTGAATGGAATCATTACAGATTTCACGCTAACCTACGCAGGCGTGGAGAGAGACACGAGTTTGAGGACCATTATCGTTCCTGTTGCGAATGGAACTGATTACGTATTGCCTACACTCACTGGCTTGGAGGAGAACACTAATTATGTCGTGACAGTACGTGCTAGCACTGCTGTAGGGATTGGACCAGTAACCACTCTATCTGTTCTGACTCCTCAGAATGGTGAGTTGTGTCTGATTAACAGATAATGTAATATTAACTAATCAAGAGTTGGATCGCTATCTCACAAATTGGTATATCTATTAACTCTATAATTAAACTTGTATTTCAGCTCCAAAGGGAGCTCCTAGGAACTTCTCAGCAGTTGCTCTTAACAACACCGCTATTGAGGTCAAGTGGTCAGTCCCCATTATCAATGATCTGGACGGAAATCTGACTGGTTACATCATCACGTACCACGAGTTTGTCATTGACACGGAAGAGAGAACCGTACTAATAGATACTTCGATTCATGATGATCAATCACAGATCCTGAGTCCTCTGGAAGACTACACTTTCTACTCCATCTCTGTACAGGCAATAACTGTAGGCTCTGGTCCTCCAGTCACCACTAGACACCGCACCCTGCAAGCAGGTAAGCTATCATTCAATCGGATCAGGTATGATGTATCTGCATTAATGTGCATGTACGTTATTTAGTGCCCAGTGGCGTCCCCACCAGCCTGACTGTATCAGCTGTGTCTGCCCGCACCATCTACATAACCTGGTTCCCACCCTTCTACTCCGACCAGAACGGAGTTATAACGGCCTACACTCTGACCTACCAAGGAATAGAGAGAGACTATGAAATGCGCACAGAGCTAATTTCCGCACTTACGGGTCGCTCCAACACCTCTTTTAGTGTAACTAACCTTGAAGAAGATACCACCTTCAACGTCACAATTAAAGCTCACACTGTGATAGGAGATGGTCCTATGACATCGATGACTGTTCATACTCATGAAAGTGGTGAGGAATTTGTCCATCGCAATTACTATGTGTAATAACTGATTCTTATTTTTATCAATTATACTTCTTTAGTTCCTTCTTCTTCTGTCCGTAACCTAACTACCTCAACAACTCAACAGAATGCTACATCTATACTGGTTACTTGGGATGTACCAGTGTTGAATGACCTGAACGGTGTTCTGTTGAACTACTCCATCAACTACTCTGGTATCGAGATTGATACAGTTCCCAGAGTGATCTACCTATCCAATCCTAGTTTCTCCGATCAGTCTATTATTCTGACCAATCTAGAAGAGTACACGACTTACTCAATCAATGTGTCTGCTTACACGAAAGTGGGCAGAGGACCTGATGCTGTTGTCACACAGAGAACCAATCAAGACGGTGAGTACCTAATACCTATTTTTTCTCATTTTGAACATGTTGATATTTAATCTAAACTTATTCCTCTTTAGTTCCTATTGGTGTTCCACTTGATCTCACTGCGTACCCTCTTACTCCTACGATAATTAAAGTTGAATGGAGTGTTCCTAACATTTACTTTCAGAATGGAGTAATTAAAAGATTCACTCTAAAATACACCAGTATTTCATTTGACGAACATCGAGAATTAGACAGAATTATTCCAGTGGGAGACAACAGTACCCGATTCAGCTTTATTTTATTTAACTTGTTAGAAGCTGCGAGTTATCGCATTGATGTTGCTGCTTCAACTGTCGAAGGCATAGGTCCTTTCGGTCAGGTCATGACCACTACCCTCAATACAGGTTTGAATTATATACTAGTATTTGAATTGAAATTACATAGTGATATTGAGAACCAAAGGTCTTTTGTCAATAGATCAGGGCCAATTTTATTTACAGTTTATGCACTATCTGATATAATAATCACAATAAATAAGAATATTTTTCAATTTCTGCTTTCACCGTCCAAAGAATTCAATAAAAAACATAGATTCTTACATAGTGTATCCATCTATGTGACATATCGTATTTATTTTGTTATCTTAGGTCCATCTAAAGCACCGCGAAACGTGATTGTCCATGAAATAACTGAAACTACGATATATTTAACGTGGCAACCTCCAGAAGACGAGTTTCTGAACGGTGTTTTGGACAAATATGTATTAACATACCAAGGGAAAGAACATGACAGAATGATGCATGTATTGGAATTCTTACCTAGTATAGATAAAAGTCTCTCTCACTTACAATCAGCACGTCTGGTTAACTTACAAGAGAACACAACCTATGCAATAACTATTGCCCTTTTCGCTTCCGGACAAATGAGTCCTCAAGTTAAAATAGTTGAAAGAACTCTGGACACAAGTGAGTAGTTGTACACTGCCAGAATGCATACCAATTCGTCTGATATTTATTTGATATTTATAATTCTATAGCCCCAAATGCTTCAGTCCAGGCATTAAACTTTACTCTTTCGAGTCCATTCTCTGTCCTCATTCACTGGAAAGATGTGCCTTCTATATCACAGAATGGTAAAATTCTATACTACAACCTCACGACTACATTTACAGACAGAAATACTCAGACTCCTCTGCTGAGTAGTAACTTCAGTTGGACCAATACAACTGGTATCGATGTTAACTACTTCCTACTTAAGGATCTATGGCACTCTGTGGACTTCACAGTTAATGTTACAGCACACACTCGACTTGGTTCTAGTCCCTGGGCAACTACTAAATTCCAATTGGTTGAAGGTTTGTTGAATTAATTCTAAATAATTCTTCAGTTCTTTTAATTATTATTTTATTTATTAGTTTTTACTGTGCCGACTACTATGTAGTGGGCCAGTAGTTAATCACTGCATTTTCTACATTTATGATATCCTATCTATTTTTCAACAGAAACTAAACCTCTGATTATCGAACCCGAAAGAGATCAATTCTTTACTCAACCTAAAGGAAAAAAAGAAATAAGAACATTCGATTGTGTTGCTAAAGGGAACCCAATTCCCTTGGTTAAGTGGTTTAAGACCAAAAAGGATGGACCTGATATTGATTTGAGTATCGGTAATGACAAACCCTATAGGCTTATTATCTCTGGAAATGAGCTAGTTGGGGGACGCAATGTGTATGTCTGCAATGCTTCAAATAGGGAGGGAGATGTCAATCGTACTGTGAATATCGTAGTTACTACTGACATTATTGAAGATGACGTTATTCAACAAACTAATGACGAGATTAATAGGCAAGATACACTGGACAGTGATCAGGCTATTAACCTTGCAAATTTGGTAGATTCTGTGATTAAGCAAGTCAGATATGATGCTGAAAACGCCACAAACAATGGGACTAATAACAGTGTTGCATTAACTTCAGCTTCTGAGCTGTTCCGTAATGTTATTGTCAGATGGGATGGCAATGTTCAAAGTGAGAACAAAACAAATAACAATTCTGTTACTAATCAAGACCAAACTTTGTTCAACACAAACACAGGCTTAATCCAACAAACTCAAATTCTCCAGAACGGAACTACTAACGTAACTGGACAAGAAGTAAGTTTGGAATATTTGTACATTTTTCTCATTTAATCTGAATTCTGTAAATTTTATATTTAAAGACGTGTCGCATTATTCTTAATGGTTTTCTCCAATAGAATGATACTGTGTGCCCATATCGAACCGACTTTTTCTTCCAAACCAACCCGGCTGTCTCAGACGCAATTCGTGCTATCGATACCCTGGTTCCAAAGATTATATCTACTAAGGGCAATAACGGCACTTTTATCCTACGAAATAATGACAGTTTCCTCGAGTCTAAAGTTATAAGTTTGGCCAACTTTTCTGAACCAAATATGACTTTTCCTGATGATTCCTTTGGAGCAATCGGGGAACATGTGACTGTACCCGCTGATTTGTTTCAAAACTCAACTGATTCTCCTATACGCGTAAGTACCTCATATCTAATAGTAACTGCCAACATTAAATCAGGTCTCAATTAATTCTATACCCTAGGTAACAACGACTATAGTTCCTGGAAATAAGGGAAACTTAACTGGAATAATCTCAGTTGTCCTGACACGAATAGTATCAGGGATTAACTTGACAAACTCCTCCAATTCAGATTACATACCAATACCAACTTACAACTCTAGGAATGTCACGAATACTTTCTTGAAAATTATAAAGCAATTGGATCATGATGTAAGTCTTATTTCTTTAGTTATTACCTAAGTTACAATTTATTTGAATCTATACTTTCTAGATAACCCTTGTCTTCCCAACTGCGCGCCCAGAGGAGGGGAAGGAGTACGTGTGTTTGTCTCTTGATAATGCCACTGGGAAGTGGGTAAATACAGGCGTCACTACTTTGGGGTTTGATGAGACAACAAACACTACAAGTTGTAATAGCAGCCACTTGACAAGCTTTGCCGTTCTAATTCAAACTCGAGTGGTGAATGAAACCTTTATTGAGAAGATTATCGGTTCTACCGTCAGCTATTTCTTACTATCTCTCTCCTTCATTGCCCTCGTCATCACACTACTACTCTATGTTGTCGCTGGGGTGGAATTTATAAAAGTGGAAATGAATATTCTATACTTTAACTACACGATTGCTCTCTTGATGGCAATAGGATGCTTCATTATTGGGATCGAATCCGTTGTTAATGTTCGTATCCTATGCACAGCGGTTGGACTGCTACTACACTACTCTTGGCTGTCTGTATTTTCCTGGAGTCTCTGCAATGGAATTCTTATACTATGCCGACTATGGTTTGGTAAGTTATATAAATTAATTTCCAGTAAATAAATAACCCAACTTTTTAAATAAGTTCTAGATCCAAAACACTAAATTTAAACTTACTGATTTATTATTTATTATTTTTAAATCTCTTTTAGTAATGAGCAAAAGAAGGATATGGCCTTACCTGCTAATGCTCGGTTGGGGTCTGCCGTTGCCTGTGGTTATTACCGCTTCCAGCATCAAACAGGCTTCCTACACTGGTAACGACACCGGCCACTGCTGGATAGCCACTGAGGGAGGTCTCATCTGGTCCTTCCTGGGACCCGTGTATACGATCCTGGTCATCAACACGGTTATACTCGTATCCAGCGCTATTCGTATCGCCACAGCACGAAAGGGGCAAACACAAATGTTGAAGCTTCGCGGCTTTCTTATCAGCGCGGCAGTTCTCACTCCAGCCCTTGGTTTACCGTGGCTTGTGTCTCTACTTAAATTAACCACAGTTGGGATCACTAACCTTACAGTTCAGTATATCCTGGAAAAGTTCATTGATTGGGTCTTCATTTGCTTAAATGCACCATCGGGAGTCATATTCCTGATAATTGTAGCACAACGTGTTAAGGAATTCAGAGCGAATAAGCATAGGAAAGAGATCTCGACTCGTTTGACCAGTGTTACTGGTGGTACAAATACAATCAGACGTGGGCCTATGCCTTCTGGTGCTAATAAATATCGGAAACCCGCCAGCAAAGTAGCAACTAATTCTAATTCTAAGCGTTTGATTCCAGTGCACTCCGAGAGACTCGAGTCAGCGAGATTCGAAAACGAGGTTAATTTTGGCGAGGCTGATAATGACAAGAGAGAGATTCCTACTAGTCGCCCACCAAGACCAGAACATCCGAAATATTTGAATGACCCTATATCTACACAAAGGTCTATTGACCCAAGCACGTATGTCTGCGAGGACGTTGATACCGTCCACAAGAATCCACTGTACATCTCCATTGAAGATCTCACGAAGAACTCGTCTTCTGACAAAACTAATGAGGAAAATATCATCATTACTGGAACAGAAGGGAAAGTAGAGTCTATTTTCCAGAACTTATCCACTATAGAACAAGGTGCTACACCCAAAGAACGCCCAATTATCTTGGAAGATCTAGCTATTCCCAATCCGCTTTTCGATGCACTTGAACAAATCGAAGTGGATATGCCAGTCACAACAGCCCTCAGCGCTTCCAAGACCTCACTCCATGCTTCTACCGTTTCTATCCACAAGTTATCCTCTGATAAAAGTGCAACATTTGCTAATGTCAACGCCGGTTTAGATCTGGCAGATCAAACTATGATACCTCGCGTTTCCCCCGCATTTGTTCGAGAATCTGACGAAGGACTGCTGCGACGAAGTCTGAATAAAATTCGCAGTTCTTTCAAGTTAAGTCAAACAAATATTCCTTTGCCGACTGAGCCAGACACCAGAGTAAGTCCAACTCCGATTGAAGTTCCTCCAAAGCCTAAACAAACTAATACTGTTTACCCAAATAAATATATTGAACATCTAAACAAAATTTATATAGAAAACAAAAGCCTCCCATCAAAGAAGAGCGCTATTTTGGATACTTTAATCACAAAACCGCCCAAACCTGAATCCGTGTCTCTTGCTCTCACGCCTAAAATCCCAGCCCCATATCCTAGCAGTAGAGTTAAGAACTTAATGCACAAATTTGACAGCATCAACACACCTGAAACGCAACCAATTAAGAAACCCCCTGTTAGACCACCGAAATACGTGCCAGCGACAGAAACTTATATACCCCCCATTAAACCAACTCCTGAGGTACCAACGATCAGTTCAATTGTAATTGATGAACAGCCTCTGTCTCCTAGTACTATTACTACAGACTTTAACAATCCTTTCATGACAACTAGTTTCGCTCAGGGTTCTGAGGAAGTACAACCACTTCCAAAGCCAGTTGGTGACACTACTCAAAGCTTACCCAGTCCAACAGAACAACAGCCCTGTACACAAGTTTCGTATCCACAAGAGTTACAGCCACCTGCTAAGTTGAGCCAAACTAGTAATTCTAGCACTTCTTCCGATCAAAATGAGACCTCGTGTACAAGCTCTTCCACTTCCTCACCGATCAAATCTAGTTCCCAGCTTCTAAGTGACGAGACTAATGTACCTAATACGATGGACACTCAAAGGATTACAACTAATCCCGATATTATTCGTAAACCTCCCTCTCCAAGGAAGCTCATCATAAGGCCTCAATCACGCACGTATGAAGGAAATACAAAAATAGTTCCTCGTGTAGATTCCAATTCGCATTTGCCAGTGAAGTTGAGCCAAACTAGTATCTCTAGCGCTTCTTCCGATCAAGATGAGACCTCGTGTACAAGCTCTTCCACTTCCTCACCGACCAAATCTAGTTTGCAGCTTCAAAGTGACGAGACTAATGTACCTAATACGATGGACACTCAAAGGATTACAACTAATCCCGATATTATTCGTAAACCTCCCTCTCCAAGGAAGCTCATCATAAGGCCTCAATCACGCACGTATGAAGGAAATACAAAAATAGTTCCTCGTGTAGATTCCAATTCGAATTCACCAGTGAAGTTTAGACAAATGCAACTCAATTCTTCCCAGGATACCATTTCTAACGCGAGCTCAGATACCTCTCCAAACAGACCTGTCTCTTTTACATACAGACCTCCTCAGGATGTGACTGCTGTCTCTGCCACTAAGTATCAAGCGACAACTTCCACAAATACGGAAATTGAACCAGAACACGACACCACCCCCTCTCCCTTAGTGAAGAAACTCAGTAGGACTGATGCAATAGAGCATTCAGTTACCCCTACCCAATTGAATACCGGGACACATGGCGCATTCACCGCGCCTCTGAGACCTAAGCGTCCCTCCTCCACTGTCGAGCCAGGGCCCAATTCCGTGGCAAGATCCGACACATTACCAACTAGAAAACGAAGCAGTAGTAGGATCTCTGACAAAATATCCTTCTTCGATAACTCTTCTCAGAGCGATTACTCTAAAACTATTGCTCGCCCTGCCAAGCCCTCTTTACAACAGGCTCTCTCAACAGCGGGAACCGCAGACTCTAGCCCATTAGTCGCCTCAACTAAGGGAATAACCCAGTCTAGTTCATTCAGCAATTTTAATGCAGAATCTGGACCAACTAGTCCCCCTACTGTTAAATCACCTCCTGTCTTAGAAACAACTAAAGTACTACTGACAGAACTCTAGTTTAATGGATTTTTATTTGATTTTGCTCTTGGAACTTTGCATGTTTTTCATAATTGTACTTTGCTTATTTTAGATTATTGTAATAATTTTTTAACCTAGTTAAAATAGCTAATATACAAGTTATCCTTGACTAATTAACTTAGTTGGGACATTTACTTTGTTTGTAAAATTCATTAGATTGTATTTAAAAGTAAAATTTCAAGATATAAAATCAATTAGTTTAGACTTTAGAGTGTAGTAGTAATCAATACTTAATAACGCATAGGGATATCCTGTTGTAATCAATATAGATATTATTGGTAATATGAGAAATGTTATGTAGATAAGAACCTTATTCCTAATGCAAATTTCTTTTCTGGTAAGTATTATTTAGATGCTTGCTTTTAATTTCAATATATTAAAATCTTAACTATATAAAACAGGAACTATCTTGCTTTACAACAGTGCAATAAATTTATTGTAAAATCTTCCTTTAATTTGTAACTTTGGTAGGTGAACTATTTATGATATTATTTCAAGCTGTTGTTATTGCCGTATTGGCAAGTTTTTTTCAAGGTATGGGTGCTAGTATTTTTTCTATTCTTAGTTTGTTTATCTACTATCAATTGTGCTTAAACGAATATCCCAAATTTTTATTTGTCACTAATTTTAATACTTTATATCTGCTATATAGTGTATTATGAGCATTTTGAAGATAATATCGTGCTAGAACAAACGTGGTACCGAATATTCGCTATTTGTTTCCGTTTTAGTTTCCTTTTAGCAATATTTCCCCAATTTAACATCAGCTAATTTTAGTTGGAAAAACACGAAAGAAGTTACCTAATTTTTAATGTATAATTTGACATAATAACTTTTGGAAAAACAAGCATTTTCGGGAGTTATTGTTATTTCTTAACACGTGAAATTAATTTACAACTATTTACACCAAAATACTGCAAATTGAAAAGCTTTGTAAGACTTCTACTCCAGAATCAAATAATACACAGACTGTAGTTATATAATTGTCTCTATAGTATCTACGGCAAGCTCTATACTAAGCTGTGACTTAATTCTGGATGGATACTGCTACGAGCATTTGCCTCAACTCAGGAATTGGACAGAAGCCAACTCGAGCTGTGCGGCCTGGGACGGAGAATTGGTCAGCCTCTATAAGCAAACTTTAAGTGACTTTCTCGCATTATTTATCTCCAACACAACTGTATGGACCTCTGCTAACAATCTGGAAGCAAATAACTTTGCTCTCATTTGGAGCAATGGCAGTGCAGTGGAGTTGTCCTCTGGAGTTAATATAACAAATATTGTCTGTGGCTACCTTACCGATTCTGGCGTATTCAACACATCTCTCTGCAACATATCTCGTAACTATATATGTAGCAAACAAGGTGAGTTCTTCCTTATCCTATTCGCCTGTAATCTTAGTTTGTATTTCTCTTCTAGTTGTTCTGATTCCTTCATCTGGTCCCGGGAACCTCAGTGCATCTGTTGTTAACACCACTAGTGTGCTAATCTCATGGGCCCCGCCCCCCTGCCCCTCCCAGCAGCAGCAGCAGAACCAACAGATCTCAGGCTACACACTCACGTACTACGGCGTAGAGCTGGACAGAGATGAGATCACACGCGAGTTCTCTTCTGCCACTGACTCTTTCTTAGCAACAGGACTGGAAGAAGGTACGAACTACAAAATAGAACTGAGTGCCTCCACCAGCGCAGGAGCAGGACCTAAAAGTTACACCAAAGTCTACACGCCAGAATCAGGTAATTTAATATTCACTGACACACGATAGGAATATATTATTATTGTTATGTAGCACCAAGCGGAGGCGTGGAGAACCTGACAGTTGTGGAAGCGACGAACAGAGAGCTGGTGGTCTCCTGGAGACCTCCAGCTGCTTCTCTCCAGAACGGTGAGATCACCGGCTACAGGGTAGTGGCCAGGAGAGGGTCCGCACTCGTGTCGGACACAACCACAGCTTCCCTCTGCTACTCCCTCTCAGACCTGTATCCGCATGCCATCTACAGCATTACTGTGTCTCCCATTAACTCCCTCGGAGAGGGGCCGTCTCTCTCTATCAGTCAACTCACTGATTCGGAAGGTATTTATTATAATTAGATATTATTAATTAATTTAAGGCACAACGAGAATATTGAAATGTAGTCAACTTTTAACAAAAATGCACATTTCTACACCTTTGAACTTGTTGCTAATAATTACGTATTACAGAATGTGATTGTAAGAAATATATTGTCTCCACTTTATAAAACACGCCCTTGGACTCTACACTTTCCATATAATCTGCATTTCCAACCTTTGTAGCTTGATCCTCTGACTAGTGGGCAGTCATTCAAGCTTTAAGATTAGATTACCAAAAATAATGTACGAAGTTGATGTAAATTATCGGATGCTATTAATTGCAAAATCGTTTGGTATAACTAAGACCTTCCTTATATGTAAACGGTCTATTTATATACGGTCTTTAAAATCCCATACAAACTAAGCAAAAAATTTGTAGACCGTCTATAAATTCTGCAGAAAGTCAAGAAAACCTGGCCTAGAAATAAATAGTCTACATCTAAGTTATTTCATAACTAATACGTATTTAGGGTTGTTGCATTTATTATAAGACTCACACGTGCTTTTCATAAAAAATGCATACTGACTAAAATTTTCCCCTCATGGATATTTGATCTTACCAACAGATATTTACTGTGCCTTGGCTCTTTTATTTAAAAAATTAGCTGGGTTGTATTTTCGTTCTACAATGCAAACAGGATATTATACAGCCATTTGTAAATAGTACGCTCCTAATCCTGGTCTGATCCAATTTTCATACGCCTAAATCACAGATTAATGTTACGGTATAGGAGAGGATTCTAAATTTTCGCGCTCCTAAATTCAAAAGGAGCGTCTCGCGCTCCTGAATAATTCCATGAATGCAAATACAGCTTCTGTAGAACCTGCAAACAAATGCTAAAATGGCCGTTGTGTACTACAGGTAACCTATACGTACACAGGTTGATTATAATCATATGGGGACCTATTATAGTTTCCGTTATAGACAGGTTCTACAATATTCTTAACACGACAACTTTGATATAATCATTTGATTTGCAATCATCTTTCTTAATAAATGCTACTAACTTGATTACTTTAATTATTACGCCATCTAATTTAAATTCGCCGAGTGCTGATTTACAATGTTATTTTTGATTACATTCTCAATAAACACATTCTGATTTGTAATAATTATAGAATATGGCTTGTTTTTCGGGCAATGCTACTCTGCTTGCATTTTTGCTGACTATACCGATATGATATTACACAGTCTAGAACTATTTTAATTAATTGTAACAATATTTTATCGTCGGTAATCATTAACATCCTCTCCTGGCACACAAGATCTTACTGTAATTGTTTCTAGTTCCCTCCTCTTCTGTTCGTGACCTAACAACCTCAACAAGTGACCTGAATGCTACATCTATACTGGTTACTTGGGATGTACCTGTGTTGAATGACTTAAATGGTGTTCTGTTGAACTACTCAATATTCTATTTCGGTTTGGAGATTGATACAGTTCCCAGAGTGATCTACCTGTCTAATCCTAATCTCACCAATCAGTCTATTACTCTAACCAATCTAGAAGAGTACACGACTTACTCTATTATAGTCTCACCTTATACAAAGGTGGGCAGAGGTCCTGATGCTGTTGTCACACAGAGAACCAATCAAGACGGTGAGTATATCCATTCATGAATTGACTCTGGTGCACTTGAGTACTGCTGCTTTATTTCATTGCATTAACTAGCTCCATCCAGCATTCCCACATTCCTTCGTGCCACTTCTCTCTCCCCTACCCTGGTGAGCATCACCTGGGAGCATCCTCTCTACAGCGACCAGAACGGTGTCATAACATCTTACACGCTGAGCTATCAGGGAACGGAGAGAGACACTCTGCTGCGCACACTGACTCTCCCTCAGAGCAATCGCTCTCTCACCTGTCACAACATAGACTCTCTTGACGAGTACACCACTTATAACGTGACACTCTCTGCTAGCACCTCTGCAGGAGCTGGTCCTGTCACCTATCTCACAATCAGAACAGACGAAAATGGTAGGAATTTAGTTGTCAGTTGAATTTGGTCTTAACTACACTGTCTTCTTTCTAGCTCCATCCTCCACAGTCCGTAACCTGACTGCTGTGGCCTACTCCAGCTCCCTATCCGTGAGCTGGTCTATGCCAGCTAAGAGCGACCTGAATGGAGTCCCCACTCACTACACACTGAGATACTCCGGAGTGGAGTTTCAGACGACGGAGAAGACAGAGCAGATCAACTACACTTCTTCTGCTAACGAGACTGTCTCGCTGACTGGTCTGGAGGCTCACACAGTGTATGAGATATCTGTGAGTCTGTCCACCAGTGTGGGAGAGGGAGACTCGGCTAGCTTTGAAGTTAGAACTTTGGAGACAGCCCCCTCTGGCCCTCCCACCGATCTAACCACCAAAGTCCTGTCTGCTACCATCATCAGTGTCACGTGGGATCCTCCTGTCCCCATTGACCAGAACGGAGTCATCACTCGCTACACTCTCTCCTACAGAGGGATAGAGCGAGACACAGCTCTAAGGGATATCATTCTGTTCTCCAATCAGAGTTATTTCAATAACTACGTACTCACTAACTTGGATGAACACACTAGCTACAATATTTCTGTATCAGCCAGCACATCTATTGGATCTGGTCCCAATGCTACTGTGGTGACTCAGACTGAGCAAGATGGTGAGTTTACGCCTCAATTTATGTGATTGTTTTTTATCTTAAACTTCGGTCCCGATCTCCACTATGAATTTCACTGTTGATTTTATTTGTCAATACATATTTTTAACTAATTCTTCTGTACTTAATCTTCGACTATCGCCAGCTTATTATAGTACCTTGTCTTAAGAAACAGTTTCTTTAAATGTTCAACAATGTTTGTCAATATCAATTAACAGCAATTCTACCGATAAACATTTTTATTCTAATTTTGTCCTCAACATGTGTGCTTATGTATTGCCTTCTAAACCTTGTGATGTAGTTGCATTTACTGTTGCAAGATTGTTCCTAAATAATGGCTATCTGCCTTCAGATCAACATAGTGATAATAAGATTTATTCTGCAGAATTACAGTCGACTCCGCTTAATTGGGACAAGTCTCCAAGAACAAATTCATTATAATAGAAGTTAATGCTAATTTTATTCGGTTAATCGGGTCAATTCTTGGATAATTGAGTCAAATATATGCTAAATTGGGAGATTTTGGAATAACGGCTTGCTATCTACTTTGAAAATTTAACATTGATTTCAATAAATATATCCCAAATCCATGTACCACCGTTTTAAATTTAATTTTCAGTGCGTAAATGTTAAATGATATTGTTTGCAAACTTATTTTGATTATAATGATCAAGTAAATACTATGTCAGGGCCGTAGCCACTGGTCCGGTTGGTCAGGTTTCAACCTAACCACTTTTGGCACCACTTGGTCAGGTTGGACAGGTTAACCTGACAACTTGGTCCTGTTGGTACTGTATCCAGCCCGGTCTAACCGGACCACTTTTAATTGGTGGCTACGGCCGTGTATGTGTATATGTAACGTATATATAACAGAATTTTCGGTTAATTGGGAACTCCGCTCAATTGAGACAGAATGTTTGGCCCGGGGTGTCCCAATTATGCGTAGTCGACTGTATTTCATCTTCTTTTGCTATTCAACTTAATCCTCACACTTGCTAATCAAAATTATGTCTATTACTTATTGGTTGGTTATTGCACTGTCTCCTTTCTAGCTCCATCCTCCACAGTCCGTAACCTGACTGCTGTGGCCTACTCCAGCTCCCTATCCGTGAGCTGGTCTATGCCAGTTAAGAGCGACCTGAATGGAGTTCCCACTCACTACACACTGAGATACTCCGGAGTGGAGTTTCAAACGACGGAGAAGACAGAGCAGATCAACTACACTTCTTCTGCTAACGAGACTGTCTCGCTGACTGGTCTGGAGGCTCACACAGTGTATGAGATATCTGTGAGTCTGTCCACCAGTGTTGGAGAGGGAGACTCGGCTAGCTTTGAAATTAGAACTTTGGAGACAGCCCCCTCTGGCCCTCCCACCGATCTAACCACCAAAGTCCTGTCTGCTACCATCATCAGTGTCACGTGGGATCCTCCTGTCCCCATTGACCAGAACGGAGTCATCACTCGCTACACTCTCTCCTACAGAGGGATAGAGCGAGACACAGCTCTAAGAGATATAATTCTGTTCTCCAATCAGAGTTATTTCACTAACTACGTACTCACTAACTTGGATGAACACACTAGCTACAATATTTCTGTATCAGCCAGCACATCTATTGGATCTGGTCCCAATGCTACTGTGGTGACTCAAACTGAGCAAGATGGTGAGTATTTACGCATATATGAACAATTCCACATAATTGGAGCCAACTCCCATCATTATTATGCTTATTTTATATACAACACGGTTAATACAAATTTGCAGTTACAGTACATAATCGATATAGTGATATGTTGGATATAGTGGTAATTTTTCCGCTTTGGGTGTTTCCCCGAGCAAATTCCATACAAATTTTATTGGTTATAGACTTATAGTGATATCATTATTGGGTATAGTGATAATTTGTGCACAGATTATGTAAGAATATTGGATTTTTGACTTTCCTTGGGCCCCATAATTTCATATTTTGCAGTATAAATATCGTTACCAGTTGAATTCGATAAGAAATTTGATTATACTTATGAGAATATGAGTATTTACTATGTATACAGTCATATACGTATTAGATGCAGGGATATAGTGATATAATGGATATAGAATAATTTGGCCAAAAATCCCATGTCCCCAATATTATCACTATATCCATTATGTACTGTAGTACGAATGCAATTACACTCCACTTCACTCCACTTCATTACCTCCAATATACAGTCAGGTCTGGTTATTGTGACTTATTTTTCGTCTGCTTTGTATGAAGGTTAATTTATTATGAACCAGCCCTATGCAGGGCCGGATTTACCATTAGGCTAAGTAGGCTATAGCCTTCGAGCCACTACATGACCAAGTACAGGACACTACAGGGCCAATGGGCCACTACAGGACCACTACCGACCAATGTCGATCATGTTCGGGCCACTTGTGTGGTTCAGCCTTCAGGCCACTCAAGGGTAAATCCTGCCCTGGCCCTATGGTCCCTATTTAACAACTTGCATAATGGCTTGTATCTGTTTAATTCCCTTGTCATGAAGTCTCTCTAATTTATATTATGAACACAATTTTGGGTCCCTTGAATGTTAATAATAAAATAACCTGACTCATTGCCTGACTGTATTAGTGAATACGAAGTTCGGATTTTGCGAACACATTCTGAAGGTACTAAGGAGGTTTTCTGTCGTTACTAGTTACTTTTCAATATTCTAAGTGATTTACTTATATTGAATTTTAATGAAATTGACTACATCTGAACTGTCTCCTTTCTAGCTCCATCCTCCACAGTCCGTAACCTGACTGCTGTGGCCTACTCCAGCTCCCTATCCGTGAGCTGGTCTATGCCAGCTAAGAACGACCTGAATGGAGTCCCCACTCACTACACACTGAGATACTCCGGAGTGGAGTTTCAGACGACGGAGAAGACAGAGCAGATCAACTACACTTCTTCTGCTAATGAGACTGTCTCGCTGACTGGTCTGGAGGCTCACACAGTGTATGAGATATCTGTGAGTCTGTCCACCAGTGTCGGAGAGGGTTCTCTGTCTTCTATTCAGATCAGAACTTTAGAGACAGGTGTGCTTATTTTATCTACAGTATTTTGTTTCCATTTGACATTTGTCAGTGGCACTACCGATTTGGTATATGTGTTTATATCACTAGCATTTAAATTTATATGGCTATTATCAGAACACGGACGATACTCAATTTAATTCCACTTCCTTGTTTCACTTTTTAATTCTCGTGCGATTAATTTATTTTTCATTTATTTTATGTTTCTTCTACGTTCATAAGCATAGGAAATTCACCAAAATCCTGAAAATCTTCCCGGGTGAAATGTTTGCAGCATATATATTCCTTATTACAAAATAAGAATTATAATAAATAATACAGTGCCTGAGGGTGTGACGAATTATTTAGAAAATGTAAGCTAACAATTTTTTGTTTTTTTTGTTTAAGGTACTGTAGGCAGAGGCGTAGCCAGGGTGCGGCACTTGGGGCACAGGCGGCACCCAAAAAATTTGTGCCCACAAAAATGCCCATTAGTATAATACTATAGTGCGGAAATGCCGCAACCATAATCTACCAGTGCCGCACCTTCATGCAGGCCTAGCTACGCCTCTGACTGTAGGACAAAATAAATGTTCAAATATTCTGATATAATGTGAGGGATATTTTGATGGCTAAATCAACATTTTTGTAAAGTAAATGAGTTTTCGTCCCAAAATACTCCCAGGGCGCACTACTATCTCTCCACGCTTATCACATGTTCATTATGTGAATTAACTTGGATTTCCATTGCTTACACCGTTCTATAGTACATATAATGTTATTCTTTGATTGTACATATCTTCAACTCTGATTTACAGAGATTTAATATTTCCCTTATTTCCAAAGCGCCTACTAACACTCCTACCAATCTGAAGACATCTGTCCTGTCTGCTACCATCATCAGTGTCACGTGGGATCCTCCTGTCCCCATTGACCAGAACGGAGTCATCACTCGCTACACTCTCTCCTACAGAGGGATAGAGCGAGACTCAGCTTCCCGCGAAGCCACTCTCTATTCGAGCGATTCTTTCTTCACACACTACATTCTAACTGAACTGGATGAGCACACTAGCTACAGTATTTCTGTATCAGCCAGCACATCTATTGGATCTGGTCCCAATGCTACTGTTGTGACTCAGACTGAACAAGATGGTGAGTTTGTATATATTTATAAATAAAGTATATACTTGAATCAACTCCACTTAATGGGACAAATCTAATGGAAATACCATACACCGACACTTGTCATTAATATGCCTTTTTTAGCAGTTAGTTAATATTATTAATAATTGCTTTTCAATAGTGTTAGTGAATTTCCCCTTCATATTCATCAACTATTTATAAACGTATTCTTATAGTTCCATCATCCTCTGTCCGTAACCTAACAACCTCAACAACACAACAGAATGCTACATCTATACTGGTTACTTGGGATGTACCAGTGTTGAATGACTTAAATGGTGTTCTGGTGAACTACTCCATCAACTACTCTGGTATCGAGATTGATACAGTTCCCAGAGTGATCTACCTTTATAATCCTAGTCTCACCGATCAGTCCATTACTCTGATTAATCTAGAAGAGTACACGACTTACTCAATCAATGTGTCTGCTTACACGAAAGTGGGCAGAGGTCCTGATGCTGTTGTCACACAGAGAACCAATCAAGACGGTGAGTATATCCATTCATGAATGGACTCTGTTGCACTTGAGTACTGTTGCTTTATTTCATTGCATTAACTAGCTCCATCCAGCATTCCCACATTCCTTCGTGCCACTTCTCTCTCCCCTAACTTGGTGAGCATCACCTGGGAGCATCCTCTCTACAGCGACCAGAACGGTGTCATAACGTCTTACACGCTGAGCTATCAGGGAACGGAGAGAGACACACTGCTGCGCACACTGACTCTCCCTCAGAGCAACCGCTCTCTCACCTGTCACAACATAGACTCTCTTGACGAGTTCACCACTTATAACGTGACGCTCTCTGCTAGCACCTCTGCAGGAGCTGGTCCTGTCACCTATCTCACAATCAGAACAGACGAAAATGGTAGGAATTTAGTTGTCAGTTGAATTTGATCTTAACTACACTATCTCCTTTCTAGCTCCATCCTCCACAGTCCGTAACCTGACTGCTGTGGCCTACTCCAGCTCCCTATCCGTGAGCTGGTCTATGCCAGTTAAAAACGACCTGAATGGAGTCCCCACTCACTACACACTGAGATACTCCGGAGTGGAGTTTCAGACGACGGAGAAGACAGAGCAGATCAACTACACTTCTTCTGCTAACGAGACTGTCTCGCTGACTGGTCTGGAGGCTCACACGGTGTATGAGATATCTGTGAGTCTGTCCACCAGTGTGGGAGAGGGAGACTCGGCTAGCTTTGAAGTTAGAACTTTGGAGACAGCCCCCTCTGGCCCTCCCACCGATCTAACCACCAAAGTCCTGTCTGCTACCATCATCAGTGTCACGTGGGATCCTCCTGTCTCCATTGACCAGAACGGAGTCATCACTCGCTACACTCTCTCCTACAGAGGGATAGAGCGAGACACAGCTCTAAGAGATATCATTCTGTTCTCCAATCAGAGTTATTTCACTAACTACGTACTCACTAACTTGGATGAACACACCAGTTATGATATTTCTGTATCAGCCAGCACAGTCATTGGATCTGGTCCTGCTTATACTGTGAGAACACAAACTGATCAAGATGGTGAGTTGCGTACCATTGTTTGTTTTCTTTTGTTTATTTGTGTATTTATTTATTGTTATTTATAGTCCCCTCTGCTGCTCCTAACAACGTTAGAACTAGTGTGTTGAGTTCCACAGCACTTCTGTTGACGTGGGATGCTCCGGACTTGACCGACAGGAATGGAATCCTCCTCTACTACACACTGACCTACTTTGGAGTTGAGTTGGATAGAACAGTGCGAGTGGTTAACTATACAATTGTTGGATCCAATCACTCTAACCAGACCAATACCTTCTCGGGTCTACAGGAGTACACAGTGTATGAGTTCTCTGTAGCCGCACACACTAGTTTGGGTGAAGGTATTTCTGCAAGTGTTTCTGTGCGAACATTTGAAGCAGGTTTGTTAGAATATTTCCCCACAGTTCGATAAATATTGTATACATTTTAATTAATCCAATAACTCTAGTTCCCTCTGCTATACCAACAGAACTGAGTATACAGATCCTCTCTTCTTCCATCTTGGTGGCTACTTGGTATGAACCTCCATTCTCTGAACAGAATGGTGTATTGACAAAGTACAGGATAACGTGGAATGGTTTGGAGAGAGATGGAGAAGTGAGGAGTGTAGATATTCCTGTGAACAGCAGCTCCAATACTTCTCATGCATTGACTGATCTGGATGCACACACGAGCTATGAAGTGAATGTGAGTAGTTTAACTTCGGTGGGATCTGGTCCTATCTCCTCCGTTACAGTCACAACTCTGCAAGACAGTGAGTTATGCTTCTTGTTCAATAAGTAATTTGATGGAATGTTTTATTGCTACTTCTTAGTTCCTTCCTCTTCTGTCCGTAATCTGACTACCTCAACAACACAACAGAATGCTACATCTATACTGGTTACTTGGGATGTACCAGTGTTGAATGACCTGAATGGTGTTCTGTTGAACTACTCCATCAACTACTCTGGTATCGAGATTGATACAGTTCCCCGAGTGATCTACCTGTCTAATCCTAGTTTCACCGATCAGTCTATTACTCTGATTAATCTAGAAGAGTACACGACTTACTCAATCAATGTGTCTGCTTACACGAAAGTGGGCAGAGGTCCTGATGCTGTTGTCACACAGAGAACCAATCAAGACGGTGAGTATATCCATTCATGACTGGACATCACATAGTACTTAGCTTTATGAATGTTCTACTTTAGTTCCAACTGATGTTCCCACTTCATTCTCCGCTAATGCCATCTCTCCTAACATCATCAACACAACTTGGGAACCTCCAACTGCTTACCACTTGGGTGGAGTGATCACAGCCTACACACTGACATTCAGAGGCTTAGAGAGAGACACTCCTCTGAAGGTGAAAATCCTGACAGTCCTGAACGGAAGTATCTACATCACTCCTGCTCTGACTGATTTGCAGGAAGACACTCGCTATGTGATATCTGTTCGAGCTAACACGAGTGTGGGAGCAGGTCCCTGGACCTCTCTCACTGTTCACACTCCTGAGGATGGTGAGTTATTCTTTGTTGATGCCATATTATATTAATTTACAACTGTCAACGAGACTCCCATAATCAATCCCTTGGTCCAGATTTGGACAACATATTATTTCCAGATCCTTGAACTAATTTCAGATAGCAATATTTTTGCATAAAATTTGCTTCGATAGATTATTTATATACTAATTCAGTAAATAAACACTAATTGCGGATTAAACAATTGTTACTTGAATTTATCAACCCATCGCTTACTCTTACTCAGTTTAAGGCAGATAAATATTGTAGAAACTTATCCTACAAGACATAATTGAAATATTTGAAATGCAAGTGGTATCGCAGAGTTTGAAAAATAGGACAAAAATAGATCCACACACGCAACTTCACCAATCAATATGGAAATACTATGTGTAAGAAGAAAAGAAAGAAAACAGTAAACGAATCTAATTAAGAGGACGCAAGCGAACATCCACGAATTTCCAAATGTGCGATATTTTATCAAAAATTAGCACGTGCGATTGTTAATACGCATCATCCCCAGGGGGTAGAACATACCAGGCAAATATGCTTGCAAATTATGTCACTCTTGGGACTATAACCAATAAAGATACAAATAATTCCACTTCTAACAAAATACTATCTTATAGTATTTGCAGTAGTAGGAATGCCAATGAGAGTATTCATATTATAATAGCATTATACATCAATCCAGGATGGTCTCATATTTGACTTAATTAAAACCCTCACACCGTTGAGAAGTTTTTTTCTTTTTACAAGGGTTAGTTAGGGTAGACTAGTTTTGATTACCTTTTTCTGAATGGTTAGATGATAAATATAATTTATTTGAGAATTATTGAAATTTAAAATACTACGTACCCAGTTAGGAGAAGCTAAATATTCGACTTTGCACCGAGAATTATCGATCTATCTCAATCTAAAAGGAAGTATTGATAGATATATTTTATATTTAAATTCTTAGTTCCTTCTTCTTCTGTCCGTAACCTAACAACCTCAACAACACAACAGAATGCTACATCTATACTGGTTACTTGGAATGTACCAGTGTTGAATGACCTGAACGGTGTTCTGTTGAACTACTCCATCAACTACTCTGGTATCGAGATTGATACAGTTCCCAGAGTGATCTACCTGTCTAATCCTGGTTTCTCCGATCAGTCTATTACTCTGACCAATCTAGAAGAGTACACGACTTACTCAATCAATGTGTCTGCTTACACGAAAGTGGGCAGAGGTCCTGATGCTGTTGTCACACAGAGAACCAATCAAGACGGTGAGTATATCCATTCATGAATGGACATCACATAGTACTTAGCTTTATGAATGTTCTACTTTAGTTCCAACTGATGTTCCCACTTCATTCTCCGCTAATGCCATCTCTCCTAACATCATCAACACAACTTGGGAACCTCCAACTGCTTACCACTTGGGTGGAGTGATCACAGCCTACACACTGATATACAGAGGCCTAGAGAGAGACACTCCTCTGAAGGTGAAAGTCCTGACAGTCCTGAACGGAAGTATCTACATCACTCCTGCTCTGACTGATTTGCAGGAAGACACTCGCTATGTGATATCTGTTCGAGCTAACACGAGTGTGGGAGCAGGCCCCTGGACCTCTCTCACTGTTCACACTCCTGAGGACGGTGAGTTAAACTTCTATTTTTTAATTCGGGAGTTGGTTATGTTAACCTCTGTTTCATTATTATTCAGTATAATTTGTTAAGTATTGGGTTTCTTTCCAATTACCAATTTACTTTTCAATAGGGCTTAAACGAATATACCGATATTAGAATATTCGTTCGTTTCTAAACGAATATTCGTTTGGACTAATATTAGATTGAAACGGTTATTCGTTGACTACTTTTACACAACAACATGACTTTTGTTTAGCTTGGAGAGATCGTAGACATAAATTCCTACCTAAACTAGCTGATAATTAGTTAACTTGTGTATAATACACTTTGTAACTATTATTAATTAAGCCTTTGCAACATTAGCTACCCGACTCAACCCTTAACAAAAACATATTTTCCAATGTATTTTGTGTCTTGAAATTGATTTATTGCTTAGTCATCCAAACGAACGAATATTCGAATATTTGTTCGTTACATTTTGAATATTCGTTTCAGCCCTACTTTTCAATGTCTACGTCTTGTAATTTTATGGCTCTGGTTGCAAGTACGTATGCTTATATATCAACTATCATACTGTCGATTCCGCTAACTGGGGAACGTTGATTCTAGGCAGTTTCCACAGTTTAACTGAGGCATCTACTCTTTGCAGAATATTTGGACAAATGGCTTGCTAGATATTTGTACAGATAGAATGAGGTCCCAATTAAGCGGATATCCGTATTTACCGGAATTCATTTCCAGAGTATTCACTGATTTGCATTGGTTAGGGGAACTATCCTTGTACTCCTAAACCGATATTTCGCCTTATCGTGTTTGTATTAACGACGTTTGACTGTATTAACTTAGGGAGTTTACATTATTAGTTAGGTTAGACTTTGTCTAATCTTATTTGCTTACTGAATGCATTATTTTTGCATTTCTCTTTCTATTGAAGAATCGGTGATAATTGTACTAAATGCACAATTCCTTTTATCGAGTATAACCACACAAAACACCTGTTGTTTCTAGCTAGCATAATAACTATAAGTGCTACATATTTAATCATGTTTTGTTTGTGAAAATATGGAAAATTCATAGGCTAGTAAATGAAATTAATCAAAAGGATTACTAGAACTCATTTACCACAATTAAAGTGAAATTTATTGTCTATTGGACCAAAATTCATAAGATACCATTCTAGATTTCTAATTAGGGTCTAAATTATTGAAACGATATAGGAAATGTGTGTACCTAGATCTGTACTACTTAATTTAAAATATATTTATTTTAATTAATTCTAGAATCTAGATGAACAATGATAGCAATTATGCAAATAACTGTTCGTGACAATAAATATTCTAAGATCATTGTCGTTCTGTCTTCAAACTAAAAACTAAAAACCTGGGAAAAATTTAATGTAAGAAATAGGATATTCAGTGTTGATACTAGCTCTTTAATAATTTAGTTCCTTCCTCATCTGTCCGTAATCTGACTACCTCAACAACACAACATAATGCTACATCTATACTGGTTACTTGGGATGTACCAGTGTTGAATGACCTGAATGGTGTTCTGTTGAACTACTCCATCAACTACTCTGGTATCGAGATTGATACAGTTCCCAGAGTGATCTACCTGTCTAATCCTGGTTTCTCCGATCAGTCTATTACTCTGACCAATCTAGAAGAGTACACGACTTACTCAATCAATGTGTCTGCTTACACGAAAGTGGGCAGAGGTCCTGATGCCGTTGTCACACAGAGAACCAATCAAGACGGTGAGTATATCCATTCATGAATGGACATCACATAGTACTTAGCTTTATGAATGTTCTACTTTAGTTCCAACTGATGTTCCCACTTCATTCTCCGCTAATGCCATCTCTCCTAACATCATCAACACAACTTGGGAACCTCCAACTGCTTACCACTTGGGTGGAGTGATCACAGCCTACACACTGACATACAGAGGCTTAGAGAGAGACACTCCTCTGAAGGTGAAAGTCCTGATAGTCCTGAACGGAAGTATCTACATCACTCCTGCTCTGACTGATTTGCAGGAAGACACTCGCTATGTGATATCTGTTCGAGCTAACACGAGTGTGGGAGCAGGTCCCTGGACCACTCTCACTGTTCACACTCCTGAGGATGGTGAGTTAAACTTCTATTTTTAATTCGTGAGTTGGTTATGTTAATCTCTCTCATTATTATTCAGTATAATTTGTTTAGTATTGGGTTTTCTTCCCAATTTACCAATTTACTTTTCAATGTCTACGTCTTGTAATTTATGGCTCTGGTTCAAGTATGCTTATAAATCAACTATCATATTGTCGATTCCGTTGACTGAGAACGTTGATTCTAGGCAGTTTCCACAGTTTAACTGAGGAATCTACTCTGTACATAATATTGGGAGAAATGGCTTGCTAGATCTAATGCTCCAATCCGTTCGCGTTCTATAGAGTATAACCAACATCACCTGTTGTTTCTAGCTAGCATAATAACTATATGTGCTACACATTAAGATACCATTCTAAATTATTGAAACGATTGCGGAAAAGTGTTACCTAGAACTGTACTACTGTACTTAATTAGAAATATATTTATTTTCATTCTACTAGTAGACAATGTATAGTAGTTATGCAAATAACTGTTCATGATAAAAATTATTCCAAGATCATTGTCGTTCTGTTTTCAAACTAAAAACTAAACCTGGGAAAATTCAAATATAGGAAATATTAGTGTTGATAGTAGTTGATACTAGCTCTTTAATCATTTAGTTCCTTCCTCTTCTGTCCGTAATCTAACTACCTCAACAACACAACAGAATGCTACATCTATACTGGTTACTTGGGATGTACCAGTGTTGAATGACCTGAATGGTGTTCTGTTGAATTACTCCATCAACTACTTTGGTATCGAGATTGATACAGTTCCCAGAGTGATCTACCTGTCTCATCCTAATCTCACCGATCAGTCTATTACTCTGATTAATCTAGAAGAGTACACAACTTACTCAATCAATGTATCTGCTTACACGAAAGTGGGCAGAGGTCCTGATGCTGTTGTCACACAGAGAACCAACCAAGATGGTGAGTAACTATCTGTACTAGGGAGTAGGGACTATATCAGTTTATAGTATGTTTATATTGCCTTGTTATTTTCTAGTTCCTTCTGCCATTCCTACCAACTTCCAGATTCGTGCCATTTCTTTAACTATTGTTAACGTTTCCTGGGATCTTCCTACCGTCTACCATCTGAATGGAATCATTACAGATTTCACGCTAACCTACGCAGGCGTGGAGAGAGACACGAGTTTGAGGACCATTATCGTTCCTGTTGCGAATGGAACTGATTATGTACTGCCTGCACTCACTGGCTTGGAGGAGAACACTAATTATGTCGTGACAGTACGCGCTAGCACTGTTGTAGGGATTGGACCAGTAACCACTCTATCTGTTCTGACTCCTCAGAATGGTGAGTTGTGTCTGATTAACAGATAATATAATATCTATTAACTAATCAAGAGTAGGTTTGCTATCTCACTAATTGGTATACCTATTAGCTCTATAATTAAACTTGTATTTCAGCTCCAAAGGGAGCTCCTAGGAACTTCTCAGCAGTTGCTCTTAACAACACCGCTATTGAGGTCAAGTGGTCAGTCCCCATTATCAATGATCTGGACGGAAATCTGACTGGTTACATCATCACGTACCACGGGTTTATCATTGACACGGAAGAGAGAACCGTACTAATATCTACTTCGAGTCATGATGATCAATCACAGATCCTGACTCCTCTGGAAGACTACACTTTCTACTCCATCTCTGTACAGGCAATAACTGTAGGCTCTGGTCCTCCAGTATCCACTAGACACCGCACCCTGCAAGCAGGTAAGCTATCGTTCATCAGGTCAGGTGTGCCAGGGGCGGCATACCGGTACGGTTTGTGCGACGAGCGCCGTACCACTTTTCAGAATGGTCCAGCATTGCTATCCCCTCTATCTGTTCGTAATTAAACAATTCATTGATAATTTAATGATTTTAACACCAACAGACTGTACACATTGCGGACAGGTTGTAAGTATAAATTCCCGCCGTAACACTTTTACTGGTACGGTCTCCCTAGACTACATTAAATAAGGTAAATTTCTCTTCCGTACCACTTTTCGAAAGGAGTGCCGCCCCTGTATGATGTATCTGCATTAATGTGCATGTACGTTATTTAGTGCCCAGTGGCGTCCCCACCAGCCTGACTGTATCAGCTGTGTCTGCCCGCACCATCTACATAACCTGGTTCCCACCCTTCTACTCCGACCAGAACGGAGTTATAACGGCCTACACTCTGACCTACCAAGGAATAGAGAGAGACTATGAAATGCGCACAGAGCTAATTTCCGCACTTACGGGTCGCTCCAACACCTCTTTTAGTGTAACTAACCTTGAAGAAGATACCACCTTCAACGTCACAATTAAAGCTCACACTGTGATAGGAGATGGTCCTATAACATCGATGACTGTTCATACTCATGAAAGTGGTAAGGAATTTGTCCATCGCAATTAGTTGTGTAATAACTGATTCTTATTTTTATCAAATATACTTCTTTAGTTCCTTCTTCTTCTGTCCGTAACCTAACTACTTCAACAAAGCAACAGAATGCTACATCTATACTGGTTACTTGGGATGTACCTGTGTTGAATGACCTGAATGGTGTTCTGTTGAACTACTCCATCAACTACTCTGGTATCGAGATTGATACAGTTCCCAGAGTGATCTACCTATCCAATCCTGGTTTCTCCGATCAGTCTATTATTCTGACCAATCTAGAAGAGTACACGACTTACTCAATCAATGTGTCTGCTTACACGAAAGTGGGCAGAGGTCCTGATGCTGTTGTCACACAGAGAACCAATCAAGACGGTGAGTATATATATTTGTTAGTTTGTATACTTTATTTCTTGCTATTTAAACTAACTCTTTATAATGTTACCCTCTAGTACCCTCCGGCCCTCCGCTTAACCTTACTGCGTTTCCTGTCTCTGCTACAAGTATCTTGGTTGAGTGGACAGTTCCCGGAACGTACGATAATAACGGAGTAATTGACTCTTTTTATATTGTCTCAAGTATAAATGCAGATAGGGAACAATCTGTGGACAGGGTGTTACCAGTTTCAGACAATAGCACGAGGTTTTGTTTCCTGTTGAATGGACTCGAGGAAGCGTCTACGTACCTAATAGAGGTAGCAGCCGGAACAGTAGTTGGTATCGGTATACCCAGCAGCGTAACAACGAGTACATTCAATACAGGTTTGTATTCAAATAATGTTTCCATAAACTACAGTTTGTAAATCAACTTTAACATAGGACCTACAAGGCCGCCACGCAACTTTATTGTGAACAGAGTTACGGCTACGTCGATATCTCTGACTTGGGAACTGCCAGAGGAGGAACACATAAACGGAATCTTAGATGAATACCTGCTAACCTACTCGGGAAGAGATCTGGATACGAGTCTCAAGACTATCTCATTCAATGAAAATCTTGACTTTTTGCAACAAACAGAGCTCACAGGTCTACAAGAAAACACCTCCTACACGATACAACTGGTACTGTTCGCCTCTGGAGCGACAAGCCCTCCTGCAAAAATAGTTATTAGCACTCTTCAATTAGGTAATTAGTAATTACACGTTATATTGCAGATTCGCACTGCTACTTTGGAATAAAGAAATGTGTTTATTTATATTTATCCTTCAGCACCTAACGACACGGTTCAGTTCTTAAACTCCACCGAAGCGAGTCCATTCTCTACCCTCTTAACGTGGGAACCGACAGAATTCAAGTTCCAGAACGGTCCCATTCTAGAATACGAAATTCTCACCACATTCACAAATCCCAACGCAACTATCCCTGGGCTGGCGAATAACTTTACTTGGGTAAACTATACAACAACGACACAGATTCTATTTCGGGAGCTGAGGCCCGAAATAAACTTCACCTCAATTGTCAGACCAAAGAATGAAATAAACTTTGGCCCGCCTACTTCTATAATATTTAGCATGATAAGGGGTAAGTAATTTAAACTCCATTCCCAGTCTTATTAGCACTATCTATTATAATCTTATTATCTCAGAAACTGAGCCGCTGATAATTAACCCTGAGTCCGACGAGTTCATAACAGTACAGGCTGCAGAGGCCGACCAGTTTAGCAGATATTATAACTGCAGTGCGGAGGGAAACCCCATCCCTCTCATCCATTGGATCCGGAACGACGGAAGCAGACTGGACTCCTTTAACATAACGATACCCGGGACCAGTCTGAATACCGGAAACAACATATTTACGTGCTTTGCAACGAGTAGGATCGGAGAGTATTCTCTACGAATTACAATAATTTCTGTATCAGAAGAGGTTAACGTAAGTGCGATAGCGGACACTCGAGAGCAAGTTAGCAACCAAACTAGCCTCAACGAGGATGAGACAGACGATCTCTCTTCCCTGATTCGTTCCACCGTCGAGTCTGCCAATGCGCTGCGCATGAACACTACTGCCAATGCAACAAACGGAACATCGAACGAGAACACGACTCTGCAGGTGGTAGAAGTGGTGTCCGACCTCTACTCGGACGTGGTCCGACTATCCGAAGAAGGCGTCTCAAGGAATACCTCTGTGAACCTGTTCAGAACCGGAGGCGACCTGGTCAAAACATCTCAGGGGGACCAGGGACTGGCAGAAGACACACTGATTGAGTTATCATTAGAGGTTTGTTAAGAATTGTAATTTATATTAATAACAAGGGTTTACACATTTTCAATATAGAACACCGCTTCGTAAAGGTGAATTTTGTTGTTCAAACCCCTTTGGAAATTACATTAGGAAAGGCCAATATAAGCAATTCCTAATAACTACTGTATTACTTCGAATAATCGCCTAGGCTACTATTCGAGGTAATACGGTATTCGTATTGACAGTTGATTACTCTTAGGACATTTGCAGCCGTTTACGCATAAACGCGACGAACACTTATAGACCACTCGCTATCTCGGTGAATACTATAGAAGATCTAGGTTTTAAATTTCTCCTGAATGAACCTCCCAGTGCGATTGAACCAACTGTCATATTTGACCCCGACAGTAGCATTTTATTTGAATCTCAATCATTGAATTCATCCGTGGATGTGAATAAAACTCTGACATTTCCAATGAACAATCGGACTATGAACACCTCAGACCACGTATCAGTGCCAGGCAGCTTCTTACAGAATTTGATGTCGTCGAATAACACCAATATGACAGCTCAGAACATTACTGTGAGATTATTTATTTTAAAAAGTCCTAGAATGTTTAGGCATAACTTTTACATTTCAAGATATTTATAGATATCAACAACAGTGGTTGGAGAAAAACGAGACAACATTAGCAGAGTGGTTATATTCAATATACAAGCGGGGAATGAAACTAGACAGCTGTCAGAAATATACGAAAACACTGTAAGTAAATATTTAGTATAAATGCAGGGTTTTGTTCAATACTTTTAATCCCCATATACTTACAAAATTCAAGTGGTATGCATTTTAGGAGTAATCAATACTAACTGTAAAATTAAGTGTAAACTGTAAAGTATAAATAATTATTTTAATCGAGTAACAACAGTAATAATGTAAAGGGAGTTCAATTTCAAATTATTGAATAAAATTAGAGATAAACTTGTGACTCGCTCAATTCTAGATTGTCTCCTCCAACTCCTGCGTCACTCGGCTTAATAGAATCAACTGTTTGTTCATTTCCGTTAGAATTAGAATGATCCTTATTACTGGTATAGAAATTGGAACTGCTGTTCTGTTTATTGGATCTAGAGCAGCTAATTAACACTAATATTAGCACTATTATTAGCACTAATATTATTACCAACAGGATTACAACTATTAAAGAGAGCACACCAAACGCTATTTTATATAGAAACGTGTTTACTCCTTTAGTTATGTCAGTGCTGTTACTAGTCGCATTCCAGGTTGTAGTTCGTGTGTTGGTGGAGACAGCAACTGTACTAACATTAGTTTTATTATAAATTCCATTCGTGTCGTTGTACTTCTGAGCAAGCAGCTGTGTTAAATTGTACCCAGTGACAACATTCTCTTGGCTCGCACTCGCAAAGCTCACTTCACTCAACAGCAGTAACATAGATTCCGAAGGAAACCTGAACTCAATTCTCAAAAAACTAACATTAAACACTTTCTCCCCATCGAATTCCAACTCGTTACCGAACTGATCGAATGCTCTATACGCATTGTAATTAACCTCAAGTCCGCTACTGTCTTTGTTCCACAGTTTTGCAATCAAGTCGACGACCGAATAATTTCCATTGAATAGAAATATAATGAAAGGATTTTCAATTCCACAGACTGACCAACCGAAGTAATCCTCGGGAGAGAGCAATGGAGTTTCACCTACATTGAGTAAAAGCAAATTATAAATTGAATTAACAATTATGAGGCTCATTTAGTCTCACCTAAATCTCCATCTGTCAGCAGGCCGACCCCCCCGCTCAGAAGCCCCATAGACAGCACTCCCGTATAGGCTAAGTCTGTGTGCTGGTACCCATCTATCTGTGCGTCCGGGTAGGGCATTATGTATTGCAAGAGAGGCCCCTTGTTTATGTCTGGCTCTTGTGCGTTAAGAGGGCCTCGTCTGCAGCCGTAAAATTCTACCCTCAAGCAAACTTCATTTGTTACGTTAGGCTGTGTGGCTGGCGAAACTTCAAATATCTGAAAATATACGAGTTCTCAATAAATTATTTATTTCAAACAACTTTATGTGTTAACTTACTTCTAGTCTGACTTGATCAGCCCCCATAGGGGGAAAGTTTAATCTCAGCAATCTACCTCTGTTATTTAATCCTAACTGCTGTAAATTAATAATGGGCTCGCCTCCGCTATCTCTCTCACTGGTGTAGGGAGCGTGTATAGATTCATAACTAGTCACATTAATCCCAAATCCTGTCGACACCTTTAGTTTCGTAATGAAACTGTTTTGGTTTAATACACTAGAGCCACAAGCGCTTCCATGCACAAACCCATTTTGCACGCCAATCCCTGTTATCCAGAAGTGTGGCGAGCCAGGAGCCGTGTCGTGCAATACGAACAGAGGTGAGGTGAACTCCGACCCGTTTCCTCCGTACCTCAGTTTCCAAGCATCTCCACTGCCAATCAACGGGAGCTCTGATGCTAAGCCCGCTTCGGGAGCCCCGCTATTGGTGATCACAATACCTTTCAAACGCGGATCGTTGTTTATGACCGTCTCTAACAGTGGTTCATCGCACTCTTGCGCTTTCAATAGCAAAATGCTGAAGGAAGTTAAGACCAACACCTCAATACACAAATTACAAAATTTCATTTTAATTTCCGTACGAAACTTTACACTGTATTTATTGAAATTAAGTGTAATCAATTTTGTGCCGCGTGTTGGAGGAGAAACCACATTTATACACTGCTGTGAGCATCTTGAGGAAGCTAGTATAGATAGTATATCTGGACAGATGGGAATCTGTATTAGAACGTTTGAACTGATTCTATATTGAATTTAGCGATAGACTAAAAGAATCCAGATTTTGTAATAAATTAGGGTAACATTGTTTGAAGTCACGTGATTAGATAATATATTATTATAAAGCAGAACACGATTAAAGCGCAATTCACAAATTAGAAACCTACTCAAAATTTAATATATCAGTCTATTTGGAACCAGTCGAATGTGAATACTGGATGACAACTATGTTTTCTGTTTCCCATCTTTGTAAGTATATTCTGTAACAACAAGGCCCTACTGTCACGTTACTCACGTACTGTGTACTGGATATACCTACATAATCAGTCTGCTAGAAATGCTGTTAACAGCAAATATTGGCTGTTTGTTGGTAACAATTCAACTCATAACCCGTCAATAAGAATTCTTTTAAGGGAAACAACTGTTATTAATGACATTTTTATCCTAACTGTATATTTGTATGTGTTAACGGCAATTTTTAATTGTTGTACAGTATCCTAATCGCTTTAACAGTTCATGAAAACTGAGTACGTATTCTTAAACGTGAATTTAATTTTCAATTTGCAAACTAATTTGTGGCTTTTCTAAGGAGAATAACTGTAGTTAATAGACGAGCAAATCGGTCGTAACATGATAACATTAGTTACTGTTTCCAGCTCTATACATAGTGTATATTATTAATTATAATTCTATTAAATTATGTCTTGTTTAGATTAATATCACCTTCGAAACCACTCAAGCACCTGTGGGATTCGAACACCTGTGTGTTGCCCTGAATAGAACCACCAACTCATGGTCTTCAGCTGGTGTCGAGTTGCTTAGTGAAGATGAGGAAATGAACACGACCACATGTGGAGCCAACCATATGACTAGCTTTGCTGTTCTAATACAAGTTAAGACCATCAAAAAAAGCAATCTTGAGAAAATTATCGGTTCAGTAATCTCGTACATCATGCTGAGCATATCTTTCTTATTCCTAATTGCTACACTTGTCACATTCTGTATCGCTGGAAGGAAATTCCTGAAGGTTGAAATGAACATAATTTATCTTAACTATGGAATTGCATTGACTTGTGCTACCGGTCTTTTCTTATTCGGAGTTGATCTGGGGAAATTCCATAAAATCTCCTGTACATTAGTAGCGCTGTTCCTGCACTACTTCTGGTGCACAGTGTTCTCATGGAGTCTCTGCAACGCACTACTCATCTTCTACAGATTATTTATTGGTTAGTTGACCTTATTCAAACTTAATCAGTAGACTCTTGTTAATATGAGCACCAAAGGACTTTCGAAATTTGTTCGTATTATCAGGAAACTTGTATTAAATCGCATGCATTCCTATAAGCTAGAGGAATTAAACCTTGTACTCCTGAAACGATATTTCGGCATACAGTATACTCCCGTTATAACCAAGTCGGATATAACGAAATAACCGCTTATAACGAAATGGATATTTCCCCCCAGAGCACTAAATGCACTACTTATTATCCGCTTATAACAAATACCCGGATAAAACGAAGGAATTTACAGGTCCTAAGCACTTCGTTATAACGAGAGTTCACTGTATCTGTATTTTTAAAACGGAGTCTATACTTAGGTATTTATTTTCTTCCATTTATATAGGTGTTTTGAGCAACAGGAAGATTTGGCCGTACTTAATATTTTTCGGTTGGCTAAGCCCCGTTCCTCTGGTGATAATATCTGTAAGCATAAGACGAGAAGGATACACCAACGATGAAGCTGAATACTGCTGGATATCTAACAAAGACGGACTTATATGGGCATTCCTTGGTCCAGTATTCCTTGTCCTGATCCTGAACACAATAATACTCACCGCAAGTGCTATCCGTATAGGCACAGCTCGTAAAAACCTTGACAAACTTAACCAAGTGCGTATAGCATTGTTCAGCGCGTTCATTTTAACTCCAGTACTTGGTATGCCTTGGATTATATCATTTGCCAGGATATTAACAGTGGGTATAGAACATGAAGTAATTTCGGGAATCCTAGAAAGATTCATTGACTGGGTATTTATTTGTCTCAATGCCCCAGCAGGGATCGTATTCTTCATAATCGTTTTCAAGAGATTCTGGGAACACAGAAAGTCCATACAAGCAGCCAAATCTGTTAAGGTTGAGCAATCCACTTCAGGCTTCGCGAAATTCAGGAAGACTAACCAAGGGACAGAGTCTTCGTTCGCTCAATCAACAACTATAGTTGCATATAACATTCGTAAAACACCCAGCAATGCCTCTAGTATTATCTCAAAGACAGAAACTGATAATATGACTGGTTCGGGTAATTTTCTGACAAGTTCATTACCAAAAGCAAAACCAAGGCGTATTCAGAACAATGAATCTCTCTTCGATACAAATGACAATGTTGGTATCTACTCTACCCTTGATCAGAATCTTATGGCAGAAATAAGACGAGATAAATCTTTGGTCAGGAAAAGTCGATTACAGGATATCCATGATCCAATCTATGAGATCTCTTCGTTACAAGATTTGTCCAAATTATCTCCGGCAAATGAAGAGGGAATCGAATTGGGTAATCTTGAGAACAAATTGAGTTCATCTTGCCGATTCAACTACGATAATCCTTATGAAATGTCTCAACTGGACGATGAAGTCAGGTTAACACAGTCGGATGATAAATTTCTTGAGTATAGAGATCCCTCCATATTTAGCAGAGGAATAGATTTTCTCAAGCATTCATTTAAGCTATCCAATAGAGGCAACAATACTGATACAGAAACGGGTAACAATGAAACAACGACGGACTACGAAAACGATACAAAGAGTAAAGTTAAGAATATTTATCTTGAGCACTTGCACCATTTGGCTGAGAGAACGCACTCTAATCCAGAAATATCTGAAGAACCAACGACCGAGAGCAAAACTGTAGACCCACTAAGAATCCGTAGGAAATCTTCTCCCGCTGTGAAACGCCAAAGCTGTGAGCATACGATACAAGTAAAGGATCTGAAAGACTATTTCAATGAGAGTCCTAAGGTAAGGTCTCCTTTGTGTTCTGACGTAAACGAGTACTCGAGAATTGCTGAGAGTGAAGAAGACTCAACCATTTCAGAAAAACAATCTCAAATAACCGAAGCGAGCCAACTGCTAACAGAAACTACTTTACCACACGGAAGCGAATCGATTTCGCCATTGTCTCAGTTAATTGAGAATGCGGATAAGCGTATTAAGGAGCCAATAGAACCGAGTCAGCTCTGCGAAGACAACGTTTTCAACTCTCCTAAGAAGACAGTTTTCAAGTTTCAACTCACAAGCAACGAGGCGCCTCAGAAAAAAACTTTGCAGAAAACCAATTCTTTAGGAAATATAGACGATATGTCTGGCTCTCTCCAACGCAGGAGCACTGATGTCAATGCGGCTCCTAACGTGAGTAACCGCGTGAGATGTTTCGAACATATTATCGAGAGGTCTTCGACATATGTTGACAGTAGGGCCCCGCCCATTAGGAAGACGCGTAGCGTCGGAGGAGCGCAGCGTGTGAAGGTAACATTCCCAAATTCAGATACAAAATCTGATGAGAATTCGGCGAAAGTTATATATCCCTTTTGTTCCAGTTTGCCAGACATTTTAGACACTGTCAATGATCAAACCAAAACTGAAGGCAGTCCGAAACATGACAGTGGTGATGTAGCAGAAAAGTAGATCGTTTGTAAACTTGTAATTAGTATATAGAAGTAAGTTGTTAATATCTCATTTGTAATAATTTTTTATCCCCGGAGTTGAATGTAATGTAGGTCTGAAATGTTGTTATTTTGTATTTACTAATAAATAATTTTGTTAATTAAACCTGTTAGTATTGAGTTTGGGGAACAAATGGAAATATACTATCAAATAATCTCAAATTCTCAATCTATTAAAACAATTATGAAATATAATTCAAATTCCCATAATAAAATACGTACTAGATCAGGGTTTTTTTAAGGGTCTTCTTGGTGGCAAAATGCCACCAAGATTTTGGGAAGTTACACCACGATTCGGGTCGGCCGCAGCCGCTGCAGTGTTGAGTTACACCACGGCCGCTGCTGAATTACACCAAGGTCTCAACTCTCAACCTTAAAAAAAACCCCTGTACTAGATATCAAATATCTTTGATAGTCACAAGTAAATGTAGTTTATAATTTAATATAAAAATATACTTACACTTACTGATTGTTAAACATTGGTTTAAGTTCACAAATGGAATGAAGGGACTTATATATTGTGTCACATGGCAAAGGGATAATTATAATTACGTATTAACATTTAGGGGCACTGCAGTAAGTCGAATTTTTAATTGAGTCTTAATAATAACTAAAGTTAATTTCCCTATTTCATCTAACTGCGAGCTTATTAGTTGGCATTAAATGTGTTTGACCTAACGTATAACGCGTGTCCCTACACTTCTTTATTAATTGAATCCAGAGGCGGAGCCAGGATTTTTCTGCAGGGGGGGCAGAGGGGTTTCAGGAGGAACCTCTATGAGGATTTTATGCTCACAGGGTTGGCAGCCTCAAATTAGGGGGGGCTCATGCCCCCCCCCTGCCCCTGCCCCGGCGCCCCCCCCTCTAGATCCGCCTCTGATTGAATCGTTAATTATTTCACTTCAGAGCTGGTCCCTTCTATAGAACAAAACTCAGATCAGACCTTGGCAGAAAGTCACAGCGTAACATCAAGTGAGGCCCCAATAATATAGTATAACTCGGTTATAACATACTTCGGATTATTACGTACAAATTTATTTTGAAAAAGCTTAGAAAGCAATGTAGTATGTATTTCTATGTATTTAAGTAAACTCGGTTACTACGTACACTCGGATAATATGTACTTATTTTCCTTTCCCGAGGGGTACATTTACAACCGACTTATACTGTAAATTGAATACATAATATTAAATTGTTTGAATATTCCTACTCTATAATACAACCTAAAGAGACAAATCGAACAATTCTATAGTAACAAGATGTTCCTTGTCAACTAAACTTGTAGTACTGTCTTCAAATCCCAAACTTCTTTGTAACTCTCAGTTAGCGGCGCTACCTCTTGCTCCAAGAACTTGGTCACCTGTTCGGGAGCTCTGCCGATGAAAGTAGAAGTATCGAATATCTCATTCAGTTTGAGTCTCACTGGTGCGAAATAAGGTTCATTCTGGATACGAGCGAAAAAGTCATTTTCTTTACCCGACATTTTTATTTGTAAGCCCGCTTGATGCGAGAGTTTGCGCATTATTTCATGGCACTTTTGCCTGTCTCCCCCTTGCTTCACCATCTCTGCAATTAAGTTCTCTGATGCCAGGAATGGTAATTCTTCATTCACTCTCCTTTCAATTACTTTATCATAAACAACAATCCCTTGCACGATAGACTGAAAGGTCATTAATATTCCATCTGCCGTCAGGAACGCCTCTGCCAGTGTGATCCTACGGTTCGCGCTGTCGTCCAGAGACCTCTCGAGCCACTGCAGAGAGGCCGTCTGGAACCCGTTGAAGAGGAGACTGCCCAGATGTCTAGCCAGACTGCAGCAGCGCTCAGAGCGCATCGGGTTCCTCTTGTACGGCATGGCAGTGGACCCGACCTGGTCGGTCTCGAACGGTTCCTCCAGCTCCTTGTGTCCGGCCAGCAGACGGATGTCAGTGCAGATCTTGTGGATGGAGGCTCCCAGCGAAGCCAGGACGGAGAGAATCTCGAAGTCGATCTTCCGGCTGTAGGTCTGTCCGGTCACTGGGAAGGGTCGGCTGAACCCTGCGAGCTCCGTGATCCTCTGATCCAACAACTCGACCTTGCTGTGGTCTCCATTGAACAATTTCAGAAAGCTAGCCTGGGTGCCCGTGGTGCCTTTCGCACCCCGGAACTTCATATTATTTGTAGTGCGAGTAATGTTCTCCAGATCTAGCAGCAAGTCCTGAATCCAAATGCACGCTCTCTTCCCAACAGTGGTCAGCTGAGCAGGCTGGAAGTGTGTGTAGCCTAGTGTGGGCAGAGATCTGTAGTTCTCTGCGAATTTCGCAAGATTGTGAATGCACCTTACGAGCTTTGGTTTTAGAATAGTTAGTCCCTCTTTCAGGTTAATCAGATCTCCATTGTCGCCCACGTAACACGAAGTAGCGCCCAGATGAATAATAGGCGCGGATTTCGGACAGGCCCCTGCGAAAGTGTGTATATGCGCCATGACGTCATGCTTGGTTGTGTTCTCGTGTTTCGCCGCGAGGGTGAAATTAATATTGTCTAGGTTGGATTCCATTTCGTTCAGCTGCTCCTCAGTTATGGACAGTCCCAGTTCTCTCTGAGTTTTCGCGAGGTAGAACCAGAGTCGTCTCCACGTGGAGAACTTGTGTTGGTCAGAAAATATGAAGCTCATCTCCTCGCTGGCGTAGCGGGACGTGAGAGGAGACTGGTAGCTCACGTATTTGTTCGGGTCGTCAGACATTAGATACTCACTCACTGAGTTTTATGGTGCGTGAACTTATTGCAGCGGGACTAATTGAATAAATATTATATTTAATTTAACGTACAGCATGTATCGTTCTAACTAAAATTCATTTAATTGTTCCAGAAAAGTTAACGAATCCAAACAATTATCTAATGACCCTGATTGATAAGTATAAGCACTGACTATAGCTTTTCTTACTTTCTATGAGAGATTTATAAGAAACCTTCCTTGTTTCAGTCATGTGTATATCAGGGGTAGGTTTCTAAAACTCAATTGTGGCTGATATGCACATTTAATTTAAACTTATTAAACTGGAACTTAACAAATTCGTTATAATTAACGTTTCAAATAGATTTACGATTTACAATTCCTTATATTTTGGCAGTATGGGGAGTTTTTTAGCTTTTATTTGTATCCTACTTGCAACAGCCGAAACAATCCGCTGTGTAAAGTTCGAGAACGAAGTGGTATTTGCTGTATTTACCGATAAAGTAAATGAGACTGGGTGGTCTTCTCTCACTATCGACACTAAATATGGAACCTTCAGCGATGAGCAGATTGCGAACAACAGCGGGTTTGCAGAGGGCTTCCTAACAGCAAAATTCATTAATTACAAATGGCAGAATACCATGGTCGACCAATGCAAGAATAGCAGATGCGATAAGATCTGGAGTTGGATACAGAAGCAGCACGAATGGGTGGACGCTAATGAGCCTGATTATGAGGGCAGCAAGTACTGGCACCAAGTGCACCTGATGCACGTGCAGATAGCGGGCCTAGCCCAGGGGTACAAGGCTAGCGGACAGCCCGCTCTCCCCAATTACGCGTTCGACTTGCTACAGCTTGAAGAGGAATTCGTAGCCATCGAGGGCTCCATGGGCGTGAGGCGTAAAATAACCGAGCTCGGGAAATGCTCTGCTCTGATCAAAGTATCCGCGGACCAACAAGAGATCTGGTTCACTCACGACACCTGGGGTGGGTACCCAGAAATGCTGAGGATCTTCAAGCGCTACTATCTGCCTTACTCGCTTAACATGCGCAGTGGAGCTAAGGTGCCGGGGACTAACATAACGTTCTCTTCCTACCCCGGGGTTATACACAGCATTGATGATTTCTACGTCATCAACTCTGGTCTAGCCGTGATGGAAACCACCAACACAATCTACAATGGAAATCTGTGGAAGTTCGTAGACGGGAGAGCTATAATGGAGTTTGCTCGCGTTATGATCGCCAACAGACTCGCGGACTCGGCTCAGAGCTGGGTCGAGCTGTACAGTCGGTACAACAGCGGCAGCTACAACAACCAATGGATGGTGCTGGACTTCAACAAGTTCTCCCCAGGGAACATCGGGGAGGGCACCCTGTACGTGCTGGAGCAGCTCCCTGGGTACACGGAGCGACAGGACGTGAGCTACGTGCTGCGGGAGAGGGGCTACTGGGCCAGCTACAACATACCTTTCTTCGCGGGGGTGTTTAACCGCAGCGGCTGTCCTGCGATGGTGGAAAGGTACGGAGACTGGTTCAGTCACGAGGGACACCCGCGCGCCCGGATATTCAAGAGAGATCAGGGAAACGTTAAGGACGTGTCGAGTCTACTGAAGCTGATGCGCTATAACGACTTTATGAACGACCCGTATTCCAAGTGCAACTGCACACCAAACTCCGCTTCGGGCGAGAATGCGATTGCGTCTCGAAGCGACCTGAACCCGGCTAACGGGACTTATCCGATCCCTCAGGAGGCACACCGCCTGCACGGGGCAACCGACACCAAGATAACAGGCAGCAAGCTATTCGCTATGGACCAGGTGGTGGCAGTGGCCGGGCCGACTTGGGACCAACAGCCCGTCTTCAAGTGGAGCACCTCTGGGGGCAACAGACCGCTGGGACATCCGGACGAGTTCAAGTTCGAGAGCGTGCTCTTCCAGGGAGGCGCGTTTGCCCCTGAGGAGGAGGCAGATATTGTATAGGGTCTGTAGATAGAGATAATGTGTCAATAACAATGTATTACTATATTGAGTAAATACGTATTTATGTTGAATTCGATTGTTATAATTGTAAGAGGTATAGTCATTAAAGTCTATAAAATATAGAATTACTGGTACAATTAACCCAACAGAGATCTTGCTATGGATACAGAAAAGGGTTTAGTGTCCGTTTTCAATTCGTACGCTCTGCACACTACCTGTATTATCGGTGCTGGGGTTATCCTAGTATTCGTACGGAGATACTTCCAGGGAGCGAGATGCGCGTCCATGGTTAAATTGACAGGAAAGACCGTGGTGCTGACCGGTGGGAACTCCGGCATCGGAAAGGCCGCCGCGGTGCAGCTGGCTGCGAGAGGGGCCCGGGTTGTGCTCGGGTGTCGCGAGGTGGAGAGGAGCCAGGCAGCGCTACAGGAGATAAAGCAGCAGAGCGGGAGTGACGCTGTTTATTTGAAAAAGCTAGACCTCTCATCTCTCTCCTCCGTATGCGAGTTCTCAAAGAACGTTTTGGAAGAATTCCCAGCGATTCATATTCTCGTCAACAACGCAGCAGTCTTCTGCGATAAGGAAACGACTGTTGATGGGTTTGACAGACAATGGAGCGTAAATTACTTAGGACACTTCCTCCTGACAAACCTGCTTCTGGATAGGATGAAGGAAAGCGGCCCCTCTAGGATAATAAATCTGGGATCAAAGGTCTACGGGAACAAGTTAGACTTTGAGGACCTAATGCAGGATGGGAGCTACCAGCCCATGAGTGCCTATAGGCACACTAAGCTCGCCACGTGCTTGTTCACAACGCACTTAGCGAGTCTCCTCAGAGGTTCTAACGTAACTGTTAACACAGTGTCGCCGGGAATTACGTGGACACAGATAGGAAGACATGAACTCAAGAAAGCATCGATTCTAAAGAAGTTTGCTTTCTGGTGTGTTTTAAGCGTAGTTGCGAAGAGTCCATGGTTCGGAGCACAGACAGTAGTGTACTGTTGCGTGGCATCCGAAGTTGAAGGAGTCAGTGGTCTCATGTTTCGGGAATGCCAAGTGTTCCAAACCAAACCACATGCGACAGATCCAATCGATGCGGAAAGATTATGGAATATAGCTTCTGAGCAAACAAAATTACAAACATTACTCAACTAAATAAATTTTATAATACTTTGTGTTCTGTCTGTAAAAAGACATTACATATAATATTTAATTAACATAACATAGCATTCTATGATGTAGGGTATTAAAATATATCATCTCTCCATTTGGACAATTTCAATAGGCAGAGAATATAAATATATTCATCTGTTTGGTAAACTATTAAATAGCATAATGAATCCAGTTAATGAAGTAAGGCAAAGAGCATTGGTCGTTAATGATGTAAAATGTGACGAGATCGGTAGACTGGAAGGAATCGCCATTGATACAGACACCGACACGATATACGTGTCATATTGGAGAGGAGATCGTATTATAGTATACAATAACCAACTGGAAGAGCAAGTATATTCCGAAGATAAGTTCTATGTTATTAGACCTCGTGGCTTAAGATTCAAATACGGACTGTTATACGTAATAGAGCACAATTGCTGTGTTAAATTGTTTCGCAGAGACGGCACGTTACTGCAAAAATTCGGGTCTTGGAGGTTAAACGGACCATTAAAATACACTCTTGCCTTAGACGTTGATGCTGATCAGAATATGTATACTTGCAATTCACAATACATAATGATACTTTCAAAAGAAGGGAAGTGCATTCGTAAGTTTGGAAAATATAATTTATTTTTTTGGCCAATCGATATTCGTATACACAAGACTCTAATTTATGTTCTGAGCTGTAAGAACGCACGTTTTAAGAACCCACGTATGTTTGTGTTTGACTTAGAACACAACTTTGTAACAGAATTCCTTCTGCCTATGAAAGGTGAACCCAGATACTTCGTGATTAGTTCTTATGACGAACTAATTTTCAGTTACAAAAACCGTGTTGAATTAGTTAAAGTGAATGGACACACCAGCTATATACTAGAGTATCCTCATTGCGATGTTGCATGTAGGAAAGGAATCGAAATTGATAGCGAAGGAAGGATTGTAAGTGTATTGTGTGCATCATTAGAGTCCAATTTCTCCCTACAAGTAATAGAATATCCTTAATTGTAACAAGTTGCAATTGCATTCATATTTGTTGGCACATTCTAACATTTTCAGCTAAATTTTATATTTTAGGAATCTTAATAATATTACTATAGATAGCAGACATATCTAATTAATGATTACGTATTCCTATTTACATCTTAACTAGCTTCGGATTACTTGAAAACTCTTTAAATTGGAATAATTAATTAATTAACACAACTTTGAGGTTTTGCAGTGTGTAGTATAGTTTCCAGATTGACGCACTGGTATTCGAGATCCGCTAGAGTTGTGTACTGATCAGCTCCATAATATGCATCGAGAGTTCTAAGATAAGAAGTTATTAATTAATTAAATTAGTATGATAAATTTCAAATTAAAAGTTATAAGAATTTTAGTTCATTTGATTTCCTCAATGACAAACTAAGGTTAATTAAATAACTAGTATTAGGTACATTAGTATGAAAATATTAGTCTAGTCTGAATCGATAAAAGAATATTCTGTATTTCCTACTTCCTTAAGTTTATTATTCAAGTCTCTTCGTAAAACATTCAGATTTTGAGTGAATTTGTCTTTATTCTTGACATTGACAGATTGTTCGATATTCTCCATCAGTTGTTCGAAACACTTCTCCATTCTAACGCGTAGCTCTGACGGCTGCAGCTCTATGATTCGCTTCTGGTATCTCTGGAAGTACTCCGGGTCTATCAGAATGAGGGAGAGCAGGGGCCGGGACATGGACCATTGGTTCCTGCACTCTTCGAACATAACTGTGTTAAGAATAGACGACATTATCTCTTGGATTAGGACTTTGCATTGCTGGATATTATGCACAAGGCGAGCGCCAGTGGTAGACGGTGCTTTCTTGTTCGCCTGTTTGAATGCGTGGCTCAATATGTTGTCGAGAGACTGGCAGCAGCCTGTGCACATGAGTGTGTCGCTGGACTTGATCCCGCCGGCCAGGGAACTGAGGATATAGAAGATCACCTGGTGGTCGAGAGGGCTTAGGAACTCTATGTGGTCAGAACACAGAACTTCCAGTGCGTTGAAGTAAGCAGCTGTTAATTTGGGATACTGCAACAGCTGATCGAGAGATATGCTGATTAGCATTTTGATGAATGTTTGCAGAGTGTTTTCGAGTGCTGGGTCATTGTACAACTGGAAAACTCCAAAGTTACAGTAGCCACCGTTAAGACCAACTTTCAGAACATTAAAACAAGACGTGAATCCTTTCAGCTTGTACTCGTATATTTTGTCTTGTGGGAAGTCGTTGAAATTGAGTATTTGTGACCCGTAGCAGAAGATAGCTCGGCTCAGCTCCTTGAAGAGAAGAATGCCGTTTGGAGACGTGATGTCCGGGGTGAGACGCTGGCAGCGACTGGTGCCTATCTCTATCAGGAGCTTCAGAATGGGGATAGCCACCTCTGGCTCGCGGTACCATCTGTTCAGGCAGTCGATTAACATTCCAATGTACTCCGGGAAGAACCATGTGAAGAATAGCTGGTAGCACATACGGGTGGAAATGACAAACACGATTCCCCTCAGGTCGTAGCAGAGCCCCGCGATGAGATTCTTAATCTGAGTCTCGTTCTGCTGCGCCGCGCCGGACGGCAGGGCCTGCAGCAGACTGGACAGCTTCTTGAAGTTGACAGAGATCGGCGCGATGTACAGGTCGAACACGTCGCTCTCCTCCTCCTTGAGGTCCCCCAGCACCAGTCTGCTGATCGACTTGTAGAAGGAGAGCCGCAGCTTGAGGTGCACCTTGCAGCCGTTGTTGTTGCTCAGGAAGGGGAACTCCACGCCCGTGTGGTGGTTGATGAGCAGCTGAGAGGCCTCGAGCTTCATCAGCCGCTTGGGCGTGGTGCTGCCCGTGGAGAGCTCGTTGAAGAGCGAGAGAGTGCGCTGCAGGATGATGTCATTGTCCTTGAATAGCTTGAGGTTGGAGATTATCCGTTGCAGATAGAACTCGAGTAGGAATGACTCGTCGGTTATGCCCAGCTGTCGAGACAGCACGTCGTACACCTGCGTGGTGTTCTTCTGCATGTGTTCGTTAACGTAGGTCTTCCTTAGCTGATCTAGGAAGACCAGGAGAGCCTCGTCGAGCCGGAAACAGCTGACCTGGGTCCGGTGCTGGTCCATGAACCCGCTGAGCTGCAGCACCCGACTGGTCATCTCTCCGTCGAGCATGTCGTGCTCGTCGTTAGCCGAGTACGCGACCCTCCCGCCCAGCATGTAGCCGGCTATGAACACCAGCCAGGCCAGCTGCATCTCAATCACGTTAGAGGGACTAACGCCCTCGCCCGCGGGGGAGGTGGGCGAGGTGAGGGAGGTCTGGTAGTTGAGAGCGCAGTGGTCGAAGTAGTTGAGGATGCAGCGAGAAGTATGGTCGTAGTCGCACCTGGCGATAGTCGCGATCTGCTCCAGCTGGTGCATCATAGTGCCTGCGTCCTGAAACGCCTCCTCACACACTGCCAGGTGAGTGGCGCACATCTGCAGACGGTTCATAATGTAGGCCTCCATTATGCGCGGCGTGTGCGCCTTGATGGAGTGCGTGTCCTGCGTTCTGACGTAGGCCATGGAGGAGACCTGGCGCGCCCAGAAGTTGAGCACGTAGTACACGGACTGCGGGGAGAACTCGGCGAGAGCGGAGAATATCTTTATGGTGAACTGACTCAGCTGGCTGAGCAGCTGTTCGAAGTGCGGCTGCTGCTTGACCAGCTCCGACATCTGGTAGTTGGCCTTCAGACGGAGAATCAGTCGACAGAACTGGTGGAAGCAGTCCGGGTTGTCCAGGTGGATCTCAGTCGTGAGGACGCTCGAGACGCCTACCATGAACTCCTTCAAGCACTCCTGTCGCTCCTGGCTCTCCAGGAGCCCCCTGCGCACGGCCGCTATCGAGTCGAGACACGACATGGCCAGGTGCGCTATTTCGGCCGGGAGGGTCGAGTAGAGTTTGAAGAGAACGGTGTGTGTGGTTTGAGGGAGAAAGAATGGGCGCCAGGAATTGGGAGCCTGTATGCTGGTCATTTCCTCTCCCTGCTCGTCTGAGGCCAGACCGGAAAAGTCGTAGTGAAGACACTGATTGATCAGCTGTAGGCACTGCCCCACGTTGACGTACACTGGGTTAGATTTGATTAGATTCTGCGTTTGGTTCGTGTTGAACTTGTCCTTGACAAACTCCACAGCTGACGTGAATATATTGAAGAGAGCCTCGTCCCTGAAGCTGACTAGCAACTTCCGGTGTCTGGCCAGAGACCGCAGGCTTCCGGACTGACAGAAGAAAGTGACTGCGTCCGTTAGAATGACTAATCCCACGAAGTTTATGTCAGCGCTTGTAGTGGAGAGTGAGTCGGAGTGGGAGGTTGGGATTAGAGCGATCGATTCGTTCACGATTTCTCTAAAAGGGTACTCCTCGTCAATGGAGTCGGACCATCCGAACTTGCAGAGTTTCGCGAGAACCCCCGACACGTGCAGGATGGCATAGTGCGGCATTCGGGCCGCAATGCCGCTGACCAGGTAGCGGAAGAGGTCGTTCTTGAGTTGGATCCGCTCGTCGATGGGCAGCGGCTGTCTCTGAGAGGAGACCTGTTTCTCCAGCATGCTGGCTGCTATCACGATGCAGGAGGGATAGGTAGACCTCTCCAGGAGCAGCTTGGCTATGGTGAATGCGCTGGGAGACTCGGTGAGTGCGTGCAGCGCGTCCTGCGCTCGCTGTCGCACAGCGGCGTCCGCGGACTCGTACATCTCGTTGCAGAACTGCTCCACCTGTTTCAGGTCGGATGGACTAATGGGGCCTGACATCAGATCAGTATAGCTCCTAAGTCAGTTATGTACTTCGTTCAGTTAATATACTTTATTGCACTGGCATAACAGAAATATAATAGTGGAAAGTTAATATGTAGTATCAAGGAATAAATTTTCTGCGGGAGGCAGTGTATATAAACTATTCAGTGTAATAAATATACAACTACATGTATTTGTAAATACGCTCCTAATCCTGGTCTGATCCAATGTTCATGCGCCTAAATCACAAATTAATGCTACGGTATGAAGAAGATTCCAAATTTTGAATTTAATTTTCGCGATCCTAATAAAATATTCCAAAAAATCATACTCCAAAAAAGGAGCGTCTCGCACTCTTGGATAACTCTTTGATTGTATTGCATTTGTACTAGATTTGGAATAATTAGCAACAAAACAAAAATATAAAAAAATTGCCACCCCCAGCCAGTAATCAGCTGTCTATCGGCTCCTAGTTATACTATCAGCTGATTCTAAGTTTTTATAATAAGTAGCATCACCATCCGAAAGATAGCTCTCATATCTAATTGCATAGTCCACTGATAAGAGAGTATCTCGTCTAGCATCTGCTAATCATGGGGTAATGACATTGATGGCTCATTATTAAACCATTAGGAATTTAAGGGAGATGCTATCTAACTCATTAACAATCCCAATTAATCGAATATAATTTAATCAATAAAACAGAATTCGACCAATCTCGCGAAGCAAGCACTCCCATAAAAATATAAGATAGATACTTAAACGCGTCTAGTTTTTTTTTTCAAAAGCTCTGTAATTCTCTTGTTCTTCTTCAATAGAATCTCTAAGAACAGGTCGTAAAGTTGATCAGAGCTATCCTGCGTTTTGTCCAGCCTCAAAACTTCAAGAGTATTGTTTGCATTAAGTCCCTGCAAAAGTAGCCACATGGAATTCTCACCCATCGAGCATCCAAGCAAACTTAATAGAGTCAGCGATTTGTTGTGACTCAGGGTCTCAGCTATTTCATGCAAAGCTCCCAGCATAACTTGGTTATAATCCAAGTAGAGCTCCTTCAGTCTAGAGTTAGACTTGAGTGCTAGTACGATTCTAACAACCGCATCTTCTGATAAGTTACAGTAGGAAATATCCAAAACTTCCAACACTGAATTGTTTTCAAGACCTCTACTCAACATACGCGCTCCCTCTTCTGAGAGCCCGCTATTCCCTGCTAAGTTCAACACCCGAAGTTTCGTGCTCTCAGACAGAACTCTGCCCAAGTAGGCTAGGGCCGTAGGATGGATCTGACAAGATCTCAAACTTAGGTGTTCCAAGTTATTATTTGTTTCTACTAAGGACTCAAAGAAATCTGACATTTCTAACTGATCGGTTTGCACATTCGAATCTAAAATCAAGACAGATAAAGTGGGAATATTGGACAATTGGTGACTTAGTAGAGTTAAAGCTTTTACTCCAAGTTTATTCCTAGCCAGATTGACAGATGAAAGGTGACGTGACTTAGAGAAATAGCTAACAATATCTCTAAAGTTATCGTCATAAACTATTCCGCACTGCAACAAACTCAACACTTTTATTCTATTGACTGCGAGAGAGCTGGCTATGTGAGCAGCCCCCTCCCCTCCAATAGTATAGTCCAACAAGTCGCATTGGATACACTCGATCCCAAATTCTCTGATACTTTTATTCAATGCTAGGGAATCTCCAATCAGCTTGGCTCCAACAGAACTCACGCCGTTAAATCGAAGGAAGAGGTTAGTGATACGAACGGAGTTTGCTATGTAGCTAGAAAAGCGTTCCATACACAGGTCTGTAACTCTGCAAATAGTTAAATCCAGTTTGGTTAAGTACTGCAGGTGTATCAAGCTGCTAGTTAGTTCGTGTATCTTGTCATCTCCCATTAGGCATTCTACCTGGAGAGCGGGGGCGGTTGGATCGAGGAAAGAAAGGTCGTTTCTCCCGTTAATCATTATAGTTTGGAGGAAACCTTTATGCGAATCCTTAATGGAAGAAAGGCTATGCTTACCTGCCATAACTAATAAGCTCTATTCCATGGTATAATTAAATTCCCAACTTTTCATATACGTATACTATTTATTTAAACTCGATTCTTGTGACTATGTTTGCTTATCTTGAATTGTATTGAAGTGATAGGGAATAGAAACCGCGTTTTTATTTGAGATAGAGACAAATTTCCAAATTGTAATAAGCAAACGAGTATCGAGTAGTACGTTTTCGCATTTACAAATATATTATGAATACCAAATTAATTACAAGAACTTTATATTCCCAACCTTTTAAACCGTGGACCCCTACCGCCCTACGGCAAATATTAGACATTTGTGGACCCCCTTCCCCCATTGTCCGTAATACAAATTTTGAGATTTGTGGACCCCAGGTTGGGAACCACTGCTTTAGGGACAGTAAGTAGTACTAAGTACACACCGGAATATAATGGATTATAACAGAATTGTTGATTATCGTTAGGTGTACAATGAATTTGCACTGAAACAAGTACGTACTAGCTAATAACTAACCGAGCTACTAATTCAAAATAACCTTATTATGTCTTTCTCTTTTTAATGGTGCTGGTTTGAACTACGGAGTGGGAGATCTTAGATTTATTACTGCGCAATACTCTAGGTGCTAAAGCGGGCTTGCGATTGGTATTAGTATCTTTCTTAGCGATAGCACCATCCGAGCTGCCGAGATCAATCTCAAACGCGAGTGCTTTCTTCCCAGTTGGGTGCTCCGATAGGAAGTTAGGAACCGACCTCAGCTTAGGCTCCTGGTAGGCGGGGTCCGTGTTGGGACTCTCCGACTGGAGGTACCGCTCCGAGAGAGAGCTGGTCTGGAACTCGATTGGGTAGGAGGACTTCAGGTGGGGGAGGGTCTGCGCATTCCTCCGCTTTATTTCGTGAGTCCGATTCAGAGGTTGCTTCTTCGGTTCCATGGGCTGCTCGGTGTGTTTGACTGAGGAGTCAGGCTCTGCGGAGTACACAGGAGTCCGGGGCTTAGAATGACCAGGGATTTGTAACGAGCGCGTGATTGTAGGAACCCCCCACTTAGTTCGCTGTGAAGTATATTCACTTAAAGTATCCGGAGAGCTGTTTACGTCTGCAACCCCGGTGAACTGTTTTGAGTTCGTGAACCTGCCAACATTCGGTCTTTCCCTTTCAATGAGATGTTGACTCTTCGTGTCTCTGATTAATTCTGTGGATGACTTCTTTTGCTCTATTTTTAGTTGATTTTCTACAAACTGCAGCTGTACGTTCAGAGAGCGGATGTGCGAGTGTAGAGAGTTGCGCTCGCACTCTGCATCGTCCAACATTTCCTCCACGGCCTTAACTTTATTATTTGCCTCATTCAATTCCTCTACAACTGTGGTGCTGTTTTCTTCTTGCATTAACTCGTACTCCTTAACCATAAGGGCGAGCTTTTGCTTTTCCTGCTGAAGAGTTTGGATGCAGCGAGCTAGGCCAATTAAGTCGGTTCGTAGTGAATCAATAGTAGTTTGTAGTTCAGGAACCTTTGTTGATAATTGTTCTTCAGCTTGCTCAAGTTTAATTTCAAGCTTTTTTTTGCATTCCTCAAAATCTGAAGTTTCTTTTGTTAACAGTTTTGTTTGTCTTTCAAAACGTTTTTTCGATATCTCCAATTCGCTCTGAATTGAACCCAATTCACTGTTAGTTAGGTGAATTTGATTCTGAAACCCGCTATTACTCCTAACAACTGTTTCCAATTCTGTTTTGAGTTCAGTTTCTCTCTTGTTGAATGCCTCCTTGATAGTAGCGATGGTCTCTTCTTTAGAAGAGCGTTCTGATACTGCGGAAGACAGCTTCAGCTCCAAAGACTTCGCTAGACTTTGCAGCGAGCAGTTCTTCTCTTGCAGTTCAGAACACTTGGAATTGAGTCGGGTCATTTCTTCATTCCTTTGAGAAATAATGGAATGGAGTTCAATCATGGTTCTGGTCTCTCGTTCTTGAAGCAGAATCTTATTAGATCGCAACTCTATCAGTTCTTTGTCCATGGTGTCATTATCCAATATCAACTTCTCTTTGAGACAGAACAGCTCGTTGTAAGTGTCTTGGATTGAAAGCACGGTCGTGTCCAGCTCAGTAGCGCGACGCTTCACCATTTCCTTTTCTCGCTTTGCCTGGTCGAGACACAGCTCCAGCCGTTGGTTCTCTGTGGAGAGGGTGGTGTGGGTGGATATTTGCGAGTGAAGCTCCAGCTTAAGAAAGGAGTTTTCTTTATTCAGAGACGCGACTGTCTCCTTCGAATCTTCCAGCTGAGTCTTGTATTTTTCGAATTCGATTAACTTGCCTTCTAGCCGCAGTGCGTCTGCCTTGGTTTCGGAGTACCGCTTGCAGAGCTCCTCTCTCCCTCGGCGCATCGTGTCCAGATCCGAGGTTACCCTCTTCAGCTCAACTTCTAGCTGGTCGCGCTCGCTGGCTTTGGGAATATACTTTCTAAGATCATTTGTTTCTTCTTCCAGAATTTTTATTTTGAAGAGTAGCGCAATCTCGTCACCTCGCTCTAACATCCTCTCTCCTTCATCCACAAGAATCTCGTCAACTTTTGATTTCTTTAGAGCCGCTAGGTCGCCCTCCAGCTGTGCCATATTTCTTGTGACCTGTTCTAGCTCCTCTTGCAGCTGCTGACTCCCCTGATACAGGATTTCCGACGAGGCCTGTTGCTCCAACGCTCTCTGTTCGAGACAAGACTTTTCTGTTTCAAGCTGGAATATTTTATCCTTTTCGGAATTGAGCTCAAGTTGTAACTTCTCAGCATTCAGTAGCAGCATCTGATTTCCCTTAGCAGAGCTAGCTAACTCATCAGTCATATCCTGCAGGTGTTCACACCTGTCCTTGTATCCACTCAGCGCATGTACTTCCTTCTTGAAAGAAGCGTTTTCCCTTTCCAGCAATTGTGTCTGTTGAAACAATGCAACCTTTTCATCTTGCAGGTCACTCATTTTCTCACGCATGACACTCAACTCCCGACATCCCAATTCAGACTCTTCTAATTTATCCAAGTTTTCAATTAGTTCGTTTTCTTTCTCCTGGCAGAACTTTCTGAGCACGTGTATTTCCTCCTGCTGCTGATTCACCTTGTGCTGCAGTTGGCACAGCTCGGTCACTTTAGCGGGCGTGTGACGGCTGCTGTCCGGCCGTCTCAAGGAGCGCTTTATTTCCGGTTGGTTTATCCATTTGAGAGCCGCTGGAGAGTCGAACCCATAGTACCTGTCTGTCACTCCGAACAGGCTATCCTGCTGAGGTCTGTTCACGGGAACAGGGGTGTCGTATAGCGGCGATATACATTCGATAACGGGGTTGTCCAGTGTGACAAGGTCAGGCGAGCCGATAAGAGGTGGGGTTACCGTCTTTATTGGATCGGGTAGTTGTGTAAACATAAAGTGATCAAATTCTTCTACCGCAGAATCGTTACTAGGCTCCAGGTCTATATCAATAACCAAATCGTGAATAGTTTCGATCTGCTTACTGCCAAGTTTCTTGAACATCTCTTCAATCAGTTTACCAAGTGTGACCTGCACTTCGATATCCAAGTCGAGGATTCTCTGAATGATGAGTTCGTTCGGCTTCTGCTGCACTGCGTAAGCGAGGAAGGTGAGCAGCAGTTTCGTAAACTCGTGTTCGCAGCCTGAGAGCAGACCGGTCAGAGAGATGGCCTGGTCCATGGGGATATCGAAAAACTCGGATAGAGTAGCCAGTATTTTCGAGAAGTTTGCTTCGTGATCTGGGATAGAACTCCCAAACTGCAGACTCTTGATAGCAGAATCATTCTGCAGAAGGGAATCTGGAAGAACAGTCTTGTCCGGGGTTGCAACTTCTAAGCAGTCAATTAGAAGTGTGGAGTCGGAGAGATCAGTGATAGAAGAGATCAGCTGTTTAGAACTGATATTCTCAAACGTATTGATCCAGCTCAGGAGACTTTTGTACCATTTCAGAGCTCGAATATCCTTAGTAAATTCAGACATTGTTTGGGAGGAAATCGCTTGTTTGCAAAGAATGAGATTTTACACTTAGTCAATATTATGGTCCAATTACAAAATGCCACATGTTTAAAATGCATAGCAAAATGTGATTATACTCACTTTATTAGTGTTCGTACTAACTAGATGGTATAGTGTAAGAGTAGTATCAGAGAGTCAGAGTACCATACCTGCAAACCTATTTGAGTCATATCCCTGTACAGGGCTCCAATTTCCCCCTGTATGTACAGTACATGGCTAAAATCCCTGTACACCTGCAAAAAAATTTCTCGCTCGTCCAGGGAATCCCTCTACGCTACGCTTGAATAAATATAGAAATCAAGTACATAGTGCCTTTATGTGGTCAATGCAAAACGCATGGCAGAATATACTATCATCACTGTCTGTAGACATTTTTAGGCTTTTTGACTCATAATTAGTAAATTAAAAATCCCTGTACAAATGGAATAAATTCCTGCATGCTTGTACAGAACAGCCGAAGTGGTTAAAATCCTGTTCTGTACTGGGAATCACAGTACAGTTGGTAGGTATGGCTCAGACATATAATGTAGATAACTTAGTTGTCTAAAATAATAGAAGTGAATAAATCTCGAAAATACAGGGAATAAATAAATAAGACTATCAGACCGTCTCTGGGTAGGAAACTAATGGAAAATAAAACAACAATTTCAAGTCTCTTCGAGAGCAGCAATTTCCTCTTTCGAAGCCAGCTTTCCAGCTAGCAGCATCAACAGCTGTTCGATCTTCTGAGTGCGCTCCTGTAGATCGTCACACTGGTTCTTGACTCCAGTCAGCTGTTCCCTGATCTGGTAGGTCTCCTCTGCGATCTCTTCCAGCTGGGTGGGCTCTTGTACCAGTGCGGAGCGGATCTTCTCGCAAGTGAGCTTGTTCTCGAATAGGAATGGAAATATTTTGAATTTTATGAGATCCACAAAATCCAGGTGGTTTGGCTTCAGGTGATTAACAGCTAGGATGAACATTTTCCTCAGCCCATACGGGAGCTTGCTCTCCGTGTTCAGCACAAGCACTACCTGCATCTCGAAGCGCTTTAGCTCTGCGTTCTCTTGCACGCCCTTAATGTCGTCTACAGCCAGACCGACTAGCAGGTTCATTAACAGAATTGGCATCATGACGATGAATATAACCCATATTATGATAGCGGATAGGTAGTAGTGGAGCGGCTGGGTGGGATCTTCGAATATACTGTCGTATTCAAACTCGCCTGTGGTCATTGTGAGGGTCTTCAGCAGAGACTTGAGAGGGTTGCTGAAAGCGTAGCACCCCCTCCCGTCCTGCAACAGAGCCATGTAGAACGCCATGCCAAACGCCATCAGGAAGAAGAGAGCCATGACCACAATCTTAAGGAAAGTGAACAGAATGTCCACGTACATTAAAATGTAGATCCCTATAAGAGGGAATCTCTTCATGGAAACAAAGAAGTTTATCCAGGTAAGGAATACGGCGAATATGCCACACTGCCAGGGCCAATCGTTGGGCAGAGACTGACAGTTGAAAGCGTAGAGCGGATCCACCATGAAAAGGAGGATCAAAACGTTCGCGGTTACTTCAAGATGGTTCTCAAAAGAAAGTATATAAGAGATCGGGTTAAGTATGAACTGAAGAATCTCAATCAAGATGCGCAAGGAAGTAATAAGCAGGATTACAGTTACGATTGCTATTGTCTGTGTAGCATTCACGGTAAGCCCAGTGAACCATTTCCCATTAAACCCGTGAATGTCGCAGGTGTTGTTGGTATTGACAACAGTGCACGGATAGATAGGCTGGAAGCCCCTGTCTCTGGGGTTTGGATAGAACCACACGAACAGCGTTAGTCCCATCACCAGCATGAGGTACAGTAGCAGATTCGGGTAGTAAAGGAAGCGACCGACTTGATTCCATTTGTAGTTGAGAATGCTGGTCACGATAGGATGGTTAATGAGCTTGGTGTGTCCTGACTGTGCCACCAGATAAAGAGGATGGTTGCTGATCTGTAGGAGCGACGGACGGATGCTGTAGAACCAAGGAATGTCAACCTCTCGAATCACTTCCACGTGTCGCGAGGTCTCCCCTACATGCGCACGTTTGTGGAAAGAATTCTTCTGAAAAGCCTCCATGTCGTCAATGAATCTGTAATCGAACTTAACTTCGTAATTAGGGTCTCTGTAATCAACTTTCTCTCTGCTGGTGTTATCCGTGGTCCATCTGTTGAATAGGGATAGCGTCAGATCTGGCATCTTCTTTATCATTTTGCGTAGCGGCGAGCTACCGTCTGATCCGTAGTTCAGCAGACACGTCTCAAACTTGGGATGATTTAAAAACAGCTCAACACAGTCCTTCTCATCCGCCTCTATCGCCATGTCCAGAGGAGTCTCCCCCTTGTGGTTCGTTACGGTTATACTCGCGTTGTTCTCCAACAGAATCTTGACGCACTCGTAGCGGCCCTTCTCGCAGGCCAGGTGCAGAGGGGCGGCCCCGTGGGTCTTGGTGTCCAGACAGTCTATCGAGGCGTCCTCCTCCACCAGGAGTCTCACCAGGCCGTCGTGTCCGTTGTAGGCAGCCAGGTGCAGCGGGGTCAGCTTCAGTCCGTTTATGGCAGACACGTTAGCGCCGTTGCTTAGCAACAGCTGCGCCGAATTGAAATGTCCGCTTTCCGCGGCTAAGTGCAGCGGCTGGTTGGAGTCCTCGTCCTCGTCTGCCACCAGGTCCGAGAAAAGAGTCGGCTTAGATTTCGCGATAACCTCGATCACCTTTGCTTTCCCTGCCTTAGCGGCTTCGTGCAGCGGAGTAGCCTCGTCCTCGTTTCTCTCCACAACATGCGCTCCGTTCTTCAGCAGAACCTATAGCGATGCCATTAATACCTACCTTACAGCCTGTATTGGCGTATTACCTGAGTTATTTTATGGAATCCCCTCTCTGCCGCCACGTGTAAGGCTGTGTTGTCTCTGTTTCCGTGGTCATTGATACTCGCCTGTATGCGTTTGTCTCGCAGCAGTGCCTCCAGAGTGTCCAGGTGTCCCTCCTCCACGGAGTAAAACAGCGCAGACTTCCCATTGCGGTCCAGCAGCAGCGGATTGCAGGACTTGTCTTTCAGAAATCGGACACAGACCTTCGTGTACCCCCAAATGGCGCCTATTATGAAAGGCGTGGCGCTCTCGTTATTGGTGCGATTCACAGAGGCGCCTTGGGAGATGAGGAACGAAACCATCTCCACACGGTTGTTCCTCGCGGCGTAGTGCAGCGGAGTGGCGCTCTCGTTGTCGGTGCAGTTAACCTTTATACTTTCGTTCTCGAGCAGCATGCCGGCTATCTCTGTGGAGCCGAACTTCGCGGCCAGATGCAGGGGCGAGGCCCCGCTGGTGTTCTTCTCCAGACCCGTGAACCTCTGCGAGATGCAGATCCGCACCGCCTCCTGGGAGCCCGACATGACGGCGCAGTGCAACACGCTGTTGTCGTCCACGTCCCGCTTCGAGAGGATGTCCCCGCCCTCTCGCAGCTGATTCACGTGCAGGAACAGCTGGCCCAGCACCTCCACGTGCCCCTCCGTGGCGGCCAGGTGGAACGCGGTCTCGTCTTCAAAGTCACTCGCGAACACGTTACCGGGGATCTTGAGGATGTGCTCTATTATTTCCCTGTAGCCGTAGTAAGCCGCGATGTGCAGACAGTTCTGACTCTGCTCGTCCTCCTTCCAGGGATCCGCTCCGAACTCCAGCAGCGTCCTCACGCCCTCCACGTTCCCCCTGAGACACGCGTAGTGCATGGGGGTCATCCCGTACTTGTCCTTCTTGTCCTTACTGGCGTCGTTAACCAGCAGCAGCCGCAGACAGGACTTGAGCCCCCCCTCCCCCTTGTCGGCGCCCTCCTCCTCCTTGAGGACGTTCTTAGCGGCGAAGTGCAGCGGGGTCTGGTCCTCATCCGTCTGGGGGTCCACGGACAGCTGGAGAATAAATAGTTACAATAACAAACTATAGTATGTTCGAGTAATAGCAGGTCGTAATTTGAACGAAATTGCTGATTAATTGGCGAAACAAAATTAAACATTAAATGCTCGCTTCGGGACTGAAAATAACTTGTTAATAGAGCTGCTACGGAACATGTTGACATTTGGAACATGTTAACATCTACCGCGGAACATGTTGCATCTACTGCAGAACATGTTGAATTCATATTTCTTAGTACAAATTTTCTATGGCTTGATTACAATTAAAATGTAGTAATTTCCGTTGGGTTAATATTTTACTATGGCTTTGGGGTAAATCCCAATCTGTTACGGATAGGACGGCCAGGTACATAATTCCATTCGTTAAAAGTGCATGTCAATATTTAAACAAAAAATTCAATGAGAACACTTAATCAATACATATACGTCCAATCAATTTGTATGTCTGATAATCGGTTAACCTACCACCGCCAGAAATTTGAAGAAGAAATCCTGCTTAAAAAACAGGAGCCGAAGTGTCGTATATGGAATTGCGAAGAGGTAGAAGACATAACTAACCAACTTAGCGATTTAGAGGGAACTTTTCCTAGAATTAATCGTTCTCTTAAACATTTTCATGTTCTCGAGGCCTCGCAAGTAAAGGAGCTACGCTACATAGACCCATACAATACAACATCTCTCAAAGTTATTGCGGTCGAGGATTTGTTTGAACAGCTGTATTGGGCATGGGAACAGACAGGATTCGCAGGGTGGAAACCTTTACACCACAAAATAAGGGAACAAGGAATGTACATCAGTGTTTTAGTAGTGAGGTTGTTTTTGGAACTTAGCCCTTCCCATCAAGCCAGGCTTAACAAAAAAAGCCAAAAATCTCTGGTAACAAATCCAATATTATCTCTTACCTTTGGTTCAAGGGGTCAGGTGGATCTTATTGACATGGGAAGTATTCCTGATAATGACTATAGATGGATTCTAAATTATCAAGACCACTTCACCAAGTGGGTTGTGTTAAAACCCCTATTTAGAAAATGTGCATTAGAAGTAGCAAATATTCTGGTTACAATTTTCTACACGCTCGGCGCACCAAACATTCTCCAGTGCGACAATGGCAAAGAGTTTGATAATAAGCTTTTATTACAAACACTGAATAAATTGTGGCCATCAACAAAGATTATACATGGAAAACCTAGGAAGCCACAATCACAGGGTTCTGTGGAGAATGCAAATTGTCGTGTTGAGAATATTTTACAGAGCGTATTGGAAAAGGAAGGTCATTCCCATTGGGCTAACGAATTAGACAAAGTAGCATACATGAAAAATACCACACTGCATACGGTCCTAAACAATACTCCTTACAAGGTTCTCTATGGAAGAGATCCACCACGAGGACTACGTGATTTTGATATTCCAACTTCTCTTCACGTTTCAATCAATACCGTGGAAGATATTAGTAAACTGTTTCCAAAATCTCAAACATTAAGCGACAACGAAGATGATATACAGCTTATAGAAAAAATTAACTCAGCATGTATCTCAAATACCACTCTAACACATTCGCCATATTCTTCTGAGTGCGACAGTAACATTTCTGAAGAATCTGAAGACAATTATGACTTAACATTAAAATTTAGTCCTACAAAATTAGGCGCTACAGTCAACCACATAGCGGAGAGTAAATCGTGTCCAATTTGCAAATTTTCATTAGGAAGTGAATTCGTGGAGTGTCATTCATGTTTCTCACCTGGGCACAAACATTGTTTCAATGAGGATTTGGAAACATCACACTATTATTGCATAAAATCACAGTGCATTAGAATGCAAAACCAAAACCAAATATGCTCTGTTGCAAGAAGAGGGCAAAAGAGGCAAGCGGAAAAGATGCTCTCTGATACTGCAAAGTCTCTTCCTTTAGTCTCAATTGGTGAAAACGTTAGAGTTTCAATTCCTAAAGTTGACAGGGGGAAACTTGGAGACAAGCACATTCTAGGAGTCATCACTGAGAAAAATGGAATCTATTTCACAATTGGTACAAGATATGGCATATTAAATCGCAAGTACACAAGAGGAGAATTTGAAATATGGCAAGGATCAACATATCTTCATGTCTCGAACATCCCAAAAAATGAATGCTCAATGACTACCATTTCCAGAGCAGTAACTTTGGGAAGAAGAATTTCTTGTCAATGCAAAGGAAAATGTAACACAAAATATTGCCCCTGCAGAAGATCGGGAAACCAATGTTCGAGCGGTTGTCATTCTAAAATAAGAGGCAATTGCAATAACAAAAGCTCGCCTCAGAAATCATTAATTGAGCTAAATACATCTGAAAAACGTGTCTCTATTCCTGTTACTCCTGAGAAGACATCAAAGGAAGAACAATCTAAACTTTCGGATTTTCCACCTATTCAATTAATTGATCACCATCCTCTTGAAAATGACGATTCGTTAGGTGTTGAAAGCTCAGATTGTGAGTCTTTGGACCATCTCACATATGACACGAGTAGGTTAACAATGTGTTTGACTGAAATTGATCGATTTTGTGTTAGCTGGGGCGGGTGTTACAAAGGCATCAACATGATTAACACTTGCAGTGTAGATAACTTTCTCACATTGATTAGTCTCCACCTTAGCCAGATACAAGAGGTTCTGACAAGCAGGGAAATTCCAATCAATGATAATATGAAAAATATCTTAGCATGCATTGGTTCGTTGAAGTTCAATTCATTACGCTTTTGGATAGCAAGAAAAATGGCCATTAAATGTGAAAATGATCAATTAAACTTCTTCGGATCAGAAAATAATATTGTCCAAGCATTAGTTAAGGCAGGATTAAGTACACAAGAATATCACTGCACGTTTCAATGCCCGCACTGTTCAAAGCAGTTTAATACAAAAACTCGCATCAACTACTTCACGACATTAATCGAAAATTTACAAACTACTTTGAACTCAAAAGTTGAGCCGAAATTTTGCAAAATTTGTCGATGGAAAGGTACACACTTCAAAAATGTGTCAGGGCGATTTCATCAACTTTCCCCATTACTAATTATTGAAGCAGATAACCTACAGATTGACGCAAATATGATTGATAATGTCATTAACATGGACCACGGCAACAATATGTTAACTTTCAAACATATTGGTTATACACTCGTTTTTGGAAACCATTTCACTTTGAAAACATTTGTAAATCAGGATCTTGTTTCTTATGATGGAATGAGAAATCCAAAGATTCAAATCGACGAGTACTCCAAATTTCCTGACGTTCGCAAAGTAAATTTTATTACTTACATTCTACTCCCTTAAGTTAATTAATTAACCCACTCTGATCTCTCTTTGCATGTCTACCTTGTACTTATGACATTGTATATGTAGTAGAATTGATATTAGTGCTGATGTAGTCTGTACTAAATAGTACTAGAGCAAACTAATCTATATTTTTATATGGTGGTGTTTTTTTAGATTTAAATAAATTTACAATTTCACCTGTAACAATGTGATTTTGATCAGATACCTAAATAGTAATTAAATTTGATAATCAGGGAGTTAACAGACTTGAAATTGTAATCAAGCCATAGAAAATTTGTACTAAGAAATATGAATTCAACATGTTCTGCAGTAGATGCAACATGTTCCGCGGTAGATGTTAACATGTTCCGCGGTAGATGTTAACATGTTCCAAATGTCAACATGTTCCGTAACAGAGCCATACATATATTATTATGGACGAACACTAATTTATATAGCTATTATTAGCAAATAGTACTTACACAACTTGCTGTAATATTCTATTTAATTAAATTTCTGTATAACTTTGCTATCTAATCTAATCCCATTTAAGAAACATAACATTTGTCATTTTAAAGTCTTTAATGAAAATTAAACTAACAAAATAAGTTATTACATTAAGAATTCAAGATAAATTACATTACATAACAAGTGACATTTCCAATACGAAATTAAACACTTAATATTTAATATTACTAGTATTGAACTATATTTAGAATTAAACATAAGACTAAGTGTGGAATGTAGAAAAGTCGAAGTGAGAGAGATCTTGTTCCTCCAAGCGAGGAATCCAGTATCGGTTAAATATGATGTACTTGTGCGATCTCGTCGTCGAAAGGGTCACAAGTGTCCTGCGCCACGTCAGGCAGAGAAGTGGACTCAGTGGAGCTCACGCGCCACGAGCCCAGGCGCTGGAGAATAGACTCAAAATTAATTCTCTTGGAAGCGTCCATGTCCCAGCACTCCAGCATGAGAGAGTAGATCAGCTGGGGACAGTTGTCCGGCCGTGAGAGGATCTCGCCTCCTTTCACTTTCTCGATAACCTGCTCGTTCGTGAACCCATACCAGGGCTGCATCGCGAAAGAGAACACCTCCCACATTAGCACACCGAACGACCAGATGTCCGTCTGGATGGTCGCCTTTCCGTACATAATGGCCTCTGGAGCCATCCACTTTATAGGCAGGAGAGCTTCCTTTCCGATCCTGTAATAGTCCGACTTGTACACATCCTTGCTCATTCCAAAGTCCCCTATCTTTACAACCAGGTTCTTCCCCACCAAGCAATTCCTCGTGGCCAGGTCGCGGTGCACGAAACTCCTCACGGCCAGGTAGTGCATGCCGCCTGCGATCTGATTAGAAACGTTAACCAGGTCACTCGTGGAGAGGACGGGAGGGTCCTCCGATATCTCGCTCTCCGTGCGTGACAAAGCGGGCCTAGAGTTGTTGAATCGCTTTATGTAGCTGCTGGCACAACTCCGCAGGTAGTTGTTGAGGTCTCCCTTCTCCATGTACTCGAATATGAGGCAGAGCGGGGCCGACTTCTCCTTGAAAGAGACGCCCAGCAGCTGGAGGATGTTGGGGTGGTCGAACCGCAGCATTATGTCCGCTTCCCGCTCGAAATCCAATCTGTTCTTGGTAGTGGCGCCTTCGTGCAGCGTCTTAACTGCGACCAGCGTCGCCTTCTCTCCGGGGACGATGGAGCTGGCTTCCGCGAGGTCCACGGAGCCGAACTGGCCCTGTCCGAGTTTTCGCAGGAAGCGGACGGCCGCGCGGGGGAACTCCTTCTTATCTGTCATTGGAGTCTTGCTGTTGAAGGGGAGATAGAATTGGTTCTCGGCGACTTTGCTCTCAGTGAACTTTGAACTGCAGAGCTGCGGTTTGCTGATCTGTCGATAGTACACCACGCACAGGGCAATAATGCCGATAACCACAACGACGATGATAAAGAAAATAATAACAATCCCAACAATGAGCGGCGTAATCGTACTAGAATCTTGGTTTGTGGGTTGCTTAACTGTCTGTCCGGGTGTCACTGGTACGAATGTGGAGGTTATAATCCCCTCGATGCCCAGCGGAACGCAGCTCTGCGGAGATGACGTAATGTCCTCGCACTCGCGCAGCCAGGGAAAGCTCCGGAAGAGGTCGCTAACGGAGAACTCGGTCCACGCGTCTGCGCAGCTGCTGAACCAGAAGTCGAGGCAGTCCTTCTTGCAGAAGTCGTCGGAAGGAGAGACCACCTGGAGCGGGGCCTCGACCGGGTTGCAGGGACGGAACAGATTGTTGCACAGATACTTCATCCCCGCTCGGTAGCAGGGGTCCGACTCTAGCGTTGAGGTTATGGACAGGAGGTAGTTCTTGAGGGCCGCGGCCTTCTCCTCCAGCTCTGCGCTCATCAGGTAGTGTCCAGAGACGTCGCTGAGGAAGGGAGAGCAGTCGTTGATGATGACAAGCGCGCAAGAGGAGACCGGAACTACAGGGAGACTCGGAGTGACGTAGAGTGTGATTCCTCTCTTGTCAGCTGTGAATGTACCGTTAGGACTATTCGTGGCTGTGCAGTAGTAGGTACCTTCGTCGTCAACGGAGATTGATTCAAAAGTTAAAATGTTCTGGTTTCTTGTATAAGAATCGCTTTGTAGGTCATTGGAAGACAGAGACTTTGTCCATTCGAAGACAGGATCTGGGAACCCGCTAGCGCTGCAGATGAGAGTTATTGTCTCCCCGGCAGTGACGTTTCTGGACTCGGGGAGTCCGAATATCTCAGCCGGCTGGTGCTCTGCCACGAGAATAGCGTCTGATACCTTATCCTTGAAAACTCTGTTAGTGCTGCAGTAGGACACAATCTGGAACTTGACGAAGGCCTGGAGAGATATCCCGCTCAGTCGGAACGAGTAGCTCCCAGCTGTCCCGTCGACAATGTTGATAGACTTCTGTTCGAGATGAATCCACTCAAGAGAGCTGAGTTCGCTAGGCGTCATCCAAGATTTGTAAGAAATGTTGAAATAAGTGAGACAATGCGGGCCCTTACTCGGATAGACTTTCCAGTCCAATTGCACTGCTCCTTGTTCGGGCGAGTAGAGGTCGTATGCTGAAGGTTTGGGGGGCATTTTCCTTGTATTAGAATTGATAGGAGGCTCCGGTGTAAGAGCGGAAGAGAAATCGTTTAAAATTGTTGTAGTCGCAGTCTCAGAAACAGCAATATTCGTAAAGAAAGGGTAGCTGCCTCTAAAACAGGCGACCAGTATATCTCCGACAGTTGCATAGGAACCTGTGAGAGAAGTGTTTCTCCACTTCAGGGTTCCCACCTCGGGGCCCTCCACGTACCGTATAACGAAGTTCTCAATCAAGAAATAATTATCCCCGTTTTTGTATTTCCAAGCGTAGACAACGTCTTCATGCGTGAGGGTGCGGAGAGTAAGAGTGAAAGTCTCGTTAATTAATATTTCTATATTTCTTTCAGGAGAAATAGTAGTTTGGCATTGTATCTGAGAGAGCGAAATTATTTGGAACAAACAAACGATTGCGAAAAGACCAGAAGGGTTCATTCCAAGTTGGATATTATCTTTCGGCTAAACTACAACTAATAAAAGATTACTATCTGAATAACTACAGTTCTGTGTAATTACCATAATTTGTACCAATTGTGGTGCGCATATGACAGGGTAGAAGACCCACTGTGTTATGACAATTGCACGTCACTTCACTTGCTACGGATTGAGAATCCTAACAGGAGCATCATTGCTAGCATATTAATTCCACTAACTGCCTCCTTGGCTGTGGGTCGCCAAACACTCTGGCTTCACTCCTCAATTCAACTTTCTTTTATTATTATTTTTTGACGCGAGACATAAGGATGCTTATAAAAGATGGCAAAGATGGCAAAGAAGTCAAACAGTAATTGGAATTGATTGATTAATCTATTCAAGATTATTATAATATTTTCAAGTGGTTCTAACCACACATTCATATTAACAATTCTAGTTGCTAGCAGGAATAACTAATATATTATGATATTATTAATTAATGTCGGATCAAACTGTCATGAATTGTAATGAATTCAACGTGAACAGTGTATTAGTTATTTATACTAAGTTAGCAATTATATCGGGAAGAAACGGAGTACGGTATTCTATTGAAATAGTAGAATAGATAATCCTTCCGAAGGATAGTATGAATTTAATAAGTTACGAATTAGTGGTTTGGTAAGAGGCAATTGTTATGTATAAATCTATAGGAGTTAATATTACAACCTTCACATTAAATCTTAATTTAAGCGTAATAATAATACAGAAGACTCTCGTTAGTATAGCCATGCCAAATACCGTGAATTCGTATATACACTGTTTCGTTCCCTATCGGAGCATTTTGATAGTTAGTAATACCTATTACAGTGGATACCGGCTATAAGAACATCGTCGGGAACTGCATATAATACACAACTTATGTCTATCAGCACTAGTATGTAGCCGCCGGTTGCAAATCCGGTATTCTCGGGCTAGTCGGCTGTAGCATAAGAGCATAATAAAACTGAACGCACCTGCAACTCGTCTTTCCGTCTGAGTAGCTGGTTCATAACGAAGAATCTGTTCAGCTTCGACGCGTAATGCAGAACGTACATGCCCGACTCATCTGGTATTTGCAGCAGGCGACTGAAAGTCATCTTGTGGCCTCGCCAGTAGCTCATAATAATATTCATAAAGTCGGACTCAGACCAATCTCTCACCGCTTGGAAGAGAGTCGAGGAGTCGAGTTGAGTAGGGACGACAGGAGCATCTGTTTCAGGCTGTTTCGGGGCCGGTTTTTGTGAAGGTTCCATGGTTGAAAAATAGTTTACAAGAGAATCAACTTTTCTCGGCGGCTCTATCAAAATTGCGCTATCTATAGACGTAACCAGTAGGCTAGAGTAAGAACTAGAGGAAGACCTCTTTTCAGTGAGATCATTTCCCACTGGCGTCAGCTCCATACAAGCTATGCTACGAGTTATAATGCAAGACCTGGCTGACCATACTCAAACGAACTCAATATAATTGTGTAAATAAATTGATGTTTCCTTATAAGGGACATTTCTATACCTCATACCGGAGAGTTATGTAACAATAATTAGATTATAGTTAATTAAACATTTGCAAACTAGAAAAACTTACTTTATCAAGTGTAATAATCCATATGGATTTCAAAATAATGTTTAAAATAAAGGCCAAATAACCAAAACAATAATCCTGAGAAATATATGAACCATAAATAGATCTTAAACAGCAAAATGGCAATTAAACTACCAAAACGACTTAAACTTTCAGATAATTAATTTAGTTCTGAAAAATCGTACAATTAACTAACTGTTAATTGAACAACGTGAAACTAGTAAAACAACTATCCAATACAATAAATAATATTCATAATCAAATAATAATCTTAAATTAAAAAGATATCTAGGTAAATATATTATAACAAAATTTCCTAAATTATTCGTCATAGTGCAATTGCACAATTTGCACCTAATTTTCGACCTTCCATTTAGTAAATAGCCTGATTCAAAAGGAAATAATTTTTTTGACGAACAATTTCTATACTCTCAATAAAATAAGCTAACTTATCCGGCAAAATTATCCTAGCGCTTATATTATGTTAAAATAATGTGTTTCAACTCTGAAATAAGCAAACAAAATCGCAACCACCAGTTAGCGGAGGAAGAATGTCGCAATATGGCTTGATTAATAAGAACAAGCTATTATCTAAGATAATGGCAGTCAGGTTTCTCAGTGTGCAAGAACTATTGATTAACTATGTTAAATGTTATATCATGGAATTGGTTGTTATGAAGAGCTTCCATTATCCAGATGCATTAGTGATCCAGGTTTCACCATGCTGAAAAGAAACAAATTATTGCAAGTTCGATAATAGTTTACAAGGAGATTAGATATTATGTTAAAGTTATAAATTAAGATTTAAATTGATTTTGAGTAAAATCTTGGCGATACGTATTTGTTTTTGAAACAATGTATATTCTTAAGGGATTAATTTAGTTCATTAGCAAATTCGCTGCCTTTTAAACATGTATGATTATTTAGAAGTTTAATTGCTAATACTGAATCAAACTCTAGATTGTACTAGAGTGGGTACGGAAATTGGAAAAAGCTAAAATACTATACTAAAGTATAATCTGCAAAGTAAAAATACTCCAAATGAAGCTAAACAAAGGGATGAAGTCCATCAGTTGGAAAATACGTAGTACATAGAATTGTAACACTGAGAAAAATGGACTTCATTACTTGTCATTTTATAAGTTTTAACCTACCATATTAGTTTCTAAACAATTCCATTATCTTTCAAACTTTCTTTCATAATATTTATTACTGAATTAGATAACTTTCAAGAGTGATGACACTATAGTACAATGTGAATTAAATCACATATTGTAAAATACCAATATAATTATGCTTCTGAATGTATTAAATAAACCAAACAATACTTGTCATTAAATGGTTGCATTAATTAGAAGATTTAGGAACCGGCCTGGGTTTGAGAAAGTTGAACCCCGTTTCTGTAGTGAAATACCTCCCGGTTTCCCCTTGCTTCTTCTCAGCAGCATTTGGGTTGAATATCTCAATTCCCTGAATAGGTGTGAATGCTATTGATGACGCAGTCCCTGACACCTGACGGACAGTGGATCTCCCGCCCGAGTAGATCTGCTGCTGTCTCTGGATTTCTTTCTGCAGCTTCTTTGAAATAGTGATCTACAGTGAATTTACACAAGTGTATTAATGAGATATTAATTTAACTAAATTACAATTTACGAATACTTGTAAATTTCTTTGAATATTATTTAAGTTTATATCAATGGCAGAGAAGAAATATAGGTGCCAAATACAACCTTACTATAAATAACTACAGCAGAACCTCCCTAATACGAACACTATTTAAATTCCCTTCAAATCCTATCAATACGACTACACTGGTAATACGAATACCGGATAAGGCGAACGGATTTCGACGGTCCCCTGGTGTTCGTACTAACGAGGTTCTACTGTTGTTAATAATAATAATAAGTGGTTACTTGGTTCCTTGAGGTGACAGCAGGACCGCGGATCCTACCAGAGTTCTCTTTCCGTCCCAGTGTGCCCACCCCGAACCCCAGGTCGGTCTGGTACACGTCCTCTTCGATCTGTCCGAAGACAATCCGGTTGCTCTGCTTCCGGACCTCGGTCAGGGCGTGCTTCTCCTTCATGCGCCGGATGCGCTTGCCCCCTCTCTTCTTGCGGGGCACGTCGTCCGGCTTGGGAAGAGGTTTGATGTTCTTGACGGGCGCGGGCTCTTGGAGTTTGTCGATCTTCTTGCGAACTTCTGCCAGAATACCTTGTCCTTCTTCTCCGGAGGGACTAATCAAACAAAATCAATAAATCAACTCGTACTTATATAGTAAAATACTACAACGCAATTTTGCTAAGTGGAGAGTACAATATAGCAAAATAGTCCAATATTCTTCCCAAGGAATGTTATAGTGAGTGGGTGTTTTCACACTTCAATAAAGTTATAATTTAATTAAGTAACTCGTGTTTGCACATGAGTTATGACATGACGTGTGCTGTAATTATTCTGATCAAACACCGTAGCGCTTGATATGATTATCATATTCGATAGCATGACAGAGCTGTATTAGTAATACCAATTTACCATTTGCTGAAAGAGTCCAGTCTCGCTGCAATCGTGCACTTGGCTGCTATTATCCTGGCCGCCTTCATGCGGACATCTTCCGACACGCTCTGCACCATCTCTGAGAAGTACAGGAACCCCGAGTGCGGGAGGACGGAGGAGACGGAGAACCCAGCGAGCACCCGCTTCTGGGCTCCCAGCACCTGCACATTGCAGGATGGCATCTTAGCCAAGCTATGCAGGCCCCCCGCCACGCCCACCAACTTAGCTGCTATCGAGGGACCTGTATACATCCAGTTAAATACCTTATAACTTTAATGCAAGTTGATACAGTGAATACCGGATATAAGAACATCGTCGGGAACTGCTAGTGTTCTTATAACCGGCATAATTATACAGGGTATATGGCAACCGTTTTCCAACATAATGTTCTATATCCGGTATCTATATTTTCCCATGGTGCTACTCACCAATAATAGAAGACAAGTTGGGAGCAATGAGCGTCATGTATGACTCTACGAACTCCAGAATGCGTCTGTACGAGTCGGCTAGTCTCGCGGCAGTGCCGCACGCCTGCAGCACATTATCCAGCTCCTGTTCCGAGAGGGGCTTGCCCTGAGTGGTGGAAGCGGCCACGCTGACTATCATGATGGTGGCAGGGGCCAGTATCTCGGAGAGGTCAGTTTTTGTGACCTCTAGATGGTTAGCCAGCTTCTCAACGGTTTGCATGTAGTCAATGGACTTATGCACCAGCTGTTCCAGCTCTGGGAATCTCTGCGAGTAGAGATCTCGCACCACTCTGTGTACCATATTAATCTGAGGGAATAACGGTAAAGACTAATTATAAATAGTACATACTAACCTCGTTATCGATCTCTACCAAGATAGCGTTACAGTCCACAATCAGTTTGTACTGAGGACTGTCTGAGGAGAGGCCCCCTGACACCGGCGTGTCCTTATGAATAGCGTACTGTTCCTCTATGCTGGATAGGATCGCGGCTAAGCGGTCAGAGTGCGCCACGCGAGTTATGTAGTGCACCGCGTTAGTTGGGTCCTTCTGTCCGAACTGAAGCTGGAGATCCATCAACATGGAGTCGCTCTCGGTTAGGGGGGTGTGGTCATTTTCTGGGAGCTCGTCAGGTGATAGCTCATCTTCGTCCAAATCTTTTAACAGCTCTTCTGCTAGAGACATACTGTTTGTGAAAAATATTAAAGCGTATTGCTATCGAGGAAGTATATTATTATTTGGTAATAGAGAATGTTCGTTATAAAATCGTGTAAAACAATAAATACAAAGAGATTGTACATTGATAAGTGTATGGGTTGAAGGTAGCTAACACGTTACACCTGCTCCAGAGGCTGCACCTTGTCCAGAACTGTGTTCAGTTTAGATTTGAAATCTTCTCTCTGTTCGGTAACCTCGACAGTCGTAGCAGAGTTGGAATGCGTCTCTAGCCAGCTGGTCTTCTCGTCACACACTTTCGTTATTCGTGTCTTCTCGTCTTTCGATAGTTTGCCGGTAAAGTTTTCAGGTGTGAGCACGGTACTACGCGCGTACGAAATATCGTTTCTGAGCTCCTGTTGTAACGCTAGGCACTGGAACAGCTTGAGTGCCTCCGCCTGTTTGTACCGCTCCGCTACATCCTCTGCCGTCTCTCCATGGCTGGTCCTAGCGGCGAGGTCAGCGCCCAGCCTAACGAGAGTCCTCAGAGCAGACACGACTCCCCAGCAGGCGGACAGGTGCAGAGCAGTGTAGCCCGAGTCAGTACAGCTGGTTACGTCCGTGCCAGCATTGATGAGCAGGTCTATGCACTGTGTGCGACCAGGGATGATAGCTGCTACTCGTAGCGGCTCTAGGAGAGTCCTGTTGTTCTTGAGCAGATTTATATACTCGTTCTCTTCAGACGAACCATTCCCTCCTTCGAGCAGACGAGATAGATCTTCGTGTTTGTTGTCCTTAATGAGATCTACCAATTCGTCAACAACTCCCTCGATTGACATCCTAGGAATTATAAGAAATAAATAAATAAACTTTCAAACTGAATAACTGTTCAGAAATTATAAACAAGTATTCTAATTTGAAATCAATGAATTTTAATCAAAAAGAAATATATTATTCTAATATCTATTGAATAGTATTGATGAGATGGGTGTTAACCTAGAACCATAGGGAGTGCGAGAACGCGATCTATTTTTCTATAAATTCGTTTCTGAATTTAGAAAAGCTACACTTGAGCAGACTACTCTCGTTCCTGAGTTTAGTGCATTCTCGTTTGAGACTTTCCATAGCTTTCTTCTCTTCGTCTAATTCGGAAATCTTCTGCTTTAGACTGACGACTCCCTCGTCGAACTCCCTCGCTAGGGTCTCCAGGAACTGGTCCAGGTCCCTTCGGAACAGCGCCACGCACCCGGACACCAGCGCCGGCTCCGTGCTCCTCAGCTCGCGGTCCAACTGCCGCACTAACTGACACCTCAGGACCCCCAGCTTAGCTTGGTCAGTGAACAGGTACCAGTCCGCGATATAGAACCCTGACAGGCCACCTCCGAATAGTAGGATGAACTTCCAACTCGTAAACTTCTGTGCTACAACAGCTATACCCACCATGGTGACTATCTGGACGATAGGAATGTTGGAGGGTCCGCTGTTCAGCAGAGAAGTGAGTCCCATTGGGAGGAGCCTAGCGAGGGAGGCACAGAGAGAGACCAGGCCTGTCTTGTCCAGGAGGGGGGCTAGTCGGGTCGGACTGAGGAAAAAGTGGAAATCCAGGTCGGGACTGAAATCAACGAGGAGGTGCGCACAGTCAGGGCCCAGCTCCGTTCTGAAGGTGACAGATTTCGCGTTTTGCACTGACTCCTGTCCCAGTGGCTCCTGAGCTCTCTTGTCAGTGGGTGGGAGGACGCTGCTGCTTACGTCATCAACTACCTTCTTGAAGAACTCAGTCAGCTGAGAAGAAGACTCGGTGTTAAGCTTCTGCGTCAGCTGTTCATCGATGTAGGATATGAGTCCGGTTTGGAACTGGTTATTCTGATCCGTAGAGGAGTCCTGCTCCAGAGAGAAGTCCTGTTCGTACCTGTCTGCCAGGCGAGACAGACTCCCGCGCTCGCAGCAGCAGACAGCACTCACTATGCTCCCCGCTCTGCTCAGGAGTTCCCCTTGCTGCACCTGCGCTAGCTCCGCGCCCCTCTGCTCCAGGAGCTGCAGATACTCGCGGGACTCCGTGTGCTCCCGCGAGAGCGCGCGCAGGTGGTCGTCTGCCTGCTGGTCGATCTCGCGCATCAGCTGTTCCAGCTTGTCCACGAGCTCCGCTCCCTTCTGGATGTGTTTGGAGAACTTGGTGCGCACAGCTGACGTGCTCAGACATTCCAGGAGCTTCGCCTCAAAGCGCTCGAACTCAAAGTACCGCTCCGCGGCCAGGGCGTCCCCTGTCCCCTCCTGCTTGACGCTGGTCCTCTTCTCGACCGCCTCCTTGCCGGACACGAAGTACACGCGCTCCCGCGCCGTGAACGCGTCCACGGACTGCAGTTCCTTGACCAGGAAGTCGCTGCACTTGTTCACGTGCTGCTGCCGCACCTTGTCGGCCTCCCGCGTGGCGGCCGGGGCGTCCCACCGGTTGTTCAGAATGAACACATTAGGCGAGCTCAGTCGCTGCGCTACCGTAACGAAGAACCGCTTCTCGGCCCGCATGAGTGTGGACTCCGAGTTGGCCACCAGCACGAACACGTCCGCGTCGAGACAGTGTTTGTCGATCCACTCGTCCGTGTACCCGTCTATGTCGACGCCCGGACTGTCCACCAGCTCCACGTCGTAGGCGAGCAGCTCGCAGCGCTCCCTGGGCCAGTGCACGCGCACTATGCTGCCTGCGTCCAGCCTCTCGTCCTGCAGGGCGTTGACCAGCTGGTCCACCGAGGAGAGGGGCATCCTCTCGCAGGCCTCCGCCCCCCCCGAGCCGGTGACCAGCTCCATGAACCCCTCGCGCTCCTCGGAGCCCACCACGCTGCAGAAACAGCAGGTGGTGTGTCCGAACCCGGTGGGCAGCACCTGGTCGCGCAGCATCGCGTTGATGCAGGTGCTCTTCCCGTTACTCGTGCGGCCGAAGAAAACGATCTTCATCTGTCTCCGGGAGATTATCTCCTTTATGCCTTCCGACTGGGACACCCACTCGCTGACCACTTTAGTGTTGTCATCCACGGTCTGCACCAAGAGGTCGCCTCGGATCATGGGGTGTCTCCGCTGGGCCGAGAGGAAGCTCTGCGACTGCTTCAGGGACTCCAGCAGGTGCGAGAATATGTCCAGCGCGCGCGTCTTGACCTGCGCGAACCTCTCCAGGGGCTTGGCCTCGTGCAGAGACGGCAGCATGTGCTGGTGAATGGTGGCGGACTTGTTGAGGGGCGGGGCCACACTCTTGAGGGGGGTGGAGCCCGAGAGGGGCAGGGATTGGTCCATCAGATCCATAGAGGCCATAATAGTCTTGTAAGTGTAACCGAGTGGCGAGTCTAGTTAGCTACAGCAGAAGTAACGTATAGTAACCTAATACAGTGGACATCGTCAGGAACTGCACTTAATTAATGTGTTTATAACCGACATGTTCTTATCACCGACATAAATACTACAGGGTATATGGCAACCGTTTTCCAACATATTGTTCTTATAACCGGTGTGCTTATATCCGACATCTACTGTAGTGAGATTGCAGTTTGAGGTAATTATCTATATTGTCAGTACTGTATTACCTTAATAGACCAGTCTAATTAATACAGTTTGATATAATTTCACACCATAAGCACTATTGGACCAGATAAACTGGTCATATGTCCGTGTGGATAGAATCCAGGGACGCATCCATGCTCTGGGATTCTATGACGTCACCCTGCAGGTTCTTATTCTTGAGATTCCCAATCGTGAACGCCTCCGTACAGTTGTTGGCACCCAGCATTGCTTTCACGCGGAATAAGAACATTTCCAGCGACTTCCTGAGCGGCGGCACGTAGCGAGTTAGAGACACGTCTTTGAGGTTCTTAGAGTGCGTGCAGTAGTGCTGCAGACACCGGGTGCCCTGCTGCAGGGATTTGAGGAGAGAGGTGACCTCGCTGTTCTTATCTCGGAAGATAAAGTCAAGCACAGGCATCCCTAACTTCAGGAAAGAATCGATGTAGAAGCGGCCGCTCCTAAGCGCGGTCCCTAGGAAGAGACGCCCGTCAAAAGCCTTGACAATGTTAACGAGAATCGAGAATAGTCTAACAGATATCTCCAACTTGAAGAGTCTCTGAATGTGCAAATCCATAGAATCTGCGGTACGGAACGGGGGCTCCTGGAGAGTTTTCAGATCGATCACTAACTCCGAGAACAACACCTTGTAGAATGTATACATTGTAGAGGTGTTAAGTGTTGGGAACAGCTGAGACTTCATAGCGTCTTCAAGAAGCAATTCCGGCATAGCTGTCCCTGCAATCTCCTCGATAGCAAGGAGAGGCGACTCGTGGAAATGTATGTATAACTTCACAATATCTTCAAAAGGAGACTGTTTGCTGGAGCCACAGTGTGACCATTCGTGCTTCAATATTTTCCCCAAACTCTTCGAGATGCCCTGTCTGGTTCTAGGCTTGTCACTGAGGAGAGAAATGTGAGAATATATCTTACAAACAGGCGGCACAAATGCAAATATGTTTCCACGGAATAGTAGCGAGTCGAAGTAAGCAACAGAATTGAGAATCAACTCCTCTCTACCTAATAGAACTTGATCTGAGTTCAGCTTGAAGATAAGGGAGATCTCTTTAAGAATAATATCGAACTTAACAAGATCTTTGTAGTGCGAAATGAGATGGAATATCGTTTCCAAACACGAGAATAAGATATTGATGAAATCAATTTCAGTCTGTGTTTGGAAAATATCTATTTCTGAAGTGTCCATTGACCCATCAGGTGTCTTGTCGACCAGCTCCAAATAAGAGCATATGTGAGGGAATATGTCACATACCATTGTAACAAGTTGGTCGTCAGTGACAAGTTTCTTTGCAGATTGGTTACTGAATCCAAACTGTCGAGAAGGGAAGAACTTATCCAGTTTGTGCTTCAAAGCGAGGAATAGAAATGTGCACTCTTCTAAGCTGACAGGGATTCTATTCCAGAACTCGTCAGAAGTGACCTCCCTGAGTTCGTCTCTGTCCAAATCAATTTCTATTAGCATTAGCGACTGCAGGGATAGCTGTTCATACAAGGGACTGGAGACGAAAACAACTTGTTGTTTGTCAGATCCCATTTTAATCTTTTCTAAGAATACATGTTTCTGTTTCTGAGTGCGGTCTGTGTGCGTAGCAGTGACCACCTGCAGCAGAGTCTGCGAGACGTACTTGGGCAGAGAGCCCAGCTGTGCTGCGTACTTCTGAAGCAGCCGCTCCACCAGGATCAGCTGGGAGAGACACCTGAACACCGGGGACTGCGAATCTGCGCTTCTCACTGCGGAATATATATTTATCAACTCGCACAACCAAGCAGACAAGAGTAGCAGGCTAGATACAATGAGGTGCGAATTTTCGCTAGAGAACTGATCGGGTTTCGCGAGTTCGTCCAGCTGAATGAGCAGCACTGGGGCCGCGAGCAGAAACTCGACCTGACGCAGGTCCCCGTTGAGGTGCCGACAGCAGACGGAGAGCAGCTGCAGCTGAGGCAGCAGCGAGAAGAGACAGCGCGCGTCTCGCGTGCGATCCAACTTGTTCATCTGCAGACTGTGAACTAAGCTCAGTAACTTGAGAGCTACTTTAGGCTTGTCAGAACTTAAGCCAAGTATCAAGCAGGGAGTAAGGCCAGGGATCTCATCGAATTTATCTTTTTTCAGTTCAACCATGAACTCTGTAACGAACTCTTTCTCCAGCCCAGTAATCACCCAGCTGAGGAACTTCTCGTTTCTCCTAGCGGTGCGGACTATGGATGCTAGCTCTGAGTAGAACAGGGCCAGAGAGGAGGGGTGGGAGGAGAGGATCTGTTTCAGAAGCAACACAGGCTTAGTCAGCCTTCGTAACTGAGTGTCTGTCAAGTTAGCAGTTGCGTATTTCCCCAAAAGCAAGCGTATGCCTACTGCTACACCCGTGACACCAACATTCCTAATCAGCTCATTTCCGTTGCCTAGCAGCGAGTTCACGGCCTCGTGGTATGTATCGTCTAGGCAGTGTTCCTCCGGGCTGGTGGAGTGTAAGGCCAGACAAGCAGTCAGCTCAAACACTCTTGTCATGTTTTGCTGTGAAAACGTGTCAAGTTCCGTGTATAAAGCCTGTAACTGCGGCGCGAATGGGAATAGCTTCTCAGTGTCAGATTCCGCGAGTGAGCTGAGGAGGGCGAGGGGCGGCATGGGGTCGAGCTGAGGGTCCAAACACAGACTCTGAAGAATGAAATCCATAACACGCTCTCGTTCGGCGGAATCTGCTGCTAGGAATAGAGCGCGCATCAAATCCGATGTAAAGTCAGAATCATTTGAGATAAATGGAGTTTGAAACAAAGCGAAGAGAGAAGCGTGGTCTTTGGAGAGACAGTGCGATAGAATAGGCAGATCTTCCAATATAGGCTCGATACTCATTCCTTGCTTCAGTTTGGCTCTGAGTGCGCTTTGTATTCTCGGCTGTGTGCAGCTCATACCGTACATGAGGCAGAGGGTACACAGATCGACCGCTGTGACGTCAGAGCTCGGAGATTGCTCGATATACCGCAGCCAGCTCTCAAATATTAATGGCTGGAAACGCAGTACACTCTCCAGTGTCTGGAGTATAACAACATTCCTATTTGGATCTCTGGTCGTCATGAATATTTCGGAGCTTCTTACATGTGAAACCACCTCGTCACTCTCCTCCTGGTGAGTTGCGTGTAAAATGAATTTTAAAAGAAATTCCAAATCGTCACTGGGAACAGAAGTGAGCATCGAAAACGCGGAATCTCTAAAATCTTCCAATAGATCGGGGGCGAGGTTGAAGTTAGAAATTGTGTCAATGATGACTGCGGTTAGACTAACGCTCGCCAGGAGCTCCTTCAGCTGCTGAGCTACGAATGTGTGTTCCGAGTCCTCCACTATCTCCGGGAGACAGAGGACGACCAGCCGCTTCAGTGAGAGCGGGGACGAAGCGAGCACCTTCAGGATCCGAGTCGAGAACTCCCGAGGCTTCACCAGCTTGCTGATCCATCGCAACTGAGAGAGAATAAGGCTAGTCATCTCGTTCACCTCTTCCTGTGCTAAGGACGTGGCATACTCTTCCAATTTCGTGAGTAATAAGGATATTATGAACGGTTGGAGACAGTGTATGTCCAGGAGGAGTCGCACGAGCGTGGGCTGACCCATGTTACTAAGAGAGCACTCAGGGGGGCCTGAGTAGTCCATTGGTCCCATTGAGGCCTTCAACCGGTCCTCAGTACCCATATGGTACTCTATCTCTCCCTGTAGCACGTCTACACTGACGGGCAGCGAAGCGAGCTTAGCTGTGAAATTCCGCGTGAAAGAAGCGATGTCGCAGTCGATTCCGTAGCTGAGCTGAGTTATCTGGATGCCGCAGTGGTCCAGGAGAACTGCGAAATTTTCTGCTTGCTCTGTTCGGATCAGATCGCGTGTCTTCTTGCGTGCGTTCTTCGATGGAGCAGACCGCCGACTAGCAGCCAGTGATTGGGTTGCATTTCCCTTCTTGTACATTCAATGAAATTCTAAGCACTTACAATACTACCATAAGAATTCTGGTAATAGTTGCATTGTAGCTTTGAAAGTAAAACTAACTTGGTGGAATGATGTTAATTCTTTCCCCGACTTACTTTGTGATGAAAATAGAATAGCTGACCACCCTGGACAAACAAGTTTCAGTGTGCCAAATCATGAGCAATTCATAGTAGATTTGTTTCATGTATGAACTTTTGTGAGCATGACATGAACATTAAATTTTTGGCATCAACTTTCCATCAACTTGTTAGTTTGACATGAACTTTGCATAACATTTTAATTTTGATTTATGAACCTTTTAAATTTGGCATAAACTTTTCATTAAAACAGCTGGGGAGCCATTAGTTTGTTTTTTGGTTCTAGGTCCGATCTAAATATCTTGTTTTATGAACCCAAATAGGGGATAGTCTATTGTAAAACTCTACAGCATACGGGCCGCGGAAATGTGCAGCGATCCTTTTAATTAAAGTAATTCTACATGTATCAACGATTGTAAATATTTTCGGGAAACGTATTCCGTTTGGCTTTTCAGAGAGCTAATGCATTATGTGGCCCGCGAGTAAAATAAGTTGGCAAACTTGGTCCATAGGATAGTACGTAAGCCTCGAATTATAACTTACATTTTAACTTAATTAATTAATAACTATCTTATATAACTTATCAACTTATTAACTTAATCAAATAACTAACCAAGGCACTCATTTCAATACTGGGCCACTATACTATAGTCGCACAGTAAAAATATATTAAACTTTTAATGAATTATTCTAAGCAGTAACTATATATCTTATCAATTAATTAATTAATAAGAAAGAAGAGCTGAAAAATCGGATTTATCTAAAAAAAGTACAAAGAACAAGCGATCATTGCCAGAGTTTAGCCACCTCGTTAGTCTCGATTAGGTCCATGTAGGCGTGCGTCTGTAGCCAAGTGGCATCTACCTTCAGCTCTATCAAGAGATCTTCAGCCACTCCGATCCCTTCTTCCCGCGACTGGCCTGGTTTCATCATAACCTCCAGCTCCAAGAAGTAGCCCAGTCCCTCCACTTTGTCCAGGTGAATTTGTATCTGTCCCACAAGGTATAGCAGCCTGTCTTTTGTCACCTCTCCTCTCTTTCCCAAAGTCTTAGAAAGGATTTCTTTCATCGAGCGAGGTTCCTGTACTGGACTCCTCGTGTAATAGCATTGTTTGGAACAGGCTCCATCTGTTCTCTCATAGAACATTAAAGTTCCCTTTCGACCTTTCCCATTCTGCTCCCTTAGTTTCAAAATACCTTTCGCTGAGTGGAAGAACGTATCACTCTGAATGAAGCGAGTACCTTTTGATTTTGTTTTGAGATTCAAAAGTTTATGGATATGTTCAAATATTACCAAATTCGGTAATTTAGCTTTTATTTCAATATTTTGTGACATGAAAAAATGAACAATCTATGAGATTGAAAACAAATTAAATATTCAAATCAGCAATTATTGTTTAATTAATTAATTATTGTCAAAATAAAACAAGAAGTATTTGAGGTAACTGTTTCAAATAATTGTGTTCAATTATATGCAAATTTCTGAATTTGTTGTAGCCAAGAACAAGTTAGTAAAGTATTGTTGATCTGTGAGTTTATAGCTGGATATGGAATCCTACTTCTGGAGGGGGCCCTTGGGTGATAGCACCGTGTATTAGTGGGGAGGGGTAAAGAGTTGCCTGTGGTAAGACAAAGCCGATTTTTGTGGGATTGACTGCGTTTTCACAAACAGGATTAGTCATGTTTGGAGGAATAAAAGAGCTTGTTCGACCCGAGTTGTAATAAGTGGAGGTTTGAGGAGTGGGAGATTTACCAAGGGGCGTAGGGGGCTGGCTAAGGGGCGATGGTATTGGAGAAGCCATTGAGCATGGTGGGACTTTAGTTGTAATTTGTAGAGGAATTTTGAGTAGTTTAGCCGCAGTTTCCTCTGATACTGCTCCTCGAAATAGGTCGAATAAGTGAAAGTGTTCTCCCCCTTTCAAATTCAATTTTTTATTCTTGATTAACTCTTCCAAGCAATTGACTCGATTCCCTTCGCCTACTGTGTTGGCACTGATCTCACAGATGAGAGAAACAGCCTCTTCTAGCTTGCAAATTTGCATCTCTTCAACCAATAACTGGAACCCCTGCAACTTGGCTTTCGATCTAGTCATAGTCTTTAACAGTTTGATTATTTGCTCTGGCGTGAATTTATGAGCCACGTAACACATGAGGATCTCGATCCTACCAACATTGTAGCGACTGGATTCCATATCCTCCAACAATTGAACGAATTTGTGGCATTCCATGTTTAGAAACAGAATAAGTTTTTAATTTTCTTTTGTTAATTTCTAATTTTTGCTCTTATTTATCTGTCCTACACCTCTGTGTGCATAATAATGCATTGAATCAGTTCTGCATTCATCGGGGTTATCAGAGAAAGAAACCATCTACTAATAGTGCACTGTGATCTGGTAAAAACTTTACAATTGTCTTGAATCAGCCATACGTGAGCTGTCGGAATCATGAAAAAAGGTGTTTGGATCATGAAAATTCCTACAAGATATAATTATTATTAATGCGCTTTGTAGCCACTATCATATCACTATTTTTAGAGTAGTTTCTATTTTTACTGTGCCGACTATACTATAGTATAGTGGCCCAGTTCTAATCTTACTGCCTTGGTTATTTCTCCGTGTCGCCTCCCCAGGCTAAACCATAAGTGCTAGAGCTCTGAGATTTTCAGGACAGGTGTCTGGTTGTTGTAATTTAATTAATATTGATTCACTGAACCCTAGCTTGCTTTGAGGAGCTTCATATTACTTCTCAATAAGTATGAATCATTCTAATGACGAAACAATCACTTTTACGCAATTCACGCAGTTAGCAGGGACCCTCAAGTTGAAGCTGGAAGAGCTGCAGTCGATGCCGGCTGCCGCTCGCAGGAAGATGATGGAGGGAGGCTCCGATTCCCTGAGTACACAGGTGCTGTTCTCTGAGATCGTCAGCTGTTATAACAAGTGTGTGGGAATAAGAGATAAACATGAGGACGAGTTCCTGAATGAACAAGACCTGTCAGATTCCGCGAATGACAAGCTATTAGAGTCAGAGTTACATCTACAAATCTTGAAGGACGAAGTTAACGACTTGAAGAGGTTCCGCGCGCTGGGCGACGGAGGCAGCAACCCCAATGACGTCATTCGCGGGAAGCTGCAGGAGCGCGCGCAGCTGGGGCGACGCATGGAGGCGCTGAAGCTCGAGGAGATGAGCGCCGCGCACCGCTTGCTGGGCAGGAAGGCGGAGTACGATCGGCTGAACACCAAGCTGCTGCACCTGCAGGAGTTCTTCCCTCTCTTCTCGCAGTCGCAGCCAATCTACTCGGAGACAGTCGCGGAGCTGGGGCAAGGAGCGATTCCCAAGGACGTGTACGAGCTCCCGCTGCCTCTGTTCATGATATACATGCGTCTCACCATCTACGTCATCAATATGGTGGACCCTGATCTAGACTGCGTCACGAAGGAAGTCACAGATATACCCACTGACTCCCCCGCTGCGCCTCACTCCCAATCGATAGTGCTCAGCTATAGAGAGAGCCATGTCTCCTTCTGCTACCACCCCGCTCTGGAGGTGATCAGTGTGCGCCACAATCTCCCTACACACGACGGAGTACTGATAGAACTATTCCCTAATGATAACGGCGAGCTCTCCCCCAACCCAGCTACGTACTACCTGTTGAAAGCCGCGAGCCCGACCCTCTCAATGGAGGAGTTGGTACCAGGGGGACACACGGGTCGGCTGTACCGATGGAGCCAGGTGCTGGCGGGTCTCTTCTTCTATCCGGAGAGGCAGGAAGAGCTCGAGATACAGGTGACGTCGTTTGACGTCATACGTGAGTTAGATAGTGTCTTGTCATAGGTCTACCGAATACTACGTTTGTATTAGTATTGCTCCAAATCATAATATTTTGTCTTATAACCAGATATCTTCTTACGAAGGACATGAATACTTTCACAAAGGATGATACGATCCTAGTTCATATACAAAGTTGAACCTCTATGTTATGCGCTTAGTATATAACGCCAGTTTATAAGATACTTGTGACGTATTTGCTCCGATCTGACTTCATTAAATATGAAATGCGTGTAGAAGTACTTATGATACCAAATTATAATTGATTTACTGTTGTCTGCTGAGAGAGAGAGAGAGGATGATCTTGAGTATCGACGGCCTGGAGGTGCTGTTCCCATACGAGTGCATATACCCGGAGCAGTACGAGTACATGCTCGAGCTGAAGAAGGTGCTGGACGCTAAGGGCCACGGGGTCCTGGAGATGCCCTGTGGCACCGGAAAGACGATCTCCCTCCTCTCAGTAATCCTGTCCTACTCCCTCCAGCACCCACACGCCGTGTCCAGGCTGCTCTACTGCTCTAGAACTGTGCCAGAGATAGAGAAGGTTCTAGAAGAGTTGAAGCTGCTGTTTGCTGCGCATCATAGAGAGCTGGGGAAGCCGCTCCCAATGCTCGCCATCGGTCTGAGCGCTCGTAAGAACCTCTGCATCCATCCAGAGGTTAGCCAGGAGACCGACGGTAGAGTTGTCGATGGCAAGTGTCAACAGATGACGTCATCATTTGTCCGGGAGCAACGGGAGATAAACCCACAGCTGCCGCAATGCGACTTTTTCGAGCGGTTCGAGACTTACGGGCGAGACGCGCCTCTGCCTGACGGCGTGTACACGCTGGAGGGCCTGAGGGAGTACGGGAAGGAGCACGGACTCTGTCCCTACTTCCTGGCGCGCCACGCTATACAGAACGCAAGCATTGTGGTGTACAGCTACTACTACCTGCTGGATCCGAAGATAGCACACATCGTGTCCAAGGAAATACCCAGGAACACCGTGGTTGTATTCGACGAGGCGCACAACATAGATAACGTGTGTGTTCAGTCCATGAGTGTTAAGCTGACGCGCACCACGCTAGCCGGCGCTCTCAGGAACCTCGAAACCCTCTCTGCAGAAGTTGAGAGGATCAAGGAACAAGACGCCAACAGAATGAGGAATGAGTACAAGAGGTAACAGTACTACTTATAGCATTATTGTTGTGTTAGTGTATGCACTGTAGGCTGGTAGATGGCCTGAGAGAGGCGCGGGTAGCCAGAGAAGCGGACCAGTACCTGGGCAACCCAGTTCTGCCAGACTCCGTCCTCCTGGAGGCGGTGCCCGGCAGCATCCGGAAGGCAGAGCACTTCCTAAACTTCATGAAGCGCTTCGTGGAGTACCTCAAGAGTAGGCTTAGGAGCTCCCGCGTTATTTCCGAGAACCCTCCTCTCTTCCTGACGCACATAAGCAGGACCGTTTGTATTGAGAAGAAACCGCTGAGATTCTGTTACGAGAGACTCAAGTCACTTCTCTCCACAACAGAAACCTATAATATTACCGACTTCTCACACCTCATGTTGGTTGCTAACTTCGGCACACTAGTGGCCACTTATGAGAAGGGCTTTATGGTTCTAATAGAACCTTACACAGATCTAAACCCGACAACACTTAACCCTGTAATGCACCTGTCCTGTCTGGACGCGTCTGTCGCCTCTAAGCCTGTGTTCCAGCGGTTCCAGAGCGTCATTCTCACCTCGGGCACCCTCTCCCCTCTCGACATGTACCCCAAACTGCTCGCATTCCATCCGGTCCTAACCGTATCCCTGAGCATGTCGCTAGCGAGGCCCTGCGCGTGTCCACTAGTCATCTCGCGTGGAAACGACCAGATGGCCATAACCACCAAGTTCGGAGACAGGGAGGACGCTAACGTGGTTAGGAACTACGGGAATTTGCTGTCGGAGCTGTCCTACATCGTGCCGGACGGCCTCGTGTGTTTCTTCACCAGCTACACTTACATGGAGTCGGTGGTAGCCGCGTGGTGCGAGCAGGGCATCCTCAGCAAGGTGCAGAGGAACAAGCTGATATTCATTGAGAGCCAGGACTCCAGCGAGACGCGCCTCGCCCTCACCAACTACTGGCGCGCCTGCGAGAACGGGCGCGGGGCCGTGCTGCTGAGCGTGGCGCGCGGAAAGGTGTCCGAGGGGGTGGACTTCACCGGGCACTACGGGAGGTGTGTCGTCATGCTGGGGCTGCCCTACGTGTACACACAGAGTAGACTGCTGAAGCTTAGACTTGATTACTTGAATGAAAATCTACAAATACGGGAGAATGACTTTTTGACGTTTGACGCGATGCGACACGCTGCTCAGTGCATGGGGCGCGCCATTAGAGGTAAGAACGATTATGGGTTGATGATATTTGCAGACAGAAGATTCGGTCGAGTCGACAAGCGGAAGAAACTCCCGAAGTGGCTGCAAGATATAATGCCAGATTCCAGTTGCAACCTTTCTACAGAAGAAGCTATACAAATCGGGAAACATTTCTTCAGACAAATGGGACAGCCCTTTCGTAGAGAGGACCAGTTGGGAGTCTCGCTTCTCACGTTTGAACAAGTGAGAGATCGGGAGTCCAAGAGAATAGCAGAGGAACCTGATTACAGGATGGACCAAGGATTGGATTACGAGTTTGGAGAGGATGCGGAAATTCCTGCAGAAATACTGGATACGTTGTAGGCCATTTCTTATATCTTTTGTTTAAATCTCTCTATTTTTAAATACACAAAAAAAACAGAATTGTAGCATTGTATACTGTGCGTTGTCCAAAATTACTGGGAAAGAACAGACTATAGAAATACTTTAGTTTGTCATGCTGACAATCCATTGATATCTAGCGAAACATTAGACTATGCCATGACGTCATATGGTAACATAATCATATATAATTTCAAACAGTTAGACTCAAAAAGCTTAATTTAATTTAATTTAGATGTGCAACAACATTTCACAAATGATCATTTGTTATTAGTCCCCATACTTGCTGTGTTAAGTTAATTTTATAGTCCAATTTAATATACTGTAGACTGTTGATAGGGCGAAATTTTGGTTAATGAGTCGAATGTTTAATTCCCCTAGTCACAAATGCACACGACGGTTCCCTGGTGTTCGTATTAATAAGAATCTACGGTATTGGGCTTTGCATTGTGATTCTCTTATTCCATAGATTAGTTAACTTTATTTTTTGGCATTCTTAAACTAAAATGCCGTCCTTTTTTCTAAAAAGTAAAAAATATGAAAAATTTGCTTGATAAACAAGTAATATATTATTGATGCCCTAGGTCTATGTGTCTATATGTATGCTGTGCATTCTGCTAATTAAACAGGTTGTAATTTTGATTTGAGTCTTATTCTAAGAATTGCTAACTTTTTATTAAAAAATGCAACGATTTTAAAATCATAAGCAAACTAGCAGACATGTTACATTTGTAATTTAATATTTATAGGCACAACAATTAATATATGCAGATGAGATTGTCTGTTGCCTAGTCCTGCCAAGGGGTATAAATTTCACTAATTCTTGTTGTATAGGCTTATATTTTGTTAATTAAGAATGGCTAATAAGTTCTATTCTCTCCCGTTACTCGCTGTTGGGAGCTTTGCTATAGTGTCGCTGTTTATAGTTGTACTATTCGTTATTCTCCAAGTAACAGTAAACCCTCGTAACACCCCAGTGCCCTTCTCTGTTATAGTGGGAGGAGACAAGCGAGTAAATTACCCAGGGGATTCTTGTCACAACATCGAGTTGGACAGCTTTACACCAAGTGTACCGACCGTAGCGTATCTGACGTCAGCCAGTAGCATTGTAATAACAAAGAGCTTAGAACAAGTTCTGGTAAATCACTCGCTACAAGTTGGTTATGATTCGAATCAACTCACCTACTATGGAGTGCCTGTATCGAAAGATGACGAAGTTAACTTGTATGTTAGAGCCTCGAGCATTAGCCCTGAAATCCAATCTGCAACCGTATTAGCCTATGACGTAGACGGGTTTCGCCAGTTCCTAAACTACACCACTACAAATGCCGCCCCTATTTCCAGCTATAGCTTAGATGCGAGCTGTCTGCATACCGTGTCTGGGTGCGCTGTTAGCTCGGTAGTACAGTTAGACGGTTGGTTATACTTCGTGTTTGAGACTACACCCACCCCCTCTAATCTCGTTGTGACTCTTGAGGCCACTGTTCGTGATTACGATTTAGACCTTTCTGAGATTTTCGCTGAGTGCACTCTGTATGGCAGTTCCTCAAGGTGTTTTCTCGAAGTACCCAAACGGGTGATATACAATAACAATAATAATAATAATGGCGTACAATTTTTGCCTTTCACTATAACTTATGAAACATCCCCTCTGATATCCAATGCATATCCCTCTTCCCAGTCTCTGAATGTATCTGTTGACCTCTCTTGGACTTGTTCTCGCACCGACCTGAATAACTATATTATCACATTTTCTTTATTTAGTGGAGGGTTTATAATCTCTGTAGGATTCTTAGTGTTTATCACCTGCACTAAATGTGCCAGGAACAATGATTTCTCTTTTAGTCTCCCTTCTATTAACTGTCGTATAAGAAGAAGGAGAACTACTCACATAAGTGCTCCTATCAGTTCTATGGACTTAGATTTGGAGACCATAACAGAATCTCGTAGTGAAACTCAAATTCCGAAATCTTATGTTAGATCTGAGTCCCTCCCCCCTGCCTATGACAAAGTGGTTAAGACCGATATTGGGCCAGAAGATGAACTCCCATACTACCAGTTCTCAAAAAACTGATCTTTGTTAACTTTTCTTTGTTGCTAACTCACATTAGTTTTACTAAGCGCAATATTTTCTTGAGTGCTTTGCATGTATATTTTATGGATTGTGTATTGTGTCTAAATATTCGTGTAGCTTGTACAATCTATTATCTGATTAATTAAAAATTAAAAGATGCAATATTAATCACACTTAGGAATTTAATAATTTAGAAAAGCTATTGTATTAATTTAACAATACTAAGTTATGGTTTCGTGTCTATTTATTACAAATAAATTTTCGAGAATACATGCATCAAATAATCTTTTATCTTAACCGGCGTTTCGTGATATTGTTTGTTATGTTCCCTTTATTACTATTCACAACTTTCATATTTCCTTTTGTGTGGTGAAATTTATATGACTATAATATCGGTTAGATGCCATAAGCGTCGGTCGAACTTGGATTTCGCAAAAAAACTGATGGGCCAAGAAGTTCGAGAGTTCCGCTCATCGAAATTATAGTAATACACAGTTGAACATAGTCTATAGTAACAGTAAGTCTGACAAACTACAATTTAGGGATTGCTATAGCTAACCAAATATGTCAGAACACTCTTATCAGCTAGTAATAATTTACAGTAACTCCCGTTATATGCAAGTCGGATATTACGAAATAACGCTTACAATATGGAGATTTCCCCCCCAGAGCACAAAATGCATTATTTTAATCCGCTTATAACGAATGTTCCGGATATAACGAACGAATTTACTGATCCCAAGCACTTCATTATAACGAGAGTTTACTGTAATTAAAATTTTGCCATAAAATTTCTGATTTGGTATGAACAAAACTTGAATTTCGGAAATCTAAGAATTTACGCGATCGATACGATACCTTTGGTTATATCCAAAATTACACTGATAGGGATCAATGTATTATACAACTATTTGTAAATACGCTCCTAATCCTGGTCTGATCCAATTTTCATACGCCTAAATCACAATTTTAATGTTACGGTATAGGAGTGGATTCCAAATTTTCGCGCTCTTAAATTCAAATTTTCCAAAAATCATGCTCCAAAAGGAGCGTCTCCCGCTCCTGGATAATTCCTTGGTAGGGATGTTACTCGTCAGTACATTCAATGTCTATTAGAGCATGCACATTATCTAATTACTTTATTACGGACAACTTTTGAGTTTAATTAAAGTAATCTAGTCTATTCGTTCAGAAATGATTACTCTAGTAATTAGTGTCTCATATTACAATGTTTCCAATGCTACTATAAAACTGAATTATGTAATGAACCTATTAACGGACTCTTATTTTCAACTAATAGATTAGATGAAGTCGCTTTTCCTTGCTAGCCTGCTCATCCTCTTACTAGCAAGCTACTTGGTAAGCTCAATATTATCTAAGTACGTGTATCGAAATCTTATTATACCCTAATATTGATAACTTGATAAATTGATATTTTTAATATTTTAATCTTTATACAGGAAGAAACAGCAGGCACTGGCGAACTCACTATTGATTATATATCATTCGATTCAAGAGCAAAAGACTCCGATGGAAACGATTGCGACCTTTGTTGCTGTTTTTTCTGTACACAATATTGTGATCCAATCATTAAAATATGCCTCAGATACGGACACTCCACTTCTACATTTTTCTGTAGCTCGAGTGGAATAGTCTATCCTCAGTTAATGCCAGATGAGTATTTAGATACTAATAAAGTCATATTTGGTACGCTTATCGATGGAAAGGCTAATCCTGTTGTGTATTATACTGGCAACCAATTCGACGTGAGTCTATTATTACTGTTATTACCAGTATTAAATCATAAAGTTTGCACAAATATGTAACTAGTCTGTTGTATTGTCAGCTTGTCTTGATTTAACTACGAGGCATTTAATTATCTTGAATACGAGCCCTTCGGTCTCGGTCGCTTTGCGACGGATCGGTACTACGCACCTCAAGTTAACGGCCGCTGTGCGGCCTTACTCCTCACCCTTTCTACCATGGAAATGGCAGTTAGGGAGTTATATACATCCCTTTAGAAAATTTCCATAGTTTTAACTTGTTTTTCAAATTCTAAATTTATAAATGCGAAATTCGTGTTCATCATACTTGTTTACCTATAATACCCGTTGAAGCTAACTTCTAGGTTGATTTTGAATTTCATTAATTTGTTTACCATTTTGTGTAAAACAACAAATATTCATATTAGAAATTTATAAGTGCGAAATTCGTGTTCAGAATACTTGTTTACCTATTATAACATTTGTTTACCAATTATAACATTTGACAGTTAGTTTATATTTAATATATTAATGCGGTTTCTATTCCCCCATCACCTAAGTCTAATACAATCCGGACAAACAAACAAACACACCACAACAATCGAAATTTAATAATATAGATGTATATGTATACTAATTTAACCTTTCACTAGGGTAAGTTTGAGATAACATTGGATGTTACTGATGGAGACTTTGGAACGGGAGATGACGATATCGATACCGTCATTATAAGGCAGACCGTTACAAGGGGTTCGGGCTTCACCGCTGCATTGTCTTTCCCTGGGTTGCGGACATCTTATGTGACTGCAACTGTTATAAGATATAAACTTGTGTGTCACGCTAACTACTACGGTTCCTATTGTACTGTATTCTGTGTGGCTCATGACGACAATAGTGGGCACTACATATGTAACTCTCAAACAGGAGCCAAGATCTGTATTACAGGTTACAGCGGCGCAAATTGTGACATCGGTAAGTCTATACTTATACTCAGTCACCCAAATAGGAATAAGTTCTTAAACTTCTAACGTCTCTATAGGAACATGTTCTACTGGTTTTCAATGGAGTGTAGCTAGTCACAGCTGTGTAGATATAAATGAGTGTTTGACAATTCAATGCTATCAGATGTGTGCCAACAGTATAGGCAGCTACCAGTGCTCTTGTGGGGCGGGCTACTACTTGTCTAGCAACATTGCTTGTAGCGTTATAACGTTTTCTACTTTGGCAACGGTATCTGCTCTCTCCAGCAGCTCTGTTCGTCTCGCTTGGCAAACTACCTACACTCCGGCAACACACACTGTCTCCCTCTCTTACAAAGCGTATTACCGCATCCAAACAACTTCCTCCTACACCTATTTCGGTCAAACGACTGGTCTCCAAATCGACGTAACTGGTCTCCTGCCCTACAGGAACTACGAGCTCTACCTCACAGCCATCGGCAGTCTCGCTACCACAGATTCCAACGCAGTTACTGTGCGGACCAATCAAGACGTGCCCAGTGAGCCTCCTGGCGGGCTGTCCGGCTCAGCCATCAGTGCCACGGAAATAACAGTCTACTGGTCTGCTCCCAGTACGGGGTCGCAGAACGGGATTCTAACTGGCTACGTTATTCTGGTCAACGCTACCTCCAACTCGGAACAGGGATGGACCATAACTGAATTAGAAATAAGCGCTTCTACGACTTTCTACACAATTACGGATCTGGCAGCTTATAAAGAGCACTTGATAAGTGCGCTGGCTGCTACCGCTGTCGGCAGAGGGCCCCAGAGTGCCTTTATCTCAATCCGCACCCTCCAGAGCGCCCCCTCCGCGCCCCCTCTCGTCTCCCTCGTCTCCACCACTGCCACCGCCATCACACTCTATCTGCAGCCTCCCGCCAACCCCGACGGTATCAATGGAGTTATTATCCACTACCTGGTCACGTACTCTGGTGTCGGTGTCGACACATCCGTGCGGAGCGTGCGCGAGATGCCCCCGGCAGACGACTATCTGTCGGCTGTCAGTGGGACGCTGTCTGCTCTGCAAGAAGGCGTTTCTTACACCATCAGCGCCGCCATGTATACGAGTGTGGGCGGCGGCCCCGGGTCTGACGTCATCACCGCGACAACAGTGGAGATAGCGCCCACTGACACGCCTCAGAACATCCAGTTCGGCGCTGTCCTGACCAGCAGTTTCTCTCTCGCCTGGGACTCTCCCCCCGCGCAAGAACAGAACGGAGTTATCCTCGGGTACCGCGTGGCCTACAGAGGAGTTGTCATTGACACTCAGTGGAGAAACACGACGCTCGCGACAAACAGCACTACTGTGGCTAACCTCAGTGTCGGCGCTGAGTATCTATTCTACATTTGTGCGTTCAACAGTGCTGGAGAAGGTCCCTGCATTTCCCTAACTAAGAGGACGCTAGAACTGTTGCCCACCGGAGCCCCAACCATGCTTAAAGTCGAGAACAGAGCCTCTACCTATCTCTCCCTTTCTTGGTCTGCTCCCCCTATTCTTACGCTTAACGGAGTTCTTCTAGGCTACACCTTAGAGGCGATTGGCCAGCAATACATCGTACCTGATTCCCTGTCTAACGTCAGTGCTACAACTTTGTTCTACCAATTCACTGGCCTCGAAGAGGATTACAATTACACCATAGTGATCCGAGCATGGAACTCAGTTGGTTACGGTCCCAGCGCAGAACTGAATGTGTCCACCACTGAATCTTCCCCCGAAGGCTCTCCCTCCAACTTGACCGCTGTTTCCACTGCCACCACCATCACGTTTAAGTGGAAAGCTGTGCCTGCCGATCAACAAAATGGCCAACTTATTAACTATGAAGTGACTTACTTTACCCAAGCACCATTCGTACAACACACTCACATAGATACTAACGTGTCCGCAACAGAATTAGAGTACACAGCTATTGGACTGGAAGAATACGTAATGTACTACTTCAGAGTTAGATTGTATAATGCCGCCGGCCCGGGTCCGTACAGCACTGAGCTAAGTGTGAGAACCGACCAGGCCCTGCCCTCCAACATGCCCACTAACCTGCTACTCACAGTCCTATCTTCCTCTCAGATACAAGTTCAATGGGGACCCGTTTCTCCCATAGACCAGAACGGGCCTATAACAGGTTATGACGTCATTGTATCTGTCTCAGCTCAGCAGACATTATACTCTACAACATTAACTAGCTACACATGGGCCTCCCTTATTCCCTTTACTCTATACTACTTTCAGATCAGAGCGTACAACAGCGTGGGCCCTGGTCCTAACAATACTATCTCAGGCACAACCAACCAGGCGCCCCCGTCTGCTGCCCCCGCGCAGCTCTCCCTGCTGCTAGTCACTCACAGCTCTGTCAACATATCCTGGTACCCGGTCGCGCCCTCCTCGCTCAACGGAGTCTTCGTCAGCTACAGTGTTCAAGTCACCGACACTAACACAGGAACCTCGTTCTTACACACCTCCATAACTTCTCTCACGCTCATCTCAGGTCTCGCTTCCTACACCACCTACTCACTAGCCGTAGCAGTTATTAACTCCCAGGGAGCAGGTCCCTACTCCGCGCCTCTGCTCTTCGCTACCAACCAGTCGGCTCCCGCTCAGGGGCCGGACATACTCTCCGTCACTCACTTGTCTCCTTCCAGCGTTCTGCTGCAGTGGACACACGTGCCCTCCCATCTACAGAACGGACCGGTTATATCCTACACACTCATAGTCTCTACCAATCTAGGCGCTCTCCTGGTCTCCTCTCTCAGTCTCTCATCCCTCGCGAACTCCTCTACGCTGACAGATCTACACCCTCACACAGAGTACACTGCACAGCTGACAGCTACCAACATAGCCGGCACCAGTCCGCCCTCCTACGCGGCATTCCTCACCAATCCAGACGCGCCCACTGGCCCCCCTACCTCCCTCACAGGGACGCCCTCCTCCACCGGCGTGCTCCTGCTGTGGCTGCCCCCCCAGGCCTCAGAGCAGAACGGGGTTATCATTCTCTACTCCGTTCGAATCGGTTCTGTCACCAACACCACAAGCGCGACAGAGTACACATTCCTGGGTCTGCAGGAGGTGATGGCGTACGAGTTTAGCGTGGCCGCTTGGACTAGCGTCGGGATAGGCCCCTTCAGTGCGGAGTTATCTGTGACTACCCTCGCGGCAGCTCCGACCGCAGCGCCGCAGAACGTGACAGGCACAGCTGAGTCGTACCAATCTATCCTAGTCAACTGGTACCCTGTGCCCGCTATACATCAGAACGGAGAGATCACCAACTACGTCGTACACTACCAGGGCCAAGAGCACGACACCAGCGAGAGGAAGCTAATGCTCAGTGTCACCAACACTCAGACCACTCTAACAACTCTCAAACCCGATGAGGTGTATTCCATCTTCATAGAGGCTCAGAACTCCGAAGGCACCAGTCCCCCCTCTCCCCCTATAAACATAAAGACGCTAGAGGGACTGCCTACTGCTGCCCCCACTAACATACTGCTAACTGCTACCTCTCCATCTTCCTTTACCGTGACGTGGGTGGGTATAGAACCGCAGCACCATAACGGGCTGCTCCTGCAATATGAAATCGTTTTTCAAGGTTCGGTTTTTGACACCTCTCAGCAACAAATAACTGTAGCTTCGGATGCTACGTCTGCTGCAGTGACTGGTTTGCATCCGGCAAACGAGTACACTGTGTTTCTGCTGGCCTCAAATATAATTGGCAGCGGGCCGAATTCTGGTACGGTCTCTATTTTGTTGCCCGAATCTGTGCCTAGCTCAGCTCCTACTTTTGAAGATGTCACTCCAGGGTCCACAACAATACTACTCGTTTGGGGACCAATTGATGCCATCGATCGTAATGGAGATATTATTCATTACGAGATTCGGTACACTGATAATCTCATTAATCCAACTGACAGTGAACAGAGCTATATAATAGTCAGCGCACCAGGTCTAAGCGTTACGCTATCAGGCTTGCTGATTGACACGTACTACCAAATCCAAATACGAGTTTCCAACAACGCTGGCTCGGGTCCCTTCTCATCGGGGTATTTAGTTTCGACTGCGCACCACACCTGTACAGTCTGTGTTCACGGGACATGTACTATAGTAAGTGATGAGAATATATGTATGTGCAATCCTGGCTATACTGGTGAGACCTGTGACAGCAACATAGACGACTGTGCCGATGTGACCTGCGTGCATGGTTCGTGTACGGACGGAGTTAACAGTTATAGTTGTGAATGCGACAGCGGCTTTAAGGGACAGCTCTGCGACCTCCTAGCGAGTACTCCTACTTGCGCAGAAGAAACGAATCTCAACTTATTATGGCCAGACACAGCTTATGGAGATATAGCTGTTATTCCTTGTTCCCAGTCTGACCCGCTGTTATTCGGTGACGCGAGTCGTGCATGCACATCTGCCGGCACCTGGTCATCTCCTGATGTGAATGAGTGTAAGAAGTTTGTCTATGTTGGATTAGACCCGAATTCGGACGTAGATGAACTCACCCCCACAACTGCTCTTGACAGTCTTAATAAGCTCCAGGCTTTGGTCTGTAACGACTCGAATAATCCTGATTCTGGTCCCTCATTCTTTCCAAGTGAAATAGTAATCGTAGTCGCCTTTATAGAAGAACTTATCGTTACGGTTAAGAATCAAAATGAATCTGGTCGTGTTGAATTAATGTCAGAGTTGATGCCTGGTATTATGTGCATCCTATCTAGTATTCTCGACTCAAGAAATCTTGAAATATTCTCTCTTGTGAATGGATCGTCGAATGCTATTTTGATTAACGGACTCTTAGAGGAGATTGCAAAACTAAACGCGGATAATTTTGATACCTCTAGTAGTGAACCCATCCTCTTTACAGAAGATAACATTAACATCTACATATCTCCTACTGCCGCACAAGCTGTCACGCTACCAGATTACACGCTGTCAGCTGTCAATGCCTCTGGCTTATACCCAGACAGTGTAGTCATTCCAGAGAGTGAGGTGGCAGCTCTGTTTTCAGAATTGAATGGAGGCGTGCCAGTGATAGCTATTGTATTCAGTCGCTACCTCGGCCAAGCGATCGGCACTCAATCTCTAAGCTCTGACATAGATTCTACTTCTACTATCAGCACTGGGGTCATATCGATACAAAGCAACATAGGAGATGCTCTCACCTTTTCCTCACCCATTTCTTTAACTTTCGCGCAACTCACTTCAACTGAATTTTCTTCCGAATTAATCTGTGTGTATTGGGACAGTTCGCAAGGCTGGACTACCTCTGGGCTGAGCTTGTCAGAAGAAGGCACTAGTTCTGTTAGCTGCTATAGCACTCACGCTACTAGTTTCACCGTCCTTCAAGCGTATTCCGAGACAGCTGCTAGCTCACAGTTAACTACCTTTGCCACCGCTGGAGCTGGAATTGGATTGCTGTGTTTGTTAGCGGTTGTGTGTTGCTGTCTGTGTCTGTGCGCATGTCTGGTCCGTCGGAGGAACAAGAAGGATGTTGAGACCATACACGGGCAGTGCATCGACCCTTTCCGACAGCTAGACGGATCCATTGTGAATCCGTTATACGGGTCCACTGCTAACACGCTTCCAACCAAGGACGGCAGTCCGAAGAAGGCAGAGTACGAGCCCATGCAACTAACGCAAGAAAATCCGTATTGCTACAGTTTCACTAAGCTGGAGCCAGGGGAAGCAGGCGTAGACACTTTCATCGCACAGGAGACGGTACGGAATAGTGGTTTATACTCTAGCATCGACTATGCTTGTCATGTTGATAACCCGTATTCAGAAATCAAGCCTGACCCCTCAATGAATCCTTTCACAGAAATGGTTGGAGAAGAACCCATATTACCCTCACCGACCGGGCTCAACCCATTTATACACACCAGGCCCGAATCCAGTGACGATAGTACAAACCTAGCTGCAGAATTCTCTCTCCTCTCTAATCCAATATATTCCCAAGACGAGCCGAGTTCCTCTACCCCTTTCCAGCACGTTGTCTTAGAGAAAGAAACAGATAATGATGTCTGACAACCTCTGTTAACTGTACAAGCTAGTAACAATCCCCTTTCGTTAAATACTATTTACGTATACAGGTTTTGTAGTTGGATTTTTTAAGCTTTTTTAAGTCCTTTGTATTATTGCTTGTTTTAACCTTTTATTTATTTATATTAATGTTTTGTAAATATTGATGTAAATTGATTTGCATGATTAATTGAATTTCTGTTTTATTTGTTTAATGTTCAATTCTACGAGACTACGGCTGTTATTATTATTCGGGTATTCTCCTAAGCTATGCTTGCTAGAACAGTCACAAGTTGAAACATTGGATTATTTCAAGACAAATGCAGGACAAATATAAAACTGGGCAGAAACGTACTTCTAGCTTTACCTTTTCCATCGTTCTGTTCACAAGTTTTGTAGTTGTACTGCTCTCAGTTATTTCTAGGTTTATTTGGTACTCTTCTGGTTCTCGCTTGCAACTCTTGCTGCAGGGTCTTCTCCTGCAGGAGCAGAGAGTGCAGCCGAAATCAGATATCCATGTGCTAGTTGGAATTGGGTCCTGTTACGACGCGAAAGCTGACGCGTTTCATATATTTAACTTGTCTGGCTTGCACACCCCACTACCTGCAGTGCATCATGATACTATTCAGAACGAATATGAACTTTTGGAAACCTTTGCTTTCTTCTTCAATGAGGGCGCTGCCGGGGAGCGCTACGTATCTAACAAAACTTTGTTTGGACATCTAATTGAGTCCGCCAGACAGCTAGATAGCACTGTGTGGACTCTCGGCGGGAATGCGTATGTTATAGCAAACAGAATGGCGCAGGAAGGCTTGTCGGTAACCCTTGCGGGGCACCTCGCACCCGCGGACTACAAACAGCTGCATCCTGGGTTGAGTCCACTCCCGTTAGAAGAGGATATTCTTAGTGAATATTCGCAGGAAGACATACACCTTATTCTTGAGTACGGGACTGATGCAACTTGGGGCGGACACATAACGCCGAGAGCTAACAGGTTCATAGTACATAGTGATCAACACAATCCGAGATTATTAGCACTAGATGGGTTCATGAAATTCGTGAAACAAAAGAACCCGAGACTTGTCGTTATAAGCGGACTACAAATGTTAGATAATTTTCCTTTTAAAGCGAGAGAACTTGAGCTCCTAATCCAGCGCTTGGGTAGGTTTCTCCAGGTGACCTCTCGCGATAGTCTCGTACACTTCGAAATGGCATCATTCAGTAACAGGAATCTGCTTCAGTTAATAAAGCAGCACGTCATACCGTATGTAGATTCTCTTGGGATGAATGAACAGGAGCTATCCAACCTCGTTAGTATTTTAGAGCGCGACGAGGTCACCTTGCTGGCAGACCAATCTCCCAGGTTGGGAGATCTATTAAGCGCGGTCAGACAGTTGTACAGACTGACAGGACACAAGTCCGATGAGCAGTTGAGTGCAGGCGAGCGGGAGGTGACACGCATACACGTGCATTCCATTACATTTCAGTTGGTGCTTGTTAGGCTTGGGTCTGCGTGGAAAAAACCGCGAGTTGCAGCTGCGAAAGCTTCGCTCGTAGCAACCCGGCACACCTGCAACCAGACTGATATCAATCTTGATTACGTCACGCTAGACCTCCCAGGAAGCCATTCGCCTCGCGACTCCGCGGATACTGCGGTTGAAATGGATGTGGAGAATCCAGTTCAATGCTGGATCGAGGCAGGCACAAAGATTTGTGTAGCCCCGCTGTTAGTCTGTACTAAGATAATGCATACGAGTGGTGGGGGCGACAACATATCAGGGGCCGGCCTGGTGCCTCAGCTCTAACTGGCTGGAAATTAGGTTTAATATTATCCTGCTATATATCTAGCTGATTTATCGCTGCAAATTATTATATTATTTCGTTTTATAGGATGATTGCTCGTTATATTTTAACTCGGTATTTGTGATTTATTTAAGGAAATATAATGAGGTTTTAGTACAGTGCAAACATTAATTCGTTCAGTCATGAAGTAGTCGCTTAGCTTATTTTATTTCTATGGTAATATTTTATCCTTGCAGCTTTCAGGGATAATGCTCGGTGAATTAACTCGAGATGAAGTTGGTGGGAAAGTTACCTTAACCTTAATTCGAACTGAAAAATCTCGATTTTCCTACTTGCCACGACCTGTTCGTAGTGTTTATGCCCGTAAGTCCCCTTCTCAGCTCTCCCTACAGCTACAGGGAGAAAGGAGACCTCAAACGACCTCGTGCAATCGGTGGAGGGATAGAGACCCCACTTCTGATGAACACATTCCTGGTACCTTATTGGATTCCAAGGTATTCCACTCCTCTTTGAATGTCTCGCATATCCGATCAAGAATATGTTCATTCGATAACATAAGTCATCAGCCGCAGAGTAGCAACAAGAAAATATTTCACGCTTCTCCGTCTTACGCTCATATTCAAGCCACAGTTATATCTCCTTGCGTATCTGCACCTAAGATAGAATCACCGAACAAAATATTCGATCAGAAATTAGATTACTCTCATGTGGGTCCACTGATAGCATTTCATGACAATGAGCTGCATACGCCAGGCGGCGGAAATATAACTATTCCTATCCAGAAGCTTGACTTTAGCGACACAGCGAAACCGAAGATCGATATAAAATCCAGTTACATCCCTAAGCACTCAGATGTATCTATCCCCAATCAGAAGCTCAATTTCAGAGAAATGGCAACTTCCCGGGTTGACTCCCGTCGCAAATTGGAACTCAGAGAATCGCCGAAGAACACTCGGCACCTGATCGACCTCCTGACCGTGAGTCTCCCGGACCTACGCTCGGAGAAGCCCGCTTCCGCAGAGCTGCCCGATCACTTGAGAATTAGCGCGATGCCCCCGGCCCCTATTGACTCTAGCCAGTCTGAGGACTGCAGGGTAAAATGAATCTATCTATAGGGGGTCTCTTATAGACCAGTTGTAACTGACTATTCTATTTCCCATCCCTTCTTTCTGCTTAATTTATTTATATTCATAGTCTACAAAGACACTTGCTTTAGAATTGGTAATTGAACGATTTATGTTTGTGTTGTGTTTGAAGTGAATACAACTATGTATAAACTGTATAATTTAGCATGGACTTCCCTGTGATTCGAAGTGCAATCATATTCTGACGAACGAGTGATCCCAACCTACCGAATATCCAGATTCGTGTCTAACCATAATATCATTTGTTGTAAATTTTGATCAAAATTGCATATTTGCTCTAACATACCCACTGACTCGATTCGACTATCTATTCTATAGTTTTATAGTTATACTTACTATAAACTTATGACTGTAATCCGTTTATGAATGTTTCCCGCGGTAGCGTTCACTGTTACGTCATACCTTTGTTCATCATTTATGATTATTACTTAGAATTGATTTGAAATGTCTCTCCCATTCCTGCCGGGAAACACGTTCACAGATCCTGCCAAGGGCAAGTTCCACGTGTCCCAGTCGCTGGGCTACAAGAACGGCTACCCGCTCACTAAGCTCTCGGCCCGAGGCATAGGGGGGGAGACGCACCCAGTGACCAAGGCGAGTCAGGTGTCGGCTGCGGAGTTTGACGAATTGGCGCAAATGAAACCAACGCTGACCTACGGAGACCCGGCCCCCGAGCACCCGGTCCAGTTCGTGCCAGCTCACGTCGCGTTCGACAAGCGCGTGCTCCAGTTCAAAGCCTTCTTCAACCAGACGGTGCACGAGTCAGCTGTTGAGGACTACCGAGTGCGCTTCGTGAAGATATACTACTATCTGGAGGACGACAGCATCTCGGTCGTGGAGCCCGTGGTGGAGAACTCTGGGATCCCGCAGGGGAAGCTGATCAAGCGGCAGCGACTGCCCAAGGACGAGATGGGACAGATCTGGCACTGGAAAGACCTCAACCTGGGAATTGACGTCACTCTATACGGGACGAGTTTCCACGTGTTCGACTGCGACGAGTACACGCGGAACTTCATGGAGAGCGAGGGCATGGATCTGAACCCCCCGGAGGGCTGTCCGTCGGACCCGTACACCCAGCGCAGGCGGGCGCCCCAGTACACATTCCAGACGCCTGCGGCTTTTGACAAGCTGAAGCAGTTCCTGGAGATGGACAGGAAGGTGCTGCGCTTCTACTGCGTCTGGGACGACAGAGACAACATGTTCGGAGAGATGCGCAAGTTCGTGCTGCACTACTACCTGGTAGACGACAGCATCGAAGTGCTGGATCTGAGACAGACCAACGACGGACGGGACCCGTATCCGGTATTTCTGAGGAGACAGCGCCTCCCCAAGGACCGCTCCGACGTGGCCAAGGACTTCCCCGCGGTGGTGCTGGAGGTCACGGACCACGAGATCGCGGACTGGTATACGCCGGCTGATCTGGGCATCGGCCGTACGATCGGGGTGCTGGGCCGGAGGTTCCTGCTGTACGACTGTGACGACTTCACTAAGCTATTCTACAAACAGATATTCAACTTGCAGGACTTCACTCCCATCGATATTGAGTCTCCGCAGGCCAGTCTGAGACAGCCGCAGCTCCCGCCCTACAACGGATACGGAACCATTGAGGACTCCATTCAGAACTGCCGCTCTCTCATTCCGCAGCCGCCCAAGAAAGATTTCATTCGCATGCTGGAGAATGACGGGAAAGTACTGCGATTCTCAGCATCCATGGTTTCAAAGTTCACAGAAGATAAGAACAGAAAGTTCATAATTTCCTATCGCCTCTCCGATGACATGTTCACTATCTACGAGCCTCCTCAAAGAAACGCTGGAATTATTGCAGGGAAATTCCTTGAGCGAACCCGCATTAAGAAACCTGACTGCGACCCTCAGAAACCTGAGTTCTACGGGCCCCATGACTTAATCGTGGGACATACCATCGATGTGTTCAGTCATAAGTTCCTTATTGAGGACGCTGACGAGTACGTTCTCAAGTACATGGAAGAACGGAGCGACGAGTTTCCCTCGGAGACTATCGAGGCTCTCAGGAAGAAGCACGCGCCAGAGGCAGCCCCTGCTACTGGCAATGGTAACTCAGCTTAGCACTACCTAATGCTGTAGGCCGATCAACCCAATAAACTTATTTAATCATTATTATTATTTGGTACTGTTTCTCATACGCATATTCTATGACACTATATTAACAATCTGAAATCAATGCTATCAGATAGGATTCTTAGAACTAATAACTAGCGTATTAGACATAAAGTGACTCTTATTTAATTTGGTAATAATCACAATAATTAAATACTAAAATAGACGATACAATAATCGAAAACAGTCACTGATTTACAGTAGATTCACTTCTACCCTAAACGTCTGTTGAGTATGGATCAGATCCCGGTTATAGCTAGAGTCTCGTTAGAGTAGCTAGCAGTGGTGTAGGTTCCTGAAGACGTGGGTCTTATGCCACTCTCTTCTCAACCATGTCTGTTGTAGCAATTAATTTCGCGGAGATTAATAAGTTAAGTTGTACCTGTTATATATCTTTTGGTTCTGCTATTGAAGATTCTTGTCAGATTACTCAGAATTGTGAGGAGATAGGAAAAACGTTGGTGTTGGTGTTGTGCTGGTTCTCTTCTATCATAAAGTTGTCAGTATTCGAGAATAGGACCAGCTCCTTGACTTAAAACTGGTACCTTTCTCATCTATGTTTCTGAGCACTAGCTTTGCCTCTCTCTTGCTATGTTGTCCTTGGTCCTATTAGCAAATAATACTTTATAGCAGCAATCTCGTATCATATCGAACTATATTTCCTATTCTCTCAAAGGAGTGTGTTCATAGTACTCCGCCTCATCCTTAACCTCTTAAAAATAGTTTAAACACAAGTCTTGAAATACAGTTAATATGATAACTATTAAAATTAAATTACTTATTTATTGTTTTATTTAATAGAAATACTACTTCAATGCTATTAATTAATCTGTATCCAAAATGCATGGTCTGTTGATATTTAATTAATTAATAACGATGATTCCTAGGTTTCAGTAATTGGAAAATTCTTGGATTGACACTGAAAATTCTTGGATTGACACTGAAACGATGTTTGTGTAAGTTTGAGTAGTACGTATTATAACCGTTGCTAATTACTCTGGTTGATGTCTGGGTCTATCCGGCTAACAGGGAGTGAGCCGATCAGAATAGTTGCAGACACAATAATCCAAACAGAACTCATTGACCAGCTGAACACAGCTGGTATTACCGAAATTAATGAATTAATTATTGGATCCATATCAGCGCTGGCTCGGCGCTCTCATATATCTGAGGCAGAGCTGAAACGGCTGAGACAGTTATTGAGTGAGAGAGTCTCCTTCGGTTGCAATCTCGGAAATGCACACCGTTTGATATCCGGTGTCCCTCTCCACCTTAAACTGAGCACCGGGTCGGCTTGTCTGGACTCGGCCCTGGGGGGCGGCATCCTGTACCCCGGGCTGGTCGAGCTGGCAGGGGAGAGCGGGGCGGGGAAAACGCAGCTCTGCTTGCAGCTGGCAATCAGTGCACAGATGCCTGCAGAGCATAACGGAGTTGGTACAGACAGGAGTGTAGCGTATATTTGCACCGAGGATCACTTCCCTAGCATGAGATTCAAAGAGCTGATAGAAGCAAGGTCCAGCCAAATCTACAAATACAGAAAAGTCGCAACAGGAAAAAGCGTATTCGAAGAATTGAGTGATAGCGTGTACATAGAGAAAACAGACACGTCATCAGGACTAGAGCACTACCTGTCTCGATGGGTCCCCAAACTGATCGAAGAGAAGAACTTGGGTCTGCTAATAGTAGACTCGATAGCGGGGGCACTGAGAGATGAATTCGTGGTCAACTCGCCAGGACTGCGCACTGAGTCTCTATGGAGAATAGCCAAACTTCTCCGCTCTATTACATTTAAGTATAATATCCCAGTTGTATGTGTTAATCAGGTGACAGCAAATATCGACAACAGCGACTTTAGCGCAAGACCTAACAAGGCAGCTTTGGGAATGATCTGGTCTAACGTAGTGAATGAGCGCTATTTGCTGTGCAGGAGAGAAGTGCTGCAGTTTGATACATATGACTCGGAGTGTTCTACTAAAACAGAAAGACTATTTTCTGTTGAATTATCTTCCCATTTGCCAAATTTAACTTTACCTTATATCATTAATGCGAAGGGAATTAAATTAGTTTAATTAAATGAATTGATATCTTTAGTTAATTAAGTTTAGTCCAGATTCATTTCTAAGAATTCTAGATAGAGCAATGCCAAGAAGCCTTTCATACCTCTTTGACTTGCTACAAACTAATATAAATACATTCAAATGTAATTTCAGGTTTATGATATTAACTGAGATGTGCGTATTTTCTGCTTCTTGTTAAATGATTTGTAACTTATTCGTACAGTTACAGTGGGGTTCGCCTAATAGCAATTGCACAATTTTCCCTAATAGCAAGATTGCTCTATTAGCGTGCTCGTGTCCACTGTCCATAGAGCCCTTGTAACAAAATGGTTCTTATTTCGTATGAAAATATTTCTTACCGAATTTAAGACAGAAACTTACAAAGCGAATTATACTCCCCTTAAAATACAGCATAGAACTTTAATTATTTAATTATTTCCTTGGTACGTTTTTACGTAGTATAAGAATTTTATTAAAATATTGAATAGCTGAGATAATTTACAATCATCACCAGTTCACCACAATGTATTGAGTTAATGGACTTGCTTTTGTGTCTGGTAAATATCCATTTCCTCCTAAAACACATGACATGACACTTCCACCGACAAGTATATAGCATAAGTTATTTGCTGCATAGTGTTGAATAGCCCTATTCAGCAAAAAATGAGATTATCCAGACTGTGTCATTGAGAAGATAATTAGGTCATTAGTACTTTAGACTATAATAACCTCAAGTGAAAGGAAATACCTGCAACGACAACAACGTGTTCATACAGCATCGCGTATATGTAATTTGTACAATATTTTAATTAATTCGTTTCGTATCAATGGTTGTTTAGACTACATTATTGTGTAGGATTGTTGCAATGTTTGCTCAATATGTAGACAAATTTTGTTCCCTTGAATGTTCTTAAAAAACTGTACCGAATTACAATGGTATTCCGGAATCAATCAATTCCGTGTAACGAAGCTCAGCTTATAGAAGTGTTTATATCGAAATATCAACTAACCAGTGATGGAGATTATCAAACCATTTTATATGCAAGTTGGTACTAGTGAATTTGGCAATTAATTTGTATTTAATAAAATTGAATTTAAATAAACTGTATATTTTTGGCTATTAATCAAGTTGTTTATTAACAAAACATTTCGGGATTATGTTTTCATTAAAATTATTGATTTGAGTGATATTTATAGTAGTATTTCATAGTGGAATTTATGGACAAATGTCTTGAATACTATATTCCACAGTTTGCTTCGAAATAGACTCTAACTCGGGAGTTCAAAACTCAATATTAATTCAATTGCCTCTAAATGTAAAGAATAATAAGACCCTCCTCGCGGATTATAGCTAGATATTATATGTTGCATGTTGTATAATCTCATGTAGTATATATTTAGGTACATTACATAATTTGTGTGTACACTAATGAATATTAAATTTCCTAATTAAGTAACTCAAAATGTAACTGTTAAAAATTTCAAGCATAAATTAAACTCAAACTTTGCCTCTCAAAGTTCAGTTCTCCCTCGGTAGGAGCCCGGTATCAGGTCTCTCAGTTTCTGACTTCTTCCTCTGATGTTCTCCTCAACCAGGAGAGCTGCGTTTTTCGCAGAAATGAGTGACATCTCCATTGCGCTCGCTGCCCACTCGATGGCGTTGACATAGAAGAGCTTGTCGTCTAGCACTATTGGGGGGAAGCTCTGTCCCGGCTTGTACTTTGGGTAGGCGTGCCAGGACTTAGATACAACTGTTCTCCGAGACAGGAACATACGGTCCAGCTCGCTATCGAGCAGTGGCTTTCTCGACCATATCTTCCACACCGTATTGTCGTCATGCACCAGGTGCTTCGACATCTCCTCTGGGGTAACCACGCTAACCGGCACCGCCTTCTGGAGGGCTGAGAAGTCGACCGGCGGGTTTACCATTTCCGTTGTCAGAATTGTGTCCGGAACCTGAGTGAGGTCTTCCAGCCCGAAGAAAGCTGGATTCACTCGCCCCTGCACGAATGTAGCCACTGTGACCTGGAAGTGTCTGTCGGCCGGCTTGCTCACCTTCTCACTCAGCAGGTCAAACTCAACGCTGCTCAGCTCCAAAGGATGCGCGACTATAACGAAATCGAATTTGTAGTCTTTCGGGAGAGACGTGTCCTGTTCCAGTGTGTCGATGACGTATACGGTTTCCGTATCCTCCTTGACCTCCTTGACTCGGGTGACTGGTGTGTTGTGCAGAGTCGCGTGGGACTCCTGCAGCATGCGCTCCGCGAGCAGCTTGTTCCCGCCCTGTATCGACCGGAGAGAGTCGTCCTGAGCGCCACACAGGGAGATCATTGCTACAAACCCATGCAGACTGCAGTCCTGTCCGTAGTTGGCCCGCATTATCCCTGTTATCAGCTCGTCCGTCAACTTGCGCGGGTAATTCTCGCTGTTGAAGAATTTGAAAGCACTCATCTCGGTCAGGTTCAGGAAATGGGGATCGAGGGATGCGAGAAACTCCGGTACTGTTTCGAAGGTATACCCGTAGGCCTGATACTCGTAGATCGACACGAACTTATCCAGCATGGAAGATATGTAAGAATTGATGAAGAACAGCTTCATGCCGTATCTGTACACCAGCTTGAAGTACTTCACCAAGGGCCAGCCAGTGTCGATGTAGGCGAACTCCGCACCGTCATAGATGCCCAACTTTCCGTCTGGTTCAGTCCGTTTCGGTAATCTGAACTGATCAGATAGGCTCATCAAGTATTGGTTAGAAATGTGGAATACCGAACCTCCAGCTTCGTATTCCCGTCCATCAACCTGCAGAGTGTGTGCTCTCCCGCCCACGCTCTCGTCTTTCTGTTTGAATACGTGAATGTCCGCTGCTAGTCTCTCGTGAAGAAAGTAGGCCGCCCCAGTCCCTCCCATTCCTGCGCCCAGGATCGCTATGCGGGGCCGTCTGTTGCCCACCAGCTTATGGCCGCTCCCAACCAGAAGCAACACTACAGACAGGATAGCAATGTACTTCAATATTCTGTAAACTGCGCTCGGCTTCTGTGCCATTTTGCTAGGTCCGGTCATCACTTGATAGCTCAGAGAGATTGGTCTTGTCTGATCAACGCGAAATAGGGACAAACCTAGTTCTTTCGCATCTAATAAGTATGCACAAACACAATCATAGAAACGCCTCAATATTGTATAAATACCGACTTTGAGGTTCCTAAAACTATTTGTTATGGTAACTAAGGAAATGAATAAATAGAATCTCATAATCTAGGAAAACGAAAGCTACTCATTTGCTATTGATATACATATTATCTTGTATTGAAATTATGAGTAGTTTGCAGAATACAACTTTTGTGTCAGGTTTTATTGGCCAATTCTGAAATAAAATGCAATGGCACATTGAATAGCACACTTGCTGTAAATTTCTTACTGCTATGCATATATTTATTTAGAATTTCTGAGACTGGAAATTTACCAAACCCTTACAGGGGAGGTTTTCTGCTTGAACTATGATACCATGCTTACAGCATTTAGTTAGTTTTTAGGATTTGTACCCTATTTATATTTCCAAACAAACTAAATAGAATAGAAAACTTTTCCTAAATTTGTGGGATCACTTGATTACTTTTCTCTAATATAATTTAGATTGTAATGTTGCAGTGTATGGGGTACCAGCGTGCACACCAATGTATACCCGTGACACCAAGTCACCAACCTATTTTGTAGTATAGTTACTAAGTAGTACATGGTAGCTTGTACACCCATAAACAGTATTTAGCAAGTAAGATTTGTTGAGGAGATCGTTAGAATGCAAACTATAGAAATACTGTAAAAGCTGGTGAAAATATTAGCAAAGATATTAATAATAAAAGCTATTTTATATTTGTAGTATACTATCAAAATCAAATTAATAGCAAACATTTATTTTCTACTTGCATTATTCTTTTAAAGCGACTGGTCTGTATCTATAATAATGAGGCGAGTAAGGGAAATTGTGCCAAGTTGACAAAAATACAATCTTGGTACTTTATTATGTTCCATTAACAACACTTGTAATGACCCTTTCATAGGGGGTACTTATGGGAGGAATTACTAAAATACAAATATATTAACGATTATATTATTAATTAAGTTAATACTCATTCATAATAACGTACTCTGGTTTGGAGAACATAATCCTACAGTAATTATACCAGTTTAACAGTAACAGATACCTTGCAAGATTGAGTCGAAACAAGTGGCTGCTGTGAAATATATTACACACCGATTGTTTATCTGACGCACCAATAATGCTATTTATTAAATTACACACTTCTTTTACTTTTTATAATTAGAGCTAATTCTTATTCTATTTCCAAGGTATGCAGTGCCTAGAATAGAAAACATGGAAAAGAGCTATCCACGTTAGAATTCCATGTGAGATATGAATATTTTATGGTTACCATCATCGATTATGGAACCAATAAAATGTATAACTATTGTAGAGAAACCGACACACAAAAGAATGTTGTGAGGCAGAGGCGATAAGGTATATGGACAAATTTGGTAGAATTCTTAAAAGTATACTATACAAGTTCCACCGCTATAGGGAATCAAGTGTTGATTAGGAATTATTGTTGTTGCTGCTACAGAAGGTCTTTATATTAGAATATAATTTATTCTTGAAATAATGCATTTTTCATTACCATTATAATGGTAACGAATTGGAATTTCATAAAATAGAATCAAAAACCTCAAAATACTGTCTATTTCCCAATCGAGCTTAGAATGAAGTTGATATAAATTGAATGATTATTTAGTAGCTATTATAATCACATTAATATACACACTAACAAATATACAAATAAACTAAACTAGAAATATGCCAATAAACTAGTGTTACAACCCCTGTTAGAACACACAAAGGAGCTGAGGTAATAAACTAATATTCATCTGGATCAGCGTCTCCGCCATCTCCGCCATCTTCTCCGTCACCAGTCACTTCTATGTAGTCCTTCTCTAGCGCGGCCAAGTCGTCCCTGGCGTCGATGAACTCTCCCTCTTCCATTCCCTCTCCGACATACCAGTGAACGAAGGCTCTCTTTGCGAACATCATGTCGAATTTCTCATTTAACCTCTGCCAGACGGCCACGATTGAGGTGCTATTCGCAAGCATGCAAACTGATCGATCAATCTAACAAGAGAAATTATTAACTCCTGCACAAATGAGAATTCGATGCAAATGTTGCATAAAACTAAATAAATTATTACCTTAGCCATGTCTCCCTGAGGGGGAATAACTGGTGGCTGTGAATTGATTCCAACCTTGAATCCAGTTGGACACCATTCTACGAACTGGACTGAGCTGAGTCCCTTGATGTGCTCAATTGACTGTGTGATGTCTTTGGGCACGAGGTCACCTCTGTACAGAAGGCAGCAAGCCATGTACTTCCCGTCCGAAGGGTTGCACTTGATCATCTGATTGTTCTTCTCGAAGCACTCCAGCGTGAGCTCCTTAGCAGAGAACATGCTTTTGGCAGCCTTGCTGCTGGATATTATGGGGGCGTAGGAGGAGAGGGGGTAGTGGATTCGGGGGAAGGGCACCAAGTTAGTTTGAAACTCATTCAAATCCACGTTCAGTTGACCTATGAAACACCAAATTTATGTTAGTTCCTGGTATAAGTTTGATATTTTGTTAGTTTAACTTGTACTTACCAGTGAATCTGAGAGAGGCTGTGATAGAGGACACAATCTGACAGATGAGACGGTTCAGGTTGGTGTAAGCGGGCCTCTCGATATCAAGATTGTTTTTGCAGATGTCGTAGATTGCCTCATTGTCAAACAGGAAGCTGCAGGTGGCATGCTCCAGGGTCGAATGGGTTGTATGAATAGCGTTGTATGGCTCCACTACAGCAGTGCTGACCTGAGGAGCTGGATAGACAGCAAACTCCAGTTTGTCTTTCTTCCCATACTATAGCACAAGTACACATTAATACAGGTATAACGGTTATCTCGTTCTGTACAACTTACTTCGTTATGTAACTCAGACATGAGTAGACTTGTGAATCCAGATCCAGTGCCTCCACCGAATGAATGGAAAATCAGGAATCCCTGCAGCACGCTGCACTGCTCTGTCAGCTTCTTTATCTGCTTCAGTACCGGTTCCTGCATGTTCCTACCGACTGTGTAGTTGCCACGAGCGTAGTTGTTAGCTGCGTCCTCCTTACCCGATATCAGCTGACTGGGATGGTACAACTTGCGGTATGGGCCACCTCTGATGTTATCTGATTAATTTAAAAACATCAAATACACCCCTTGTTTAGAAACCTTATCATAATTGTAAGCAACGTACCAATGACCGAGGGCTCTAGGTCAACGAATATGGCACGAGGCACGTACTGCCCTGTTCCAGTGTCATTGTAGAAAGTGCTTAGAGATTCTTGTTTGGCGGGTGTACGTGTGGACTCAGGGAGACGACCGGTGGGTTCCAGTCCGTGCTCCAGACAGTAGAGCTCCCAGCAGGCCTCTCCGATCTGACAACCGGCTTGTCCGATGTGAATCGAGATTACTTCACGCTACACGAATCGTAGTAATTAATATGATGTGCTTGTGCTTGGTATAGTGCAATCCATGTAAGAGAGTTTAATTTATTAAGTAGTTAGAATATCGCTTTTGCCCAATAACTTTGCTATTGTCTAAATGCAATCTTATGAACTTGATTATTTTACATAATTAATTTGATTATAGACGATATCACTTGTTATTTCAACAAAAAATACATTGTAGGTCACAAAAGTATTGACCTGTGATTAAATTACAACGACATCTCCACCCATACCGTATTTGTAATCGATACTCACATGATAACAAAGTCTGTGTTACTTTTATTATCGATTTATGAATTCAATTCTTTTTATGAAAAATAATAATTAGAAATCCAGTTCTTTGAAATTCAATATTAATTAATTAACCCTATGGTCATGGGTGTTAGTAAAGAGTTGTATAGTCACACGAAACTAGTTAATTAAAATATTGTATATCTTTTTAATACAAATTCCTAAAAAGAAATGGAGGCAACTTCGAAAACTGCTTTCTTTCCAGACTGCTTTATATTTTAAGAGTAGGTTACTTTAGCATGAAATTTATTAAAATTAACAATTAAGCTAGATAAATGAGCTTTTTACTGTGCTAATAACTCACCATTTTCGCACTGAGTTAATAAGGTGGAGAATATATTACAGAGAGACAAACTTCAAGAGTAGTTGTGCTTATAAATGTCTCCACTGTTTGATCACTATTTATACAAATCCTTACATTGGATTCTACAATAGAGATATATATCCATAGAAATTAATACTATTAGCCTAGTCCATGCAGCCCTTTATCATCTGACATATTATCTGCAGAATCCTATAAGAGAATTGAATAGCTTCGTAGTGTTCTCGCTACCAGGTTATCAGCATTCCATTGCTTCACAACATTAATAGAATCCTATTTTGTTACCACTACGACATGTAAGGTTTTAGCTGTAAGGTGCACCTGATCTGAATATATGTGGCAATATTATACTACTAACAATATTACTATTGCATTCTTCGGAACTCTGTGTATCTCTAAGATATTTCTAAGTTCATTGGATTGTAGTATTAATCAAAGTATCTATTATAAATTTATAGATTAACCAATTAACATTCTTTAAGTACTAGTTACTAATCAATATTTAAACACTTTATCATATACTTATCGTGGCCGTGGGATAGTGAAAAGAATAGGAAAGTAGTATATTAAATCATTGAGGGGCCTAGGGGTTAGCTACAGTCTATAGACTGATCCCAGGGATTGCTAGAAGCACACAGTTGTACTCATTTAAGATTATCTCAATTTATTGTGATGCATTTGGATAACGGTATAGCTAATAGCTATGGGGTAATTACTGAGTTCTGATAATATCTTGAAATTATGTCATTTCTACAAACAATGGATTACTTATGTTAGTTACTAATTATTATTAGATCCCCTTTGAGATTTTCACAAAAAAGCTGCTATACTATATGTAATTCACTTGGTGCACTATTGAAGGTACTTAGTTCATACAAATTATTAATTCTGGATTCATTGCATTCACTATGTGTTATTCACAACAAAATAAACCAAAGAGCAGTTAAGCACTGGAAAATTCATTATTAAGTCAGGAAAACCTTTAACACTAGTGAAGTGTATTTATGAGGTTTATAAAACCTATGGCCAATTAAAAATATCTACAATTCTCGTAATTGAAAACTTATTTTTTAAATTGACTAAAATTATAATGAGTCTACAAGGTTAATCTGTCTATTAACAATTTATAACGTCTACATAACGTACTCAACTACAGTAGAACCTGCAGAAACGGGGTGCCAGGGACGCAAGGTTTAGCCACCCCGATTCCCCGTTTGTGGAGGTTCATTTATGGGACTAGGAATTTGCTGCATTTTTTTTAACCCAATTTTCAGAGGATCCCCGTTTTCACAGGGCCCGTTTGTGGAGGTTCCACTGTATTTTCTACTGAAACTTGAATATCTTTGAAATGAAGTGAGCTAAAATGAAACTTCCAACTCACTAAGGGTCGTTACAATCCGAAACACCTATTTGAATTAATTTAACACCTTCATCGTGATAATGACATGTCGAAAAAAAATCCAAAATTGCACCTGTGCAGACCATGTTCCATTGGAGGCACTATTAATAAACAACCACCAAAATATAGTGCCACCAAAGGAACATGCGTCGGCACAGGCTGCAATTTTGGATTTTTTTTAATATACAATATATTATCTATACATAATGAATGAATGGCATTAAATTAAAGATGGTTTAAGATGGAAACAAACTCCAATTTACCAATCGTTCCTTGTAGCTTGTAATCACTTGACAAATGTGTCATAACACCCTGACGAGATGGTGACATGGCGGAAAAATCTAAATTGCAGCTGTGTCGACAGCATTTTCCTTGGAGGCACTATCAATTACCCAACCAGTAGCCACCAAAAGATAGTGCCTCCTAAGGGAAATGCGTCGGCACAGTTGCAATTTTGGATTTTTATCCTTCCGTATTCTCTCCACAGAACAGAGTATTATTAACTAAGAGCCCAAATTTTCAGGATATGTGTCTCATGGGTTACAGATGTGCACCTGGGGTCACGATTTATTAATTTCGACTTGGGAAAATTTTTAACGGGACTTTTAGCTTTATTTGTCCCATAAGAAAATAAATGCAATAACAATAAATTTTTTAGAATCATTAGTATCAGAAAAGTAATTTGCAACTGATAGCTCTTCACGATTTTTTTAATCCGTCCTCATTTTCCTGATAATTAGGCTCAAAGTTGCCACAATTCACCCTTAACTTTCTAAAATCGTAAATTCATTAATATTCAATTATGCAATTATTTCGTGGTTTCGATGAAGAACTACTATTTATGAATAATTCAATAGATTCAGTGTTATTTCGATTCAAGTTATTGATTAATGAGATGGAATATCTATTTGTATAAATATTTGTCTATGTGTGTGCTTGGTGCCCGAAATGTATTAGAGTGTAAGGGGGGGGGGGGTTTATAACGCATTTATAATGGAAATATATACTTAATTAATCCCATATGTCATTCAAAGTAAGCGAGTATGCTGAATTTAATTTCAAAACGATAACTGATATATAAACAATGGATTATTGAGATGGAATTTCTAGTTTATGACTATTCGTTTGTGCTTGTTTGGTGCCCGAATTGTATTAGAGTGATAGGGGCCGGGGTCTAAAACGCATTTATAATGGAAAAATAAAGATGGTTTTTAAGATAGAAAGAAGCATGAAATTTATCAAACGTTCCTTAGTCCCGTAACAAATTGATAAATGGGTGTAAACACCATGTGACGTTCATGACATGGCGAAAAAAATCCAAAATTGCAGCCTGTGTCGACAGCATGTTCCATTGGAAGCACTATCAATAGACCACCACCAAAATATAGTGCCACCAAAGGAACATGCTTCGGCACAGGCTTCAATTTTGGATTTTTTATTTGTTAGTATAGTTACATACACATTATTTATTAAACATCTTCCTCCTAGCTCCTATCGTTAACAACAGATGTGCTACTCAATAGTATTTTAAATACTTCATTAGTATGTTGTTTAACGGCATATGCTTGAAAAGATTAAGCATGTACTTGTTTTATTCATAGTTAATCAGGGTGTAACTACTTCTCAATTTAATGTCTTTATTTTACCGATGAATCCAACAAATGCTACAAGATGGTAATTAATGAATTTTACTGTGCCGACTATTATGTAGTGGGCCAGTTTTCAAATCACTGTCTTTATTATTTAGATGTAACAGAGTTTATTAAAATGTTTGTATTTTGGAAATATAAATTCAGATTCTCCAGCATCTTCATGAGACCCAATTCACCCTCTGTCATGTTTCCCGCCTCGCCTCAATATATTCTTTCACAAGAGTTTCTTGACATATCTTGCTTCAGCAAACTCCCCTTCTTCCATTTCCTCTCCAACGTACCAGTGTACAAATGCTCTCTGCAAACAAGATATCAAATTTTTCGTTTAATCGAGTCCAGGTGGATATCAAATAGGTATCTCTTGGCACTGCCAAGACCTTTGATAGAATAATTAGTAATGAGCCAAAAGGATAAATTTACACAGTTTTTGCCACCCATCTTCGTGTTTAATTAATTAATTAATAACTTATATAATTATATTATTGTAAGTATTTAGCTATAAGAAATTAATAGTTTCTCATTATCCAAGTATTTGAGTATTTTGAGATTATATTATTATGTAGTCCCATCAAAATATGATAATTGGTTCGATCTAATCCAATCAATTCTTATTATTTGGTCCGGCCGGACCAAGTATGTGAGAGTACAAACTCCAATAGACTGTTGGGAGCGTGCGTTCCTTGTTTGAATAACAACAGCTTGTGGACTAAATAATTTTCTACCAATAACCTAGTTTATTGTACGTATATAGTTATTGAAATATATTAACTGATAAAATTTTTAGCTACCGTATATAGATGTATTATTATTAGGGCTGAAACGAATATTCGAAATGTAACGAACGAACCTTTTCTAAACGAACGAATATTCGAATATTCGTTCGTTTGAATGACTAAGCATTAATTCAATTTCTAGAGACAAAATACATTGGAAAATAGGTTTTTGATAATGTTACAATGGTTTAATAATAGCTACAAAGTGTATTATACACAAGTTAACTAATAATCAGCTAGTTTAAGTGGGAATTTATATTTACGATATCTCTAAGCTATACAAAAGTCTTGTTGTTGTCCAAAATTAGTCAACGAATATCAGAATAAATCTAATATTCGTTTCGTAACGAATATTCGTTCAATCATTTCGAACGAATATTCGAATATTCTGTATATTCGTTTCAGCCCTAATTATTATACTAAAACATTTTAATATTTTGAATTGATATAAAGAGTGAGATTAAATCTACTACTTATTGCTTATTAGCTTTAAGCTAGAGTATACTCGGCAAGTGTCCCCTAAGCGACGCGCTCGTTCTGCCTGAGTGTCTTTTTATCCTAGGATGTAGGGACAAAGACTTGACTATATCTATCTATCTATCTATCTATCTATTTATGTGTTTATGTGTTTGTGTGTTTGTCCAGAATTAATAGGAAATACCATATGCTCTAGAAATCTGAAAACTTGCATGCAGAGAGGAATCCAAACGATCAGTCAATGTAATTACATTTGTTATTCTTAAAAAGTTTGCCTAGTAGCAAACAAGTATCATGGAAATCATACCTACCAACTGTACAGGAATTCCCTGGACAGTACAGGGATGGGAAATATACTAAATTCTTGATTTTTCTATTATTCGAACAGGTGTACTAGTCCCTGGATATGTATTTAATGAACTACAGTAAAACTTGGTTATAACGTAACTGGGTTAGTATAGTACGCACGTCGACTTAGTACGTACTACTATTTTTTAACCAAGATTATAAAGCAGTATGCATTTCTATGTAGAGTAAACTCGGTTAGTACGTACACTTGGATAATACGTACTTATTTTCCAATCTGAGGGGTATGTAATAACCGAGTTATACTGTGCGCAAATACACTCTTAAGTACGTATGTTAGTAATGAACACCGAGCGAATATTTTTAGACATTCGAGCCCACTACAAATGTGCCCAGGGAAATAGCCAATGTGCAGTCATTATTAACAATTGCACAAGGATTCGTATGTATTAACTATTAAGTTGACAGGTTATGGAAAGTGCGACTTGTCATAATGTGATCTCATGCTCGACAATATAATTTCATCGCAAAGGATCTAGGCGCGTTTAATTATAAATAGCCCGGAGGTAATGAGAGTTATTGACCGAAAATGGCGATTATGACTAATTAAGTAATTCGAAATATTAATTACACTAAGATTGAGAAAATAAATTAACTTTTGGACTTTAATTTTCAGATAAACCTAATCCTAACAATTACACACAAATCACGCAGTAATAACTATTAAGTACAGGTAACACAAGCCTAAGCAGGGAGCTTAGAAGCATTTCCTGTGGACAATGCTTGGGCCGGACTCGTCGTATTCCTGCTTCGAGATCCACATCTGTTGGAAGGTGCTCAGGGAAGCTAGGATGGATCCGCCGATCCACACGGAGTACTTCCTCTCGGGAGGTGCGATAATCTTGATCTTCATGGTGGGAGGAGCGAGGGCGGTGATCTCCTTTTGCATTCGGTCGGCGATACCCGGGTACATGGTGCTGCCTCCAGAGAGGACAGTGTTAGCGTAGAGGTCCTTTCGGATATCGACGTCACACTTCATGATCGAGTTATAAACCGTCTCATGGATGCCTGCAGATTCCATCCCAAGGAAAGAAGGCTGTAAGAGAGCCTCGGGGCAGCGGAAGCGTTCGTTACCGATGGTAATCACCTGTCCGTCTGGGAGCTCGTAGCTCTTCTCCAGAGAGGAGCTGGAGGAGGCTGTCTGCATCTCCTGTTCGAAGTCAAGCGCAACGTAGCACAGCTTCTCCTTGATGTCTCGCACGATCTCTCGCTCAGCAGTGGTGGTGAATGAGTAGCCGCGCTCGGTGAGGATCTTCATGAGGTAGTCGGTCAGGTCGCGACCGGCCAGATCCAGACGGAGGATGGCATGGGGGAGGGCGTACCCCTCGTAAATGGGAACCGTGTGTGACACGCCGTCACCGGAGTCGAACACGATGCCAGTGGTACGACCGGAGGCATACAGGGAGAGCACGGCCTGGATGGCTACATACATGGCGGGGGTGTTGAAGGTTTCGAACATGATCTGGGTCATCTTCTCACGATTGGCTTTCGGGTTCAATGGAGCCTCGGTCAACAGGACGGGGTGTTCCTCCGGTGCCACACGCAACTCGTTGTAGAAAGTATGATGCCAGATCTTCTCCATGTCGTCCCAATTGGTGACAATGCCGTGCTCAATGGGGTATTTCAGGGTGAGGATACCACGCTTGCTCTGAGCCTCGTCTCCCACATACGAGTCCTTCTGACCCATGCCTACCATGACTCCCTGATGACGGGGGCGACCTACGATGCTAGGAAACACTGCACGGGGGGCGTCATCGCCAGCGAAACCGGCTTTGCACATGCCAGAACCGTTATCTACGACCAAAGCTGCAACATCCTCATCTCCCATTGTGGATAGTTTATTACGAAAAAGAGTCGGTTTAGCGAAGAAGAAAGTGCGAATTTGCTAACGAAGATTCTGAGATAATAAAACCACGCAGAACTATGACTTTATATAATAAAGCTGAGAACTCAAATCATCAATAAAATGCCTATATATGGAGAAAACGAGAAACATAAATTGAGATAAATTATCTCCTTATATGGAAATAATTTGGGAGATTTAATCTGATCTACCAAAAGTGTATTGTTTGCAATTTTTGGATGATGAAAAGATCAATTACATGCAAGATCTTACTGTGTTCATAATTGATAATTCGGGTTCAAATTGCAATGGGTGAATGAATCGAGTTACATCGTGCTAGATAGCTCCTCCTGCCTGATGACCCAAGACGTAGAATCATGATAATTTCAGATTGGAATTCACAATTAGGTCCCTTTAACCAATCGTTAACAGGCAAAGTTGTTTTTCTAGCTAATAGCTTTATTGTTTTCTTACAAATTTTTAGATTAATTAAGGTTACATTATTGAGATTTATAAAAGCTAATAAGCAATAAGTAGTAGATTTATCTCTCTCTTATATCAATTCAAAATATTAAAATGTTTTAGTATGATAATACATACTATATACCGTAGCTAAAAAATTTATCAGTTAATATTTTTTCAATAACTATATACGTACAATAAACTAGGTTATTGGTAGAAAAATTATTTAGTCCACAATCTGTTGTTATTCAAACAAGGAACGCACGCTCCCGACAGAATAAAAGAGTTTGTACTCTCGCATACTTGGTCCGGCCGGACCAAATAATAAGAATTGATTGGATTTGATCGAACCAATTATCATATTCTGATGGGACTACATAATAATATAATCTAAAATACTCAAATAGTTGGATAATGGGAAACTATTAATTTTCTTATAGCTAAATACTAACAATATTGATAATAATAATAATAATAATAATTAGTGCAGGTTCACAAGAATGTAGTTCATGAAAATAAAAGTACTGCCCAGTAAGTGGGCTTATGCACATCTAATCTAATTTTAATCTAATTTTAAGGTTTGTAACAGGAGCACGGGGGAAGTTTTTGGGATCTTCCCAATGACTGTCCAGTCTACCCTTGAATGTGGATTAGACGGAGCTGTAACAATTTCATTTGGTAGTAGTTTGTTCCAAATACTCACAATTCTTTCAGTGAAAAACTTACCCCTTATTCTTGTGTTAGGCGGCAGGTTTGAAGGTGGTATATAGTTAAACAATTACCACGGAAATAACCGCTTAAAGGATTGAATAGATTCGATTGACTAAACTTAATGCCGGATGTGCCATTTATGTATTTCCACATAATAATTAAGTCACCACGTTTCCTTCTTATCTCTAGACAAGTTAACCCTAATAATTCCAATCTAACACGGTAGGGAAGATGTTTCATGCCCTGGACACATTTAGTGGCTCTCCGTTGGATTTTTTCTAGTTTCTGTATATCTTTAATGAGGAAGGGTGACCAGATCTGACTAGCGTATTCAAGTTTTGGACGAATCAGAGATCTATCGACTATTTTAAATATATTTGTCGTTATGCAGGCAAAAGTCTGCTTAACTAAACCCAATGCTCTATTTCCTTCCTTCAAGTGATATTTTAGCAATAATATATATATATATATTATAATATGCTCTGTGAAGGTGAGCTGGTCATCCATCAATACACCCATATCATTAATAGTGAAGTCTGGTGAAGAGTAATTGTGTCGATAGAGTATGAGTAATTTTGGTGTAGTCTTTTACCAAGATGAAGTAAGTTACATTTATCCATGTTTGATAGACATATAATTTCTTTGTGACCAATTCAGTAGCGAGGTTAATGTAGATTCGAGTTTAAGGCAGTTTTATCCAAGTGTGCATCAGTATAATACTTGGTATCATCAGCAAAGGAAGAAATAAATACACTGTTATCAACCTGAGGTTTGCTATAGAAAGATTTAGATGGGATGTCAAATGTGTATATTAAGAAAGGATGGGCCCTAGTACTGATCCTTGTGGAATTCCACTAGTTAAAGTAGACCATTTAGAAAGAGATTCCTATAATTTAACTCTCTGTTTCCTGTTTATCAGAAAAGATTCAAGCCAGTTAAAATGTTTACCTCTTATGCCTACAGAATGTAGTTTATCCAAGAGAATACTATGCTGTACCTTGTCAAAGGCCTTTTCGAAGTCAATATAGACAATATCTACCTCTAACTTGTTACCCAGGGATAATGTCCAATTTTCCTGGGGATTCTAGTAGGTTAGACACAGTTGATCTGCCGGGAACAAACCCATGTTGGTCAGGATGGATAATGTCATTCTTTATCAGATGGTCAACAATGTGTGGTTTAATGATAGATTCTAATATCTTTATAATTAATTGCTGAAGTGATTGATATGGGCCTAAAATTATTTGCATGATGCTTGGAAAGTTTTTTATGAATTGGAATTATGTAAGCATTCTTGCTGTCACTAGGTAGTACACCTGTTAGGATACTTTTTGAAAACAGGATCGTTAGTAGGATAGAAAAAGATGGGAGAACATTTTAAGTAATCTGGGATGTATATTATCAGGACCTGGTGATTTAGAAATATCTAAAAGTTCCAATTTCTGAAGTAGTATCTGCTCTGTGACTTTTACATCGTCCAGTGATGTTAGTACTCGAGGAAGAGTGTTTAGGTAATTCCCACGAGTTACAGGTCTGTTATAGACTGTTTCAAAATGTTTAATAAAAGTGTCTGCCGTTTCTGAGTCAGTAACAGTCAGGTTTCCAGAATCTTTAAGTAAAGATATAGCAGAAGTATTGGAATTTCTGTATTGCTTGGCATGTTTAAAGAACTTTCGGATCGAAGAGGCAGGGGGGGCTCCAAGGGGCGCCATGGCGCCCCTTGTGAAATAATTGGAGCCCCCTTAGGGGCGCCAATTTTCAATTAATTCAACATCGAAATATCATAAACAGCAATTTTGATTAAGACGACATGTTAAGGTTAAATGTCCCCGGGTAATCCAATATTTCGATTGCTTCTAGTGTACCTTATCAGTTTATCTTAAACATTGAGATGGGTGCCAAAAACTGTGTAAATTTATACGTTTGACTCATTACTAATTGTTCTATCAAAGGTCTTGGCAGTGCCAAGAGATACCTATTTGATATCCACCTGGACTCGATTAAACGAAAAATTTGACATCTTGTTTGCAGAGAGCATTTGTACACTGGTACGTTGGAGAGGGAATGGAAGAAGGGGAGTTTGCTGAAGCAAGATATGTCAAGAAACTCTTGTGAAAGAATATATTGAGGCGAGGCGGGAAACATGACAGAGGGTGAATTGGGTCTCATGAAGATGCTGGAGAATCTGAATTTATATTTCCAAAATACAAACATTTCAATAAACTCTGCTACATCTAAATAATAAAGACAGTGATTTGAAAACTGGCCCACTACATAATAGTCGGCACAGTAAAATTCATTAATTACCATCTTGTAGCATTTGTTGGATTCATCGGTAAAATAAAGACATTAAATTGAGAATTAGTTACACCCTGATTAACTATGAATAAAACAAGTACATGCTTAATCTTTTCAAGCATATGCCGTTAACAACATACTAATGAAGTATTAAAAAATTGGGAAGCACATCTGTTGTGTATTCGATGTGTATTCATCAAACGTCATATGTATAAATTTGTTGTTTACATGTCATGACAAGTAGAACAAATCTCAAAATGGTTGCATTAACTTGCTTTCAAATATTATATGGATAATTGAATATGCTGATTCTGAAAATGATATATTAATGAAAGTCATATGTATATATTTGTTGTTTACATGTCATAAAATGGAAACAAATCTCAAAATGGTCCCATTAACTTGCTTTCCACTGACTATGTGCGGTAATCAAACTTTGCGTATTTTCAACCTGTTGTAAACGAATCAAATGAACGAACAAAGCCGTGAATCCGTCGGGAAGCGACCGAGATCGAAGGGCTCGTATACTCCTAAGTACGTATTTTAGCAAGAACACCGAGCAAATATTTTTAGACACTAGAAATTTCTAGAAATGTGCCCATGGAAAAAGCCAATGTGCAGGAATTCTTAGCAATTGCATAAGGATTTGTATGTATTAAGTTGAGACAGCAGGTATGGAAAGTGCGACTTGTAATCATGTGATCTCACTGTCATCCTCAACCATAGAATTTCATCGCAAAGGATTTAGACGCGTTTAATTATAATTAGTCCGGAGGAAACTTTAATGAGAGTTATTGACCGAAAATGGCGATTATGACTAGTTAAGTAATTCGAAATATTAAGTAAACTAAGATTGAGAAAAGAAATTAACTTTTGGAGTTTAATTTAACAGAAAAACCTAATCCCAAATTACACACAAATTACATACAAATCACGCAGTAATAACTATTAAGAACAGCTAACACAAGCCTAAGCAGGGAGCTTAGAAGCATTTCCTGTGGACAATGCTTGGGCCGGACTCGTCGTATTCCTGTTTCGAGATCCACATCTGTTGGAAGGTGCTCAGGGAGGCTAGGATGGATCCGCCGATCCACACGGAGTACTTCCTCTCGGGAGGTGCGATAATCTTGATCTTCATGGTGGGAGGAGCGAGGGAGGTGATCTCCTTTTGCATTCGGTCGGCGATACCCGGGAACATGGTGCTGCCTCCAGACATGACAGTATTAGCGTAGAGGTCCTTTCGGATATCGACGTCACACTTCATGATCGAGTTATAAACCGTCTCATGGATGCCTGCAGCTTCCATCCCAAGGAAAGAAGGCTGAAAGAGAGACTCGGGGGCGCGGAAGCGCTCGTTACCGATGGTAATCACCTGTCCGTCTGGGAGCTCGTAGCTCTTCTCCAGAGAGGCGCTGGAGGCGGCAGTGCCCATCTCCGCTTCGAAGTCAAGCGCAACGTAGCACAGCTTCTCTTTGATGTCTCGCACGATCTCTCGCTCAGCAGTGGTGGTGAATGAGTAGCCGCGCTCGGTGAGGATCTTCATGAGGTAGTCGGTCAGGTCGCGACCGGCCAGATCCAGACGGAGGATGGCATGGGGGAGGGCGTACCCCTCGTAAATGGGAACCGTGTGTGACACGCCGTCACCGGAGTCGAACACGATGCCAGTGGTACGACCGGAGGCATACAGGGAGAGCACGGCCTGGATGGCTACATACATGGCGGGGGTGTTGAACGTTTCGAACATGATCTGGGTCATCTTCTCACGATTGGCTTTCGGGTTCAATGGAGCCTCGGTCAACAGGACGGGGTGCTCCTCCGGTGCCACACGCAACTCGTTGTAGAAGGTGTGATGCCAGATCTTCTCCATGTCGTCCCAATTGGTGACAATGCCGTGCTCAATGGGGTATTTCAGGGTGAGGATACCACGCTTGCTCTGAGCCTCGTCTCCCACATACGAGTCCTTCTGACCCATGCCTACCATGACTCCCTGATGACGGGGGCGACCTACGATGCTAGGAAACACTGCACGGGGGGCGTCATCGCCAGCGAAACCGGCTTTGCACATGCCAGAACCGTTATCTACGACCAAAGCTGCAACATCCTCGCCGTCTGTCATTGTGGATAGTTTATTACGAAAAGAGTCGGTTTAGCGAAGAAGTGCGAATTTGGTAAAGAAGATTCTGAGATAATAAAACCACGCAGATTTCTGACTTTATATAATAAAGCTGAGAACTCAATCATCAATAAAATGCCTATATATGGAGAAAACGAGAAACATAGATTGAGATAAATTATCTCCTTATATGGAAATAATTTGGAAGATTTAATCTGATCTACCAAAATTGTATAGTTTGCAATTTTGATGAAAAGATCAATTACATGCAAGATCTTACTGTGATCATAATTGATAGTTCGGGTTCAAATTGCAATGGGTGAATGAATCGAGTTACATCGTGCTAGATAGCTCCTCCTGCCTGATGACCCAAGACATAGAATCATGATCATTTCAGATTGGAATTCACAATTAGTTCCCTTTAAAATATTTTGGAATTAGGTGTGGTCATGCATGCATATGCTAGGAATCACTGCACGGGGGGCGTCATCGCCAGGGAACCGGCTTTGCACATGCCAGAACCGTTATCTACGACCAAAGCTGCAACATCATCGTCTCCCCATTGTGGATAGTTTATTACGAAAGAGTTGGTTTATAGATTAAAGTGCGAATTTGCTAACGGAGTTTCTGAGATATTAAAACTACACAAATATTTGACTTCTATGTACTATATACAGTTGTTTGTGTGTTTGTCCTCACATCTCCTCTGAGAGTTCTCAACAAATCTGAACCAAATTTTGTATGTCTCTTAGGAGTTACCCAACCACCCTTACTAAAGAATATTTAAGAAAAATATTCACATCTTCCCTCCCGAAAGGTGCCAATACCTTAACCAATTAAATTCGAGGGTTTTCCAATATGTATTAGCAGCTAGCATTTAATTAGTATAAAAGGATTTAGTGTTCTCTATCAATTGTTAATTGTGCATTATAGAATCAATGCCTATTAGAGACTGTAATTTAATTGGTCGAGAGTAAATTCATTCATCCAATTAGTTAATTGTGTTCCCTATGTCTAGCATACATTTATAGTATTCCATTGTTGCTATTTGATTTCCAAACTGGTCCAAGGAGGTGTATACGTAGTTCCTTAATGATCGTTAATTTATAATATTTGGAGTTGGTATATTTCACACAGACAAGCTTATCTATAATTTTTTTACATCAACATTCCGCCGCGTACTAGGTTAGTATTTTCTGATTTATTCTCCTTATATGAACCTAAAGTTGGGGTCCACGATATAATATACTGCTTAGGGGGCCACAGCTGAATGAGGTTGGGATATATATAATCTGCTAAATGTCACTCTATACAACGGTGATTGTACATAGGCTAGCGGGCTGTTAAAATAATTCCTATGTGATTTCCTATCATATAATAAACTGTGTATAAGGCCTTCGAACGTTACGTAACGCTTCCAAGGGGGAGAAAGATTACGAATGTGACAGACAGTACTTTTAATTACAAAATGGCAAAACACGTGACGTAGGGAGAGGGGATGTATAATTTTCGTTAATTTTTCGTTACATTTTACAATATTTAAATACAACCAGCATAACATTAGAAAAGTCTTTGCTTTGAATACAAGCGAGGGCCGCAGGCCCGAGTGCAAGTTCTAAGGACGCGCTCGCGTAGGAGCAGGTTGTGTTGTATATCCCAAAGTTCTGCAATAAAGTAACTATAGTATACTTATATTAATTAATGTATCTATACCAGGGTTTTATCCAGGAGCGCCATACGCCTAGAGGCGTATAAATTGGGATATGTTTGCGTTTAGGAGCGCGAAAACTGCCGAAAGTCCCCATAGAGTAATACAAAACTAACCTTTTAGGCGTATAAAATTCATACTATAGTGACCTTAGTACAGTAGTGTTAAATTCTACTCCTGTATAATACCCTGATCTATACATGTGTCTATCATATATACCCACACAAGATAAAATATACCAGTGAACAATAAAATTTTGTGAAGGGGCCGAAAGCCCCCGGAAAAGCTTCTTCAAAAACTAGCAGAAAAGCGCCGCCCAGGGGCGGCTTTTCAGCTAGTTATATAATAAAGCTGGAAACTTAATTATGAGTGGAATGTCTATACATGGGGAAATCGAGAAACTAATACTATTCCTATTAATTGTTGTAAGGATCATTTTATAGAATGATCCTTACAACAGTTAATTATAATTATTAATAGATAAACTATTAACCATAGTTAGTGCCAGATACATTAGTTTAATTAATTGTTTAATGAATCAAATCAATATACAGTCAACTCCCGGTATACCCACCCAAGTCGGATATAACGAAGTACCTGCTTATAGCGAAGTCATTCAATGGTCCGGAAATCCTTCTATCTTATTACATTATTAAAACTTCAGTTACAACGAAATAGATATAACGAAATTCTGCTTATAACGAAGTCATTTAAATTCCATATAACCTCTAAGCTATTGATTTTACTCCGGTTATAATGAACTCCGGTTGAAACGAATTCGGTTTATAATGAACTCCGGTTACAACGAAACTCAACATCTAATGAACTCTTTTAATCTCGAACTCCGGTTATACCAAACTCCGCTTCTAACGAAATGAAACTACGGTACCGAGTATACTGCGTTATAACGGGAGTTGACTGTAGTATGTATATCTCCAAAATATTGCAATTATAGAAACAAGATAGACAAGTGCAAGTGAATATTAGAATGCTATTAAATTAAAGAGATTTGCTCCTCCCAATTTAAACTCATTAGCAAAGAAGGCTACTTAGTAGTAATACTATAGAATGAATCTAAAATAACCAAAATTAGATGAGATTCAAAATAGCATAACCTTACTGTTTCCTTTTCATTGAGAGGCCAAGACGCTTTCAAGCTGTAATCAAATAATATTACCAGCTGACATTAATGTGGCCTATAGAATTCATATGTTTAGGTCGCAAGTATATTATTATTTCTTCTTGCACCACCCACATAGGATACATCTTAATTATTCCTTCAAAAGTTGGCAAAGTTTTATAATAAAAAAGCGTCAAAAAATAGAAAAATAGAATCTCGCCATATTATTTGGTTAGTTACAAATAGAGTACTCTGGGTTACAGCAGCTTGCCTCGATTAACCGAAAAATATAATTCTAAGCATTTCTATGGGAGATATTTACCCGATTAATCGGTGTCCCATTAAGTGGTATCGACAATAATAATCAATAATATACCATTTCTTCTAGTTTTCATTCTTGCCCTAATTTGTGGATTGTAATTCTACAACAGTAATCTATTCGCTACTTATAAGCTTTATACAAATATACAGCTGGCATTAACGTAATTTCAAATGAGGTATTCGCTTAAATAAAAGCGAGATGAAATACATAAGTACAATAGTATTGTAAACTGTAGAGGCATGATTCCGGACACAATGTTTCAATAAAAATAAAACGTAGACTTTCGAAATTAAATAATATGGTACGTAGAAACATTTATGATTAAAGTAAGCCAGAAGAGCTTCTTCATTAAGAATTTAAGATCAGAGCTTATATAGCAAAATAGAAATAATTAATATAAACATTAGCCTTTTGGTGTGAGAATACTCCAGATAACTGGATGTTTAATCTGGATATTCAAAGCACTGTTCAATTCAAGTCTCACAAGGTGGAATATTATACTAACTGTGATATTACTAATACATGTAATAATAAGATTAAAATAATCTTCATACAATTAGTTAATAATGAGAGGAAGTAACATAATTAAATTTAAACAAGTACGCAGCAAGGAAGATACATTAGCTAATTTACAGAGCTTGGCTTGTGTTTCTTCTTAGGGGGTCCAACAACGGGCTGGGTGGCAGTAGCAAGGGCTCTGAATACCTCGGATATGAGGTTGGGGTGTGAGGAAATTAGAGTTGACCAGTTTGGGCAGTCCATGACGTCAGAAGCGTGTCCGTATATAAATTCTATCGCTTTCGATTTGAGCTGATCCGCACTGTGCAGGTCGGCGAGGATCAGAATATCTGCTGCGTTTTCGCAGGTCAGATTCATGCAGAGCGACTCTTCACACATCACCTTAAGTCTCTCCAGCGCGTACTTGTCAGCTGCCGCGAGCAGGCGGTCAGCCATCTTCTCGAGCCCCGGCGAGTTACCTGTGTACACGAAATGCAACAGATCTGTGAGCACGTCTGCGTCTACGTCATCAATAGTCACACAGCCGGTCTCGCTCTCCTCCATCTTGTGTTCAAACATGGCCTTAAACACGGGGGACCGCGAGGCGAGTATCGCCTTGTGTGCTGGGATCTTCTCATTGTTCGCTTCGAGATGAACGTCACAGAATATCGGATTGTCGATGAGTGTACCGAAGTCTTGTGTGATTGTGCAAGGAGGGATGGAGAGTTTGGCTAATGAGTTCTGACTGCAGGTGGTAACGGCATCTGATACTACGTTGACTTCACAGTATATCGTGAGCTTATCCATAGGGAGCAGGCCATTTGCATCGTCCATAAGAAAGTCTCTTCGAATAAACTTTTTAAACCCCCAATCCTTCCCCTGAACAAATCTGTAGGCTCTCTGACTCTCCATTGCCTTCCTCTCTTCTCGTTTGTGATTTAAAATGGAGAATTTGAATTTAGCACGGACTTCCCCTTTGTTACCAGAGAGGAGAAGGAGATACACGGAAAGATAGTCCTTGCTATCTTCGTCTAAACCTTTGGGGTTAACTCTGAGACACCATTTCAGTGGGTCATCTGGACAAGATGAAAATGTTGAGCTTTTCAGAGATTCGCCCATATCCTCACGGCAATAACTAAAATTTTCTATAGTCCATATGTATGAGAATTTGTTGACTTTCACTTGAGTTAAACACCAATTGTCTACGACACTCTTTCCTGTTGCCATACAGGCAGAAATGTATTGTTGTCAACGAATGTTATTTAAACTATCTATCGAGAAAAGTTTATAAAATATTCAGTTTAATAATACGATACTATATACTAGTATATAAATAGTATACAATAAATGCAATGGAATAAGAGGCATATTATGTGTTGTTATTCTAATAATTAAACTACGGTCGCCATATCTCTACAGTTGCTAGTTGTGCTCAAACAATAGATCTAACTAGAAATTCATTATATTAGCTCAAAACTGATTAATCAAGACTGCCTAAAATGCTTCGACGATTCTCAACGAGAATTTAGGCTTATTGGTGAGCTGTATTCATTTAACAATCGAGCAATCTTCCAATATTTTAGTTCCTTCTAATAACAAGATCCTATCTGAAATGAATAATTAGGAATACTATTAGATGAAAACATATAAAAAATATAATAAAATCCTGCTCTCTAAGTAATGAAAATATAATGATAGTTCATAAAAACACTCGTCTACTCTAGCATTTTGACTAAAAAACACAACTCAAATGGAAACAAATGGAGAAAACTAACTTTTACTATGAGCCATGAATGATTCCAATATTTGTGGGAGAAGGCGGGTCAAATAAAAAGTTTCCTTCGGCACTGATCCCTCCACGAACCCCACATGCCCCCCTGCCTCGGTGAGCACAAGAATTGAGTTAGAACTCCTCTCAAACTCCACGATTGGAATGCTCCTCCATGGTACGAAAGGGTCATCTCTTGTATTCAAGGAGATATACGGGATTGCAATACTATTCACTTTTCCAGTAGAACTAGCGTCAGAATAATAATCTTCAAGGGATTTGTAGCCATACATCGGAACGACTACCTTAGCATCGAAATCTGAAATTAAATTCATTTCATCGACTTCTTGCTCACTGATTCCAGTGACTCTGTTTATGAGCTCAAAGTGAACTCGCGTAAACTTTCGTAAGTTTCCAGACAGTTTTTTATTATACAATGCTTTACTGATGAAGCTCTTCTCGAGACTATTATTTGTCTGAAAACAGTCCCAAGGCATGCATATCGACATGGCATAGGCTATCTTGCTTTCCACGCCAGCGTCAGCGAGGTACCGCGTCAGGATCATACCCCCGAGGGAAACTCCAACAGTTATAACCTTGCTTGAGGGGAATCTCTCCTCGATGCACTCCAGCAGTGCAATGAGAGGTTGGGTCTCGGCAGCAGAGTTGATCTTGTCTCCGATTATCTTCTCGCCTCTGCTGCCTCTGTGGTTGCAAACAACGACTTGGAGATTGAGTTTAGCAGCCGCCGCGCAGAGGTGCTCCGCGTAGGGGGCCTTAGAATTCGCTGTTATACCAGGGATAATTATCAAAATAAAACCATTTCCTTGATCCACAGTTTCTGGATACCAATCAACTATGAAGTTACGACCATCTCTAGTGAATAACTCCTCTCGTTTATAATTCAAATATAATTGCCTCTGAAAAACGTGCCTCGCTATAGTGGTCCCGTGTCCACATGGGAGCCACCATGTAGGGAAGTAGCGCGCACTTAGGATGGGACAAGTTGACAAAACGTGGTTCTTAAAACTTGAATTCTCTTTAGAAAATAGTTTAGGCTTGCTCGATTTAGATTTGTAATAAATCAGATATATTCCAATTGAAATAAAACTCAACGTAGTTATCATTGTGAAAACCATGGCTACTTGAACAAAGTGCCTCCAAGCTACTAAGATGCTAATTAATAATAATTAATAATTAAATATAATTATATTGATACAGTACTATTTCCTTCAATATTTGAAAGTCTAACTGTATAGATAATTTTCACATTTGTCTGATGCTAGATAGCTAGTGTGTTACCAGTTTTGTGCCCAACCAAAGAGTGTTAAAACTAACGATAACTCTCTTATTGGAGCTATAAAGTAATAATCTCCCTGGCTCCTACTCGAGGAGATACGGTGGTGTAGTAGCAATTGTATATCTTATATATTAAATCACAATGATTTTTTTGTTTGTTTGTTTGTTTGTTTGTTTGTTCAGAATTGATTGAGGAACTGGTAAGAGCTATAGACTTGAAATTTGGCATGGGGGTAGGAAATGGTGTATCTAGAAACAAGTTCTAATATCTAAGAAAAATATTCACATCTTCCCTTCCCTAAAGGTGACAAAACTTTTAGCCTATTAAATTCGAGGGTTTTCCAGTATGGATTAGCAGCTAGCATTCAATTCGTATAAAAGGATTTTAGTTTCTCTATCAATTGTTAAGTGTGCGTTATAGAATGCCTAACAGAGACTGTAATTTAATTGGTCGAGAGGAAGTTCATTCATCCAATCAGTTATTGTGTTCCCTCTGTCTACCCATACTTTTTTAAGTTGTACAGTTCCTTAGTGATATTTAATTAATTTTCTATTTGGAGTTGGTATATTATTATACACGGACATGCGTTAATATCTAGAAAATTGTCTGTTCTTATTAGCATAAATATTCAACAATCAGGCTGATTAGTATTTCCCAATTTATTTTTTATGTCCTTATACGTATATACCTATGGCTAGAGCTCACGGATATAAATAGACAGCTTAGGGGGGCACAGCCCTACTCTGAAACAATAGCATTACTGTTTTGTGGGTCACTAGCGGTCACCTAAATATCACCCATATGATTCCCCGTAATATAATCGACCTGTGTATAGGGCCTTTGACATTTTTTTATAGGCGACTAAATTCAGTTTGAGCTCAATCATGCACATACATTACTCAATTTGCATTAAGTCTATTGGAGTATGTATTTAAATACAACCGGCATTGATTTTGAAAAGGCATGTGTTAGAATACAAGCGAGGGCCGCAGGCCCGAGTGCAAGTTGTAAGAACGCGCGTAGCGCGGACGAGCAGCTTGTATATATAATGCAGTGTGAGCTATTTAAAAGGTTGATAACATTCCCCAGGTGCCAACACTGGCATCTCCATGCTAGATCTCAGATGGGCATCTTTGATATTCAGTACACATCTGTTACCTTTGTTGCTAACTCTTGCTTGTATGACAGATTCTCTGAGATATCGCTCTGCGTCATTAGCGATAATCAGCTGTTCATTCACCACCTCCGGATTTGGTTCTGACATATTCTTTTTAAATTCAGAACGTATTTTATCGTGAGCTAAAATAATTCCCCTTCCGTCCCCTTCAAATGTACTCTCTGCAGTTCTGAACAGTTTCCTGTACAGAATTAACACAGCACTTCTACTACAACTGCTTGCGAGCATTACTAATAACTAATAACCAATACTAACAGAATTAAGATAATTATTTAAACGACAACAAAATAAGTCAAGAAATATATAATAATAAAATATTTACTAGCATAATAATATATACATACAGCTCCAAGTATATATATAAATTTACAACAGGGTTAAAACCTACATGCATTACGTAACTGTTCAGGGAGCTAACTATAATCCTCACTATTTATATATTGCTATTTACATTGAGACGTAGGGGTTCTTTTCAATTTCTACACTTTGGTTTACATAGTTGGATGGCTCAGTGGCTTCCTTCTCCTTTTCCTGAATGACCGGAGAAAAACGTCGGCGTCGTACTAAGAAGAAGAATACAGAAGCCCCAACTATAACTAGTATAGCTAAAACAACCCCCACAGGAACCAACACACCAATCGCAATTTTAGTTTCCTGTGAATTGTCCGGACTAGAAAGGAAGAGAGACACATCTATATCTGCACACCTGGGGCCGGTGTAAAAAGATATACAGGTGCAAGTGAATCCTAGGGCTATACTACTCGTACAGGTACCACCGTTAAAACAGAAATCTGGCGGACATTGCTCTGGAATAGCTAAAAGAAATTATTAAAAAATATCATAGCCAGGATGGAAGTAAGTATGCTATATTCAAGAATGTTAAAGGAACTAGGTATCACACCTTCGTTAGTAATTGCTTATTCTTTCTAACAAAACACTAATCACTAATGCCTAATGGGAAACCTCTTTCGAATACTAAATGAAACATAGAAACGAATTGAAAAGAAATAATGCAGTATTTGTAAAACAGCTTTCCAATTTAATCTATAACATTGGATTGTATAAGCTCCTAATATAGTACGTATATAAGTGTTCTCACCTGTGACTGTTGGAGCAGCTGTTGTTTCAGGCACAACAAATTCACAAGTTGTGTTATCTATGAAGTTATAGCCGTTAGGGCATCCACAGGAGAAAGTAGATCCGTCTGAAGATGGGATACAGAAATGAGAACATTCTCCATTGTCCTCCAAGCAGCTGAGATAACCAGACCCTAGCGAGTAGCCAATATTAGTTAATTGTATTTTTGCCGACTTTCCGCATGCCATTTTGTAATTTCAAATTCGTATTCGAAAGCAAGTTACAATATCATTAAATCTTAAAACTGCAAAACAAATTCCACTGACCTGGCTGGTAAAAGAATACACTAACGTCCAGAGCATTCACAGAGAGTATATTCGCACTAGGCGAGGAGATAGTGAAGAGAATGACGTCACTACCATCCAGCTTGTTCATGTGGACGATACTCTCGTAATCTCTCGGTAGCCAAACCAGCCTTTCTCCCGCAATGTAAATGAAATATGTCAATTTGTTGCTATCTAGAAATGCGGGGTAAGGGATCTGAAAACAATCCGAGGGATCGAACACTGAACAAGCCATGAAGGAGTCTGGACCTCCCCAGTATATGCGGTTTTCAATCAAATCAAGAGCCAAAGATAACACAACGTACTCCAAAGAGACGTGGAAAATCTCGTTCAGAGTTGAGTTCACCTAGACATGAAAGAAGTGTTAAGTAATAAATAATATAAATTCATAATTTAGCTTACGCAAATGACGTCAGATGTCGCGTTGCTGATCACCACCGAGTAACAGATGAGATCTTTGATAGGATCCAAAGCAAGAGCAAACACACTGTCCGATAGAAACGTCTCAAATGTCACATCGGTTGGTCGCATCCTTAAAATAGAACTACCAGTCGTCCAGTATAAGTAATCATTAAGCCAGTCATAGCGTAGGTTAGCCACGGTGATAGAACTCAGTATCGTAGTTTTAACTGAGGAGTCGCTGAGAGAGACCCTGGCTAGAATCGGAACAGAGAGACGCTCTACAAAATAGAGTTCGTTATTCCTAAGAGAGATTGCCAGCTGTTCAATCCGTTCAGTCTGAACCCCCAAGTACTGAGCGCTGACGAGGGACTCCTCAGAGGGCTGACCGTCGATGTTCCTACTTCTGACCACGCCCAGCTTCGCTCCGTTACTCGCCTCTTCGTAATAGGAGTATATTAGCCGAGTCGCGTTAGGAGACAATGAACACTCTGTGAAGGACGCGAGTACGAAGCCGGGACGGCAGCTGCAGAGATAGGAGTCCGCGGATATTTGCAAGCAGATTTGAGAACAGTCCGCATTGTCCGCGCAGCAACCCTGAGCCCCACACGCCAGCGCATACGCGGGCACACCTGGCTGCAGGCTAGGCTGCACCAGGGCGAATGAATTGGTAACGATTTTCGTGGGATAATTAACAACACTCTGAGCGCTCTGAATGCTACGTAATACGTAAGTATAGTTGTTGTAGGCTATGAGAAAGAACAGACTGCTATCGAATGATGCGAACCTCAGCGCATTGGTAGGAAACAGGATCGACGTCGAAAGAGGGCCTTCGTCGATGAGTGCAGTGATAGTATCGACAAGACGAAATATGGAAACCGTGTAGTCGTACACATTAACGGAGCCTCCGGAGAGGTACACGTAGAGGTACTGCTGAGAACTATCACAGAACAAGTCTAATATAGAACCCGCGGAGGGCTCTATGGTGTCAAATGTCGCGAATTCGCTAGCAGCCCCAATAGGAGACCCAAAGCGTATGACGTTATCCTCATTCCAGAACACCAATGTGTCCTGTGCTGCGGTGCATACCTTAGAGAGGCTAGATGGGTCGGAGAACTGTGTCAGCTGAGTTGCTATTTCAGAGCTAAAGTCGTACGAGTACAATCCTTGAACCCCGCTCGCAGTCCCAATGAAATACAGCCGGTCTCGGATCCAATCGTAGGTCAGGTCTCCTACTTCCTCCAACTGAACGATATCAATCAAGGTTAAGCTGGAAGCGAGCTGGTTAGACTCATAAAGAGACCCAACGCCAATCCTGGTGCCGAGAGAGAAATAGATTTTGTTAGAAGTGTAGCTATAATCAATCGACAGTACCTGTGGAGAGGGAGGAGATGGAACACTGATAGCTTGGTCCCTAACAAGGTAAAAACCAGTGCCGTCAAGATTTAACCTCAGAATAGTTAGACTGTCTCCAAAACTGTACAGAAGCAAATATGGAGGGGGTTGCATGGTTTGTCTACGGATTCTCTTCCCATCGTTAATACTGTTGCATAAACAGCACCCAATTGTACAACAAAAGATTATTAATATATACATTATTCTGGTTGATTTTTCTAACATATTCACACACTTAAAATGCAGTTCATATCCAATTCAGAAGGTTTATCCAAATAATTAACATTTAAGGCATACATGAACTTTATAATAAGATAATAAGTATCATTTTCATCTGGTCAAATGATGATATGGAGACTATTTGCTTAATCAGGGTTCAAAGTAAATAGTATGCAATAAATAATTATACCAAAAGCTTGCGAGACTAAATGGGGATATTAATACGTAAACTGATGAAGTTTATCTATCTATTCCAAGCTCATTTAATTTCGGGAAAGAATTTGAAGATAAGTTTTTTAATTTCTCATATATTTGATAAATTACAATTCGGTGAAATTTGTGAGTGTATAATTAAAAAATTCATGTGGTTATTAATAAAAACAACTATTTGTAGTGCGCCTAGATTAATTCATCACCAGTCTAGTAATTACATGCGAAATGAACGAAATAATTTGACTGCACGCGTGGCGAAGATAGCTTATATATAAATCACAATTTCTTTTTCATTTTTAAGAGTTACAGACTTGAAATTTGGTAGGAAAGTGGGGAATACTGTATCTAGAAACAAGTTACTGAACAAGTTAATGATGGTTAATTTACAATATTTGGAGTCGGTATATTATACACAGACGGACAACAACTACAAGCTTATCTATAAAATTGTCTGTTTAAATTAGCATCAATATAATATTCCGGCGCTTACTGGATTAGTATTTTCTAATTAATTTACTTTGTCCTTATATAAACCTAAAGTTGGGGTCCACAGCTGAAAGAGGTTGGGATTCCCTGCTCTGCTCTGCATGCTGTAAGTAGAATCTGCTTAATGTAACTATATATGAGGCATCGAACGTTACGTAACGCTTCCAAGGGGGAGAAGGGTTACGAATGCGACAGACAATACTATTTATTACAAATGGCAAAAAACGTGACGTAGGGAGAGGGGATGTATCATTTTCGTTAATTTTTCGTTACATTCACAATATACAAATACAACCGGCATAACATTTGGAAAGGTATTTGTTTGAATACAATTGATTGCGTGGGAGCAGCTTGTTTCAATAAAAGATCAAAGGAATCATATTCAAAGGAACAAATCTAGTAATTAATTGATTAGTAAGATTGCTATAATTTCGGAAAATTGCCTTCGTATAAGGGAAATATTAGTGGAGCTTATATATGTAAAGTAAATTTTTGTAAAAGTAATTGCATATATTAATGTCATTAAGCTGCCGAGGTTGAGACGTAGCAAAATCAAATGCGCATAATCAGACATAATCATTTAAAGTGGACACATAGTGCAAGACTACCAGAAATTTTAATTAATTAATTATCACGTTAATCAGTAAGGGATCATTGTGGATCTCAATAATGCATTTGGACCACTAGCCAGAGATGGTCAATATAGCTCCAACTTTCCAAAATCAAAGTAGATATGGTATTTGTAACATCTAGATAATGCAAGATGTCCACAATAGCAAAATAAATTTGGGTCAGTAATATAATATACTGTATAATAAGTGTTTTAATTACACAATTATTATTATTATTCTCGATTACCAAAAGAATTTCGAGGTTGTTAGTACCAAGCTGATTGCGAAGTATAATTACACAACTAGCTATTATTTTAGGCAATCAATCAGTTTATATATAAAAGAAAGGTTAAACTTGATATATTAGTGGATATATATTTAGTAATCATTTTTGTATCATGAAGGCAGTTTTAATTGCAACATTATTTCTACAAATTATCCTCTTTGGTCACGGGCAGAATGTTCTGTAAGTTTTGAAAGAATAGTGTAAGAATATTAGGAAAATTTAACTCCCCACGAGATTTGCTATACATAATAATAATTTACATAATTTGTGAGTTTAGTTTATCTTTCTTCAATACATTTGCAATTCAAACTTAGCTTAAAGGTAGCTTGTTCCAATTTAGCGGTTGTCCCATAAACCGAAAAAATCGTGTGAACAATATATCGTCCCGATTAACTGGTGTAATTATAAATTAAATATCATCTTAAATTGTTAAAAATATATTTGTTACATGAGAGAGTTACTTGCTTTCAGAATTTTTATAGAAAATAGTATTTAATTAAATAATTACTTTTAGACAATGTCCAAGACTGCGAGTATTCTTTGAGATCGACTCGTCTCTCTCTGTAACGCAAGATAGCTTCAACAATGAGGTGGAGCTAGTGAGAAGTCTGATCAACAGCATTCGCCATAGCGCGGGTAGCGAAGCAGGCTTCATTACTTTCAACTCTCAAGTACTACTCAACAGTTTGAGTCCGTTGTCCTCCGATCTAGAAATTCAGCTGTTGAGGTTGAATGCCCTCGCCTTGAGTGTAGACACCACCAGTCTCACTAATGCACTCAGATACGCAAACGAAAGCGTATTCACTGAGATAACAAGCTCCACAAACCCACAGAATATCCTAGTGCTCTTAACCGATGGGATAGATGCATCGGCACAAATGTCAGAACTTTCTGCTATTTCCGGGGACCTGACAAACCAAAAATCCACAATAGTAATAGTTGTCGCGTTCGGCAGCATACCAGATACGGCTCAATTGCAGGCCATAGCGTCACCAGCATCTGGTAATACAAATCTACGAATCTTCGCAAACTCTAATACTGCTGCCAGTAACTTTCAATCGATTTTTACTGAAACAAATATCTGCAGCTCAGGTAAATACTCATGTTTGTTAGTTAACTCTCAGACAGCAAATTATCAGATTTTTCAATTTAGTACCACTTCAGGCTCCAACTAACCTAAGAACTAGTCTGATTGAACCAAGAGTAATCGTCATCGCGTGGGACCCGCCCACTTCACCTGTGACTGCATTTCGTGTTTGTTACACAACGAATACGCTTGCAAACATTAATAACGTTTGTGAGAACAGTGTCGTAGCTCCGCTCAGCGCAAGCAGCCAGTCCATTAGTTCACTCGCTCCCTTCACCGCCTACAGATATGCTGTGTTTTCAATAAACAACAATTTAGTTTTAGGAAGCACCGTTGAAGCTGTTAGCACCTCACAAGAAGGTATGTTGCAAATATATAATTACTCAGGTCTGAGATAGCACAATGTCTCTCAATAGGTTCAAGTGTGCCGGTACAGAATCTGGCAGCAGAAGTCACAAGCTACAATACCGCTACAGTCACTTTTCAGGCGCCGCCTCTGGAAGGAAGGAACGGAATAATTACAGAATACGATGTATGCTACCTTCCTTTAGGAAGTGAAGTCTGTCAACCTCTAGCGGCCCTTAGTCCTCAACAGTTCTCCCACACTGTTAGTAACCTGATGGCAAACACTCAGTACACGGTTAGGGTCACCCCACTCAATTCCGCAGCTGTTCAGCCGCGGGGGGAGACGAGTCAAGCCAGCTTTACTACTCGTCAGTTTATACAGCACTATAAACCACACTCGTTAGTACAAATTAGTAAAACTGTCATACACAAGTAGTTACAGTACTATAGCATGTTAAATTGTGCTGGAATAATAGAAAAGTCGGTCCACAAAAGAAGCCTATGTATGGCTTAAATAAGGCAAATACGAATGTACGAAGCTATGTCACAATTTTATCATACACTTTTTTGCAGCAATCACATTTTGGTCTCATCAAATCAATAATACAAGTCAACTCTCGTTATAACGAAGTGCTTGGGACCTGTAAATCGCTTCGATATCCGGATATTCGTTATAAGTGGAAAATAACAAATGCATTTAGTGCTCTGGGGGAAAATATCCATTCCATTATAAGCGGGTATTTCGTTATATCCGACTTCGTTATAACGGGAGTTCACTGTACTTTGTTACAATCGTATTTAACTTAACCACTTTAGCTCGCTTCCCAGCTATCACATTGCTAACTGCGACTCCTATCTCTGCTACTGAGATCACAGTACAATGGACACCGCCCAGTTATCCGGTCATGTCTTACAGACTAACAGCTACAAACGGAGCGAATGTTATCACAGTGACTCCATCAGGATCTGACACTAGCTTCGTAATACCAGGCGCTAGTCCATTCACAAACTACTCAATTATGATAGAAGCCAACACGGTTAATGGGTTGTCTTTACCAAGCAATACTCTATATGCACTCACAAATGAAGCAGGTAATTAATAGAAACTCGAGCTTGTATCCAATATGATATCTTTATACTAATGCAGTACCGAGTGGACAAGTTCAGAACCTGATGGCGGAGGGGTTCACACCCACTTCTATCCAAGTTAACTTCACAGAGCCTCCCATGGCTCTTTGGAATGGCATGCTCACTTCCTACTTCATCTGCGTGAGGAACATACCAGGAACTGACTGTATTCAGTCCGCATTTGTGCCCTATGCTCCTAGTGTATCACACGTTATCCCTGGTCTCATTTCTGATACTCAGTACAACGTAAGTGTATTAGCTAGCAATATTCCTGGGAGGGGACCAGAAATATCAGACTTAGCAACAACACCAGCAGGTAAGAATATAATATTCCACTCAGAAATAACCTTTAATCAAATATCATAATATTTAGCCGACATCGCACCTGTGACGTTGCTCGGAGGATTCCAGTCTGCGCCGCGGCAAATCACTCTTTACTGGAGCAACCCCCCTGATGCAAGCGACAGCTCTATAGTCGGAGGAATCCGAGTCTGCTATGGAATGGTTGGGGTCGACTGTCCGTTCTCAGTGGACCTGGGTGTAACTGAAACTAGTGTCGTTATCGACCTCCCTGAGGCGATAACCCCGTACAATTTCGCTGTGTCATTGACCACGCCCACCGGGAGCAGGGGGGAGGCAGCGACAATACAAATCCCAATCAGTAAGTTAGACTAGGAATCTCTAGAAGAACAAAACGAAGTTTGAATTAACCCAACTCTTGATTAGATATCGTACAAGTTCGCTCTCTGATGACCGAAGCAGTTTCCACCAGTGAGATTGTGGCCAGTTGGGTAGCCCCTAGAACGGTAGTAGGATACGTACTGACGTCATACTCTGTGGAGGTGAGGGAAACTGGTGGAATGTTATCTATTCAGAACATAAACACGAGCCCGGAGACGCTAAGCATCGTAATAGGAGGGCTAAACTCCAGCACGGACTACACAACAACAGTGATTCCTGTAATTCTACAGAATTTCTTCATTATAAGCCAAAGTAGCTCAGCAGTAACATTCCCAGCCTGTAAGTACTTAGTACACATTATTAATATAGTAAATAGTGAACACCTCTATAAATTATAATCCCGAGGGTGTTCACTATGAGAGGTTTGACTGTACTACTATTGTGGCCTATTTAGCTCCAGCGGATGCCCCACAGACGGTTTCGGTAGACTTCGCATTGACACGCGCCTTGAGAGTGTCCTGGACACCTCCCAGTGTGCCCACTGGCACAATAGTAACCTACGAGATAATGTACGAGGGGACAACTATTGACACCCTTGGGGTTAGATCTGTTAACGCTACCATGAGTCAGCTGTTCGTGACTCTATTGATGTTGGAAGAAGCGGAGACCTACTCGATTAAGGTCAGAGCCAGGTACGATAACGGCCCCGGGGCCTTCACCATACCCGTGCGAGGAACAACACTGGAAGATGGTAATAATCAGCAGTAGCTGTATATATAATAATATTATTAATTAATATTATAGCACCAAGCAGTCCGGTGACCGATCTTCAAGCGAGCACTCAGAGCGACAGTGTGAAGGCGACATGGTCCGCGCCCCCTCTCCTCTTCAGGAACGGAGTTATCTCTAGCTATGACGTCACCTGTAACTACACGGACGCCAGCGGATCCGACGCCAGCATTACAAACACAGTGGACGGTCAGATGAGAGAGGCCACGCTATACAATCTGGCGGACGGAACCACCTGCTCCCTGACGGTTGTGCCGAACACATTGGTAGGACCGGGACCGGCCAGCGAGGCCGTGCTAGCTGCGACACAATCGCCTCTCGACACAGGTAATAACAATACTGATATTAAATAGTATAGCGATATAGAAGAGCATTAATTAGAATAGCTTTCAATTTTTAATTCTACAAGGAATGGAAGATAACAACATTTGTAGTTAACAACGCATTTGTTTGTAGATCGGCTCTGTGATAGCTTCAAGATCGGCCTGTCTGTGGTTACTGTTGTCTGCGCTGCTCTTGTTGTAAACACAATCTTGATGGCATCATTTATGCTAATACACTACGTCAAGTACCACAAGAACCCGGGTCCAGATGTAGGAATGGAACTGTACGCACAACCCCATTTGAGGCCAATTTGAATATGTGTGCTCCCAGTCCAACTTTTAATTGTTTGTGTGTTTAGTTAGTTAAAGTTAGTATGGCAGCTTTTCCTATATGTCACAGACTGTGTATATGATGTATTACAATTTACTGCATATGTAGCATGTTTATTCATTAATAAAATGTCTTGTACCAACACAATTGTTATTTAAAATTTTTAATAGTTAAATAGTCTTAATAATTAGCACAAGTACATCTAAAGCACAAACTGTACAATAAGCAGACACAAACTAGTAATTTGTATTTATATATGTAAATATAGGTATTACACTTTATACCGTAGATATAGATATACTATTGAAATAAAAAAGTCAGAGGATTAATTACGTAAATCACAAATTCAGAGTGAATAATAAAAGTGAAACTAATTAAAATTAGCAAAATTTGCATTTTATACAACACTCATTTGTAAATGAAAACAAACTAAATACGTATGTTTTGAGGTAAATTGTGTAGTGTCTCAAAAACTAGATTTCTTTCGATTTGTACAAAAGATAAGTATTTGAATTAATAAGCACATTTTTAATCTTTATAAGGTTAAACTATTTGTAATCTCTTTACGTATAACATTACACCTATGGAGCCTTCCCTTAGGGTTGAACTGAGGGCGTCTAAAATACTTAGCATCTAGAAAAATATTGTTTGTATTACTCCGATGGGGAGTGTTTCGAATTTACGAACCTAAACCTAAATGCATCAAATTACTCGCTTCTAAGCGCCGCCAACAATCGTACAATATTATGTTGAAACAGTTTATTCTTGAATAACTTCCGAACCTTTGAAAGTAGCAGCCTTATAATAATAATATAATTCAGTAATGATTCACTTACCAAATAAATTTGATTTATTTTCAATCGGATTAAAAATTATGGTGTCCCCCCAGAACAATTTGTAGGGGGCCATCAAAAACAGTGGCATTACTTTATTCAGCAAGAAATTAACTTCACAGTTTCTGTTGAATACATAATGTATTATAGTCAACATCCGTTAATTCGAACACTCATGGGGGAAAAAATCGAATTATCGAACGGAAATCTGTATGGGAGGGGGGAAAAACAAATTAGTTCGAATTAGTGAAAGTTCGAATTAACGGGTATTCGAATTAACGGTTGTCGACTGTATTGCTATTTCGCAAAATATGCTTGTGTTGACATTAAAAGCATACTTGTTTACAACTCTAAGCGTTCCTTGTTTATTATTGTTATGATCATAGTACTATTTATACTTAGGAAACTGGTAATTATATAATTTAACAGAAACTAAGATTTCTTGCTAATTAGTCCTTTAACAAGAATACTATTAATGCAAGTGATTATAAATAATTTTATATCTTGAAAACAATAATAAACTTGTCAACATAGGATATGATTTAGCATAACAAACTATTGTTTATCTGTTACTTCATTTGTATAAATTAAAAGGGTAAATTATTTTCAGTTCTTTTACAAAGTAAAAATACGATCATATTGGTATTCCTTAAATTACAAAATAATAGTGAAAGCAATATAAGCAAAACATTTGATGCAAGTTATTAAAATCCCTGTGATCATCTAAATATAATATATTATAATAAGAAAAGTGATTTTGTAATAGAAAATAAATCAACTAGAATTTCGCGATATTGTCTCAATTATAAAATTTACTACCTCTGATACAGTATGGAATCTGCTATAGATCTCCTCTCCATTAGTTCTCCTGGTGATCAATTCAGCGCCCGAGCCCTGTCTGTCACTCAATACAATCGAATAAGGAAACCCAAACAATCTGTTATCTTTAAGCTTGAAAGAGTGCGAAAGATTCATACGATTGTCTACAACAACTTCTCCGTTTAAAGAGCTATCGATCTGGTAGTAAGTCTCCGCTGCTCGCGCTAAGTGTTTGTTGCAATCAGGGTCCTTGGAGGAGAGAGGAATTATGGAGATTGAGTAAGGCGCCAATTTGTCTGGCCAGACTAGACGGTCTGGAAATGTCGCAGCTGTATGCTCGCATAGCGCGCCTAAAATTCTAGTTATACCTATGCCATAGCAGCCCATTTCAACTAAGTTCTTATTATTCGATTCGTCAAGGTACTTGAGATTAAACGTTTCCGAGAATGAAGTGCCAATATAGAATATATGTGCTAGTTCGATAGCTTTTTTCTCTTCTCTCTCACAGCTGTTGGGAGATATGCAGCCCTGCGGAACCTCGATACTAACTGGTAGCAAGTCTGTACTAGCTTGCTTACCGCACTTGGGACAAACCACCAAGGTATTCTCGCCGATGGAACAAGGTAGTTGGTATTCGTGCGACAGCTTTCCTCCCATGCTCTCTCCATCTGCTTCGGTCTTCAAAACTGGAAGGTGTAAGTCGCTGAAGAGTTTCTCATAAGCAGTGCTAACCTGCGAATAACTCCTCATTGCTTCCTCTTTGCAAGTGTCAAACGTGTATAAATCCTTCATTGAGAACTCCCTGCAACGTAATAGGCCGTATCGAGGTCTGATTTCATCTCGGTACTTAGTGGTTATCTGGTACAGCTTCAATGGAAGTTGTTTGTAAGAATTTAAAAATAGATTCGAAGAGAGAAGATTTGTAATAGACTCTTCGTGGGTTGGAGATAAACAGTATTTTCTGTGTTTATTATCCTTAAGCTGAAACAGCTCATGACCAATGGTATTAACTCTCCCGCTAGTCTCCCACAAACTGAGAGGAGTCAGATTAGCCAGTTGGACCTTCGTGCCACCAATTTCTCGCATGCGGAAATCAACACGCCGCTCTACTTTCTCTAGGAAGGAGAGAGCCGGGGCCATTAGATGGTAGATGCCTGAACAAGCTGGAGATATCAATCCAGATGCGAGCAGCAATCGTAACCCGCCGCTCATGCCATCTGCTGGCTCTCTGAGCGCTAAGCATGAAGTCTTCAAAGCGAGAGAAGAAAACGATTGCATCATAATTCGTGTAAAAACTTATTAGCACTTATATGTAAATTATAACTGTAAATTATAACATTTCCTGAAAGTTTATAATTCTAGAAAAATGAATGAAATTATGTCAGTGATTACAGATGGAAATAAATAAAGCAATTTAAATGACCACGATTAAGCGTCTAGTACATTTTCGAATTGTTTGCTCCAGTAAATTACAGACAAAAAAATAAAATACCTTACTGAGGAAACACAAACGTGAAATTAATTAATTAATTCCTAATATAATAATATAATCATAACAAACCTAATTATTATTAAAGTTTTCAAAGGCATGCAGTGCAATTTATGGGCAGTATACTAACAAAGTAAAATATGAGAGAACGAATATGAATACACCTATATGCAAATCAGTTATAAATAACTTGCCACAAGTTACCATTCAGGAGGCACTGCATTCTCAGGCGCAGCCAGGAAGCACATTATCTTCAGTTTCTCTACTTCCTCCTCTAACTGGAGTTTCTCTGCCCTCAGGGCATCAGCTGTTCCTTGTAGCGCCATGATGTCTCCCTCTAAATATTCGCACTCTCTTCTGTGGAGCCACTTCTCTCGTCCCCGCTTCCTCAACTTCTTCAGCTGCTTCTCTTCTTCCGGAGAGAACTCTTTTCCATTTAAGTTCTTCCTCAACTGAGTGCACGTTAGGAACACTACGCTCTCTAGCGAGATATGTTTCTCTCTCAGGAGCTGCTGCTGAGAGCTGCTCAGTTCAGATTCATAATTAGTGAATATCGAAGACATAATTATTGAATTATTTATCAGTTATTAATAAATTGCACAAAATAAATCTTTTAGGATTTATTATTTACAGTTAATTAATAATGAAAATGAAAGTCTGTTAATTTATATAGAAATGGCCAAGATGTTTTGCTGTGTGCAGTTAACAAAGATAATTTACTGGGAAACAATAACAACCACCACACAGATACGAGTTTACAGGTTTAAATATTCCGAAGTCAAGTTTTTAATAATTGAGGTGCCTGAAATAACTTTAAGACAAGAAATATTGGTAAATAGTGTAATGTATATACATAAGCAGTGAAAAGGGGTTACCCCATCTGGTTTTTGCCAGGCAACATAATCTCCCTAGTGTAGACCTGTGGACATGTGGACCCCTGAATATTTCCTCGTTTTAAGTTTAATGTAATTCTACTCCCCACCCCCCTTGGCCATTAAGGGGGTTTGCTTACTTGTAGTAGTAGAGATAATATATTTTGAGATGAAACCTAGTGAACAACCAATTATTCAGAACTGAGTTTACTGAAATCTCCGATATCCGGACCTCTCAGATACGGCACTCCTATTGGTGTAAAGAAAAGCTAATTATGTATTCATTTAACCAATAATGGAGTTTAATGACAAAATTATCCATGAAATACATATCTTAAATTATCTACAACCCAAAAATATGTATTATACAATTTGGGATTGTAAATACTAAAAAATATAAAAAAATATACTAAAATACTAAAATTACTAAAAATATGTATTAGACAATTTGGGATTGCACATGTACCAGCCATTGTATTTCTGAGATCTGGGCAAATTCCTAGTTACGGGTACCCTCCGGATAAGGATAAGGGAGGTTTGAGTGTATTCATAACATAAAGTGATATGCTATAGCTGTCTTGATAATTACTTGTATTTCAATGATTATAGGATTAAAAAAATTATTTGTGAAATAAATTTATGATATTGGGCTCAAATGTTTCTGAGGATCGGGATGAGTGTTACCTTCGGAAAAGTTCAAAAAGCTTTATAATGGCAGGGAGCGAAGAATGAAACTCTTAAGTTAATAAGACAACAAAAAATGCTTTATAATCAGTACTGAAATAATACTACAACTAGTACTGAAAGAAGGAATTATGTAAAAGTGAATTAAAATCAAGAAACTCTCTGCCAGTATTAAAGTATTCAGTTTCTAAGAGTCTTGCTAGGAATTATTCATATTGATAATTGTTTTCAATATGTTAGAGAATAGAGAAAATGATACTTCAATTAGATTTTAATCATGAGATAATTTCAAAATGAGTCAAGTTTCCAATCTGTAATTAGTATAAATTAAGTCGGAAGTAACAAAAAAGTAAAAAAAATAAACAAAACAATTAAGAATATAGAAATAAAATGTCTATAAGTCTAATAACAGAATTTGAATCTGAACTGAGCAGCTCTCAGCAGCAGCTCCTGAGAGAGAAACAAATCTCGCTAGAGAGCGTAGTGTTTCTAACGTGCACTCAGTTGAGGAAGAACTTAAATGGCAAAGAGTTCTCTCCGGAAGAAGAGAAGCAGCTGAAGAAGTTGAGGAAGCGGGGACGAGAGAAGTGGCTCCACAGAAGAGAGTGCGAATATTTAGAGGGAGACATCATGGCGCTACAAGGAACAGCTGATGCCCTGAGGGCAGAGAAACTCCAGTTAGAGGAGGAAGTAGAGAAACTGAAGATAATGTGCTTCCTGGCTGCGCCTGAGAATGCAGTATACAACTGCGATTTGGGAAGTGAGATGTTACACGATATAAACGAGCAAGATATTATGCAATGCTTTTCTGGATATTTCTATTAATTTGTTTTTCAATTTCACTAAACGGCAAGCATTCATTAAGTAATAATATTAAACAGCTGAAGGTATATAACTAACTTACTTAGGAAATTAACGTCTTATATAACTAACTTACTTAGGAAATTAACGTCTTATATAACTAACTAACTTAGGAAATTAATGTCATTGCAATTATCGAAAAAGGAAATGTACATACGCGATTTGGAGCAAGCCTTTTCAAATAAATGAGATTAACGCGATTGAGGGGCCTAGGGGAAAAGGATTTTAATATAGAGCAGAGTGGACCATGGGTCAACATGTGTGACCCATGTCCCACCTGACCAGTGGCGGCGCTAGCACATCAAAATAGGGGGTGCAACGGGAGGTGCAAGCATTATGTTCAATACAGCCTGCCAGGATATTTGAATGGGTATACTGTGTCATGATAACATGGTGGTCTTATATAGAAAGTAGTTATGACTTTAGGTTGCTACTCAAATCTAATTTTCGGAAACTTTAAACATATTATTTAGCAAAAAGGCCAACATACGTAGATATAAAATCACTTAGTGCTAAATTTGAAATAGTAATCCTTTACATATATTGAGTGGGCTAGTTAAGCTATTCAACTTGAATACAATAGATTATAAATACCCTTGAATTCTCTAAGCACTCCACTGGGTGCTGACAGAGTTTCAAGAGGTGCCGTAGCATCCCCTAGCACCCCGTAGCGCCGCCCCTGCACCTAATCCATCGTATTTGTGAGCCATTGACCCATTGACCCATCACACAATTTCAAATACATACGTATCTAAATATACTGTCAGCTGTCACAGTAACAGTACAGTAACAGTACAGTAACAGTACAGTAACAGAACAGTAACAGAATAACAGAATAAAGCTATTGTTTTGGTACCCTTTTAATACCACAGAAATTGCCCGTACAGTTTCTGGGTACAACTGATTTCTCAATGATCCATCTGAGATCTGACCCATCGATTTAGGAGACCCATCTGACCCATGACCCATCGACGCATGGTCCACTCTGATATAGAGTGCATTTGAAATACAATTTATAGACCGTATTTCCCCGAATAAGCGCCCCGGCGCTTATCGTTTTCGTGGGCCAAAATTATGGTGAAATATTTGTGAAAAATCGAGAATATAATATTTAGGTTGGTTCTAATGGTTTCCACCAACAGTATACCTACCGAAGTTGTCAAAATCAATGGAATTATATTACAGTGATCAACTAATGTGTATAAATTTTATCATACCAATGTCATTTTTATTGACCCGGCGCTTATTCAAGCCCCCGGCGCTTATTCGGGGAAATACGGTAATCTTCTAAAATGTAATCACCATTTCTTGTGTCCAAATTTGGATTTCAAATTGACTGATAGATGTGGAAAATAATTATCTTTGTAACTTGAAAGTAATTAATTTTGAAAAGTTCATTAAATAAAAATTAGAATTATTCTAAATTTATAATATAATATATGTATCTATCATAATACACTTGAATAATCAATCAGCATATCATAATTTTTACAAATTATACGAGTAACAAAACAAAAACATTAAACTAATCACAGTTCACTTCACTAAATTCCAGTTTCCAATGGAAAGAGATTGTTTTGTATAAACAACATTTTACTTGGAGTCGCTTGGCATGAAATTGCTAACTTTATAAGATATTCAAATCAGTTATTTTACTTTCAAATAATGAAAATTGCCGTTGTGTTTTATAACATTAACTTGGTATACAAAATAAGGGCAAACGATAATAAATTAAATGGACACATCAACATTAATAATTAAATACACATTTTTTAGGGTATCACCACAAAGATGGTTAATAAGCTACAACTAAGAATTTAATCTAATACATTAAGCAAAAACGTAAATATAAATTATGATCAAGTCAGCACAAATTAAATAACTTAATTACCAAAATCTCTAATTAGAAGTGGTTGAAATTTTGAGTTCAATTTATTTCACAAGTTGCTGGCTTTACAGTGAGAAAGCACTTAATAAGATAATATGGAGCTGTAAAGTGATTAAAATTCGGATGTATTGTATAGGCAAATATGTCATATATTAACGCTACTTTTAAAATACGTATAAATTTAAGATTATAATCTAGAAATTATTCCTGTGTCGTCGTCGAGAATCAAACTACAGTCGAGTGCGCGAATTCTCCAAAATACAATTATCCGGTTGTGAAGTTTAAGTATTACTACCGCCCAGGGGTATATAAATGGGGTGGACAGTTAGGGGTATGTCCTACGGCCCCAGAAGTGGTCATACCAGTCGCACTTATTTTCAAATAATTCAAGTATCATTCAATATTCCCAAGTCATATTTACTCTTAAATTTAGTATTACGAGCCCTTCGGTCTCGGTCGCTTCGCGACGGATCACTCTCTCACAAAAGTCGCTTCGCGACTTTTGTTCATTCGTGTTACACACCGCAACACAATTAATTAACGGCCGATTTGCGGCCTTACACTCCTCAATTATCACTCATATTAAATAGGTTAAACCTGTGACTTGTAAATTACACGTACTCTATGCTGCTATTTGGGACCCAAGTATGTCAACTAATTAATTCATTCATTCATTCATTCATGTTATTTACTAACCCAGGATTTACATAGGAAAATTGTTTGTAAATAGTTGAATTACTTTGATAGTAATATTATGTATGCTTGTGATTGACGTAGGCTAAATACATCACGAATAGAATAAACTGATGGAAGCCAAACTGGATTAATCAAGTATGCAATTTCGGAAATAATGTAGGTGAAGATTAAATCGTCAAACCTCAATATGCGCAATGACGCAGCAACTGGAAGTTACATTTTTGTCATTGCCTGGCTCAGATTAAATGCGAAAATTCTAAAAATTTCCAGAGACATGCAATACATTCTGTTTTATAATGTGACAAAATTATTTGTCGATTGAACCAAAAGTGTAAGAGCTAAATCCAAATTAGTTCGTACGTAACGTCACAATCCCATAAATCGGTATACGTGTGTCTCATTGTATGTTGTGTTATCATCTAAAATTGTGGGCGAATCGAATAAAAACTGAAAGAGTTATTCCCAAATAAGTGCCTTTATGACGTCATAATCCCGTTATTTTGTTCAAAAACCAATAGATCGTTGTCGCAGTACAAAATTACCCCTGTATGCCAATTTTCAGCTTTCTAGGACTCGTAGTCTTTCCTATTAATTCTGGACAAACACACACACAAACACACACACACATCCACAACAATTCCGCTTTTAATATACAGATATATTTAGCATATGTATTCAGTGTTTTTTTAAGGATTTGCTTAGAGGGCCCTGCCAACAATTAGAGGCCCTCACCCCAACATTAGAGGCCCTCACTCTACATTTCATGATATTGAGTACTTAGCACGTTAAAAATTAGAGGCCCATTGAGAAAAATTAGAGGTCCATTTTGGGCCTCTAATTTGCCTTAAAAAAAACACTGTATGTGTATTACAATAACATATTATCGCATATTCTAATAAATACTAAAGTATTCGGTTAGCTTTCAATGAATTTCTTACATTTCAAATAAATGGCTAAATCACAGACAAATCTGGACTTTTTAAAGAAAAATAAAATAGCCAAATATGTATTTCTGGATAACCAATAAAACAGGGGTTCGCAAACTCGCCTTTTTAGGCCGCATGCGGCTGGATTGCTTCTTTAGTGCGGCCGGTAGCAACAATGCCTAAAATGTTCTACGAGGACAATTTTGAATTTTTGGAAAAGTTTAAGGAATTTTACTTCAATACTTGAAATTCTATATATTTTGTTTTAGAATAGATACTATAAGGATTGCCATATAACTGACCATTTACTCTAACCACAATTTAATTAACGTGCACACAGTTTACTATCTAATTTTGTTATACTAACACCAGTGAACTATAATTATATATAAGTCAAAAAAATTCTGGGGCAAGCCCCGAGACCCCATTTTTATTCGCCCAATTTGTTTCTTGGGCACCTCCTTTTGAACATTTCTGGATCCGCTAGGATTCTTATACGTATCGTAAGGCTATAAACCAATTAGATTCACACGGAAAATTTATTAGATGCGGCCGGTAATTATATGTTCTTACCTAAATGTGGCCGGTATGCTGCAAAAGTTTGCGAACCCCTGCATAAGAAATCATTCAAATACGTAGAATTCTTAATACTACCAGCCCTTCGGTCTCGGTCGTTTCGCGACCTTTGTTCGTTCGTATTAGAAACTACGCAACACACTTAACACTGTTAACAGCCGCTTCGCGGCTTTACCATCCTCAAAATATCAATCATAATAATTAAGTTAATGTTACTAAACCAATGTTTACCTTCTGCATAATAAATTGTTTGATTATAATTCGCTGTATTACTCTCAATAATGTCATTTCTTATGCAGATATCGGTAGTAAAAGAATAAATCATCAAACTTCAATTAGTGCAATGAGGCAGCAGTAGGTACTGTTTGTTAATGCCCGGCGCAGATGAAATGTGAAAATTCTAAAAATTTCAGGAAACATGCAATACAATATATTTTTTAATGTGACAAAATTTTGTGTCGACTGAATCAAAATTGTAAGAGCTGAAACCAAATAAATATACATATGTGTGTCTCATTGTATCATACTATGGCGTGTTATCATCTAAAATTGTGGGCGAATCGGATGAAAACTGAGAGTTATTCCCATATACATATGTGCTTTATGCGTCATCCAAACAGATCGTTGGCAGTGTGTAAAATTATTAATTCTGGACAAACACACGCGCAAATATTAATTCTAGACAAACACACACACAAACACACAACAATTGTGCTTTTAATAAAGAGATAGAAAGATATAAATTGTGATAAGCTAGTTGGTCTACCAAGCTATTAGAAGTTGTGTACGTGCTCCCAGTTAGTGTGCAACATTTTTGGGAATAATTCTATTCTTGTTTAAAGCGTAATTACAATAAATAAATAATCAATTAATATTTAGCAAATTTCCTAAATTTCTAAATTTCAATTTTTTATCGGTTTGAGAGTTTCCGACAACATGAGAGGGAAGATTGTTTTACAAGCGGCAAATATAACTCTACAGGAACGGACTACGCCCAACGGTAGCATCCATACGCCCTGTGACGTCAAAGCGGTATACATAGCAAAGAAAGCAACTGCGAAGAAGTGTCCGATTAGTTTAGTAGGCTTAGGCGTCACAACGGAAAGGAGAGATATCGGTCCGTTGGCACACTCTCCCCCGAGCTGGAAGTAGTTGAAGCAAGCCTTCTGCAGGAATCTCATGTTCTCCTCTCTGGCTGAGAACAGCGAGTGGAGGGCTTGCGCTAGAACGTTAATAACGTACGAGTGGCTGGATTTCCGTTCCCAGTGGAACTTCTCAACAGCTGATAGCATGGCCTCCCGGTCAGAGAGGTCTATGCCTTGCAGCAGCGTTCGCCAGATGACTACGTCATTGAGCGCAGCCGTCATGCCGCAGCCCGTGAGCGGGTGTCTCTGGTTGAGCGCGTCACCCAACAGGATAACCCCGGACACGCATCTGGGCTGGGAAGCGAGGAAGCAGTTGGGCATGCTCCTCAGTCGCTGCGTCTCGACTGCCCTGGCAAAGGGTCTCTTCATGTGCGCGGGCAGATGCGGGAGGAAGGCCTGCAGGATGTGGGAGCGCGGGTCGCGAGGCATGGGACCCGTGATGTCGATAAGAGCGCGAGTCGAGTGTGGAGTTATCCTGTACATGAGAATAACGCCTGCCTCCGTAATAACAACCTCAGCGAAGTTTGTCTTGAACTGAGGACAGTCCTCCATCAATATTCCCACGAAATGGGAACAGACTTCCGGTTTGGTGCCTGACAGCTGATCGCGGAAACTAGAAAAGCATCCGTCAGCCACGACAGTTAGCTTCGCTTTTACAATTATATTATTTTCATTATCTGAAGGCTTGACTGCCACACCAACAACCGTGTCTCCTTCATAGATCAGCTCTGCAGCGGACCCCTCGAGTCGCCGCACATTTCCGAACGCCAGGGCCGACGCTCTCAGCGCCATTACAAACCGTCCGTGGTGGAAGGCCCGTCCATTGTGCAGCGAGTTGTCCACTTCTCTCCTGGGGTAGTTCAGAACCACGTGCTCGCCACTCAGCGTGTAGTGCACCACGTAACCATGGACAGTAGCGGCGTCTATTTTATCCACGCAGCGACCCAACCCGAGCTCGATTAGTGCGGCGAGCCCGCCTGGCTGGAGCAGCTCTCCCACAATCCTGTCTGGCTCCGAAAACTGGCGCTCAATCAGCACCACGTCCCGATTTTGCTGCGCCAACATGAATGCCATCGCACTGCCCGCTATTCCGCTGCCAATAACCGCAACCTCGGTCTGCATTTCGAATTCGCAAAAGGAGTCAAACAGATATAAACGAAACTCAAGTTATGCAGAACCACTAAATATTTCCAATATAAATATAGACTCATTAATGATCAGATGATACCTCTCTATAGCGTTAGTATGGGGTGATTCATACACTAATTGCAATTATCAGCATATGAAATGATACTACAGTTTAAAAGATATCAACAACTTGTATTTAAATCACTATTATAGCAAAGAAAAAGGATACCAGCAAGTTAATATAAAACTAACCTATTCAATCTGAGCCAATTAATGTAATTGATCATCTCTTCGGTCTTTCAATAAAACACTTTGGATCAATTTCACTTGCATCCATCACTAAGATCAGTGAAATATATGTTGGAGAAATGAGAAAATTGAGAGTTCGCAAAAAACAATCTAACAAGCACTGTACAAAAATGAAGCATATTATGATAAGTTTTGATAAGTTATATAAAGTTATATAATTCAATTTGTTTAGAGTTTAGGCCATATAAAATAAATAACTTTGTATCATCCCCGTCCGTTCCAATTTTTACCCTCCGTCCAGATATATTTTATTATTATCTTATGAGTTATGAACATAATCGTAAATAATACCTATAAACTTGTGTAAAGTATACTCCTAATATATTATTTTTTAATAAGTCTTGTATTTTCGCCATCGGGCATTATTTTAAATTATTTGGGCATTTTCATTTGATTTTATAATTTAATTTAATATTTTAATATTTTAATTAATTAATATTTATTGTTTGCATAGAATATATTGTTATTTACATAATAATGAAGATAATAAAATAAAATAAAAATCCCGTCCACCGTCCGTATTTTCTAAAAAATCTTATCAAAACAATTAATTTATTTACCCGGCCTTAATTAAGAGTGCAGAATTTAATCAAATTAATTACAATTCAATAAATACAATGGACTAAGGCTAAGCAATCATAAACTGCCACTCTAACTACACTAGACACTATAAGGCTTTTCACAATTCTGAGCAATTTGTGCAAGAGTCTCTGTCTCCACTTCAGTTTGAGAACATTCACTATTTTGTTGCTCCTTCACGGCGCCTGACGTCACACTCCCGTCTGTCGAGGTGTTCACCGGCTGAGCGCCGCCAGCCGACTTCACCTTCTGCTTTGAGTTCGCAGGCAGCTTCCGCTCCTTGGGGGGAGGGAGAAGCGGGGACTCTAGGTCTATCGTCACCGGCCCGTCGTTCTCAAGAAGTATATGCGAATAGGCGCCAAACAGGCCGGCCTTAACTGCCCCGGAGCTGTACAGGTCTCTGAACCTCTTCACGCAGTCCTGGAACATATCATTAGATTTGTCGGCGGGCATTGCCTGATGGAAGTCTGGCTTGTTTCCTTTCAGAACGCAACAGAGAGTGAACTGACTCAGACAGAGAATCTCGAGGCCAGCGTCTCGCACGCCCACTTCCCATTTCTTACCATTTGCATCCTCAAATAATCTCAAGTTGAGAACCTTATTTACAATATACTCTATTTCCTGGTGTGTATCGTTCTTGTTGATCCCCAGTAGCAGACATAGCCCCTTTCCAATGGAGCTGATTACCTTGCCATCCACCGACGCACTCGCATGCAACACGCGCTGTATTATAACCCTCATTGAAATAACTTGAATTGTACTAGACTACTACTGTATTTCTCGGTCAATTATCCGATTCGGGCAACCAATTATCCGATTGGGTCAACCAATTATCCGATTGGGTCAACCAATTATCCGATTCGGGCAACCAATTATCCGATTCGAGCAACCAATTATCCGATTCAAGCAATCAACAATTATAGTGATATATTTGATATAATAGTGATAATGAATACAGTTAATTAATATCGGATAAATGATTTATTGGATATATATATTGGATAATGTAGCTACTAGAGATTTTCAAGGCGTATTGCTCTCGGAACTGTTGCTGTCAATACATGGTAGAACGAATTCAGGCAAGTTGCTGGAGTAATTTGAGCCAAATCATTTGGGCATAATTGCAATAGTTTATCTCTCCTTGCACTTACCATAGTTTGGCCCTCAATTGGTATAATTGGTCCTTGAGCGCTGAGAGTTCGTTTTATATAGGATTTTAGACTTTGGAAGCACAACTCAATCGGATTCAACTCGCAACTGTATGGAGGGAGGCGTTTCAATTCGATGTGTGAAGGGATGTGTGAAGGGATAGAATCATTTGAAATTGCTCTCCCACCTCGTGAAATAGCAACTGTAGATGATGTGGCAGAGTGTTGTCCTGCATCGTATGAACTCGAAGCCATAATTTATGATTAATATTTGAATATTAGGAATATATTTATTTCGTATTACTTTGTTTTATACTAATCAACCCAGTATCCTAAATAGATAAACCAATGAAAATCAAAAGTAATTCCGATCGGATAATTGGTTGCCCGAATAGGATAATTGGTTGCCCGAATCGGATAATTGGTTGACCCAATAGGATAATTGGTTGCCCGAATCGGATAATTGGTTGACCCAATAGGATAATTGGTTGCCCGAATCGGATAATTGGTTGACCCAATCGGATAATTGGTTGACCCAATCGGATAATTGGTTGCCCGAATCGGATAATTGACCGAGAAATACAGTAGTATCGATCCATAGTTATAAGTACAAAATAAGGAAATAATTTAATTAAGTACTATGTACAATGGATCCCTACTGAATTTGCTGTATTATATTATCCACTTTTATTAGATTAAAAAATGGAAATTGTGGACAAAAACGCGGGGCTGCTGAGCAACTTTGAGGTGTTACAAGTCGTTAAAGAGGTGAACATAGAACTGAGTGTCATAAAGGACAAGTTCTCGGATAAACACGTATTCAAAAATAATGAAAAAGTTGAGAAATTCCTTTCACGCAGTCCTTGTGCAGAGCAGACGCCAGAAAAGATAAAAGCGTTCCTAAAACAATTGTCGAAATACAAACTAAAGCACTCCGAGAAGCTCCAGATCCTGAACACCTGTCCCCTGAAGCCAGTGGACCTGCACATCCTCGTCGAGGAGTGCGAAACCAGGTTCCCAGATGCCGGCGGGGAAAAAGAGGAAATTCTAGAACTGGTGAAGACATATCTGGGCAGCGAACAAATGGTTTCGTAGCTGTGTCACCATAGAGGCATAGACTGTATTGTAAGCATAGTTTGATTATTGATTAGATACGAATATGTGATAAAACCCATAGATGCATTATACGATTATACGTTATACGTTCGGGGAGCGTATAATGGGCCATATATACGTTAAAATCCGTTATACGTTATACGTCGTATGATGATTTTACGTTATACGATTATACGTTATACGTTCACCTATCGTATAATGGTACCATATATACGTTATACGTTACGTATAATGCAACTATGATAAAACCAATGTAGCTCCTTTAGTAAATGTTGTATTTGACTTATTTTATATACAGACACAATAAATTCCCGTTATAACGAATTCGCATATAAAGAAATAACGAAGTTATATACGTATACGTATTCCTCAGACAAGTAAAGTAATTATACACCGTTTTCATAAAGCAAATCAAAGGTCCCTTCGTTATAACGGGAGTTTACTGTAGTCATAACTAATAATGAACCAGGGATCGAAACAGAGTTGCTGAATAATATAATTACAATAACAATACTGTAATTTCATAAACACGGTATATACAGAATAAAATTGTGCTAAGCTATCGAATGACGTCACAGCTTGTCCGCACAGGTATCGCAGACCCTGACCGGATACTCCCAGCCGCGGTTGGGAACCGGTTTCTGTTTGGCGGAGCACTTTCCGCAGAACCCCTGTCCGCAGGCCCTGCAGTGGTGTCGCAGCCTCTCAGCTGTGAAGCACTCCCTGCACAGGTAGCACTCAGTTATGTCTGTGTCGGGCACCCAGTAGGAGGGCCGGGACATGTCCGTGATGTACGACTTCGGGATTCCAGCCGCGGAGGAGACGAAGCTGAGCACGCTCTGCAGCCCCTCCCCCACCTTTCGCGCCGTCACGGTCCCCTGGGGCCCAGCGGGCGCGGGGGCGGGGGCGGGCACAGAGGGGAGCTCTATCAGCGCGAAATCGTCCTCTGAGTCGCTCTGCGTCGCGTCCGGGGTCGCGTGCGTCTCGCGCTTTAGGTAGCACTGCCGGCAGACCCGCACGGGCTCCGCCCCCCAGCCCAGCTCCGGGACCGGCACGGAGTGGCTGGAGCAGGCGCCGCAGAATATGTCGCCGCAGACCCGGCAGTGGTGCTTTGAGTCTCCGGCCGAGAAGCGCCGCTGGCACTCGCAGCAGCTCTCCGCCTCGCGGTTCGCCACCCAGTACGTGGGCGCCAGCTGGTCAGCCAGCCATGACGTCATCGTCGCCGTAGAGGAGGAGGTGGACACCTGCTGCGAGATGGTGCCGACCCCGTCCAGCAGCCGCCTGGCTATGTTGTGCGAGGTGTTTCCCCCGATGCCCACGTCCCCCTCCCAGACGTGTCGGATCTCGGTGCGCGCGGCGCGCTCGGTGGGCTCCCGGTTGCCGTACCAGAACTGACGGCTCTTGTAGATGAGGCCGCACTTGCCGCACTCCAGCACGTACCCCGCCCACACGTATTGGGCCAGCCCGGACCAAGCGGAGCTGTTGGAAGCCGCGGTTTTGGGCGTGACGATGCTCTCGTGTCCGTTCTCAAAGCAGATCATGCAGGTGAACACCTTGTTGTCGAACTGGTGCGTGAACTTGCACCTCTGTCTAGTGAGGTGCGGGACCCGCTCCAGGTGGTGGTTGGTTCCCTTTTCGCAGCGCGCGCCGCAGGCGAGACAGCGCGTGCTGCAGGTGAAGTACTGGTCCGGAAAGGAGGAGGGGAGGGAGGAGTCGATCTCCCCGGAGAACTTCCGGTTCAGAACAGTCAGCGCCTGCAGGAACACGTCGGGCGAGCGGGCGGCGCGCACGGTGTTGTTGGAGAGGATGTCTCGGACCTTGCGCACGAAGGAGGAGAAGTCGGTGGGGGCAGCGCTGGTGCGGATTCCTACGTAGTTGGTGGAGCTGAAGGCGCCGGGGGAGTACTTGAGGGAGTGGAACTTGCGGCGGATTAGCTCCTCGGGACTGAGGTTGGCGAGAGCTCTCTCCCCTCTCTCCCTCTCGCTGAGGGGGTCCGGGGTCTCCTGAGGGGGGAGAGGGTGCCCCAGCGGCTCTGTGTGCTGAGTCTCGTGGAATATGAGCAGCGCGGGCCCCAAGTTGGAGAGAGGAATGTTTAGGTTGCAGCGCTCGGCCGCCCTTGAGAGCTCCTGCGTGAAATAGTTTGTGTATGCCTTGGAAGCGTCTCCGAGGAAGTTAAACATGTCCGTGTGGAGACGCTCCGCTCGCGAGCGGTAGACCACGATGTCAGAAACCGCGAGAATCTTCAGCAGCAGTCTGGTGCGTCTATTCGCGTTATCCGACTCCCCGAGCAGTCCCTCCGTGTCGATAAAAAGCGCATTCAGTCTGGGATGGAACTTGGCCCAAACCCCTATCGTACACGAGATCTGCTTAGCTGAGACATTGAATACTTCCTGTCCGTCGAAGAACGCGTGGTTGAGTGTGTGCGACTTCCCGTCCCCCGTGTTCCCGAATATGGAGACCACCTTGAGAGAGGTGTGCTCGCTGGTCTCGGGGCCCAGCAGCGAGCGGAGCTCAGCGGCTGTCTCCACCTGCACCCTCTCGTCCTGGTCCATGAGCAGGAACGCGGCAGTGACGTCACGCGCCGAGAGCTCCGTCTCGAACAGAGGCCTCCTGGCGTGGTCGCGCCGCTTGCTCTTGTCGGAGGTGTGAAGTCTGTCGTCGCACTGGCTGCAGGCGCGGACCCCGCACTGCTCGCACCAAACCTCCGCGCGGTTTTTGCCGTCGCACCAGAGCTCGCAGCCCTGCGTGTCCTCTCCCCCCTCAGGGGGCTGCAGCTCTGAGAAGTCGTGTCCCCTCAGCTTCGAGTGGATCCTACGACAGCACTCGGGGCACTGGCGAGTCTTGCACTGCTCGCAGTAGTACAGCACTCGCGGGAGAGAGGCCGGCTCAGAGCCCCCTCCCTCCATGTGCTCCTCGCAGCACAGCTGTTCCCTAAGCGCCAGCTCGTCCAGGGAGGCCATCGCACACAAGTCCTTCTACACTATTGTTATACTCATTGGTATACTGTATGTAAGGGAGCAGGGCATAGGGGGGCATGCTCACATGAAACATTGTTTTATGCACCCAGCAATGGCATTTCAGGACTTCCTTATACAATAGGGGAACATTAATCTTATTATACTAAGTACTTTAAGACTTTTTTCAATTTGGCAGCTCATACAGTCAAGGAATTATCCAGGAGCGCGAGACGCTCCTTTTAGAGTATGATTTTTGGAAAATTTTGATATAGGAGCGCGAAAATTTGGAACCTTCTGCTATAACATTAATTTGTGATTTAGGCGTATGATAATTGGATCAGACCAGGATTAGGAGCGTATTTACAAATGACTGTATAATAAACTGCATACAGTAGATACTTTATATAAGAACACCGGTTATAAGAACATACCGGATATAAGAACATTATAATGGAAAACGGTTTCCATATACCCTGTATAATTTATGCCGGTTATAAGAACACTATATGCAGTTCCCGACGATGTTCTTATATCCGGTATCCACTGTATAGCAGATATTCTAGCTGCTGAAATAATCTGGTGCGTTCAATAGAATAGGGAGGCCCAACTTTTAAGCTATTTAATTAAGGAGAGGCGTGTCTAGAGCTCATGCCACTCAGCACTGCCCTAATTTTACAGCTGCAGCATACATATATGCTAAATGTATGACCTTCGCTTGATATAATTAGCTTACACAGTAATATACACCTTAAACCGACATGTTAGCTAATCAGACGCAGACATATCTTACAAAAGCCCATATGTTGGTATTTAATCTGTTCAAATCCCACCTCTTATAAGCTGCTTGAATTACACCATAAGGTAAGTCATAACACTATAGCATAATCTGATAGTTATTGAAAGAAGATTAATTGGAATAGAATGCTACGAAATGGCCTTCGTTTTTTGAAATGTGCAAATCAAAAACTACGGAATCTGGTATGTACCTGTAACTTGGCGCATATGGACAATGTGTTAAATACACTTCGTTATGTCTAAGAGTATTTTCAGAAACGACCACGGTTAATACGAAATTCTGGATAATCGAACAAAGTTCTAGTCAACTGTAGTACAGTAGATGCCGGATATAAGAACAGTATTTGCAGTTCCCGACGATGTTCATATAACCGGTATCCACTGTATAACGAAATCTCAGATTGCGAAACATACTTGTAGCTCAGAATTATAACTATCCCTCCAAAATAGCATATTAATAATACATCTAATAGCTCAAATAAATTCGATATAAATTGAAGGATAAACTCATAACATTAATATTATAAAGAGATAGTTAGTAGAACTCGCAGTGCATGTTGAAATATTCACCAAAGTATATCTGTGTACCTCAAGGTAGAGTAATCCAGTACATATTATAAAAAAAACGTAAATCAATAGAGTAGAGAGTACATATAGGTTTACGAGTAACAGAATGTGATGAAGACCTAGTGTTTACTCTAACAATATATTCACCTACACCACACAACACACCGACACACAAAATACGTAATACGCGACGTTACAGATAGAAAATAGAGGGCGTAATCAAAATATACAAAAGTGTTAGAGTTATTTAGTTATTAAAGAATCTACGGAGGCAAGTATGCATGGGCAGTCTGTCTCGCTGACGTCTAGATCATCTTTTCGGCCCCGCCTGTGCACGAGGCTAAACTGGCGATTTTATTCGGGAGTTTCGCGGGGGGAAACTGCATGACCTCGTCATATATCATCTGCTTGAGGGTCTCTTTCGGGAGATCGTCCAGCTCCACTTCGAAAGTGAACGGATGCTCTACGATGGGTTCGTCCGCGGGGTCGTAGAACTGGGCGAGGTAGGGGTGCTTCAGGGAGTCCTCCACGTACACGCGTCTGTGCGGATTGAAGGTGAGCAGCTTGTCCAACAGGTCGAGTGCCACGGGCCCCGCCTTTGGATAGAGCCGGGACCAGGGGACCTTGGGGCGCTGGGGGAGGCTCTGCAGGTAGGCTCGGGCCTTCTCGTTGAGAATGCAGTTTAGGTCGTCTGTAGTCGGAGAGCCCACGACACCAAGGATGAGGTTGAGCTGATCCAAGTAGTGCTTCCCCGGGAAGAGGGGCCGGTTGGAGAGCATCTCGCCCAGAATGCACCCCACAGACCACATATCGATGCTCGTGTTGTAGGCCTTGGGGCTCAGCATTATCTCGGGCGCGCGGTACCACCGCGTGGCCACGTACTCAGTGAGGATTCCGTTGTGGTGATGGCCAGGATCCATAACTCGTGCCAGACCGAAATCACATATTTTGAGGTCGCAGGTTGAGTTGAGCAGAAGGTTGCTGGGCTTGAGGTCTCTGTGAATAACGTTAGAAGAATGTATGTACTTGAGTCCTCGCAGGATCTGGTATAGGAAGTAGCAGATGTGCTCGTTGGTGAGCGTTTGGTTCTTGAGGAGCTTGTACATGTCCGTCTCCATTAGAGTCTGCACAATGTACACGTCTTGGAACTCGTCAAGCCCTTTAGGCTGTATTATATCCTGAATGCTTATGATATTCTCGTGATTGAAGCGAGTGAGGATCTTGATTTCCCGCAGTGTGCGCTGGCAATAAGTCTGGTGCTCGAATGGTGTTATCTTCTTGATGGCGCACTTAATCCCTGTCCTCGTGTCCATAGAAGATACAACCATCCCATACGCTCCTTCTCCGATAAATTGCAAATTACAATACCTAGGACCTACTTCGAAAAGGATTCCGCGAACGATATTCGCCATTTCGATTCGTATTTAGAAAAATAAAAACTAAAGTAAAATTCCAAAGTAAAAGAGATAATATACTGACTGAATAGGTGGAAGGCTTCATCAATTAATTAACTAATTAATACTAGTGTCTTGCCAATATTCAATTAATTTGACATCAATTGAGTATGCCTAGCGTGACCTCTTGGATACTATGGCATTGGGAATGTAGAAGATTAGGTTTAATTAATTAAAACTGCAAACGAGTATTCAGACCTATTCACCTATAGCAGCTAATTTATTATAGATATTTAACAACGTGTTAATTTATAAGGCTTACATCATTACGCGTTATTATAACAAAATTAAATTTACTCTAAATTTGGAGAAAGAGAAATACATTTTATTAGCTCAGAAACCTTCGAGATTCACGAGAATCGTATAAATGCTGGACTTACAATTCAGGAAACACCACATATTAAATTGAAGCGAGATCAAGAACGACTCAAAAGGAATGGAATTATTCCACAATTCACAACCAGCTCTAGATTTAAGTCGAATCTATTATGCTTTGCATTAAATAGAAAATAGATTGCACACAAGTGGTAAAAATTTAAAGGACTACAATGAAGAGGATGTTGCAATAAGATGCAATATAAAGGTTCAATATGTTCAGGAGGAAATAATTAAAACAACTCATCACTCCTAGACAATGCAGCTAACTATAAAGGACTTGGTCATCTGATAAGTAGGAATAGTATTATAGTACACACAGTTCCAACAGCTGAATCATCCAATTATGCATGATAATATTAGATTATACAGATATTAGAATGTTCGCAATTACTATGTTTGCTCGTTTATAATCTTCTTTCTCAGAAGTTTTAGAGCATGGAGCAGTTGGAGCATATGCCAAATTAAGAAGGAATATTTTAGTCTGTAGATAGTAGTGTATTACATATTCCCATTGATTCAAAGTAGACTATATTTCACAACTAGTTGCTATTGTAGCGTTATATTGAGCAGACAAATTATAATCTACTTGTCCGATATTCGTTAATTCGTGAACTTCTCCGCGTATTTATATACGTATTGAAAATGCCGTGAAAATCTGCGATTTATGGTAATAGAAAGAAACATTCATACGATATAAGAATATCTATATAATATTAATGTATATTACAATACTAATGTAATACGAATTGTACGTATACAACTGTAGATACTATCTACAATACACTTGAGCTCAATTATAAAGACACTCCTACAATTACTTCCCATTAAAATGATAGCATTGTAGACTGATTATTGATTACTGATTAGTCAGATAATTAAGTGCAGAATACTACATGAACATTGCACGCACGAATGGTATTTATATTTAATTAGAACAAGATACCTATGTTATAATCACTTGTTAAATAACATCATCCTTCGTACTCCGTTTGTTTTATAGAAATAAAACACTATTATCTCAATAGCTCTCAATTATTGATTTAGAAATGAATAAATTAATAAAAGTATAAACATCAATATCAAAGCGAATAAAAATATAGTCGGGAAAGTAATAATTTTCTAACTACTGTATTGAATAGTTTAAAAGCAGATTTGATGTATTCTACGAATTCCACTCAGTTCCACCGGAAAAATAAGAATTGTGTATGATTATTCCGATTAAAAGAACCAGGATGTGAGGAGAAAAATACTTATGAAGCCAAAATGGCCGTCGAACAAATATAAAGAAACAAGTCTTCAAGTAGGAAACTAAATAAGGCACATAATACAAACCAATAAATTCATGTCTGTTCACTCAATTAAAGTTTCGAGGAAACGTTTGCCAAAAGCAAAGAAATGCTTTTCGGAAAGACTGACTTCTGGGGCACTAAAGACTTTGAACCTGTCGAAATTATAGTAAGTCTCTTATTACAATAAAGCTATACAGATATATACAATTCTTCTTTGTCTACATTGAACATGTAGACAAAGAAGAATTGATACCTGACATTCTAGGTGGCGTGATTAAGTGCTAAAATTATCAACCTTGTCATGCCTATTATTTAATTAATTAATAATCAAGGTTCTGCCCAAAGTTGTGCGAGAAGTGAACGGACTTCTTTAAGCTCTAACCCCATAATTGCAGATTTACTTAGAGGTCCCAGCCTCCTAGCTCCATTACCCAAAACCACTGTTCTTGCAATTACACCCTATTTAGTCCCTACTTCCTCGATAAATAGTATTTCGAGGTGGTTGGATGTCAATTAGTGGTCGACCCGACCTCCCCAAACAACGTGGGCAGAATCCAATGTAGAAATGTAGAAATGAGGAAATAATTTCAAAATGAAATGTTATTTTAAGATAACTTAAAAGAACTTAATTAGTTAGCGTATATGCTTTGAATAAGCGCCCGGCGCTTATTATTAATTTTGTGGACCAAATTTATCCTGAAAAATCCAGAAAATAATATTTTGGTGGGTACCAATGGTTCTCAACGACAGTATACATATCGTAGTCAGGGTTGCCAATCCAATCCAATCCAATCGATAATCCAATCCAATCGATGTAAATTTTGGCAATCGATATCGATAACCAATCCAATCGATGATATGATCTGACAATCCAATCCAATCGATAATCGATAAAAATCATCGATTATTTATCGATTATTTAATATTTATTGATTTTCAATAGATTATTTATCGATTTTCAATAGATTATTTCTGATTTTCTATCGATTATTTATCGATTTTCTATCGATTATTTGTCGATTTTCTATCGATTATTTATCGATTTTCTATCGATTGTTTATCGATTATTTGTCGATTTTCTATCGATTATTTATCGATTTTCTATCGATTATTTGTCGATTTTCTATCGCTTATTTATCGATTACTTGTCGATCTCTATCGATAAAATTTCTAGACTATTTATAGACGTTTTTCATTTAAATAATCGATTATCTATCAATTATTTATGGATTTCTATCGATTATTGATGGATTTTCTATGGATTATCTATGGATTATTTGTCGATTTTATATTGATTATTTGTCGATTTTCTATCAATTATGCATTGATTATCCATCGATTGTGTATAAATTATTATAATTTATCGCCTTTACTCGCTAAATCGAAAAAATCGATAAAAATCGATAAAAATTCGTCGATAATTATCCAATCGATGAAGACTTTGGGCAATCCAATCGATAATCCAATCGATACAAAATTCAGCAATCGATAATCGATAAGTTATCTCGATTGGATTGGATTGGCAACCCTGATCGTAGTTGCCAAAATCAATGTAATTACACTCCAGTTATCAACTAATGTGTTTCAATTTTATCATACCAATGGCATTTTATTGACCCCGCGCTTATTCGAAACAACACGGTAATTATACGAGATGAAAACGTCATCAATGGGACTGTAAGCAAACATAGAAGTACTAAACGGGGGAATAGATCATAATTTCGTGACCATATGGACAGGAATGCTAGCTTAAGACAAGTTTAATTTAATAAGCAGCAGTCGAAGTAAACATTGTACGTAGTGCGAAGCTTAAGGAAGTGAGGTAAAAAACTCAATTATAGATTAATATGTAGTTATATCTCAGCACAAATAATACTGTTATAAAACAATAACAACATTAGTAATTGACGAGCGTAACCGCTATTAAATTTTAAAGAGAAACAATAAACTGTGGAAATAAAAGTGAGAGGGTACCAAACGTATGCTAATAAATAGATGATTGTATTAACTGAATAACAACAACTAAGTAGTGCTAATCAAATTGACAGCAGAACTAGACTTGTTGGTTAATTTGTTAATGATCATGATTTGGGTCATACGCGACAATTAAAGATAATTAACAAATTTAAAACTAGCTACGTATAAGCAGGATCGGTGTGAAAATTAAATTCCTGAAATGAAACAATTGATTATGTGTAATTCGCGTCAGACGATAAATAATGGGGCAATTCACTGGTAGCTAAGTTAGACTAAATGTATTCGGGTCCATACGTAGCAAATTAAACTTAACTTACTATAAATAAACCTAATTATGGCTTAGAAATAATACACACTATATTTCTAATATTCCCGATACACATAAGATGAGTGATAACACAGAATCATACATGAATTACCAAACTTATGAGTATTATATAATAAGCAAGTTGAACTTCGAGAGGGTCAGTGAAAATCTTGTGAACGTCAGTGTGCTGCTAGAGGAAGAAAGAGAGAGGATTGGGAGCATCCAGGGCTCGAGAAAACAGAACATAAGTCTCGTACGGAATCTCTTCGACGAGAGGAGAGAATTTAGCCCGTTCCTAGAAGTAATAAGAAGCGATAGAAGCTGCGAAAACCACAGAGAGCTGAGTAGAACCATCATGGCTAGACACAACGGCAAAACAGAGGAACGAATTGATGACGAGGACAGGATTTCCCACAGATCTAGGAGCGGGTCTCGTTACGGTGAAAGGGTGATGCTGGAAAGGAATGAATCAGGCAGCGACTCAGATTCATCAGCTTTCACATATGAAACTCATTCATTTTCGGATATAAACTCGCCGTCCGGATCTGATGCTGAGAGGGAGAGCGAGTTCGAAGGCAGCGAGCAGGAGCGACGAACTGGTACCCCGAGAGGGGACTTTAACCTTCCTCAACAAGTCTACAAAGGGTCCTCCAAGATGGAAGTACAAAAGAGGGGTAGAATTATTACTCTGTTGCTTTTCCTGTTCTTCCTCGCTCTGGCAATCACAACGATGCCACTGAAAATTGGATACAAATTTACCAAATTTATACTAGTGAAGTGATATGTAGATACTCTGTATATAGGGTAAAAGCTGTTACGTAATTTGTGTACTTTGTATTTGAAGAAATTGAGAGTTTAGTCATATATTGTACTATAGATACAAGGTATTTGTTATACAATTCTCTGTCCTATTTTATGAACTAGTATTTCCATGGATAGATATTGGGATTTAACATAGCAAGTTGGGTTTACTGTTTTTCCATTTTACTGGTTTGCTGGTACATTAGGAACCTAGCATAAAATAATTTTATGTACATATACAAACTCTACATAGTAGAAAATGTACATATATAAACTGTACACGTATAAACCGTTTTGTTAACTTTGGAGGTGGGAGATGTGGATATTTTTCTTAGATAATTAAATTTGTTTCTACGACACATACAAAAGTCCCCACTCTCTGCCAAATTTCAAGCTTATCGCTCTTTTCAGTTCCTCCATCAAATCGAACAATAAACAAAAGTCTAGCGTTAATATATAAGCTAAGATTACTATGTAAGGTACCTCTTTGTCTAATTCCACCCAGGTATTTTAACGTCACGACGACAATGTCTAAAGTTAATGCAATTTGATTTGTTTTGAATAAATCTACTTTTGTTTCGAAATAATAATATCTTCTATCATATCTCCCCCGATCATTTGGAAATCGCTCAAAACGCTACTGAGATTCGCTTCCATTAACAAGCTTCCTTCCTTCAGTTTCCTACCTCCACACTGATTAACGCGGAAGCTATTGCTTTCAAGGAATTTGGGGTTCCAAACAACCCCGATCTCCCGACCTCCCCATTCGTCTACAAAAAATAGCGCCAATTGTTCGTACCTGCTTCTCAGCTCGCTAACCAACATCTCCACCGGGTCGAAAGCAACAACCGGCATAGCCTTAACCTTCCTCGGCTCCCTCTCCCCTGCTGGGGGAGCCACGATCGGATCCACAGCGTAGATAGCTCTCGACACGAATTTGAGGTTTATGCAAATAACAACGTCGTAATCCTCCAGCGGGGGTCTGAAGGCTGCCTTTAAATCGGTTGGGACGGGGGAGCCGAGACAGCTGGAGAGGTATTCGTGCGCTTTTCTCGCCAGCAGCACCAACCTGTTCAGGACCGGGAGAGAGGGCGCGCGCTTAGTGAACCTGGAGTCTCTGTCCCAGGGAGAGGCGAGGAAGAGGGGAGGGAGGGTGGGGCGGAACTTAATAAAGTTCTCTTTGATTTCTTTTGCTTCTTCTTCTGAGATTTGTTTGGAGAAGTTAAGGATTATTGGAACGTTCCTCCAGTCGTGCGAGCCTAACAGTGATAAAAAGCGCAGGAAAGCAGTTACGTGGTGTCCCGGGCTGGAGTGCAGATCTGCATGGAGATATAGAAACAGCACTAACATCTCCACAGTAATGTCGGGAATGTGCCGCGAGAGCATCTGCGCGTGTACCCACCTCTTGGCGAGTCTTACGGCGGCGCTCAGCGAGGAGTAGTGCTGCGTCAGTCCGTGCACAGTAGCAGTGTAGGTCGGGAGGGTCTTTGTCTCGAACAGGAGCTCATCGGCATTGATATTCATCTGCATTGAGAGCTCCGCTGGGCCCGGGTAGCTCTGCAGATACAGGGCCTCTCGGAAGTAGGAGACTCTGAATCGGAACACGAACCCCCGGAGACACACGTCCAGGAAGAACCGGGTGGGCAGAGAGCGGATGGAGAGTCGCTTCAGCTGTCGAGACAGCTCCAGGTAGAACGCTGTTTTCACGCGCCAGATGGCCTCCAGCTCGTCCGGCCATTTCCCCGAGATGGCCAGACTCAGCACGGCCGACAGGGCCGGCGTGTAGCGCGGAACGGAGAGGTCGGGGTCCGGCGCGAGGAAGGGCGGGCTGTCCCCCTCCGGCAGCAGCGCCAGGAGGGACCGACCGGCGGGGGCGGGGCAGGGCGGAAACACCTCGCACCCGCGGAACACGGCGTGAGTGCCCTGCACAGAGCTGATGCGCAGAGGCAGCTGCTTGAGGGCAAACAGCTTCTGGGTGAGCTCTCCGAACACGTCCTGTATCGCGCTGCTGGTGCTCTCTCCGGTCGGGAGGGGGGCGTCAGCTGATCCGGGGATCCGTGAGGAGACATACAACAGCTGATCCAACTGGGCCCCGGGGAAAGTGGTCCTGTCAGGAGGCACCCCCATGTGAGTAGCCAACAGGTGTCTGGCGATCAAGAAAGGGATGAGACGGGATTCGCTGGGAGTGGAGCAGGGCCACGCGACGACAGGACACACGGCTCCGTCGGGAAACCTCCTCACCTCGGTCTTGTCCGCCCACAGCCTGCTGAAAACCGCGTTTTCAGGGTCGTCCAGGGACGGGCCGACTAGCTGCCCTGCAAACGCCTCAGTTCCGCTGTACACAAACCCGAGCGTCAGCTGATCGGGGGACGGGGCGGTGGGAGGAGCCGCGCTTATGTCCCACGCGGCGAATATGATGGGGGAGTGGCAGATCAACCGGACCCTCTCTCCGAGTCCTTTCTCCAAGAGCTTGGACATCTTAAGGAGAGCAGCTGGTAACACCTGTGACGCAATGTCAGGCACCTCCTCACTCCGGACCGTATCCACGGTGTGGGAGAGAATGGAATGCAGTCCGTCCACTCTGACGCAGCAGTCGAATGCCTCCAGGAAAGACACACTCGTGTGGAAGAGGAGGTCGAAGGCGCGAGGAGAGTCGAGCGCTGTGAGAGAGAGCTGAGCCTCGTGTCTGGCCCGTCTGTACTGAGAGAGCGACAGGTCTCCGGCTAGGTTGACGTAGCCAGAGGTGTCCACCATGGTGACAGGGAAGAAAGGCGTGAACGAGCCCGGGTCCACGGGGGGCTCCTCCCCCTCCGGGAAGAGCGAGACCGGCTCCTCCGTCCAGTTGGAGGCCGCGAGAGTTAGAATGAAGACGCGGAATATCTGGAGCTCGCTCATGCCGCTGCTGACGCTCCTTCTGTGCAGCAGATAGGTCAGCAGCATGGTGGCGAGAAACCCCGAGAAGCCGCCCCACCCGCGGTCGAGCCCTCTCTCCCGCAGCCACACCTTGGCCAGCAGAACCGCGTCTCTCAGGCCCGGGCACTGCTCCAGCGCAGCGAAGACTGAATGCAGATGCTGCTCGTAGAAGAGAGTGGAGAGGAGCGAGTTGTTGTATAGGGGGGTGGGGCTCGGGGCCGGCTGGTCTAGCTCCGAGTAGAGATGCTGACGCACGCAGTTCTCGAAAGGAAGCAGTTTCGGCAGTCTAAACAGCTGATTAGGAGGATGAGGCAGCAGCCGTATCTCGGTTTTCGAGTGGCACTTAGCGCGCAGAAGGAGAGCTGGCTTGAGAGTGTTGTGGTTGAAATAGAAGAACTGTACACTGTGCACAGGCTCCCAGGCGGCGATGTGAGAAGCCAAGTGTGACAGGTAGAGGGCATTCTTAAGCGCCCATCGGTAGTCAAGGTAATCTCTCCGTGCGAAACACTCCTCAGGCAGCTCGATGGCTAAGTCTACGTTTCGCACCGGTTTAACCTGCAGCTGCAGGATGTAGCTGCCCACTACCTTTATGGAGGAGGGAGGGGAGAAATGAAAGGTGCTCCAGTCCCCACTGAGTGAGGGACAGACCTCAGGCCGGAAGGGAGGCACTGCTCTTGTTTTAGATTTTTTCTTCTGAAAGAGTTCTGTGATTGGTTTGGGTTCGGTCGGAGGGAGAGCGGAGATGAACTGATTCAAACTTTTCAGAAAATCATCCAATTTGGGTTTGCTTTTCACATTAGTCATGTATGGTGTGTAGTTGGTAGTTGAAAGTCTAAAAATGTAATATAACTGTATAGTAATTATCACATCAATTAACTGTTGCAGTATAAAACGGTTTTATAAGTGTGTGGGTATTAGTTATGAATAAATCGAGTTCAATATCTATACTCCCTCTTGAGCTTTCTGGAATGTTTATACATTGGTCTGTTGACTCCTTCGACTTTGAGAGATCCCATTTGTCTCTTCATCTGCGGACTAGGAGAGTGCACCTCGTTTCTTAGCTGCAAGTCATAGAGCGGTGTGTTTATAGAAGAGCGGACAAACCGGATTCTTCTTGAGGTATCAGGGATGTTGTATAGCGGCGGTATGTTTGTTTTATATGGAGCCGTCAGCTGTTGCACGTCTATGTACAGAGAAGACGGCGTCGTACAGGCTGCAGGGGAAATAACTGCAGTGGAGATATTGCTGGCAGTTACGGAAGACTCGGTAGGAGTTGCAGTAGGAATAGGATCATAAGTCTGAGTGGAGAACTTAGGGAGAGAGTGCATCAGGTGTGGATTCCTGTACAAACTCTTCAAGCCGAGCAGTTGCTGACTCTTGGTATCTGTTGCAGGTGTCGCATCCTGTGTGCTACTGGCGAATGCAGATAAATCATTGTTTCTAACTCGAGTAGGGAAAGGAAGCGACTGTAGAGGAGAAACGGAACAAGAAACTCGTTTGACAGAAGCGACGCTGTCAGATCTGATGACACGGTGCGTAGCGAAATCTGGAGACAAACACTTATCCTGAATAGTGGTGCCGGCAACTGTGAATGTCTTCCAATAAGGAGCTTGGTATGTGCTGCAACACCTGTCGCGAGAGGGATAAGGGAAGTCCTGGGAAGATATGGCACTCCACATACTGGGGGGCTTCATGACACAATAGATTTCTGTGGAATGTAACACACTTAGTTTTCTAATGCTTGTTATCAGTGGATAATAGCGACAGGTAATGCTATTCCGTTATCATTCATAAAATTATATTGCAGCTTATTTCCCTAATTATAGCAAGGAATATTAGAATATGAATTTATATAGTTAATCTAAAGATTAATTACTATTAATATCGTTTAGAAATAACAAATATTAGATAATATCATAAATACTTTGAGTAGGGAATTAGATTTATAATAATAAGTAAAAACATGATTGTAATGAAACTAATAGTTAAGTGATTGTTTGCATTGAACGAGTTAGAATAGGATAATCTTACGAAGTTAGTTGGGCATTGCTGCTGCCTGAGAGGCAGGCAGAGACTCGACAGGGCTCTCAGTCTCGAACTTGCTCTTGTCCAGCTTCAGAAAGGAGAACGCGTTATCTGCCAGGAGCATCTGCTTCAGCTCGTCGCTCCAGGTCTCCATCGAGTCTATAAGTTTCCCTGGGTGCTGCTCCCCGAGAGGAAACGGGTAGTCGCTTCCGAGCACCACGTTCTGCTCGCCCATCACCTCCACCAGGAGTCTCAGGGCCCTGCTGTCGTGCACGAGCGAGTCGGCGAACAGTCGCCCCACGTACTTCTTGGGGTTGTACGGACAGTCGGTAGCACACAGATCTGGCCGCACGTTGTATCCATGGTCTATTCTGCCTATAGTGTATGGAAAGTAGCCTGCCCCGTGAGCAAAGCAGACTCGCAACTTCGGGAACTGCTCCAACACGCCTCCCATCAGCATACAGCAGATGGCTTGAGTGGTTTCAAACGGCATTTCCACTAGCCAAGGCAGCCAGTACTTGGACATGCGGCCTCCCTGGGACATGTCCCACGGGTGGATGAACAGAGCCACGTCCAGGTCCTGAGCTGTGGCGAACACCGGGCGGAGCTCTGGTGCGTCCAAGTTCCACTCTCCGACGTGAGAACCAATCTAGAAACAAGCATTGTGTAGTGTGTGGTACTCCTATTGGGATTATGAGAGGGTACCTGGAAGCCAGGGAACTTGTGTGTGCCGACGCACCGCTTCATCTCCTCCACCGCCAGCTCCGGGGCCTGCATCGGGAGGGTGCCCAGGCCCACGAACCTGTTCGGAAACGTCGCTACCGTCTTAGCAATGTTGTCGTTCAGAATGCGAGAGAGGTCCAGCGTGTCCTCGGGCTTGGCCCAGTAGCTGAACATGACTGGGACGGTGCTCAGGGCCTGCACGCTGACGCCAGTCTCGTCCATGTCCCGCATCCGCCTGAGCGGGCAGTAGCAGGTGTCCTCTATCACTCGGAAGAGCTTCCCGTCTCGCAGCATGTTGGCCTTCCCCTTGCAGTGGTGCTGCAGCTGCATCCAGCCCCCGTAGCCGTAGCGCTCCTTCAGGTCGGGCCACCGCTCGGGCAGCACGTGGTTGTGCATGTCCAGCTTCATGAAGCGTCTCTCCACTGGAAACTCCGAGTCTTGAGTCATTTGAAGCTATGCAACTAACACCTGCAGTAATACCGGGATGTGTATAGTTATTAGTTATTAATACCATAGCATCTATGTTAATACTTGTTATGCAAAATATACTAATGATGTAGATTCAATTACGTATGCTAAACAACCACATGGTATATGTCCTGTCAAGTATTCCTGAGCAAATTTTTAAATATGTCCCAACGAGAAATTCAAATTAATCTGAAATGTCCTTTATATGACATAATACCATTCGGTTTTCGTAATATTACTTAGCTAATGTGGTATACTATTACAATAACTAAAAATAGAATATGTCTACTATAAAAGAGGCTTATAAATAGTTGAATTAGTTTTGTGAAAGCAAATTACAGATCTTGAAAATGGCTAATGTGTTTGTATATTTTAATTTTATCGTATATAATGTGAATCTCATTTTTCTAATTTTGATATTTCTCGGTTCAACTATAATGGCATTCTTTGTCGCCAAATATTTGTTAAAAGAAAGATCAAAACTTAGGAAACTGAGAAATCAAAGTATGGACACATTAAACAGAAGTGCAATTATGAACGAACAGATTTCCTACACCAGAGATAGAATAGTATTCGCTATTTTAATATCCGAGGTAGTAGTGAGGGTGTTGTGCATGTTAAACATTGGTTACCTCAATTTAATCAATGGACACAATAACGACAATGACACACGTGTAGTTAAACTCTCAGAAGACTGTATACTTTTGCCAGGAACTTCGCTCTACAGGTTGTATGTCAGAGGCCACGGCTATCAATTTTTAATAAGTTCGTTACTAGCAGTTAACGTATTCGTCCTATCACTGTTATGCTATTTGAATCTCTTTTTAATCAAAACATACAGGAATGACCACAGAATGAGGTATCTTTACGGCTATTTAATTAGCAGCATTATAAAGGTCATTTTAATAGTAATTTTGCAAATGTTTCCGGTCACATATCTAATAGCAGAGATCCTCTACTTAAGTTGCTTTACTCTTGATTACATCTTGCTCATATTGTTAACAAGAAAGCTTCATGAACTAATTCGCGGCCGTTACATAGGACTGCTTTATCACGGAAGCGAAGAGGATTTGAAGGGCAAAGAGAGGGAAAAGAGGAATATAGCTGTTTTCAAAGTTTTCTCAACGATGCTCCTAATCAGCTATGGATTGCAAGTATTAGGTCAAAACTTGCAAACAATCGTACAAACTCTAATCGGGAGTGTAATAGAAAATCCTTGTTTCTTCGAACAAATGTATGGTATACCATTTAAAATAGAATTCGTGAAAGAACCATTCGAAATGGCTGGGATAGTATCGGTGTATCTGGAGTTCTTACTCGGCTCTATGTTTAACCTGGGACTGCTGCTATCCTACTTAGGCTACGTGTGCATAGTGCTGAGAGGGAGAAGGCGGACAGTATACAGGTACCATATCGAGAGAGTATCGGCCAGAGAACCGCTTCTGGGCAAACACTACGCCACACAGTGATGGTTGATTCCCAAATTATACTAATTAGTAATTACTATGTATTACTGTGTTTAATTGACTCTGTTAAATATTTAGCAGGATTTTATGCCAGATTCACATATTTGGCTGTAACTTGGAAAGTATATGAGCTAAAGAGTCAAACTTTGTTTTAAATAATAGCTAACATATTAGACTAGTGGGAAATTAAGCAATATAAGCAATTCATATTTCTGAGCCAGGATAAATTTGAGAAAAAATAGTTTGTATTTCAAATGCACAGGGCAGATTAGCTATTGAAGTGAATACCGTGTAGGCAAAGGACACTTTATATATTACAAATAGACACCTACTATATACAAACTAAAATGAGTAGGTCTATTAATTGACAGGGAGATGGTATACAAAATGCTACCTCAATGATTAAGTTAATTTATATATATTTATATATATATATAAGGGCTAAGTGTGCTAGAATTTAACTTAGAATAATGGTTCACAAGCTAGAAGGTCTCTTGGGTGTCACAGGATTCTGAGGAGTGTCCGAACATCTCGCACACTTCGCAGTAGTCGCGTTCTGAATAAGCAAGCACAAGCTTTGGGGTCTGGAAGTTCTCTTCCGGGGATTCGTTTTCGTTCTGAATAGGACAGTCTTCTGTGTCGTGTGAGTCGAAAAGTTCGCAGATGTCGCAGTATTGCCTGGCGGTCTGTTGGCTCCAGGGGTTGGTGGGCGAATCTAGAAGGGATTCGTCCGGCGTGATGCTGTACGGCAAGTTGGAGAGATCGTCGTCCAGCCTATAGTCCTGGGTGCCCAGGGGGTCCTCCACGGATTCGTTCCCGGTTTTCTCGCCGGCATCTCCGTTCTGCAGGTAGCTCTGCTCCATCAGCGCGAGGCGGCTGTTCTTCCTCCGATTCGACTCCTCCAGCTCTACGAGCATCAGCTGTTGCTGGCCGCTCTCCTCCTCTCGCTGCTTCAGGAGTCGCTTCGCGCTGCCGAGCTCCTTCTGTAGGCGGTGAGTCTCCTCTTCCTGCACCAGCGCGGAGGCCCTCTCCTCCTGTCCGGCCCGGACTGACTCTTGCAGCTGGACACACTTAGCTTTGTACTTCGCCAGATCGGAGCGCAGAGACTCGGATTCCCTGAGGTCGCGCCTGGCTCTAGCCAGCTCCTCCTCCAAACCAGAGTTCCTACTTTTCAGCTCACTCAGTGGCACCTGCAGATCCTCGCGCTCCGAGTGGAACTCCTCTGTCGCCTGGTGGAACTGCGACCGCATGTCCTCAATGGCGGACTCCTTGTCGCTCAGGTGCAGACTCATCGTGGCTAGGTTTGAGTTTCTGTCTTCCAGGTCCTGACTGAGACTGTCCAGGTCTCCTCGCAGACGGGAGAGCTCCTGCTTCATAGATTCCTTACTCTGCTCTGCGTTGCTTAGCTCCGTCACGGACTCTCTCCTCTCCAACTCGAACGAATTCCTAGCTTCCCTGCACTCCCGCTCCAAGCTCTCCAGCTGTTCGCTCTGCTCGCTCAGCTGTTTCCTGAGACCACTCACGGTCCCCTCCAGCGCGCTCCTGGCGGTGGTCTGCTCCTGGAGAGACAGGTCGCGCTCCGAGAGGGTCCGCTGGAGTTCTTTATCCGCGCCGCCTCTCCCAGCCGGAGGCGCGCCCCCCGCGGCCTCCCTCTCCAGCTGCGCGGAGTAGCTCCGCTCGCGCTCCAGACTCTCGCGCAGCTCCTCGGCCTCGCTGCTGGCGTTGCCCAGCTGGGCGTAGGCCTTGGCCAGGCCCTGCTCCAGCTTGCGGATGGTCCCATGCAGGATCTCGACCTCCTGCTTCTTCTCGCGGAGGATGCCCGGCGTGCGCGGGCCCTCCACGTCCAGCGTGACCGCGTGCTCGTCCAGCGAGAACTGCAGATCCTCGCGGACGCTCTTCTCCTCGGCCAGCTTGTCCTCCAGCGAGGAGCGCTCGTAGCTGACCTCCTCCAGCTTGTAGATGAGTCCGCTGATCTGTCCCTCCAGCTCCATGTCCATGTCCGAGTCCGCGCGCTTGGCGCGGCCGGCGCTGTTGAGGCTGCAGGAGCTGTTGCGGGAGTTGGGTCGCTCCTTGATGACGGCGTGTCGGGCGGAGCCGGAGCTGCTCTGGGAGCCGGCGCTGGGCGGCGTCCGCTTGGGGGCGGCCTGCGTCTGGATGTGCAGGTTGGGCAGAGAATTGGGGATGGGGGTCACCTTTGAGACGGGGGCGAACAGGCCGTGCTTGGGCGCACAGGTGAAGTACTTGATCCCCTCTATGGTGCCGTTGTTCTTCCCATCAGGAGTCTCGAGCTCCACACCGGTCCACATTCCTTTGGCAAATTGGGTGCGACCGATGTATCGCACGATGGCCTTCTTGCCGCCAACCATAACGCGATCTGCCAGCACGTACGGGGACTTGAGAGTTCCCGCGTTGGCAGAGGGGGGCCTGTCTCCGCCGGGGGTGCCGCGGGTCGGCTGCTGGAGCTGCGAAATGCCGCGAGGCGGGACCGGGGTCTTCTGCAGCTGGATCTGCAGCACTCCGTTCTGTGGGAGCGGCTCAGGGGGCGGAGAGAGCGACACCATCTGGTGCTGCCGCACGAACAGGCCGCAGGAGGGCTCGCATTCGAAGTACTGAGTCCCCTTCACACTGCCGTTGTTCTTCCCGTTGGGCTCGTCTAGGGTCACCCCGTACCAGAGACCCTCTGCAAAGGAGGTCTTCCCCAGAAACGAGACCGTCCCTCTGTGCTTGTTCAGACAGAGCACGCGTGCGTCTAGTTGGAAGGACGGGGCGGTTGGGACGGGGGGAAGTGGAGCGGTTGGGACGGGGGCGGGAATAGGGGCGGGAATAGGGGCGGGGGTGGGCTTGGGAACAGGGGGCTTGGAAGTGGGACCAGGGGTTGAGGTATTAGTGAGACCAGGGGTTGAGGTATTAGTGAGACCAGGGGCGGGGTTATTAGTGGGAGTGTTGAAGGCTCTGTTTGTCGGCGCCTTGAGGGCAGAGCTAGGACGCTGAATGGAAACGGGAGTGAGAGAGAGCGACTCGTCAGAGGGCCTCGAGAGAGCCTGGAGGGCGGAGGGGGGTCTGTTCCCCAGAGAGGGGGCCGCTAGCTTGGAGCCTGCAGGCTTCTGCAACTGAGAAGAGCCGGCGGAGATCCGTCTAGCGCCTATGGTGGAGGTGGGCTTTCCCTGCTCAGTCATACGAATTTGCAGATCAGATTATATCACAAATATTGAGTGCTTTTCTCTCAAATTATTTATACAATTATAAATTTTCCTCTGTTGTTATTATTGTTGTATTTTGGCTTGACTAATTAGCTAAACAGAATAGTGTACTGTAAACTTATTAGTGCAGTCTTGTATATTGTCTATGGTACGAATATATGAAACTCTAAATTACTGTTTGTTAAAGTAAAGTTCAAGAGTTAAGCGTCTTTCCCACAATAAATAATAAATTGATTGTCTGGATGGTCAATTAATTATAACAGCGCTAAATAAAAGATGGAACATTCAATTTGTGCGAGTAAACACATTACTATATACGTAAACCCATGCAAAACTAAAATGAACCCGTTCAAGGATATATATATATATAGTCATATTTATGCAAATTAATTTAACGTTGTTAAATGGAGAATTTAACACAAAAACTAACAAAAGAATACTAAAATAGTAAAATTTTAACTTTCCTTTTAATAATGTAATTTTCTATATAGCCCTATAGATTACTTACAAGCGATACATTTGTGCAACTACACTGCGGTACCGATAAGGGGAATGCAGATAGAATGATATGCGGCCTCAGTACAACTGTTGCATGCTGCTCATATTAAGTCACTTGTGTTTACCTGCAATTAATGCAAACGGTCTACTGGATTCTAGAATAATACAAGTAACAAACAGCTATTGATATTGTAACAGTATTTATGCATCGAATCATAGAATTAATTAATGTTAACAGAGAGACTGCAGCTCAGTTAGATAACTCCGCTTTAAACTCTCCAAATACAAACTGAGAGTGTCTGCATCTAGCTGCGAGTTGGAGGCGGCCTGAATGAGTTTATGTGCCAAGCGGTAGACGAGAGATTCTTCGTGAGCATGCGTTGTCTGCTCGCGACTCATTCTTTGCTTCAGACTAAGCATTTCTGCGATTTTTCTCGCCTCTGCGATGATCCCTTGCGGAATACAGGTCAGCTCCGCCAGCTTGAGTCCGTAATACTTCTCTTCGCACTTCCCCTTGCCCAGAACGTGAGTGCTGATTATAGAACAGGCGCCCCCGGGCGTAGAACCCGCGATAGAATGCTGCACCTAATAATGGGATTAACTAGCAATCAGCTGGTGCATAGATTCACGAGGTACCTGGAAGAAGTAGTTCTCCACTGCCGGGTATAGGGTGGCGAGGTCGGTGAGTTCCGAGAAGTGCGTGACCAGGAACACGCTGGCTCGAGTGGAGAGGAGCTTCTCGCAGACCGCATGGCAGAGCCCCACCCCCTCCAGACTGCTGGTCCCTCTCCCCAGCTCGTCGATGAGCACGAGAGAGCGGTCGGTAACGTTCTGGAGAATGTAGTTGACCTCCTTCATCTCCTGACTGAATGTGGAGGTGTTGGTCTCGATGTCGTCACAGCTGCCCATGCGAGTGAACACGTGGTTAACCGTCCGGAAGGAGGCGTACTCCGCGGGCACGAAGCAGCCCACCTGCGCGAGCACCTGCATGAGGGCGATCTGGCAGAGGTACGTGGATTTCCCACTCATGTTAGGCCCCGTAATCACAGACAGACGCGTGTCGTTAGACGCGAATATGTTATTCGGAACGAACTGCTCGCTCAGGGACTTGTCCAGAATCGGGTGTCTGCTCTGCTTTACCGCCAGCGTGTCTGTGAACTCGGGACGCGTGTAGCTGCCCAGCGTGCAGAAGTGCGCCAGCGACACCAACATATCCATGGTAGCCACGCACTCAGCCAGCTTGTAGAGGCAGCCTGGGGACAGTACACAGTCAGGTCTGCTTATTGTGAGCAATGTTAGTTAATTAAAATATGGAAAACATTTTCATTATGAACAAGCCCTATGGTCCCAATTTTAACAACCAACATTTGTATCAAGTTGAGTTCGCTTATTATGCAGTCTCTCTATTATATAAACTAAATTTTGGGTTTCTTTAATGTTCATAATAAAAGAACCTAACTGTAGTATTTCACTCCGCAGTGTATTCTCACCTATGTTGGCTCTTATCCCCTCCATCAGGCCGGAGAGAACCAGGTTGGTCATCAGGTAGATCTCGTTGAGACTCTCCTTAACGCGGTTGTTGAAGTGTATCAGCTCCTGTGTCGTGAACAGCATTCGGTTCTTGCTCTTGGAGACCTTTATGAACTGCGCGGGGAGCGGCGGCGGCTCGCCGGTCCCGGGCGCCAGCTGCAGCTGAATGTGGAAGTCCTTGGCGGAGCTGAAGGTGGAGCGCATGGGCAGCTGCGTCTGCTCCGAGTAGCCGCGGATCGTGGCGCTGATGTCGTCCACGATCTCCGTGTAGGTGCGTCTCGCCACGTCCAGCATCCCGTTAATGCCGGGCTTAACCGCGAAGCACTTCTGAGTGCGCGTGTTCAGGGTGCCTTTGGTGTGTCGCGTGTCATCGTGTACAACCTACATATCCATGGTTATCTGTGCACAGTAGGATAGAGTAAGGAGTCCTTACATCGCTGATGTTCTCTAGAATAGCCTCGAAGCGGGAGTCGGCGAGTCCCTGGAAGTATGCCTTGGTGAGAGGGGCGTGGCACTCCTCCATGCAGCGGCGCAGCGGCGGCACCAGCTCCAGCACGTGCTTCAGCTGGATGACGTAGCTGATCTTGGACTCGGAGCTGCGGATGCTCTCCTGGCGCGGGATCTGGATGTACGGGCCCAGCAGTCGGTTCACGTCGATGAATCTGCAGGAGAGAGTCAATAGCTATTAGCTAAGGAGCGTTAACTAACCGAGCCAGCACTCCCTGCATAGCAAAGAACACATCCGGTTGCTCGGTGAGCTCCTGCACGCAGTCCAGTCTCATCTCAATGGTCTCTCTGGAGCAGGGCGGCTGCAGGAGGTTCGAGCGCAGCATCTGGGCCCCGGGCCCCGTCTTGGTGTGGTTCAGCACGCGGAAGAGACTGAGTCCGTTCCGCGGGTCCTGCGAGTTGACGATGAGCTCCAGGTTCCGGGCGGTGTTGGCGTCTATCATGACTGTCTGGTCGGAGCCTCGGAAGGAGACCTTGAGCGAGGCTCTGGCGAAGCTAACGTTCTGGATGTACTCTACGTACTTGAGCAGAGCGGCCGCACAGGCGAGGCAGTAGTACTTGTCGCTGAGCTCAATCTCCACAACGCTGCTGAACTCAGGCACGCACAGGAACCCGATCAACTCCTGGCCCTTGGCCTCGTTGAAGTACTTTCGCTGCACAGAGGCCACATTCGTGCTGGGGAACTGGGCGGCCAGGAGCCCGTACAGGCTGTTTATCGTCCCGGCCCCTGTGCCCGTCTGAGCGCCGGCTATGAGCGCTGTGTCCTAAGCAGATATAATATCCTACCACAAACAGAGTCTACACAGTACCTGACAGAGAGTGGCGGGCAGCACTATCTCCACGGGGCAGAGGATCTGCAGCTTGGTGAGCAGTCGCGCGTAGGTCTGTGTGTCCGGGAACTGCGAGAGCACCAGCTCGGGGCTCTTCAGGTCCAGACTGGCCATCCCGATCTGCCCCTTGGCCACGCCGCGGCCCTCCACCAGCGCCACCAGCGTAGCCGTCTGCTGCTGTCCGGGCGTCCGCTGGGCAGTGCCCGTCCCGCGAGCTACCGAGGACCCTCTCCCTATAGAACTGAGGACACTAGTTACAGCGCAGCGGCCGGAGAGAGGGGGACTACCTGTTAAGGAGGCGGTGCCCCCGGGGCCCTCTGTGCTGGGGCGTGGCTACGTCGCCAGCTGAGATGTTGAAGGTGTCTCTGGCAGCAGACCCCCTGCCACTCCCGCTGGGGGCGCGGGCCGATTGGAGGAGAAAGGAACTCTCTCCTGTCTGGTCCGAGTAGGGGGGATCTTCTTCAGGACTTAACAAGTCAGGAAATACGTACTTTGGCTCCCTAACTCCACTCTGCATTTGATTAATTAATTAATATTACACACATAAGACGGTACGAATGAATCAATGAATTTAATTATTATGTGGGAATGAATTCCAGCAGTTTAGTCATGCTCATACAATTATGAATTTGTTGCAATTGACTGCTGTCTGTTAATTAATATGAAACAATTCATCTGATGTATTTCTCAAATTGCCCCAATAAACAGCAAACATTCTCTATTCCTTAAACAGTTTACAAACGTCTTCGTACTCCACGCCTCTGACCTCGGATCCTGTCAGGGCCCCGTCTAGCATCTCTATGTCCACAGAGAAGGCATCCGGACTGACTCTCGACACCCGGCCCCTATGTCCCCTGTTGGCCCCGTTAACGACTAGCACCTCTCTACCAATGTTAGGTATTACAGTCTCCAGGTACAACTGGTCCATCTTGATAACATCGCCGGTTTCTGACATCTTCACCAGCGCTACGAACCTATCTTCCACGTCCACAACAACGCCCTTCTTATCGCAGTACTTATCCCCGAGTCTGTCCGTACGTACCTTCACGACTATTCCTTTGTGCAGCCAGTGCTCCCGCCGGTTCTGCAGCTGCCGTCTCTGCTCCTCCAGACTCTGTATCTCCTCCAGAACGGATCTACGAGACTTCTTGGGCGTCTCGGTGTGCTCTCTCTCTCGCGACCTCTTCAGTGTGGGGGCCTCGCCTTTTGACTCGAGAGGGTTTTGCAATGGCAGCAGTATTGGAGTTAGTTGTTTCTGTTTCTCTATAGGATCCATACAGAACTGTATCTTATCCTCTCCTTCCCTAATCAGCTCGGTGTAGTTAGATTCCTTGGGTTGCGAAACGGGAGCAGCCCGCGAAACTTGCTGCTCCATGAACCTACAAATATTAACAAAAGTAAATAACTCTATCCATAATAGTAGTTGTACAAGAAGCATCGAGGTGAATCATATTGAAGGGAAACTATCCCTAAGGAGGTTATAATTTAGTTCCAAATTGAGATTATCCCACTCCTCCCTTTCAGATAAATAAACTTACTTTGCAGTCTTCTCCTCGTCGTCCAGTTCCAACTTTTCCTTTTTCTTCATCCTGCTCTGTCTCTCTATGGTCGCCGGGTCTCTGTCCACATACGCTATGTACCAACCGCGAGAGGTCTCGTCCACCTTGCAGATCCCCTCCCGCCCCAGGAACTGGCAGAAGCCGCTCAGAGACATCCACCTGGTTGAGTTCATGTGCAGGTGGTTGCGGTCTGCGATGTAGCTCTGATACACAGTGTTAGCCAGCACTCGGCGAGTCCCGTAGCTCTTGCGCAAGACATCCAGAAAGTTGGCTAGGAATTCCTACAAATTCTATAATTAATTTAACACCAATACACTAGTGCAGCGTAATATATTATACCTTGCTAAACTCGTTAGTATACTTGTGTGGGTTGTCTGCCACGAGCAGGAGCTGTCGCTGATGAGCCTCTGACGTCACGTGGCATTTGAAACCGTTCTCGTCTCTGCACTGTTTCTGGCACATCTGGCAGTACCAGCGTAGCTTCTGAAGGCCCTTAGCCTTAATGCGATTGGAGATGGCTTTGGGGGTCAGGAAGTCGTGTTTTGGCATAATTGCTATTATAAAATCAAATAGTTTTTAGTAATTAAATTGTTTACAATTATAATAAAACCCAAACCTGCCTCTTACATCTAATCAACTCCTTAAATCTCAACTCACAATGGTTTTAGCTCTTCTTCTAGAATTCCATTGATATACCCAGGGAATAAAATGCATTGTCAATTCGGCATATACGTTGAAAACTATAATATAAATCACAGGGTACATGATTTGATTGTGAACATTATTTAAAATATAAATTTTCAGAAGGAAATGTTAAACATTCCTTCGCCCATTGCGTTGCAACTAATTAAATTATCTTAATTGAGACTATTCGTTGCGTTTTGTGCCAGGGAGTCTGGAAATAGCATATCTGTGGCTAAATGGATAATTCAGACTTTAATTATGGACATTGAAGCTCTTGTTATAAATTGATTACTTGATTAATGGTTAGGTTATGAATAATATGAACAATATTAAGTAATATTGCTCCAGAAATGCCAAAATAGAAAAATAACTTCTTACAATAGAGTCTCGTTTATACGAACACAAATAAAGAAAAATATCGTTTAATTAAGGAGTACAAAGTGTATTTACATAGCCTATACAGACGCACGCAAGTGGCTAATACGAATTTCCAGATAATACGAACACATTTTGACGGCCCCTGGTGTTACGATAGCTATTGTATAAAGTTTTCGAAAAGGTTGAATAGCTTTCAGGCGCCTCTATAGAAAACACATGTCTGAAACAAACAAAAATATAAATAGTTTTAGCAATAAAGTATATTTTCTAAGTGCTTCATTATTGATTAGGATACATATCAACAATACTAATAAGTTAATACAAACAAATAACAAACCAATCAATCAGTGATAGTGTCCTGAGCGGAACTCGTTAGAACATACTGTACTAAATATAAAATAGAAAGTGAACACAAGTGTACCAGGATAGGCCGTCTAGTTCAGCTTCAAACAGAACACATCTTTTAACACAGTCCCTGTTGTGTCCATACCGCCAAACACGACAATAGAAATCTGTTTTTTAAGAGAAGGGGGTGTGTCCTCGCAGCTGGGCACCTTCTGGTCTGGAGGAGACACACAGAGACACATGGAGTGGTCCAAGCGAGGGGCCGGGGGTTTGCCAAGGTACTCCACCCTTCCCCAAACGAAAGATTTAAGATTTAGACACCAAAAATCATTGAGTGCCCCTGCGACAGCTAAACCACCAAAAATAATCATCCCACTGATTTGAGCGCCGAAAGAGGAAGGGACCACCACAGCTGAGTGGGCGGCCCTCGGCTCGGGCTTAGGGCCCGGGGCCCTGATCTCTCTCCACTCAGAGGTCGCTAGGTCGAACTGGAAGAGGTCGTCCAGCAGAGTCTCCTCTTGCATCCCTCCGTGCACCAGGAGAGTGCCCTCGGAGTACACCATCGCGTGGCCCTGTCGCGGCTGGATGAGCTCTCCTTTGGAGGGAGTTATCTCCCATGTGAGCGAGTTCGCGTCGAACTTGTACACGTGTGTGTCGCGCACCGGGTCCGTCTGGCCCCTGCCGCCTCCCCACACCCACAGGGCGTCTCCGTGGTGCGCGGCGGAGTACAGGGTGCGCTCCGAGGGTACCGGTCCCCTCTGCGCCAGCTCCTCCCACCTGCTCTCAGCCGTGTTCAGGCGCCACAGGTCGTTGTAGGTTCCCTCCTCGTACCCGCCCCCGAACACGAATATGTCCCCTGGGTGCGAGGCAGGCACAAACGAGGCCGCCTCATATCTGCCTGGGAAGTCCCCCGCGCACTCCCTCCGCTCCCAGCCCGCGCACCCGCTCTCCCGATGGAACTGGAAACTGACCACGTCCGACATGGTCTCGCTCGCGTTGGCGCCGCCGATGAGGAACATGCTGGTGGCGGGGGGCTGCTCCGGGGGCGTGTCTGCGGACTCCACGGGGTGCAGGATGCTCCCGCACCTGGTGCCGATGGGAGAGGGGCCGAAATGGACAATCTCTATTTGGGGATTCAACGCTTGAGACACGGCCATTGTACCTAATATGTTTTATAAAATATTTATGCTTAATTAACAGCTGCGGATTGGAATTAATTAACAGTTCTTATCATTTCATAAATTTAACCAAATGAACTCATTTGTATAGTCAGTATTATGTAGTAATGAATTAAACAGTATATTGTGGATCTGTAAAAGTGGAAATTCCCCGCAGATAATTATGATATCTTAACATACTTAATTAATTAACCACGCATTATTGGAACTCCACTTATAGAAGGTAATTATAACGTATGTCATGTGAATGAACTTGCTTACCAAAGTGTGTCTTACAAAACTCGCTTATCACGAATGTGTATTATAAAACTCTATTTACTGATTGAATATTAGTCAAAATGCACATAAATGCAAAATGAAGGACGCAATAATATATTATAGTATGCTAGTGAGTCTTATGAATGCGATCAGAAAGGCTCTAGAGTAATGTTCTTTTTAGGAGAACAGCCAGTAGGACTTGTGCAGTCAATAACCTGCAAGTTATCGTTAAAACATATTTCCACGGCTAATAGGTTAGTAGTGTCGCACTCGAGCCTAACAGTTTTGCTAATCTCGCTTGATTTGAAGGCATCAATGAATTCTGATAAAGTACGACTCATGCCAGGCTTTATGTTTGCCTTGGTTAAAATAGTACTTATATTATATTTATTGTAGAAGTCAATTGTTCGCTGGAAATAAGACTTCTGATTAAGAAATTTTGTTTTGTCTCCATCAACTGCGCATGTCCCGTGTTTGACCCATTCATGTTCCCAGAAACTGGGATTCTCTTCGTGTTTCTCAAACGTGTACCAGTGCTCATTCATAAATGTCTGCATATCAGCTGTTAGCAGACTTTGGTTGAAACTTTCATTTGTGCAGTGCATTGGTTCGTGCGTGTCTCCAATTGTAGGCCAGAAACCATGGATGGTCCAATTAGAGGGCACCTTTGTGAATTTACAATACTTGTCTAGACTTCTACAGGCCTGGGGCGCCCAGAACTGTGTAAGGATAATGTGATCAAACTTAGGGTCGAGTCTCAGTTCGGGTAAGGGCGAGAGAGCGACTATAGAGAGTGCCAACGCGAATAACGCAGAGCTTAATTGCTTCATAATTACAATATCTTGTTCTGTTCGACTATTAATTAGCAATCTATTTCATAATTAGTAGTCAGACAGTTAAACCATTTATACAAATAATTTTGATCTTTCAAATAAATTTAAATTTGGTAAAGGATACTAATATAAATAAGGGCTTGCTTATACAATACTATATCGGCCAACACCTTTTCAATAAAATCCGGCTTCATAAATGAGTTGACATATTTATACAGGTGATTCCTATAAAAGTATATAGATTATGATTAATGAATAAGAAAAATAATAATAAGTTCAACTTCTATTAATAGAAAGCTACGGGAATGGATAACTATTATAGGATATTAGTTTTATGCGCACACTTCATAATCCCACTCAGACACAAATTAATCAATACCAGTAAACAAAGTACATGCAAATTAGGGGCAAGAGTATAATAATTAAATGAATGATCTGCACCACTCGCTCAGACAGCCGTAGCAGTCATGAGACTGCTTAGAGTTTGCTCCGCAGCTCTCTTTCAGCCAATCTTTGAAAAGCTCTTCGTTCTTCTTCAACAGCAAGAACTGTCCCAGGACCACGAATGCTTTGTCAAACCCCTTTTCAGCCAGCCTCCCTGACAATACATCTCCGATCCCGGCCAGTTCCTTCACGTCCTTGTCCCCCATGGGCTCGCTCACGAAGTTACGGTGCTTCTGGGAAGTAGAGCTCATCTTAATGCTAATTAACCGGACACAGGCATTAAGCGGACACAGGGGTAATCTCGTCTGTATTCACGATAAAATAAACTTACATTAATGTATAAATAAAGTTAGATAAAAGTGCCGTTTAGGCCATTTACACAAAGGTTAAAATGCATGCACAGGTAAAAAGTACATAAGCAAATATATTCTAGCTATGTTGGAGTAACTGTCCGATTTCATAATTAATATATTCACATGTTAGGCGGTATTTTAAAGCTCTGCAACATGAACTTGTTCTTGTTGGGACAAACTAACACAACTTCCCCATCAACTGTTAGATCGATTCCACTCGGTTCTGCCAAGTTACCTCGCTTGTCTCCGTGTTCACCTGTACTATACATAAGCTTACCATCTGCACTGAAACCTTTCAGCTCATTAGTCACTATATCTCCCGCGAAAATAGTCTTTTTCGTTCTGTTAATCGCGAAATAGAGAGACTCCTTCAGGTCTACACTGGACACGAGATTCCGCACGTGCGTCCCCTTCGTGTCGAACACCTGGATTGTGTATGCGTTCTTGTTGACCAGCAGATACAGCTGCTCGCCCACCACCTTCACATCCATGAGACGGTCGTTGGCTGGGTTCAGCGTGTGAGTGAGATCCAACTTTGACAGAATGTTCAGATCCAGGTCCAACAGCAGGAGCTTACAGCTGTGACGCTCACACGCGTAGATAACATCGTTATCACCAATGTCCATGCCAGTAATAGGAGAGTCATGGAACTTGTGAGTTAGCAAGCCGCCGCCTACCATAGAGAATTTGATCATTGCGAGAGTGCAGGAAACAAATAGAAAGTTGCCTCGGGTGCACAAACCCCAACAGTACGTGAGTCCTAGGTTCCCAATAACCAGCTGTTTGTACGTCTTGGGATTGATATCCTGGTACATCGGCTCTCCATCAGTCGAGTACACCCAAATACACTTGGAAGCCGAGTCTGTGATGTAGATCTGTCCGTCTGGAGTCGTGATAAGGCCGCTAGGAGTGCTCATCTGATTGGGACCCTGTACCCCCTTTGAGCAAGTAGCCCACACGAGTCGGAACCTGTCAGCAGCAGCCTGCATAGGGACAGGGACTTTTCCTACTACAGCATTGATTGGCATAATTTTAAGCACACAGGTGGAAGAGCATTCCCAGGTGCAGGATTGAGCTGAGAGAATCTTCTTCTTAGAGACAGCCGTATCGATTAACTTTCTGTTCACGATAGGCATAATTAGTTCCAGAGGAAGATGCTGTCCGAAGGCTTGGTACATTTGCAGAAACACGTCAAGGAAGAGTGATCCTGACAGATTGGAACGAAGCGATATCAACCCGGGTTCACACGAATGGACAACAAAGAAATCAGACCAAGTCGTGGCTCTCTGTACTGGAATAGCCACGGTATTAAGATTGTCTCCCTCTATTATTTCCTCCTTGCCTCCGCCCCTACAGCCATTCAGGAGAATCAATTTCGGTTTCTTCGCTAACAATGGACAGTTGATACCATTCAGAATGGTCTTGATTTGGTTGGGAGAAATGCAGTCATCAGTACCTGTATAATCTCTATTCTTCAATCGTTCCTCGACGTTGACACCTAGAAGCCCATCTTCGCATCCATGTGAGCTGATGGCAATGGCAAGTATTGTGTCTGCCTTCAAGCGAGGCTCTTTTGCTAGGTTGCACAACACATCTACGATTCCATCTCTTGTCAATTCGACGTGCTCCCTCACCTCTAGTCCCATCAGTGTGAACAGCTGACTTAGATTCTCCTTCTCAAACTCCGCACCCGCTCTAGTTATGGGGGTGCCGCGAAATGAATTCACTATTAGCAGACCGATACCTCGAGGCTTCCCGCTTATAGGGTACTCATACTCTTCTATTAGGTCACTCATTACGGGCGCTTCAATATTCATCCTGAAAACCTATAATGTCTGGCAGCAATATAGTTTCAAATTAATCACCCTAACGCAAAAGCAAGAATAAAGTGGTATGGCAAAAAATAGTTTAGCGACCGTACATGATTGAATTTAATTAAGGACCGACCCCCAAGTTCAAAATGAAGTTCCATTTAATGAGCTAAAAAATAGATTTTAGTTTAATTGCATATTTACCATGCTCCATAAGTCTATAGACTATAGTATTCACTGAAAGTTTCATTCAGAAATTCCAAATACTTCATCAACACCTGAAGTACATTCTTCTCCATATTAATGTAAAGATTTAAAAAATAATTTTTTAGTCAAAGTGATGGCAACATGCGCAAGCCTAGAAAAATTTTCCATTAACTGATACTTCACCTTATCGTGTTCGTATTAACGAGAATCAACTAGAGTATATATTTCCTCCATTTCATACGCAAAAGGAGCTTCTCGTCTCGACTTGTATAATTCCTTTGATTGTTACAGCGCTAGTCAATTAGTAGTTACTGGTAAAGAAATTCCTACTATTCTCAAGGCGAATAAGGTTTAATATAGCTGTCTATCTTATAAATGCATGCAAATGACTCCGGTTAATATGAACAAATTTCAACGGTCACTTTGTGTTCGTAAAAACGAGAGTTTAATTAATGTATATAGTATTTGAGCGAGATAATTTTGCATCTTTCCCGTATAATAACATTTATTTGTGATTAGTCTTATGAAAATTTATCGGGTCAGAATTAGGAGGGTGTTCTCAAGTAGTTGTATAATACGACTATGGTACAAATCATATCACGTTGCTGTAATTGAGTATTGATGTCCTGCCCTTAAAAAAAGTAAGCCCTTAATTAAATTGCAGCAGAATACATTATGCATACGTATCATACTATGTACGTACTACGTAGTATACTACTTTATGGTTAAATTCAAAGAGTGGTATTTCAGTTCCAGCCTTCAGGTTTCGCTGGGCTGTAAACTTGGCAGAAATATGGTTAATCTTCACAATAAAGTATGGTTAATGTTTACGATAGGATAATAACTTAATAAGTAAAGTATTATTCCTTCCCTGATAATATTATCCGAGTTATACCACTAGAGAAATCGAGATAATGTGAGCTGAAATTACCACATAATAATCATTTCTTCTAGGGGAAGGTTCAGAAACTGAGACGCCAGAAAAATAGTGCCAACCAGTCTGGAGTCAGATTATATATTCACATAAATAATTATTCTTATCAGATGTATGTGTAATCAACAGTGCTGAATATATATGTAAATTTGTTGGTGGCTAGCAAAGCAAAACCATCAATTTTTAATATTGATGGCTAAATAATATATTCTTAGTGGGATAATTATGCCAATATTCATAGGGACATAGGGTACCAGTAGAACTCGAATAAGATTATCCCAGATTGAAATATATTTATATAGTATGCATAAGTAGATATGTACTAAGTATACATATGTTATGTCGATTTTTGTCAAATGTTGATTTTGTAAAATCAACATTTCAGACTGTCGATTTTACAAAATCAACTAATCAAATATGTTGATTTTACTGAATTGACAAAAAATAGTTTATTATATAAAATCTAAATATTTTATTAGTTGGTTTTGTAAAATCGATTTTGTCAAGTGTTGATTTTTTAAAATCAACATGTCGATTTTACAAAATAAACTGTTGTACAAATTAAAGTTAACTTAAGTTTCTATGTTGATTTTACAAAATCGACATTTTGGAGGCGATCTTGTAAAATCAACATTTTACAAAATCGATATAACATATATATTGTAGTTGATAGATAAGCGTCTAGCCACAACGTCAGCTTGTTAAACCAGCGGAATGATGCTCAATTAGGGACATGTATATATCCTAAATATATAATTTGGAGACAGTGTTGATAATAAAAAATATACTTTCACTAATACGAATACGGATAAGGTTATCGGTTAAGCCGTGAAGGAATACACAATTGAATTCCCCTAGCCCAGTGGTTCTCAGACCGTTTACAGCGTATCACTTCAGCAATTATTAGGGCTTCGCATACCACCAAAATGAGCGATATTTAAATACACCCACGAAAAAAAGCCACATGAAAACACTCGGAAAATAAACAGTACTAAAATTACAATAAATATACTAATATGACCAACATTTAGGGTAAATAAAAGTAATGTTAAAGATAATATGTATATGTCCATGTTGGTGCTATTTTAAATTTAAATTTTGATATATTTTTAACATAAAATAAGAAACCTCTGTGTAATACTAGAAGGAGCTCGCGTGCCATAAGTGGTACGTGTACCACAGTTCGAGAACCACTGCCCTAGCCTATACAAGACATGCAAGTGTCGCCGGCGAATTTCACGATAAATATCAACGATCATCTGGTGTTCGTATTAACGAGAGTCTACTATAGTATGTACTTAGTACTTACTAATAGTATTAGTTATACGTATTACAAATTATCAACTTGACTAATATTCTTAAACATTCCTTCAAACTGATGTTCGTACCATTCACATTAATACGTAATAGAATATAATGGCAAGTTCCAATAACTAACTCTGGTACATATGCTATTAGGGGCATATATCAGCTTAATTAACTTATCATCTGACAGCAATACAATCTAAGTTTCAAATAACCAATAATATAGACGATATGGCTGGTTAAGTAAACTCGTGTAGCCTCCCTAGTATTTAAAGAATTGGTGAGATTATTCAAACCAGATTATACTTTGCATAAATCATGACTGTGAAGTTGGCTTAGTATTCGACCAGGCTCACTTCAGTCAAATCTTTGACTCACTTCTAGTTATTAGATTTGAATAAATTTAGTCTCGTTCGAAAGAGGAGATACGGAGGTTTCCCGTGATATTATTTATTTTTTAATTTTTTAACTTTCAGTTGGTTATTTTTATCATACAAAGCCGCACTGGTATCTCATCAAAAATCACATTCTCAAAATTTGTTTACAATTCTGAAAATTTGTTACCATACTTTGGAGAGTTGGAGGTTTATGTGATTTAATTTTCATTTAAAATTTCCCAAAAATTGTGGAGTTATGAACATTCAAACTTGAAGTTGGGAAAAAGAGTGGAAGTAGAATTTTGGAAAGTCCATTGAGTAGGGTTAGTACAAAGTGTCAATTCCTATCCAATATCAACCTGAATCTATTTTATTTTGGTATCATTCGTTAGAAGAGACACGGAGGTTTACCTCAATGCCATTAGATTCCCGAATATTCCCTATATAACAGATAAATAAGTCCTTTAAAAATGGCTTAAATCTCTGTTTTTATTGTTTTATCTTTTCAAACTTTGAGCTCAATTTTCCGAGATAAAATTGAACCAGAATCGATTCAAACTTTACAGGTACTTTCTCTGATATATTATTATTCTATCCCCAGAAAAAAAAACAGGGGTCGCTAGTCATTTCTTTCAGAATTTTTTTAATTTCTCCAAAATGTTTTAATTTCGATCTCATTATTTTAGCTAAGCCTATCTTTATTTCATCATAACATCAATATTAGTGATATCATATATACTATCTACGTAATGTAACACAATTCATTCGCTTATCTTAGTTCCCATTGTAGTATTGAGTTTCAACTAATAATAGCAAATTGTAATTGCAACTATATAACTAAGACATCAGATTGGAATGCAAACAGAATAAGTAAACAATGAATTATTCTGGTTGAAATAATGGTAGTGATAATTATATAATTATTAACAAATGCAAGAAGAATGGCATCCACAATGTGTGCTTGTATCAATTCCCACTGCTTTTTGGATTGATCTTACTTATCCAATTCCAAGAAGAGAGAATGGCATCCAGGTATCTCATTAAAATAATATGTGTTTACCGTCCGAATAACGGACATGTTGGGGAAATGGCCTTTGTTCTTTGGACTCTGGAGATGTCCACTCCTCGGAGACGGCTGAAGTATTAATTACATGCATGGTAAATTCATTCCGTTCCAGGAGGTTTGTCCGTTTTAAATGTGTTGTCCGCTTCTCGGAGTGTCCGTTTTGGGAGACTACTGTAGCTGTTATCAATTCCGACTGCTTTGGGATAGATCAATTCCTTTTTGTATTTGCCTTCCTTTAAAGAACTATAGGATAAATCTTTACACAAATATTTATAAATCATCCACATGTACATTTAAGAATAGAACTTACCACTTTATAACTGTTGTCATGAGAAGCTTTGGGACCTTTCTGTATCAAGCTGCCACCATTGACAGCTCAAGTGGTCCAAGTGGTGTCGCCACCACTCTAGGGTTTCGGCCCTCCATAGGCCTCATCAGGAGGACGGTCCAGTTCTCTACCCACGGTACGCTCACTAAGACCGCTGTATCCGACCTCGTCCAGATGGTCTTCTTCCATCGTCGCGACACAACTAGGCCTGCTCACTCTCGCTGTCTACACAGCTCCAGCAGCGCCTAGTCCTCTTGGGAGTGACTGATCATAAGCTCTCGCGGACCACACACCGCTATGTCACACTGTCCAACATAAATGTTGTTGAAAATCTTCACTATTTAAGTAGAGAAGGTGGCTGTAGAAATGTTTGTTTATTGCCTGTAGAAATGAGAATCGCAATTTTTTGCGCTATAAGAGCCCGAAATAATTTTATTCTTCTTTGCTTCTATCGATGTAATTAATTGGATCGCTTCTAAACCTGGATAACATTCCGCATAAGACAATTAATCATTAACTAATAAAGGGAATCCTTTGGTTTTCTAATTATATAGTTTTAATTAATTAATATCTACGACTACGAGGTAATCAGTGAATTCATTGATTGCCCGTAGATATTAAATCCACCCTTAGTATTGGTTCATAATGCACTCCATTATGATTAATATAGATAGAGCCTGCATTATTTCCTGGAGGAGACTCCAAAGTATCAATTAGTTTAGCACCTCTGCCTGAGAATACCATCCACTTGTTACCCATGTCTGAACTAAATACCCAAATATCCGTATGCAATAATAAGGCTGTTGCAAATAACTCCACATCAGTACCCCACGTAGAATTCCTCTTCATATTAGATTTTACTACATAGTCTGCCACATTACGATAGTTGATTACACTCCTTGGAAATTTATTGGCAATAAACTTATTGCATGCATCCTTCAGCTTACCAACCATATTCTCTACAACTTTCAACCGTACTAAATTAAAACCATCAATATTTCCTGTCAACCAGTACGACAATGATGCGAATAAACAATTTCCATCTCCAGGAATTCGCAAACACTTTGAAGGTACATATTCTTTTAAATTAGAATTAGCTGGGATATTATCTCTTATGGAATTTGTAGAATCCGACAACTGTAAATGTAAACCTTCACATAACTTCTTCTGTCCCCGATATGTAAGTGGTTGGAATGCCGGTAACTTATATTCCATGGTAGCCATTTCTACTAAATCTAAATCACCAATTATTTCAACCACACTTGCACGCACTATATCATTAATAACTGTAGCAACATCGACTGGATTCTCTTCACAAATAGTAGCTTCCTCTCTGTCTATTGAACGTTTACTTATACTTTCTACATTAAAACTTTTATTTTTACTACTTAAACTTTTAGACTTGAAATTTGTAAATACCTTACTAACTTTATCAACAGTTGGTTTAGTATAACTAAATTTACTCTTCTTACTTCTAGACCACTCCTCTTTGCACTCCTCCTCATTCTCTACGCGTAATCTCTTCTTAACTTTAAACACTTTATGAGCCAGTGGAGTGAAAGCAAATTTAAACGCCGCGATCCTATCGTCTATATTATTATAAACTGTTCTGATGAAATCAGCAGCTCGTATCCCGGTCTCTGAATTAAATATGCTGTGTTTAACAATTCTGAACCAATTCTCAACAATCGCATTACTGTCTGTTGCATTCTCTGACGAATTAACTGTACATAAAATTATCCCACTCCACAACGGTAACAATGGCATATAATACGTTAGAAGAAATTCAACTATCTGGGGGTTATAAGAAACACTAGGATCAAGTTGCGAATTATTTTCGAATTCGCTTATTGAGACTAAGGTATTACGATAAATCATTTCAAAATGTCTGCCAAAAGGGGATTTATCTCTGTAAGTTACAGCATTACTTTTAACTTCAGTCTCATCCTCGAATTCATTGGGAACATCATTACTAACATTAATCTCCGCCTTAATACATTCTTCTAGTTGGTTTAATTTAGTGCAATAAACACTAGTTTGCTTCTTACTACACAAAATATAACAAATTAACCCGAAAAGTTGATTAATTTCATCCATTTGTTTACTATTAACCATACGACCAAATACATGCAATATTAATCTTTTTAAAGCCTTTTCTAATTTGAATTTCTTATTTAAATTATAACTAATTCTGTGCATGATATGAGCCGAGCAGAGATGGAGGACTGTTATAACACCTAAGTTCTCACTATTAGCTATAAATTCCCAACAATATTGGAGATAATGAAAAATAGTAAATTTGTTAAACGCTAAACATGTACTGTGCATCATTGCCCAACTAAAATCTATCTCAACTTTCTTAATTTTTAACTCCATTGTGTTAAATAATTTTACACTCAAACACCATTTATTTAGGAAGTGTGAGATTTCAGCTGTGCTATGATCGCTACTTATCATTTCAGCTAATGGGATGGGACTAGTGGAAAACTCCGGGTGTTGTATTGTAAGGGCATAGTAATATATTTTCTTAGAACAGGAAGGGGGTTTAGAAATAAGAGAACCAGTCGCATCTAAATTCAAGACAATATCTTTACTATTCATTAGTTTTAGAATTTCCAGCTGCTTATAAGAATACATATGAATAATGAAAGGATCCTGTACGAAATACTGAACATAGCCTGGTAGGGGGGATTCAGGGAGTAAATAACGGAAATACTGCTGGGTTGCTGTTATATCTTCCATATATAAATTAGAAAATCTCTCCGTAGATTTCAATTCAGCTCTAACTTTCCGCAAACAATCTTGTGATTTAAGAGAAGTAAAATTACCATAACAGAGACCATGATTACTTGAATTATTAAATTGTTTATTATAAATTTTACTAACCGAATTATTCACTAATAATTCTCCCATTTTACTACGCTCACTGCAAGATAGATGGCGACTATGTGCGCTCTGTCCATCTGTGTGTTGAAGTGACAAACATCCTTCTGAGTAAATTTTGACAAGTATGTCATTATCTACCAAATTTAGTGCATCATCAATATAGAAGATATAAGATCGACAATTTTCAAACTTACAAGACGCTCTAGCTCTGAAGAGTGGACTATTAACCTTGCGACTATCAGGTTTCTTCAACCAATAATTTACAAACTTCAAAACACACATTGGGGCTAAATCTTTAAATTTTTCAGCAAAAACATTAGTCCAATTACTAACCAATGAAGTTTTACCAGTAGAATTGGTAATACAAATATTATCCCACTCACTCATGTCGAGATAAAACTCACCACAGTCACTACTACTCGTACTACTTATAACTTCAATCTCAGAACTTTCTATCACCATTTGTGTTTCAAAGTTGTCAGTTTTAATATCAGGCACATCGTGAGAACGAGGAAGTGGTTCACTAAATTCACTTTCAACTTTAACACTAAAATCAGTACACTTACTTTCTAAGCACTTGACACCATTAGCATTGTACTCATCTCTCAACACCTTTACCCAAGTTATAAAAAGACTCAAGTCATCTCCACTTAAAAACACATATTTCTTACCAAACATTTGATACAAGAAACTACATTCAAGCTGTACTTCAGACAACCACAAAAACAATAAAGGAGTACATTCCACAAAGCTTTTACAATAAGTATTTACAATCGTGGTAATAAAATCAAAACACTCCTCAAAATAGCACATTTCCTCGAATTGTAAAAAACCAGAAACATTTTGTGGATTAATTAATCCATAAAACATAGCACCGTCTACCCATAACTGGCATTCAGTTGTATTGAACATGTAATACACGTCGTGACCTTCACTATTCAGAGAACTAAGATTTGTATTCTGAGAATCTATCTTTAACTGATCATACATAGCTTGGTCGGACGCAGAAGATGCCCACACAATAAGTAGTTTATCGTCAACTACATTCAATTCAAGTTTTCTTAAATCTAAGTTATCGAATGACGAAAATAAATCGAAACAAGCAGCTACACTTAAACTTACTTCCTTAAGAATTGTGGAAGTTACCAATGATACTCTGCTCTGAATAGTTAAGTTACTAAGACTATAACTCACGTGAAATTGCTCCTCCGAACTAGGGGGACTTACTGAAGGCTTAACTTCGCTCAAAGCATCCCTCACCAGGGTTCTTACGTCATAAGAATTATTTCTCCACTTCAAGTACAGGCTATGTCTCTTATCAGGCTTGTTACGCAAGTAGACTTTCTTACAAATGGAACCCCAAATGGAACTGGGCGAACTGTAGCTTGCAGACAGGGACTGGACCAATTGTTCGAATGATATTGTTGTGGAGAGGAGTGCGTCGATAAAAGATTTGATCTCAGCTGGTAGTTCTAAAAAAAATAACAATAAAGGTTATTCTTATCCATAACATATATAAGTCAAAATTACCTCGTTCGTGATGAGTATCTTGAGCTGGGGTGATAGGCCCAGGGTTGATCTCGATGCCGCCAATGACGAGTAGAATGGCTACTATACATGCAATAAAAGCCGAGATGATCGAAACAGATGAATCAGTTTGGTCTGTTGATTGATGACGATGATGGGTATTATTGCATCTGCGGCTGCAATGCAATCCGATGTGAGCACGCCACAATTCAATAGAAATCATTGAGAGAGAATAATGAATCAATAAATAATTGTAGAAAAGAACTAAAGTTCAAGAAATAATTGTAGAAGAATCAAGGAAAAGTTTGAAAGAGTGATGAAAAAAGCAATGAATGTAAAGTTCGAAATCTCCTACTAGCCTGAGTCGAGGCTTAAATATTCTAAGAATAGCCTAAATGCGCAACAGCTAAATTTGTAAGTGGAACTAACGATTGTGTGACGCAAATTAGACTTGTGGGAAATACCATTTAGGGATAGCTATAGGTGCATACTTGTAGAGAGCTTATTATAAACTAAAGTATGAATATTGAAAATTTAATTAATTAGCTATTGCTGTCCAAGAAATTAAAAAAATTCTGAAAGAAATGACTAGCGACCCCTGTTTTTTTTTCTGGGGATAGAATAATAATATATCAGAGAAAGTACCTGTAAAGTTTGAATCGATTCTGGTTCAATTTTATCTCGGAAAATTGAGCTCAAAGTTTGAAAAGATAAAACAATAAAAACAGAGATTTAAGCCATTTTTAAAGGACTTATTTATCTGTTATATAGGGAATATTCGGGAATCTAATGGCATTGAGGTAAACCTCCGTGTCTCTTCTAACGAATGATACCAAAATAAAATAGATTCAGGTTGATATTGGATAGGAATTGACACTTTGTACTAACCCTACTCAATGGACTTTCCAAAATTCTACTTCCACTCTTTTTCCCAACTTCAAGTTTGAATGTTCATAACTCCACAATTTTTGGGAAATTTTAAATGAAAATTAAATCACATAAACCTCCAACTCTCCAAAGTATGGTAACAAATTTTCAGAATTGTAAACAAATTTTGAGAATGTGATTTTTGATGAGATACCAGTGCGGCTTTGTATGATAAAAATAACCAACTGAAAGTTAAAAAATTAAAAAATAAATAATATCACGGGAAACCTCCGTATCTCCTCTTTCGAACGAGACTAAATTTATTCAAATCTAATAACTAGAAGTGAGTCAAATATTTGACTGAAGTGAGCCTGGTCGAATACTAAGCCAACTTCACAGTCATGCATAAATCAACATATCACCCAATATACTGGAACTAACTCCATTAGTAACTCCATTAGTCTTCGTAGAATTGCAACTAGCATAGATAGAATAAAGTTATCATAATATAAGTCTGGACATGTATTGTAACAGGGCATATCTAGTGGGCGGCACATGGAGTCAGTAATATTTGTTACTCGTAGCTTAACTTTCTGTCTCTATTGGCATACAGATAAATTCCATTCTTAATTGAATTTAATGAACTCATTAACCTGTTAACCGGAATGTGAATATAGTAATAGGTTATATTATTCATGCTTCAAGGAATTTAATGCAAATGCAAATGCAAAGCAATTTAAGATTGATTAATTAATTAATTAATTAAACTAATATTCACCTGTAAACACCTGTAAACAGACTAATTTAAATACCAAGTTAAATTATTGTAAAGCAAATAACTTCGCGGAATAACAATTAAAGCAAATTAAACACATAATAAAATTATTATTCAAGAACTCATGTAACAAAGTAAATACAACTATACATCTGAATGTCACCGAGAGTGAGTGTTAGTATTGTTACTAGACAAATATAATCCTAGGATATAAAATATATATTCACATGTTAGGCGGTATTTTAAAGCTCTGCAACATGAACTTGTTCTTGTTGGGACAAACCAACACAACTTCCCCATCAACTGTTAGATCGATTCCACTCGGTTCTGCCAAGTTACCTCGCTTGTCTCCGTGTTCACCTGTACTAAACATAAGCTTACCATCTGCACTGAAACCTTTCAGCTCATTAGTCACTATATCTCCCGCGAAAATAGTCTTTTTCGTTCTGTTAATCGCGAAATAGAGAGACTCCTTCAGGTCTACACTGGACACGAGATTCCGCACGTGCGTCCCCTTCGTGTCGAACAGCTGGATTGTGTATGCGTTCTTGTTGACCAGCAGATACAGCTGCTCACCCACCACCTTCACATCCATGAGACGGTCGTTGGCTGGGTTCAGCGTGTGAGTGAGATCCAACTTTGACAGAATGTTCAGATCCAGGTCCAGCAGCAGGAGCTTGCAGCTGTGACGCTCACACGCGTAGATAACATCGTTCTCACCAATGTCCATGCCTGTAATGGGAGAGTCATGGAACTTGTGAGTTAGCAAGCCACATCCTAATAGCGAGAATTTGATCATTGCGAGAGTGCAGGAAACAAATAGAAAGTTGCCTCGGGTGCACAAACCCCAACAGTACGTGAGTCCTAGGTTCCCAATAACCAGCTGTTTGTACGTCTTGGGATTGATATCCTGGTACATCGGCTCTCCATCAGTAGAGTACACCCAAATACACTTGGAAGCCGAGTCTGTGATGTAGATCTGTCCGTCTGGAGTCGTGATGAGGCCGCTAGGAGTGCTCATCTGATTGGGACCCTGTACCCCCTTTGAGCAAGTAGCCCACACGAGTCGGAACCTGTCAGCAGCAGCCTGCATAGGGACAGGGACTTTCTCTACTACAGCATTAATTGGCATAATTTTAAGTACACATGTACAAGAGGATTCCCAAGTGCAGGATTGTGTGCTACGTGGCTGATTAAGTTCTGTTATCATTTCTTTAGAATAACAGGTGTGGATTAGTTTACGATTGACAAGCGGCATCATTAATTCTATTGAGATAAGACTTCCAAATTCTTCATATGACTTCAGAAATTCATCAATGAACAATGATCCTCCTCTAGTAGAACGCAAAGATTTTGACCCAAGTTCACAGGAGTGAATGGTAAAGAAATCAGACCAGGTAGTGGCTTTTTGTTCTGGAATTGCCTTGGTACATATATAATCTTCCTCGATTATTTCCTCTCTCAAATCGCCCCTACAGCCGTTCAAGATAAGAAGCTTCGGTTTCTTTGCTAGCAGTGGGCAATTGAGACCGTTAAAAATGGTCTTGATCTGGTTGGGAGAAATACAATCATCACCACCAGCGTTACGAGATCCCTCAGGGCTGACACCGATTAATCCATCTTCGCTTCCATGGGAACTTATAACAATTGCAAGCATTGAATCGGTTTTCAAGCGAGGCTCCTTGGCCAGTTTGAGTAGCACATTTTCCATCTGTTTACAAGACAGTTCGACATGTTCAATTATATCGAGACCCATGAGGGTGAACAATCGATTCAATTTCTTTCTTTCAATATCAGCACCTTTCCTGAACAAATCGCGACTATGATGAAAAGAGTTAACTATAATCAACCCAATTCCGCGTGGCTTCCCGCCCAAAGGGTATTGATATTTCTCAATTATCTCAGCCATTTCCAGACAGACCACTAGAACAGAACTAATTTGATATTTATTGATAGAAATTATAAATCAGCTGATGAGTTTAAAGTTGATTAGAAAATGATTCACTGGGTAAATACCAACGTAAAGTTCTAGTTCATTCACCCCCGATTTAAAGATGAAAAGAATGAATGAATAATCAAATCAAATCAAATCAAATCAATTAAGAAATCTACTAAGTAGTAGTTATTTAGAATTTTAGATAGTTTCACCCAAGGGGCTATTTTTAACTAAAGCAAAGTATATGAGTGAAAACTTATTGCTAAATTGTCTAATAAATACGTGGGTTATCGATGAATTAATTAATAAAATAAAATAATAAACGGAATGTAATAGCATGAAAATATGTAAATGCACAGAGAAAATTATTTAGACTTGGTCTTACTCAAATAAAAGATCGATTCAGATTATTAAGAAGTTATGGTTAAGTTCAGAGGAGTCAAGCCAAATATGTCCAGATAGTTTTTGGTAATATAATATTACAAGAAGCTAATAAATTGCATTATAAATTATAGGACTAATACAATTAATGCTACAAGATTATATTCTGTCCTAGAGCCAGTTAAATTAATAGTTATGTAACTGATTACACGTAATTATCATTTGACAATTTTAGGGAGTAGTTGAGAATGTCTACTCTGAAAGTAAAGGAATTTGAAATAGACTGACATGTAGTATATTTTCTCAAAATTGTGATTATTTGTAAGTTTTTCTGATTACGTATTTGGTAGAGACATAATAAAAATGGAATTTAAGCAATTGTCAAGATAATCATGTTAAATAAATATTTTTGGTTTGAAAAGAAAAGTAATAATTTAGTCTTCTAATACTACAAGCTAAAATCATAGTATTTACCAGAAGACCGTCAACATGAGTTCGACTTATCGGATATCCGTAACTTGCAATAACCAATATCATTTGTATTGAAAAAGGATTATATTATATGGGGGCTGAAATAGAGTTCATATAAACCGAAATTTGTATTAACTGTGTTCGTACTAACGAGGTTCTACCGTTGTTCTATCGTAGTTGGAAAAACAAAAGAATGACAAGCAGTGCTTATGAAGAAAAATTTAAGTAATACTTTCTATCACATCAGATGATATAACTCAACCTGAAAATAAATATAAAGGCTAGTGAGGTTTATACTTTATACATCATCTAAGCTACGCATTTTGATGAATTAATTTTACTACCCATTTCCACCCACCCTACAAACCAGTGCAAACACCAAAAGGATCTTTGATACACCACAAAAACTCAATGGAGGTTTTACCAAGGTGAATTAAAACTTGTCAGCATGATACATCTGTATAATTAATTTAATCAGAGTTGTAACTTGTAACCAATAATTTAAAATAAAATACTAATATATAAAATTTACATGAGGTAACAAACAATAATATCGCTGATAAACCAGTAAATAAGTTTCCCTTCCTGGGTTCTAGCCTTGTTATCTAATTGAATGTTAATTAATTAATTAATTAATTAATTAATAATCATAATATAGAAGAATAAATTAGACTCACAGCATCAATTTCAATAGACACCGCTGAATTGGGGTATTTTAGGGCTGAAACGAAAATTCGAAATGTAACGAACGAACCTTTTTTCTAAACGAACGAATATTCGAATATTCGTTCGTTTGGATGACTAAGCATTAAATCAATTTCAAGACACAAAATACATTGGAAAATAGGTTTTTATCAATGTTACAATAGTTTAATAATAGTTTAATAATAGCTAGTTTAGGTAGGAATATATTTACGATCTCTCCAATCAAACAAAGGTCATGTTGCTGTCCAAAAGTACTCAACGAATATCCGTTTCAATCTAATATTCGTCCAAACGAATATTCGTTCAATCATTTCGAACGAATATTCGAATATTCGGTATATTCGTTTCAGCCCTAAATTTATTTTATAAGCATAGAATGATCCTTGATGTAATTAAGTAAGAATATCAATTAAATATTTCAAATTAAATCATATAGTATTTGTAAAGAATATCAATTGAAGTTAATTTTTCTTCCGCAATCACTTGTTCATCGAATATTAAATTGAACTTAACAGATGTTTAATATAATGGACGTAATGGTTTACATACAAAAGCGGTAAATCACATTATAAGTAGCACTAAAATATGGATACATTGTAGGGATTACTAAACGCATATAAATCAGGAAATTGTGCAAAAAATGTGCAGTAAAATACAAAGAATTTATAAATTTGAATACTAACAAAACCACAGGTAACAATCAAATATTATTTAACATGTAGATAATATAAAATAAATTGTACGTTTATTAAGTATTAAATACTAGTACAGTATGCAAAATTTGCATTACTGGACACATAGTTTCTATAATTAAATACAACACTCTAATAATATTTTTACAGGACACTCTGCACACGTGTACTAGTGTAAATGAATCAAGAACTACAATATACTTTTGAAATCCAGAAATGCAAGAAAACATTTAAAATATTTTAGATCATTAACTTTCCCATTAAATGATGTAATAAGAAAGAATGTGATTCAATATGGTATCATATAAGTTCAGGCGTAATATAATTGTGAAATTACAAAAAAAATGTCATTTCATTTATTCAGAATACTACGTAGATTGTTTGATGAGAGTACGTATGTATAATGTATGTACTATAGACATGTTTTCCATATGAATTTTGTTTCAGGTGAATAAAACATTCCATCCGTCTAAAAATTGTTACTTAATAGTTCTTATTAGGAGAGTTCTTATTATTTTGCCCAATAATAGTTTTTAAATACACATTTTATGAGTTTGCTTGTCTAAGCTATTTCTTAATTCGTATTGTAACATAATATTACTGTTTAGTAGACAAACTTACCGCAATGGTTGTATATCTCATTAATCATGATTGGGATAATACAGTGTAACTTGTTCATATTATATATAAATATCTGGATATAATTTTATCTGTACTATATGAATGTTTTACTTCTAAACAACCGAATACTAAGTACATTTGATTGCTAGGATTTACTCAGGTAACTTTATAGTTATAATAGACAGTTGATTCACAGTTGAATATTTTTATACATTTAAACAATAAAATAAATCACATAAAAAGCATTTTAAATAACATTTTAATAAAATGAGATCTCAAACTATTCAAATATCTACTGAAAAAGTCATATGCGCTTCTCATAATTTACAATTTTTTAACTCGATTGCCAAGCTGTGTTCTATTTTATTTATCCGGATTGTATTAATGCAAGGTATATGGCCCGTGAGAGGATTTTAGAGACGCAGGCTTTTTAAGATTCTAAACATTTTCAAATTTTAGAAGTTTAGAAATCACTATATCGAGTTAAATCTTTAAATAGTATTTAGATTCATCAATCTTAACCATAGTATATTAATCAATATTGTATTCTAAAGATATTAAGACAATGAATGTATACTTAGATAAAATACAAATTTTCCTAAAATTTATGAAGAGGTATATATGGAAGTATATCTATAAGTAAATAAATGTTATACATGTTTACTCCATTCTTGACAAATGCAAACATTTCATTATATATAATGTGGTTAAAATATATACATAAAATGTATCAATTATGATCATCCTTTAAATTTCCAAGCAATACGAAAAATTGTTTTTGAATTCCTATGCAGTCAACTTTTATTAAAATAAATTGAGTTTCAGTTACTGAATTTATTAAAACTATGAATGTTTAACAGAACCAATAACAGTTTGTAAGTTTGAATAAGTATTCAAGCCATAAACTTTTAATAGTGTGATATTTAGGAATATTACACTATTACCATTCATGTATTTATCAGCCAAAATAGTAAAATAATTATTAAACGCAAGAAGGCATTACAGAGGCCATGAATCAGGTACCATTTTTGTATGTCAATCCCAGCTTTATAAGTCCTACAATAATCAGATCACCATACCATACTGATCCGAAATGGAACTATATATTTAGCCATCTGTGTCCAATATTTATTCGATTTGGGTATGTGTGAATTCGTACTAGTTTTACTTCAAGATAGGATTTGAAGATATTCCTACAATAGCTATATCTAATGGATAATCAAAACACTATAAGACAATACTTGTAGATTCAAAAATAGGAAAATAAGGCTTATATAATGGGTTTCGACTCAATAAATACAAAGAAAAAATATTTTATTCAGAGTAGAACCATTTTTCAATTTCTGTTTTTAGGTGAAAAATGAAGATCTCAAACCTGGTAGCTATATTGCTGCTGATAATTGCAAGTTATCTGCACGTAACAGTACAACAACAGTAAGTTTTCTATTTGTACGCTTCGATACGCCCATTTTCATGCGTGATCTACAAGTGGGGCACACTTGATCCCTAAATTATGTGTGACAAACTGGGGATCACAGTGATTGTTTTGTCTATACTATGTGACCCATCGCCGGGTTACATTATACCATGTTTTGATTTATTGTATTTGGATAAAGTATGGATTAAATAGTCTATTTTCTACATACAGATTTCGGAAATTTCCATCATCGTAAATCTTTTCCAGCAAAAAGATAATAATAATATTTTTCGGATATTATGTTTAATGACGAAAATATAATATTTATGGATAGAACACACACTGCTTCTAATATTGTAAGTGTTTTTAGCAAATTTACACTAAAATACAATTTACGAACTGTAAGTTGATGAAATATTAACAAAATGGAACATTCACAAGTGAGTACGAGCTATCAATTGCTGTAATTAAATTATGTAAAGTATCTATTTAAAAGTATTCGAGATTTAGCGAAGTTTGATATTACTTTCTACCCTATTCGTGAACCACGGGTGGGTCACGGATGTAAAAGCTAATTTATGAGCTTTGAGATCGAGTAGGACAAATTTAGAAGTGGAGGATAGATAATCTAATCGATGACGTAAAACAAAAAATAAATATTTTGAAAATCTAAGCTAAAACTTGCAAAAATATGGATTCTCAAATCGTAGAAATAAGTAATCTGTGAATAAATATTTCAAAAAACGTTGAATTATAAATATTTTGTAGGTTGCAATTGGACTGTTCAGCTAAACTTGATATTTTCTTCTTGCTGGACGCATCAGACAGTTTATCTGATGCAGACTTCGAAAAAGAGAAGAAGCTCGTAATAGATTTACTTCAGAGATTAATCGACGATTCGAGAGATGCCAAGGCTGGCTATCTTACCTTCACAGAATCTGTTAATAACGTACGAACATTGCTCTCCAATTTACATATTGTACAATTCGAGCTTGCAAATGTCATATTTGATCAGGAAGGGACCAATTTATTAGTGCCGCTTGATTATGCCTACAACAATATATTTACATCCAATCCGGATCTGAGGCCAGGTTCTCAGAGAATATTGTTTCAAATTACTGACGGGAGAGACCAATTCAGTAACATATCACAACTGAGTAGCACTTCTAAATTGTTGAGTGCTGAAAATGTAACGACAGTGGCCATTGGCGTGGGAAATTTAATTGACACTGATCAACTTCGTGCTATAGCAACAGAACCTCATGAACAGAATTTGATCGTTTTCTCTGATTTGAACGAAGCTATTGGAAATGTTTCAAATATTATCGACAGAACCTGTAAGTTTCAGTTAATTAGTACCTCATATTATTATTTACTTGCTTGTCACAATTGTAATGTCTTTCCCATAAATAGTTAGTAACCGTGTAAGATATGATAATAACAATAACACTGTTAACGAACAGTCAATTAATCAATACTACTACTCTGTTCTATAGGTACTATACCGCGTGTCATTGCAATAAGTGCTGTTGTACAATCTAGCACAAGTATTACTGTCAAATGGATGAGTTACACTATTGATACAGTTGGTTCTTATAAGATATGTTTGAAAACTGAGATAGAACCGGGAGAAAATTGTATTCATGACATCAATTCCACTCTAACAGAGCTACTTGTTGAAAATCTAATTCCAAACACTCGTTACGAAATCAGTGTGTTCGCGTTTACTAGCATAGGAGTAACGCCCATGAGTAATATACTGGTAGCAACAACAACAGGTTTGTTTTAATATTATGTTACTTTGTTTATATGCTATTATTACAAAATACGTTTCGAATAGAAACGCCAGGCACTCCTCTCCTACTGAACGCCACTTCACTCACCTCAACTTCAATTAAAGTCACCTGGCAAGCTGCTGCAGGCAGTAACGTCACGAGCTATGAAATCTGTGCTAGCTTGTCCTCAGGGGGAAACTGCGTATTTGAGGCTACAATTGGAGCTGCAGTTACATCTCTGGAATATACACAGGGAAACTTAGAACCAAACACAACATATTATTTCAGAATCAGAGGAATCAGTTCAGGTGGAATCGGAGAATACAGCATCGAATCAAATGCTACAACAGGTTAGTATATAAAATGCTGTACTGTGACGGCTGTACTAATGGTATTGGTGAAAATTGACATCAAATAATAGGAAATGATCGTGCCATATTTTATATCTACGACTACATATCCTTATAATTAAATTTCAATTTAATTCTTCCAGGAATATACACAAATAAGACAAAATTATTGTAATTTAGAACTTAGCACTTTGTTAGTTAAAGTAAAAGCGGCATGTATTAATATATTAAATATTATATAAAATAAATATATAGCTCTGCTTGGAAGTCCGAATCTGCTATCAGCTGTTGAATCTTCATTCCACGCAATTATTCTTACTTGGTCTGCCTATACGGAGGCATCACTTAGCTCTTTCGAAATTTGTGTTAAACTAGAAGGATCAACAGGTTGTTATCAAACATTCACAGCTCAGGGGACTGCAACAAGTTTCACTGTTATACTTCTTGAGGCATATACACTATACGAAGTCAGTCTTGTGGCCATTAAGGGCAGCATTAGAAGTGCAGAGAGCGATTCAATCACAGTTCGGACAGGAGAGAAGAGTAAGTAAAACTTTACAAAGTGTATTCTGATAATTAAATTTAATGTTTTATAGGACCTGGTGATCCGACTAATGTTAGTGCTGTTGCGCTGTCCCCAGTGGAGATTGAGATTACCTGGAGTTCTCCTGCAAGCGATGAATTACACGGTGTAATTCAAGCGTATTATATTTGTGTGAGAGAAGAGACGGGAGAGTCGTGTCTTTTTCTGATAAATCACAATGCCTCAATATCTCCCTTCACAGTTACATTGTCTGGTCTAACCCCAGATACAGTCTACAGAGTTCGTGTGCGTGCAATAAATGGAGGCGGCGCAGGCAGCTATTCTGACGATTATTCAATCACGACAGGTAAGTGTAACATTTATGAATTATATTTTAGTTCTCAAATAATTCTATACACAAATTGAAAATCATTTTAAATTAAATTCCCTCAACTAGAGTCGGTTTCGGCTGTAACTGTATCTACGAGTACAATCAACTCGGATAGCATAACAATTACCTGGACTGGAGGGAACATCCCCGCAACAGAAATAACAGGTGCAGTAATCACGATAACAACAGTATCAACTGGAGCTGTCCAGACTATCAACCTCGGACAAGCAGACGCGGTTAATGGGAGTTACCAGGTGGTACAACTTCAACCAGGGGCACAGTACACTATTACAGTTGTAGTTAGCACTACGGCAGGAGACACTCCGTTGAGTAACGAAACGAGTGTACAGACACAAGAAAGTTGTGAGTAGAAACTAAATATTAATAAGACAACATTTCTGTAATATTGCACATCGCATCGATTAACTAATTTCTCTATATAGTACCCACTGGAGCGCCAATAGTAACAAGTACAGGGGGACAAACGTCTACCTCGATCACTCTGACATTGGATTCCATCCCTATGCTGCAGCGTAACGGAGTAATCCTATTCTACATTGTTTACTACAAAGCTGATGGTGACAACAGCTACAGTTCAGTTGTGGTACCGGTTACAGATCAATCAGCTAACGTAACCTACACGCTAGAAGGATTGAGCCCCAATACGGCGTATACGATCCAGGTATCTGGAAATAATTCCGTGGGAGAAGGACCGAGAACGCAGAGTGTTAGCATAACAACAAGTAAATACTAATTTGCTTAAGTTTATTTAGCAATTTCGATCTCGAAAGAATCTAATTATTATCAATTGTTTGTTACTAGCTGTCTCGGGAGCTGTGCAGAATCTAACTTCAACCTCGACCTCCTCGCGCAATATCACCGTCTCATATCTGGCGTATACCGAGATTGGGTTAATTGAGTACAGAGCTTGCATCATGAGTACCAGCCAGGGAGCTTGCATTCAAACACAAAACACAACTGGTCTCGTATTCTACTTCGCTGGGCTGGAACCCGCTCAGACATACTACATTACAGTAACAGCAGTAACTCAATTCGGAGACAGTGAAGAGAGCCAAGCGCTTAATGTCACTACAGATGAGGAAAGTAAGTGGAGTGTTGAATAAAAGAAGTTAAACTAGTATTTTCTCCAGCAACTATTACATTAATTAACTGTATATATATTATAATAATCTTCTCACAGTACCTGGGCCCCCAAACAGCATCAACGTTTCTCGACTATCAGTAGAGAGCATCTCGATAACATGGACAGAGATTTCTACAGATCAACAATATGGAATTATTATCGAATACATTGTTTGCATCAAGGAAGTGGGTAGTGCAAACTGTACGTTCATGCAAACGGTTGATGCAAACTCCCAACCTTTCTCGCTTAATCAGACTGGACTCATGCCCAATACAAACTATATAATTACAGTACAGGGGAGGAACTCCGCTGGCTTAGGTGATACAGTAGACACTACAGTTCAAACAGGTCAGTACTTTCTATAATAATATTCCAAACACACTTAGAATGCTAATTGGATATTTTGGTAAACAAAACAATATTGTGTGAAATCTGAGTGATCCCAAGAGCTCATTTTAATAATACAAATTTATTGTTTGTTATCTTTAGAGCCTCTTCAAGGAGTTATCCTATCAGCGAAAGCTGTTGATGGGCACAGCATTAGGTTGACATGGACTGTACCGAATGTGCCAGTGAGCCTAATTAACGGGGGAATTCTGACTTCGGTAGGTTCGCCAAGTGACTTTGGTCCTTCATTCAACATTGGACTACAGAATGTCCTTTCCCGAGACTTCATTGCAGAAGGATTTTATCCAGCAACAACTTACTACTTCACACTAAAGATAATTACAGCATTAGGAATAACTCCAGTGAGCAATGAAGCATCAACTACGACAAATGAAACAGGTAATTACTAATTATTCAAGTTACTTGTACAATTCATAGAAATATGAACTATTTACTATTTACTCAATAGAACCCAACGGAATTCCTAGTAACTTCAGTGCAGAAACTATCTCTGCAAGTTCTATTAAAGTGATTTGGACTCCAGTCTCTCCACAACTCACTAATGGAGTCATAACCATGTACACCATATGCTTTGGGACTGAAATTGTGACATGCGCCGAAGTGTCAGTCAACGCTTCTCCGCCACTTGAGTATACTTTCACTGATTTGGAACCCGAAACAGAGTACTTGTTCAGAATCAGAGCTCACACGGCTGTTGGTGCAGGGCCGTACACTGACAGTATCAATCAAACGACAAGTAAGGAGACCAAAACAATAATACTTCTATATCATTTGCCGGAATAATGTAATAACAATATTATTTGTAGGCAAGCCAGGAGGATTTTTGATACAGACCATAACTGCTGCCTCTGCCACTACAGTCGACATCACCTGGAATCAATTGAACGTCTCTGTCTCTTACTACGAGATCTGTGTTCTGATAAATCAAACCGAAAGTTGCAGTAATCCAATTCAAATTAACAACGGAACACAAACATCTTATACAATTGTAAACCTACTGCCCTACACCATGTACTATGTTACTATTTCAGCAATGACTCCTGGCGGATATGTAATCAGCAGTCCGCAGCGATCCATCAGAACACAGCAACAAGGTGAGTAGAAGAAACTCTACAGTGCACAACGCATTTAATTATCTCTATATAGCTCCTTCATCATCCCCAACAAATGTGACAGTAACAGTCAGTGACACTACGATAACCATATACTTTGGAACTGTTGCAGAGGGAGATACGAATGGAGTGATCACTGTCTACGAAGTATGTGTGCAGACAGTGTCAGGAGGTCCCTGTGTGTTTACAGCTAATGTTACTGCCACAGAGACACGAGTTAACATCACAGGACTGACAGATTACACTAACTACATTGTTACAGTGCGAGCTCACACCAGTGCAGGGCCCGGCCCCTACAGCCCAGAAGTAGCCATCACGACATTACACTGTGAGTGCATTAACCACCGTTATACGTATAACAGTAGTTTGATTAAGATACTGGTGTTTGAAACTCCGTCTCCTTAGCTCTACCAGAAGAGGCAGTTATAAACGTGACAGTGCAGAGCGGGCCTACAGTTATAATCAATGGAAGCATACCACAAACTGGTGGTCCCACAACTGGAGTACAGGTGTGCATCAGATTGCCATCAACCACAGAGTGTGTCAGTATCATAGTAGTTAACACCACTGGCACCAGCTTCAATACCACTATAGAAGACTTGGATCCTAACCAAACGTACGAGGTTATCGTGATTGTAACTGGTCCGGGAGGAAACACTACGACTGGCCCTGTTACGATTACCACACAACCCGAACGTAAGTAATAATTATAATGTAGATTGGGAGGTATAAATGTTGTCAACATCATTGTTTGTTGGTTTCAGTTATTAGCTGACTCTTTCCATTGCAGTCAATAATAATAATCTTCGTATTTGTTGGAAAAATGGTACTATTCGATTTTATAAGGTTGCTAAAATCAAATGGTCTCCCAGCCTTGATTTCATTTACATATTGGACAAATAATATAGTGCTTTTATGAAAAGAAAACTCCAGTTAATGAATGGGGAAAGTTGGCTGTTAAATCACCAAATTACGTAGTTGCTTGCTGGTAAGTCTGTTTACTGTTAACTTAACAGGCGTTTCGGCGGTGCAGTTCAGTCATGATCATACTCTAATTCAGACGTCCCCAACCTGGGGCCATAGAGCCCTTAGGCCTTAGGGGGTCCACAGGATTAAAAAAGTTGTATTACGGTATATGGGAAGGGGTCCACATAATTCTATAGGGGGTCCACGGATTAAAAAGGCTGGGAAACACTGCTCTAATTGGATAAACATACCTAATGTAGATCATATGTTAACTGATAATTAGTATGGAGTGTCGAGTGGGTATAATAATATAACATATGTACAATATAATTTAGGTGTTGGTGAATCCCTAATAAGATCACTTAGCATAATCCTATATTCTATTCATATAGCTCCTTCATCATCCCCAACAAATGTGACAGTAACGGTCAGTGACACTACGATAATCATATACTTTGGAACTGTTGCAGAGGGAGATACGAATGGAGTGATCACTGTCTACGAAGTCTGTGTGCAGACAGTGTCAGGAGGTCCCTGTGTGTTTACAGCTAACGTTACTGCCACAGAGACACGAGTTAACATCACAGGACTGACAGATAACACTAACTACATTGTTACAGTGCGAGCTCACACCAGTGCAGGGCCCGGCCCCTACAGCCCAGAAGTAGCCATCACGACATTATACTGTGAGTGCATTAACCACCGTTATACGTATAACAGTAGCTTGATTAAGATGCTTGTGTTTGAAACTCCGTCTCCTTAGCTCTACCAGAAGAGGCAGTTATAAACGTGACAGTGCAGAGCGGGCCTACAGTCATAATCAATGGGAGCATACCACAAACTGGAGGTTCCACAACTGGAGTACAGGTGTGCATCAGATTGCCATCAACCACAGAGTGTGTCAGTATCATAGTAGTTAACACCACTGGCACCAGCTTCAATACCACTATTGAAGACTTGGATCCTAACCAAACGTACGAGGTTATCGTGATTGTAACTGGTCCGGGAGGAAACACTACGACTGGCCCTGTTACGATTACCACACAACCTGAACGTAAGTAATAATTATATTGTATATTATAAGAACCATTCCGTCTCAGCATCAGTCGCTTCGCAACAGATCACTCAATCACTAGGCGGTCTCGCGTTATTCGTGAACATTTCTACATTATTCTTAGTTAACAAAGTTACTTAATAACAAAATATTACATATTCTAGGCTGCAAAGCTATATTCATAAATTTCAGTAAACTTGCATATTATACCCATATAAAGCGAGTATGTAGGATAGTTCTCAATTTCTCATCGATAATCAATTTGTTATTTAGTATCTCTACGATAACTAAATTGGATACTCGTGCCAGATATTTCAAGTAACTCGTAACTAGCATACTTGTTTCCTCATTATACGGGTTGAAAACTATTCCCTACCTCAAATACAAAGATAATTAGGACTGAAACGAATATACCGAACAGGGTTTCATACAGAAGTTTTTTTGGGGGGGGGGAATTTCCTAGAAACAGACTGTTCCCTTGATAAAGGAGCAGCATATACATGTATAGGCCAAAATTAATGTAATTAGTTGGCATAATAATTATATGCTTTAATCCTGTTTATATTAGCAACCTTTATTTAATAACTATGAGGCAAAGTTAAGACAATTCCTGGGATGGAGGCATCCTTCCTGGGGGGGGGGGGGGAGATCCCAGGGCCCCCCCCCCCCCTATGTATTACACCTTGCCGAATATTAGATTGAAACGGGTATTCGTTGACTACTTTTGGACAACAACATGACTTTTGTTTAGCTTGGAGAGATCGTAAATATAAATTACTACCTAAACTAGCTGATAATTAGTTAACTTGTGTATAATACACTTCGCTTCGTAACTATTATAATTATTAAACCATTGTGTCATTAATAAAAACCAGTTTTCCAATGTATTTTGTGTCTTGAAATTGACTCAATGCTTAGTCATCCAAACGATGAATATTTGAATATCCGTTCGTTTAGAAAAAGGTTCGTTCGTTACATTTCGAATATTCGTTTCAGCCCTAAATATAATATTATATTTTCAATCACTATTATAATACAGTAATAAGCAAACAAACAAACAAACAAACAAACAAATACACACACAAAGCTAGTTAACTAATTATGGATAATATAGTATATATGAAGTACCCTCGAAACATTCACCTTTTTGGACCCCTAGTAGATATGCTATACGCTATGATTAAATAGAAATAGAAAACAAACATTTTAGAATAAACAATCATTGTATCTATGAGGTGTTGACAAATTATCAACTTATTACTTTGTCGTATTTCTATTCATATAGCTCCTTCATCATCTCCAACAAATGTGACAGTAACGGTCAGTGACACTACGATAATCATATTCTTTGGAACTGTTGCAGAGGGAGATACGAATGGAGTGATCACTGTCTACGAAGTCTGTGTGCAGACAGTGTCAGGAGGTCCCTGTGTGTTTACAGCTAATGTTACTGCCACAGAGACACGAGTTAACATCACAGGACTGACAGATAACACTAACTACATTGTTACAGTGCGAGCTCACACCAGTGCAGGGCCCGGCCCCTACAGCCCAGAAGTAGCCATCACGACATTATACTGTGAGTGCATTAACCACCGTTATACGTATAACAGTAGTTTGATTAAGATGCTTGTGTTTGAAACTCCGTCTCCTTAGCTCTACCAGAAGAGGCAGTTATAAACGTGACAGTGCAGAGCGGGCCTACAGTTATAATCAATGGGAGCATACCACAAACTGGAGGTCCCACAACTGGAGTACAGGTGTGCATCAGATTGCCATCAACCACAGAGTGTGTCAGTATCATAGTAGTTAACACCACTGGCACCAGCTTCAATACCACTATAGAAGACTTGGATCCCAACCAAACGTACGAGGTTATCGTGATTGTAACTGGTCCGGGAGGAAACACTACGACTGGCCCTGTTACGATTACCACACAACCTGAACGTAAGTAATAATATTTTTTATATTATAAGAACCATTCCGTCTCAGCATCAGTCGCTTCGCAACAGATCACTCAATCACTAGGCGGTCTCGCGTTATTCGTGAACATTTCTACATTATTCTTAGTTAACAAAGTTACTTAATAACAAAATATTACATATTCTAGGCTGCAAAGCTATATTCATAAATTTCAGTAAACTTGCCTATTATACCCATATAAAGCGAGTATGTAGGATAGTTTTCAATTTCCCATCGATAATCAATTTGTTATCTACTACTAGTATCTACGATAACTAAATTGAATACTCGTGCCAGATATTTCAAGTAACTCGTAACTAGCATACTTGTTTCCTAATTATACGGGTTGAAAACTATTCCCTACCTCAAATACAAAGATAATTAGGACTGAAACGAATATACCGAGCGAATATTAGATTGAAACGGATATTCGTTGACTACTTTTGGACAACAACATGACTTTTGTTTAGCTTGGAGAGTCGTAAATATAAATTACTACCTAAACTAGCTGATAATTAGTTAACCTGTGTACACTGCCGGATTTACCATTAGGCTAAGTAGGCTATAGCCTTAGGGCCACACCAGGTGACGGACACTTATGAAGCGTCGCTCTTTGAGATTGAAAAGCTTAAAATTTCTTCTATATACGTATTAAAAATATATTTGTCATTCGAAACTAAACAAAATATTAACAGAGACCCCTGCACTATACAATATGCCATTTTTAGTTTGTTAAACAATTGAATTTGGGGACTCGAACAATGTCGGTCATGTTTCGGGACACTTGTGTGGTTCAGCCTTTGGGCCACGCAGGGGTAAATCCGGCCCTGCTTGTGTATAATACACTTCGCTTCGTAACTATTATAATTATTAAACCATTGTATCATTAATAAAAACCAGTTTTCCAATGTATTTTGTGTCTTGAAATTGACTCAATGCTTAGTCATCCAAACGATGAATATTTGAATATTCGTTCGTTTAGAAAAAGGTTCGTTCGTTACATTTCGAATATTCGTTTCAGCCCTAAATAAAATATTATATTTTCAATCACTATTATAATACAGTAAATAAGCAAACAAACAAACAAACAAATACACACACAAAGCTAGTTAACTAATTATGGATAATCTGTATATTAAAAGCGGAATTGTTGTGTGTGTGTGTGTGGGGATGTTTGTCCAGAATTAATTGGAAAGACTACAAGTCCCAGAAAGCTGAAAATTTGCATACAGGGGTAATTTTGTACTGCGACAACGATCTATTGGTTTTTGAAACAAAATAACGGGATTATGACGTCACAGTTGCAAAAACAGATATTTTGTACTAGCTTCCCAATTTAGCTCCGATTTGTGGAAAATTCAAATCATTAGACATACACTAAATTTCTACACCTGATAGCAGTTCACGAATTCCCATTTTACTTCTGATTGTGACACAGTTAATTAATTAGTCCCTGCACTAATCAACCATAAATAGTGTATCGTACCAACACAGGTATAGCAAAGTGCAAAATCGATTTTCGATTGTGTTCTATTGCAAACAATTCAAGTAAGAGTGATTAACGAAAGTTATTAGTTCAAATGTATCATATTATTCTTAGCACTATGTGGGTGATCTGATTTGTTTGGTTAACAATAATGCACTCGAGTAGTTAACTTCTCTGATGCATTGTTTATTTATTACACCTATATTGGCTTCCTATTAATAAGACAATTCATGGAATTACGTAATTTCTAACCTATATTGAAATTATGAAATTAATTAAGTAGTTGATTCGTCAAGGATTTAGGATCTGTCTAATTATGAGATTGATATGTTTATTATTACTATCAATTAAATCAAATATTTACAACCCTGGATTTAACCTCTGCATAATAATGGTTTAATGGTGAGAATAAGACCGCGAAGCGGTCTTATTCTCATCTTTAAACCATTATTATGCAGAGATTAAATCCAGGCTAAGTAAATTCCTTTGCAATACAATATACTGAAATAAATAATTGGGTATAATTTATCAGCCACGGGTTTCAATTTATTTGAGCTAACAAGCTAACCTTTTAATGGAGCTGAAATGATCTAAATAATTAAGAATTATTGAGCCAATATCATATAATATTATTAACTAATAAGTAATGAGAATAACATACATAACACATCATTTCCCAAACAGATTACATTAACGAATCACAACCCAGAATGAATTTAAGCTCGCGTTAAGTAGTGTGTGTAATATACTAGCCACAGGTTAACTTATTTATTATTAATATTACTGTCTTTTAGAGGAGGGAAAGGCCGCGAAGCGGCCGTTAATTGCATCGCGTAGTGCCTAACACAAACAAACAAAGGTCGCGAAGCGACCTTTGTGAGAGAGTGATCCGTCGCGAAGCGACCGAGACCTAAGGGCTCGTATAGTATATGGAAGTACCCTCGAAACATTCACCTTTTTGGACCCCTAGTAGATATGCTATACGCTATGATTAAATAGAAATAGAAAACAAACATTTTAGAATAAACAATCATTGTATCTATGAGGTGTTGACGAATTATCAACTTATTACTTTGTCGTATTTCTCTTCATATAGCCCCTTCATCATCCCCAACAAATGTGACAGTAACGGTCAGTGACACTACGATAACCATATACTTTGGAACTGTTGCAGAGGGAGATACGAATGGAGTGATCACTGTCTACGAAGTCTGTGTGCAGACAGTGTCAGGAGGTCCCTGTGTGTTTACAGCTAATGTTACTGCCACAGAGACACGAGTTAATATCACAGGACTGACAGATTACACTAACTACATTGTTACAGTGCGAGCTCACACCAGTGCAGGGCCCGGCCCCTACAGCCCAGAAGTAGCCATCACGACATTACCCTGTGAGTGCATTAACCACCGTTATACGTATAACAGTAGCTTGATTAAGATGCTGGTGTTTGAAACTCCGTCTCCTTAGCTCTACCAGAAGAGGCAGTTATAAACGTGACAGTGCAGAGCGGGCCTACAGTTATAATCAATGGAAGCATACCACAAACTGGAGGTCCCACAACTGGAGTACAGGTGTGCATCAGATTGCCATCAACCACAGAGTGTGTCAGTGTCATAGTAGTTAACACCACTGGCACCAGCTTCAATACCACTATTGAAGACTTGGATCCTAACCAAACGTACGAGGTTATCGTGATTGTAACTGGTCCGGGAGGAAACACTACGACTGGCCCTGTTACGATTACCACACAACCTGAACGTAAGTAATAATATTTTTTATATTATAAGAACCATTCCGTCTCAGCATCAGTCGCTTCGCAACATATCACTCAATCACTAGGCGGTCTCGCGTTATTCGTGAACATTTCTACATTATTCTTAGTTAACAAAGTTACTTAATAACAAAAATATTATATATTCTAGGCTGCAAAGCTATATTCATAAATTTCAGTAAACTTGCCTATTATACCCATATAAAGCGAGTATGTAAGATAGTTTTCAATTTCCCATCGATGACCAATTTTTTATCTAGTATCTCTACGATAACTAAATTGGATACTCGTGCCAGATATTTCAAGTAACTCATAACTAGCATACTTGTTTCCTCATTATACGGGTTGAAAACTATTCCCTACCTCAAATACAAAGATAATTAGAACTGAAACGAATATACCGAACAGGGTTTGATACAGAAGTTTTTCCTGGGGGGTTGGGGGGGGGGGGGGGGGAATTTCCTAGAAACAGACTGTTCCCTTGATAAAGGAGCAGCATATACATGTATAGGCCAAAATTAATGTAATTAGTTGGCATAATCATTCTATGCTTTAATCCTGTTTATATTAGCATTACTTAACCTTTATTTAATAACTATGAGGCAAAGTTAAGACAATTCCTGGGATGGAGGCATCCTTCCTGGGGGGGGGGGAACCTTTGTTTGGGGGGGGGATCCCAGGGCCCCCCCCCCTCTGTATTACACCCTGCCGAATATTAGATTGAAACGGATATTCGTTGACTACTTTTGGACAACAACATGACTTTGTTTAGCTTGGAGAGATCGTAAATATAAATTACTACCTAAACTAGCTGATAATTAGTTAACTTGTGTATAATATACTTCGCTTCGTAACTATTATAGTTATTAAACCATTGTATCATCAATAAAAACCAGTTTTCCAATGTATTTTGTGTCTTGAAATTGACTCAATGCTTAGTCATCCAAACGATGAATATTTGAATATTCGTTCGCTTAGAAAAAGGTTCGTTCGTTACATTTCGAATATTCGTTTAGCCCTAAATATAAGAAATTACTTATATGGAGCTCAGCTCTAGTAGAGTTCAGTTTTTCAGTATGTGTATTCAGGCACTGAGAAAGGTCAGTTTTCCCCAAACTTTGAAATTGACCTTTAGAAAGTAAGCCTGGGCTTTTAGTATGGGAAAAAATCTGAACTCTACAAAGCTCAGCTCTATATAAGCATTCTCATATAATATAATACGAGCCCTTCGGTCTCGGTCGCTTTGCGACAGATCGGTGCTACGCACCTCAAGTTAACGGCCGCTGTGCGGCCTTACTCCTCACCCTTTCTACCATGGAAATGGTAGATAGGGACGTTATGATTTTGATTTTCATTAATTTGTTTACCTATTTGTGCCATAACAACAACAACAAATACTCATATTAGAATTTTATAAATGCGAAATTCGTGTTCAGCACACTTGTTTACTTATAATACCTATTGAAAGTTAACTTCTAGGTTGATTTTGAATTTTCATTAAATTGTTTAGCTATTTTGAGTAAACAACAACAACAACAACAAATATTCATATTAGAAAATTTAAACGCGAAATTCGTGTTCGGCTTACTTGTTTACCTATAATACCCGTTGAAAGCTAACTTCTAGGTTGATTTTGAATTTTCATTAATTTGTTTACCTATTTTGTGTAAACAACAACAACAAATATTCATATTAGAAAATTTTAACCGCGAAAATCGTGTTCAGAATACTTGTTTACCTATAATACCCGTTGAAAGCTAACTTCTAGGTTGATTTTGAATTTTCATTAATTTGTTTACCTATTTTGTGTAAACAACAACAACAAATATTCATATTAGAAAATTTTAACCGCGAAAATCGTGTTCAGAATACTTGTTTACCTATAATACCCGTTGAAAGCTAACTTCTAGGTTGATTTTGAATTTCCATTAATTTGTTTACCTATTTTGTGTAAACAACAACAACAAATATTAATATGAGAAATTTATAAACGCGAAATTCGTGTTCGGCATACTTGTTTACCTATAATACCCGTTGGAAGCTAACTTCTAGGTTGATTTTGAATTTTCATTAATTTGTTTACCTATTTTGTGTAAACAACAACAACAAATATTAATATGAGAAATTTATAAATGCGAAATTCGTGTTCAGCATACTTGTTTACCTATAATACCCGTTGAAAGCTAACTTCTAGGTTGATTTTGAATTTTCATTAATTTGTTTACCTATTTGTGTAAACAACAACAAATATTCATATGAGAAATTTATAAATGCGAAATTCGTGTTCAGCATACTTGTTTACCTATTATAACATTTGTTACCAATTATAACATTTGACAGTTAGTTTATATCTCATATATTAATGCGGTTTCTATCCCCCCGTCACTTTAATACAATCCGGACAAACACACACACACACAAACAACAATCGAGATTTAATAATACGAGCCCTTCGGTCTCGGTCGCTTCGCGACGGATTACTCTCTCACAAAAGTCGCTTCGCGACTTTTGTTCGTTCGTGTTAGGCACTACGCAATACAATTAACGGCCGCTTCGCGGCCTTTCCCTCCCCAAAAAGCAATCACATTAATAATGAAATTTAATAGCTCAATAAATTTCAGTTACACAATAAGAAAGCTCGAATCAAAATTATACTAAAAGAAAAACAGGCAATAGAATAGACAAATGATTGATTGGTTAAATTAATTTATTTTCAATCAATCAAATTGGAGCCTCAGAAAATATTTTCTATTATGCACAATCTATTTATACTAATTGATGAAATCTGTTAATCCATACTAATAAACCCTCGAATTTAATTGGCTAACATATTTTGTCACCTTAAAATGTTAATATTTCTCTTCAAAAACCAATAGATCGTTGTCGCAGTATAAAATTACCCCTGTATACAAATTTTCAGCTTTCTGGGACTCGTAGTCTTTCCAATTAATTCTGGACAAACAAACACACAAACAAACACACAACAATTGCGCTTTTAATATAGAGATAGATTTTCAATCACTATTATAATACAGTAAATAAGCAAACAAACAAACAAAAAAATACACACACAAAGCTAGTTAACTAATTATGGATAATATAGTATATGGAAGTAACCCTCGAAACATTCACCTTTTTGGACCCCTAGTAGATATGCTATACGCTATGATTAAATAGAAATAGAAAACAAACATTTTAGAATAAACAATCATTGTATCTATGAGGTGTTGACGAATTATCAACTTATTACTTTGTCGTATTTCTCTTCATATAGCCCCTTCATCATCCCCAACAAATGTGACAGTAACGGTCAGTGACACTACGATAACCATATACTTTGGAACTGTTGCAGAGGGAGATACGAATGGAGTGATCACTGTCTACGAAGTCTGTGTGCAGACAGTGTCAGGAGGTCCCTGTGTGTTTACAGCTAACGTTACTGCCACAGAGACACGAGTTAACATCACAGGACTGACAGATTACACTAACTACATTGTTACAGTGCGAGCACACACCAGTGCAGGGCCCGGCCCCTACAGCCCAGAAGTAGCCATCACGACATTATACTGTGAGTGCATTAACCACCGTTATACGTATAACAGTAGCTTGATTAAGATGCTGGTGTTTGAAACTCCGTCTCCTTAGCTCTACCAGAAGAGGCAGTTATAAACGTGACAGTGCAGAGCGGGCCTACAGTCATAATCAATGGAAGCATACCACAAACTGGTGGTCCCACAACTGGAGTACAGGTGTGCATCAGATTGCCATCAACCACAGAGTGTGTCAGTATCATAGTGGTTAACACCACTGGCACCAGCTTCAATACCACTATAGAAAACTTGGATCCCAACCAAACGTACGAGGTTATCGTGATTGTAACTGGTCCGGGAGGAAACACTACGACTGGCCCTGTTACGATTACCACACAACCTGAACGTAAGTAATAATTATATTGTAGATTGGGTGGTAGAAATGTTGTCAACATCATTGTTTGTTGGTTTCTGTTATTAGCTGAATTCTCAACTAGTCAATAATGATAATCTTCGTCTTTGTTGATAACAGAATCATATTCGCTTTTACAAGGTCGTTAAAAACCAAATGTTATTCCAGGCTGGATTTCATTCACATATTGCATAAAATAATAGTTTTCTTAGAAGAATACTCCAATTCATAGGTGAGAAAAATTGGCTGTTAAGTTATGTTAAGTTAACAGTGCCAAATTGTTGTTAGCTGGTAAAGGTGTTAAGCCAGCTCAGATTATAAGTCAATTGAAAAAAGATATCTAATGCAAAATTGCAAATCATAATTTCCAACTGATATTGATGGTATGGAGTGGGTAACAATGATAGAAGTATAACTATATGAGGATATACACAGTCAACTCCGCTTAATAGAGCCACCTCGGGACCAGGTTGTTTTGACCCGATTAAGCGGAGAAACCGATTAACCGGTGGCTCTATTAAGAGGAGTTGACTGTAGTTGCTTAGTAATGATCAAATCCATGAGGTTGGTAAATCCTTATTGACTTCGTATAATCTTCTATTATCTCTATATAGCCCCTTCATCATCTCCAACAAATGTGACAGTAATAGTAGACAGTGACACTACGATAACCATATACTTTGGAACTGTTGCAGAGGGAGATACGAATGGAGTGATCACTGTCTACGAAGTCTGTGTGCAGACAGTGTCAGGAGGTCCCTGTGTGTTTACAGCTAACGTTACTGCCACAGAGACACGAGTTAACATCACAGGACTGGCAGATTACACTAACTACATTGTTGCAGTGCGAGCTCACACCAGTGCAGGACCCGGCCCCTACAGCCCAGAAGTAGCCATCACGACATTACACTGTGAGTGCATTAACCACCGTTATACGTATAACAGTAGCTTGATTAAGATGCTGGTGTTTGAAACTCCGTCTCCTTAGCTCTACCAGAAGAGGCAGTTATAAACGTGACAGTGCAGAGCGGGCCTACAGTCATAATCAATGGGAGCATACCACAAACTGGAGGTTCCACAACTGGAGTACAGGTGTGCATCAGATTGCCATCAACCACAGAGTGTGTCAGTATCATAGTAGTTAACACCACTGGCACCAGCTTCAATACCACTATAGAAGACTTGGATCCCAACCAAACGTACGAGGTTATCGTGATTGTAACTGGTCCGGGAGGAAACACTACGACTGGCCCTGTTACGATTACCACACAACCTGAACGTAAGCTTTGATATTTTATTATTGTTAATATTTCTATACTATTTTATATACACACCAAATTATATATTCCTATTTATAGTACCTAGTGGCACTGTACAGAATATTCAGACCTCATCCGATACCACAGTGTTCGGAATTAATTGGACACAACCAGTCGCGATTAATGACGTTACAGTTACATACTATGTTACGATAAGTACTGGAGGAGTCATACTTAACATAACACAGACTTCAAATGAGTCTATTGTATTTACTGGACTAAATCCCAACACGGAATATGAAGTAGTAGTTACTCCGTCCAATTCAGTGGGGAATGGGACTGGCACTACAGTCATTGTGAGAACACAGCAAGGTAATTAGAATGTCAAATCTAGAGTGATGTATTAATTTGATTCTAAGTACATTGTTGTATTTTATTCTATTAATTAATCTCCAGAACAACCAGAACCTCTTCAAATTGTGTCAGTTCTCACCAACAGTGTTCAAATTATGCTCACTCCCGTCGCTACCACTAACACCACTATACAAATCAAACATTATGAAGTTTGTGTACAGCAAAGTAGCAGTGGCACATGTGATCGCACACTGAATATTACACCCACTGAAAACTTCACTTTTACTATACAAAATTTGAATGCAAACACTTTGTACACAATTATGGTATTTGCCATCACTATTAATGATGAGAGAGGTCCTCCATCAGACGTAGTAACATTTGAGACATTCCCATTAGGTAGGGTTTATAGCTAGAATAGTATTACAATTACTTTATACACAATATATACACATATTTTCTTCGTACTAGTGCCAACAGAAGGAGTAACCAACCTAGATGTTGTAATCAACAATCTATTTAGTCTGGAAGTAAGCTGGAACTTCAATGCTACTTCTCAAGAACATGAACCATCCCACTTCTTCGTGTGTCTGGCCCTAGAGTCAGGAGGAAATTGTACAATTACAAGAAATGTTACAGCTGATATCAATTCTGTTGTTATACCTGAGGTAGAAGAAGAAACGATGTATTACATCACGGTGTACCCGTGGAATGTAAATGGAGCCGGGCCTACTGCTGTAACAAATTTTACTGTACCTGAAAAATGTAAGTTAATTAAATAAATAAATTAAAAATTTACCAGAATATCCTATTAATTTAGCTGGACCAGCTGTCACAATTACAGCAACAGCTCTGTCTCCATATGAAATCTACTCCGAATGGGAGTTCCATGTCATACTCTTGAACACATCATCTTTCACCATATGTATTTCAATCAAAGGAAGCTCTGTCTGTACCCAAACTCGCTATGGACAACCCGTTAGTAGTGGAGAGTTAATTTTCTCAGGACTGACCCCGAATACGAGTTACACTATACATATCGTCGAGCTAATTTCTAGGACTAGTGATGCAATCACAGAGGCCCGGACTCCGATAAATGGTGAGTTATTAAGTACATGCATCATTAAGAATATAATTAGTAATTCTATACTTATGAAATTCTGTAGGTATCTCGGACTCTCCACTAAATGTCCTGGTAACTACAATATCATCGACAGTACTACGCGTCACGTGGGTACCGTCTAGCCAGACCAAGTTCGGTAACCTAACTTCGTGGGAGATATGCTACACAGCGGAGAGGTTCAACGAGACCAGTGGGTGTACGTCAAGCCAGAAAGACCAATTATACAAATCTATCATAAAGCTTGAGGAGCATGAGACCTACTCCATCACGGTAAGAGCTGTCTACACAAACGGAAACGGCACTGCGTTCTCTGTTCCAGTCACGGGAAAGACAGAACAAGATGGTGAGCCATTCTAAATAATCTTATTAATTAAGAAGAAATGGTTGGTGCATGGTATAATTGTTATGAAATTCTTCTAATCTTAGTTCCAAGCAGAACAATCTCAGGTTTGGTTGGAGTAACAGAAGTTGGAGAGTCAAAGTTCATATGGCTAGCTCCCCCTATCAAGGACCAGAACGGAATCATTGTGTACTATTTGGTTGTATTCGAGTATGAGGACGATGACGGGTTCAAAAACATTTCCATCCGCGAAGACCCAATAATGAGGGAGACCAACATCCCCTATTTAGTCACTGTCCCTTATAATATCAGTGTGACCCCCTATACCATAGGAGCAGGTCCTCCTTATAAAATAATTGGGGCGGTGCAGGAACCAGTAGCAGGTGTGTTGAGTATAAAACAAATTTTTAAAATTTAATATATACTTACTTACTTACAACTTAACTACAAGTTTTATAAAGGTTCATAAAAGTCAATAAACCATAAAATGCTTATATGATTTACAAAATAATGAAAATATTTACTTGTAACTTGACAACTCCAAGTCTTTAATAACTATATTTTAGGTGAGGCTCTATGTCCAGACTGGAGAATATCTGTCACAATTCTATGTGTCGTGCTTGCCGTTCTGATTGTAATGGCAATAGCTATGTGCAGCATTATTTTGATACTCATCGTGAGTAAGAATAGAACTTCAACCTATTCAGCAGTCTAACATGAATCAACCCTTATTCAAAATGAAATCAAGCATGTACATTGTTTATTTTAATCCAATAATATTCCCATTAACTTCTATCTATTTTCATATTCTAGACCTGTGTATTTGATTCTTAATTAGACTATTTCTCAGCTCTTGTTTTCAGGCTTTATATATTATTTGTGTTTCATTAATTCAATTAAACTATACAAGTATAACTTGGTTTTCAAGGATCGACTCCTATCAGGGCCGGCGGAAGCTCGTGAGAGGTGGGGCGGCCTTGTATTATGACAGAACAAGTGGGGCGGCCCAGGGCTAGGCCCCACTTTCTGGCCTTGTATTATGACAGAAAAAGTGGGGCGGCCCAGGCCGCCCCAGCCGCCCCTCTTCCGCCGGCCCTGACTCCTATGGACTAGTTCTAAATATATACGCGATATAAGTAGACTCATTGTAGATAGAGAATGCTCTAAGTAAATATAAACAGGAAATACGTAGCTCACTTAAATTATACAGGGATTAATTTCATGAATGCAAATATTAAATGCAATACATATCTGGATACATTGTGGAGAAAAGTTATTGGGCAGAAAAGTTATTGGGCATGCTAAGTAATAATGATAAAAAAACAAAAAATTATGCTAATTTAACTAATAAATCAAATTTCTAGGTTCTACATTAAGTGCTCTCCCATGGGAGATTATGTTAAGCGAAGTAGGTGGTTCGGAGCTAATTAGAACAACACTGCACATTGATCAACAAACGTAGGCATTAAACTGTGAGGGAGTTTGGGCAACATCTACGCTATTTTATATTTGCTAGTAAATGTATTAATAAATACTTGAGTATTCTATCGTACAGATTGCAAGAAACTACAATGGAACCCACAAACGGGGCCTGTGGAAACGGGGATCCTCTGAAAATTCAAAATAGGGTAAAAAAAATGCAACAAATTCCTAGTCCCACATAAATGAACCTCCACAAACGGGGAATCGGCAGAAATGGGGAATCGGGGTGGCTAAACCTTGCGTCCCTGGCACCCCGTTTCTGCAGGTTCTACTGTAGTTGCACATTCGCGATGTCCGCCAAAGAGTTGGACGGTTAAGAGTATGCAACACTGTTTATACTGTTATTGTATTAATTAGTTGTCAACCTGAAGAGAGTACAATGCGGTCAATACCCATGATTGAAGTTGATAAAAATACAGGATAAATATTTTTTGTTCTGTTAATGTTGATTTATTTATTAATTAAGAACTGAGAAGGTTGTTTCGATCTTTAATTTGACATAACTAAGATAATCCTAACAATTATACACAAATCACGCAATAATAACTATTAAGTACAGGTAACACAAGCCTAAGCAGGGAGCTTAGAAGCATTTCCTGTGGACAATGCTTGGGCCGGACTCGTCGTATTCCTGTTTCGAGATCCACATCTGTTGGAAGGTGCTCAGGGAGGCTAGGATGGATCCGCCGATCCACACGGAGTACTTCCTCTCGGGAGGTGCGATAATCTTGATCTTCATGGTGGGAGGAGCGAGGGAGGTGATCTCCTTTTGCATTCGGTCGGCGATACCCGGGAACATGGTGCTGCCTCCAGACATGACAGTGTTAGCGTAGAGGTCCTTTCGGATATCGACGTCACACTTCATGATCGAGTTATAACACGTCTCATGGATGCCTGCAGCTTCCATCCCAAGGAAAGAAGGCTGAAAGAGAGCCTCGGGGGAGCGGAAGCGCTCGTTACCGATGGTAATCACCTGTCCGTCCGGGAGCTCGTAGCTCTTCTCCAGAGAGGCGCTGGAGGCGGCAGTGGACATCTCCGCTTCGAAGTCAAGCGCAACGTAACACAGCTTCTCCTTGATGTCTCGCACGATCTCTCGCTCAGCAGTGGTGGTGAATGAGTAGCCGCGCTCGGTGAGGATCTTCATGAGGTAGTCGGTCAGGTCGCGACCGGCCAGATCAATACGGAGGATGGCATGGGGGAGGGCGTACCCCTCGTAAATGGGAACAGTGTGTGACACGCCGTCACCGGAGTCGAACACGATGCCAGTGGTACGACCGGAGGCATACAGGGAGAGCACGGCCTGGATGGCTACATACATGGCGGGGGTGTTGAAGGTTTCGAACATGATCTGGGTCATTTTCTCACGATTGGCTTTCGGGTTCAATGGAGCCTCGGTCAACAGGACGGGGTGTTCCTCCGGTGCCACACGCAACTCGTTGTAGAAGGTGTGATGCCAGATCTTCTCCATGTCGTCCCAATTGGTGACAATGCCGTGCTCAATGGGGTATTTCAGGGTGAGGATACCACGCTTGCTCTGAGCCTCGTCTCCCACATACGAGTCCTTCTGACCCATGCCTACCATGACTCCCTGATGACGGGGGCGACCTACGATGCTAGGAAACACTGCACGGGGGGCGTCATCGCCAGCGAAACCGGCTTTGCACATGCCAGAACCGTTATCTACGACCAAAGCTGCAACATCCTCATCTCCCATTGTGGATAGTTTATTACGAAAAAGAGTCGGTTTAGCGAAGAAGAAAGTGCGAATTTGCTAACGAAGATTCTGAGATAATAAAACCACGCAGATCTCTGACTTTATATAATAAAGCTGAGAACTCAATCATCAATAAAATGCCTATATATGGAGAAAACGAGAAACATAGATTGAGATAAATTATCTCCTTATATGGAAATAATTTGGGAGATTTAAAATCTGATCTACCAAAATTGTATAGTTTGCAATTTTTGGATGATGAAAAGATCAATTACATGCAAGATCTTACTGTGTTCATAATTGATAGTTCGGGGTTCAAATTGCATTGAGTGAATGAATCGAGTTACATCGTGCTAGATAGCTCCTCCTGCCAGATGACCCAAGACGTAGAATCATGATCAAAAAGAATAAATGACTTGGTCGCTAAGCATCTTGCTTTATTTATCTATATATCGTTTTAACAAGTTCGAAATGTTATACTCGTCCATAAATAGGTCAGCAAATATGATTTCAATTAAACAATTGGTGCTGAGTTAATAACTTTAAGGCAAAGTAAGAATTTGGAAAGTATGATGTTGTTATTAAGATGTAGCTATCCTAGTCTAAACTTACATAACAATAATAATATTACTCTATAAGTTACCTCTATTCTGTACCAGCAGTAGCACTTATACTATACCACGCTATTTTTTTCTGGCTTCCAGGGGCAAGGCCCTGGACCCGACTGAAGGGCTTATAGCGCCCCAGACCCCCAGCTGGTGATGGAATTATTTTTTATAACGTGGATCCACAAACTTTCCCTCCCAAGAAAAAATTCTCTATGAAACCCTGACATTATAACAAATTGCAATTGTATTACAGTGAACTTTCGAAAGTTCACTGTAATACAATTGCATTATTTGATTATTTCGCTATATCCGACTTCATTATAACGAAAGCTTTCGTTATAATGAAGTCGGATATAGCGAAATAATCACATATAACGAAATGGAGGTTTTCCCCCCAGAATACAAATTGCATTAAATATTAATAACGATTATAACGGATATCCGGATATAACGAAGGATTTACAGGTCCCAAGCACTTCGTTATAACGAGAGTTTAATATCAATTACGTTATTTATTCAATTTTAGTTATTATTAATCTATAATATAAAATCTCGATGTGATGGGGGAATAGAAACCGCATTTAAAATTGAGTTAGAGACTAACTTCCAAATGTTATAATAGGTAAACAAATGTGCTAATAAGTAAACAACTATGCTGATTACGAATTTGCGCTTTTATAAATGTATAATATGAATATTTTTTGTTGTTGTTTACACAAATAGGAGGTAAAAAATTAATGAAAATTCAAAATCAGCCTACAAGTTAACTTTCAACGGGTATTATAGGTGAACAAATTGAAACTAGTATGCAAATGGTAGAATGGGTTGTATTCCCTGGTGGAAACTGGAAAGGGTGAGGAGTAAGACCGCATAGCAGCCGTTAACTTGAGGTGCTAAGCACCGATCCGTCGCAAAGCGAGCGAGACCGAAGGGCTCGTTATTAATTAAAACCGATTATATTTTGAAATTTTTACAATTCGAACATAAAAAGGTTTAAACTTCTATTTGAATATCGAAATTCTATTTACATATTATCCCCGTACTTACAATATAAAATTATTAATTACTATTCAAGGTTTGGTGGGAGCAAAATTGGGCTACGGCCTGTGCCACAAGTGCCGCATCCTTCACTCCTGATTGCAACACCTGCAGTTATTACACTTGTAAATATTTGACCAAAGGTCTCGATATTACATTCGTTACCCAAATATACCGAGCGCGCGACAAACAAAAACCGTCCATGAGAAGCACACTCCCATCCCGTCTGTGAGTGCGAGTGCTTTTTATTTATAAAATACAAACATACAAATTAATAGGTGCGATGCTTCGTTATTATTTCCTTTCAAAAACAAAATCAGTTCTTGTTAATTCATAAATAGAAAGGACAACCTTAGGAGAATAGAATTTCTAAATTTTAAATATTGGAATTCGAAATATAAAAATTTCACTGGACCAGTAAATAGATTTTTATATAATTGAGGATCAAAGACGAAATTGAGAAATCGGGCTTCGAGGTGTCCAAATTTGAAACCTCTATCACCAATGGCCTAGTCAGACCTCTCTATACGGCCGGACGTAAATCCGAAAGAACGATTTTAGAATTGTGCATCTTATAGTATAAACTATATAGGACCCGACTAAAGAGTTATTACTAGAAAAGCACAGTAAATCTTGATATCCCTAATTTAAAACAATTACATCAAATTATGAGAGTATCAAAGTAAATTTGAAATGTGCTCAGTCGAATACCGCACCAACTTCAAACTCAAAAGATTAGAAAATTAGAAGCATTTCTTGTGGACAATGTATGGGCCAAACTCGTCGTATTCCTCTTTCGAGATACACATCTGATGGAAGGTGGTCTTGGAAGCTAGAATCGCTCCACCGATCCACACGGAGTACTTCCTTTCGGGAGGTGCGATAATCTTGATCTTCATGGTGGGAGGAGCGAGGGAGGTGATCTCCTTTTGCATTCGGTCGGCGATACCCGGGTACATTGTGCTGCCTCCAGAGAGGACAGTGTTAGCGTAGAGGTACTTGCGGATATCGACGTCACACTTCATGATCGAGTTATAACCAGGGCCGGATTAACCCATGGGCAACCGGGGCAACTGCCCCGGGGCCTCCACCACCAAAGGCCTCCACCACCAAAGTAAAATATTTTAGATTATTTACTTTAAAATATAGAATGTTCGTTTACTAAGGTCACTATCATTTTATTGTGTGCTTTGTTTTCCCGAAAATTATAATCAAATAATTGATCCTCTGTCTCTGGAAACATTACTGGTACAATTTCATAATTGACAAAAATGTGAGCTCTACATTTCCTAACATTCTGACCATTTTGAGCATATGCCTGGTGCTAATGATCACTAACTGTAGCGGAGAAAGGTCATTCTCCAAATTGAAATTGGTTTGCAGCTCCTTTGCCGCCTTCAATGTTGCAAACAAGGTTGAACTCACTTACACTTATGTCAATTGAGCACGATGATGCGAGACATTGATTTCTCAAGTTTGATTACTGATTTTGTTATTATGAAAGCAAAAAAGTCATTTTCTAGAAACTATTAGTTTTTACTTACTTACCTCGATTTATATTCCATAAAAACTTCGTGTGTCTGGAATAATTGTACTTCATTTTTTCACTGAACAATTGTAGTGGAAGGAGTTAGAGGCCTATACAACACTGGTTGCCCCAGGGCCTCCACCTCAGTTAATCCGGCCCTGGTTATAACTAGGGCATTAGGATCTAACGATCAAAGATCGCGCGATCACGATCGCGATCCTTTTTTGACGATCGAAGCAGGATCGTCGATCGTATTTTACAGAACGATCGAAATGGAGATCGCGATCATTTTTTTGCATAAATTTTCGATCCTACATTCCGATCTTTTAGAAAAGGTTGCCCAATTAAAATCATCCACCAAACTACCTAATTTGTTTAACACTTATGTATTTAATTTGAATACGATTATTAATATAATTTATCCATAAAACAGGCCCGTAACAATAAAATATTTTCAGGTTGTTGAAAATCTAACTCCACTGTTTCTAAAAGTTTGTCAAGTTGAAACCTGAGCATCCTGAATAGTTACTACGGCAAATAAGAAATGATCGAAAAAATGATCGGGATCGGATCGGCGATCATTTGTAAAAATGTGATCGGGATCGAGATCGCGATCAATTTTTTGGCGATCGACTAATGCCCTAGTTATAACACATATTATGGATGCCTGCAGCTTCCATCCCAAGGAAAGAAGGCTGAAAGAGAGCCTCGGGACAGCGGAAGCGCTCGTTACCGATGGTAATCACCTGTCAGTCCGGGAGCTCGTAGCTCTTCTCCAGAGAGGAGCTGGAGGAGGCAGTGCCCATCTCCGCTTCGAAGTCAAGCGCAACGTAACACAGCTTCTCCTTGATGTCTCGCACGATCTCTCGCTCAGCAGTGGTGGTGAATGAGTAGCCGCGCTCGGTGAGGATCTTCATGAGGTAGTCGGTCAGGTCGCGACCGGCCAGATCCAGACGGAGGATTTCATGGGGGAGGGCGTACCCTTTATATATTGGAACAGTGTGTGACACGCCGTCACCGGAGTCGAACACGATGCCAGTGGTACGACCGGAGGCATACAGGGAGAGCACGGCCTGGATGGCTACATACATGGCGGGGGTGTTGAAGGTTTCGAACATGATCTGGGTCATCTTCTCACGATTGGCTTTCGGGTTCAATGGAGCCTCGGTCAACAGGACGGGGTGTTCCTCCGGAGCCACACGCAACTCGTTGTAGAAGGTGTGATGCCAGATCTTCTCCATGTCGTCCCAATTGGTGACAATGCCGTGCTCAATGGGGTATTTCAGGGTGAGGATACCACACTTGCTCTGAGCCTCGTCTCCCACATACGAGTCCTTCTGACCCATGCCTATAGTGCAAAAATTCTTGCTGGGACGGGGGCGACCTACGATGCTAGGAAACACTGCACGGGGATCGTCTTCACCAGCGAAACCGGCTTTGCACATGTCAGAACCGTTATCTATGACTAAATCTATAAAATCATCGTCTCCCATTGTGGATAGTGTTTATGAAAAGAGTAGGTTTAGCGAAGAAGAAAGTGCGAATTTCCTAACTTAGTTTCTGAGATTATAAAATAACAAATTTCTCACTTTATATAATGGGCTGTAAACTGAATCATCAAGTAAAATGCCAATATATGGAGACAACAAGAAAACATCCACTGAGATACTTATCTCCTTATATGGAATTAATTTAGTAGATTTTTTAATTAATCTACCAAAATTGCAATGTCTGCAATTTTTGGATGATGGAAAGCGGAAGAATATGTAAGATCTTACTGTGAACATAACTATAACTGATAGATCGGGGTTCAAACTGAACTAGGTGAGTGAATCGAGTGCGAGTTCCATTCGTTGCTAAATATTATCTATTCTTACATACAGGGCCGGATTATCCAATAGGCACAGTAGGCACTGTGCCTAGGGCCTACGAAAAATTTGGGGCCTAATTGCTGCCTGGTATCCTCAAAGTGCCTAGGGCCTACGAATACCTTAATTCGGCCCTGCTTACATAAATTTATAATAAAGTTCGAGATTCAGTAAATATGAAAGCCAATAAGCTTATTGCTTAATTAATACAAGCTGCTCGTCCGCGCTACGCGCGTTCTTACAACTTGCACTCGGGCCTGCGGCCCTCGCTTGTATTTCAAAACACATGCCTTTTCAAATTAAATGTCCGTTGTATTTAATTATATACTCCAATAGACTTAAACTGAATCTAGGCTCCTATAAAAACTTTCGATTATGGACGAAAAATGACGAAAAAATTATATACCCCCTCCCTACATCACGCTTTTTGTCATTTTGTAATAAAAAGGACGGGTTGTAACACTTACCCCCTTGAGCATTACTTAAATTCAAAAGCACAAATTGATTATATTACGGGAATCATATGGGAAATATTTAGGTGACCGCTAGTGACCCACGTAACAGTAATGCTATTGTTTCAGAGTAGTTCTGTGCCCCCCTAAGCTGTCTATATCCGTGGGCCCCAGCCATAGGTATATACGTATAAGGACAGAAAAAATAAATTGGGAAATAATCAGCGCCTGTACTGTTGAATATTTATGCTAGTTAGAACTGACAGTTTTCTAGATAATAACGCATGTCCGTGTATATATTAATAAACTAACTCCAAATATAAAATTAATATCACTAACAAACTGTACAACTCTGTGGACCCCTAACTTTGGGCTGTGGAGAAGTTATTGTATTGATTGGTAATAATCAAATAGACACAATGCTTTACTAAACTTTACACAACTCTTCAATAAAAACTAAACAGCTTAGCTATATTTCAACTAAGCCTACACAGTCATGGCCGGTGTCCCTGTCAAGAGAAAACGAGGAAGACCACCGAAGGATTCAAACGCAGTGAGCACTTATATTGACGATGGAGCTAGCAGAGATAGTATCACGGAAAGCTGTGAAAATTATACTTCAGTTTTTAATGACACACAAGGTTATTGTAATTCGTGCAAGAAATGGGTGTGTGAAGGTATATTTTGTGAAGGAAAGTGTCAGTCGTGGTACCATTACAATTGTGTTGGTCTCACTGACGGTGATTTCAATAGATTGAACTCTGACAAAAATAACCAGTGGTTTTGTAGTCCATGTCAATCATTTTTGTCCCTACCAGAATTTAGTCCAGCCACTGACCTTTCAAAGGCTAAATGGGGAAATCTGGTTGGAGCTGACATAAGAACTACCCTTGAAGAAGTATATATGAAAGTCATTACATGGAGATTTAATTTCTTCAAATTACCATCTGGTAAGGCAGGAAAGACTTATATTGAAGAAAAGACAAGACTGTGGGATCAATTTACTAATAAGACTCAATTTGAGTCAATTGCCCTACTAGCGGATAGTGTTTTTGATCCCCTCATGTTACAGAAACCCAGCGCTACTTCAAAGAACAGCGATCATATTAAATATATTAAAGAACGAATGAAAAAAAATCCAAAATTGCAGCCTGTGCCGACGCATGTTCCTTTGGTGGCACTATATTTTGTTGGTTGTTTATTGATAGTGCCTCCAAAAGAACATGCTGTCGGCGCAGGCTGCAATTTTGGATTTTTTTTTCGCCATGTCATCATCACTATGAAGGTGTTAAATTATTTCAAAAAGGTGTTACAGAAGGCATCGACCCTTAGAGTGGTGGAAGTTTCCATTTAGTTCATATAATTTTAGAGATATTCAAGTTTGAGTAGAATATAATAGCTGATGACTCAGCATTTTTTATGTGAGTGTTGGGTCATCACCCAACATCAACTAACCCATTTTAAAAATCGAATTAACAAAATTGTAAAAATACATTTTTTTGACGATGTCATCATCACCTCAAGGTGTCAAGACCTACTTGTATAGGTGGTACGTGGCATAAGGACCAATTGATAAATTGAAAGTTTGTTTCTATCTTGTATCATCTCTGAGATTAATGAAATTTACCTAATTAGTATAAATATTTAATTAATAAATTAATAATTTAACACCAATATTATGTACAGCAAAATAAATAAAGTTCAATTATTTGCACTTATTATTAATTCAAATCGAATTTCACTATCATATTTGAATTCAGCGCACTCGATAACCCCAATAATCCAATTGGAAAATTCTATAAGTTAAATAAATACAAAAGGAATTTATTATAATAAATTATGTCAGTACATTAATTGTGCAAAAAGAATATTCTCGCCGAAATAAATATAATCACTTAATCTGTCGTTGTTGTGGAATGTAAAATCTTAACGGTTCTAAAATAAACCATCTTTAGTTTAAAGCCATTCATTCATTACTTATTGATAATAAATTAAATTATTAGTTATTTATTTTAGCAATGTTATCCACGGTGAGTTGAGTAAAGTCAACAAATTCCTTATATAAATTAATTTAATTTAATCCATTGTATAGTAATGCTACAATTAAATAGAAGCCAGCTGGAATTTATAAGTTGAATCAATTTAATTATCGCAAGTTGAATCAATAGAGTAGGATTTAACAAGTTAAATCAATATAATTATTACAAGTTAAAACAATGGAATTAGATTTCACAGTTTTATTGAAATTGAAGTGTTGAGTAAACAAATGAATTTCAACCCTCATTTATGGCAGAAATTAAACCAATTTTAGCAAATTTTCTTCTCCCATCAGACGCATAATTTTAAGATGAATCTAAATATTAAATAAAATTTTGGGGTTTATTAAAACATATTTTGAGTTATGGACCAGACAAATTTTGAAAGGTGTTAAAGATGTGTCAAAAATTTGTTAATCAAAAATCGTAACCCCAGGTGCAAATTAGACGGTCCCATCGCACCCACATGCCAAGTTTCAGCCCATCAACTATAAAGCTAAGTCCAGGGCACCGTCTACGGAGAAAAAATAAAAATAATAAAAATAAAGGCAGTGATTCTAATACTGGGCCACTATACTATAGTATAGTCGGCACAGTAAAAATGGGAGCAAGGACAATTCTTAGAGCTAATTAAAGAATGTGAAGCTATTCAATCACGACTTACTAAGAAAACGAGAAAACCAGAAGAAGTGCAGAAGGTATTTGTTAGGTTGATGCTCCAAGGTAAAATCGCTGCCGCCCTTAGATGGATTACTAGTAATAATTCCAAAGCTCTAAGCACCACACCTGAGTTGATATCTATCCTAGAAGGTAAACCCTCGATCGCAGGCCCTATTTCCATTGAGAGAGTGATTTCCGGTGAAATCCCTAAAGTTCAGCCTGTGATATACGATAACATTGATGGCAATACAATATATAAGGCAGCAAAACTGACAAAAGGTTCAGCGGGTCCATGCGGACTAGATTCAGACGCCTGGAGAAGAATTATGTGCTCGAAATCATTTAGCAAAGCTTCTTCAAATGCATGTGATTCTTTAGCTCGGCTAACTCGTAGGTTATGCATAGAGTTTATAGATCCTCTAAGTTTAGCCCCCTTTCTAAACTGCCGCCTAATACCGTTAGATAAAAATCCAGGGGTTCGCCCTATTGGTATTGGAGAGGTTATTCGGAGGATAATCGGGAAATCCATTATATTGTTAGTAAGACCAGAAATAATACAATCTGTCGGCCCCCTACAGCTCAGTGCAGGCAGAGAGGGTGGTTGTGAGGCAGCATGCCATGCAATGAGAGAAATATTTAACGAAGATGAATGTCAAGGTGTGCTATTAGTTGATGCCTCTAACGCTTTTAATAGTCTCAATCGAAAAACATCTCTTCTAAACATGAGGTATCTATGTCCAGAGTTTTCTATCTATATCATTAACACGTATAGACAACCTTGCAAGCTTTTCCTACCAGATGGTACTTATATCACGTCATACGAAGGGACCACACAGGGTGATAATTGTGCGTCGGGATTTTAAGGTTAAACCTTTTAAAACTAGTTTTGAACACCATTATTTTCTGTAGAAAGATTGTTTAAATTAAACAACATTCCACTGAATGTGCATATGTGTGCTGCCAAAGCCATGTTCAAAACCCACCATGTTTCAACATTAACGCATGTAATACGATCTGTCAACCAATTATCCGAAATGTTAGTAGTTAATTAACAAAATGTTGATAACTCTTCTTTATATCAACAAATACAACTGTACCTCAAAAATTCAAAAAAACGTTACACCCATAAGCTGGGAGCTTAGAAGCATTTCTTGTGGACAATGCTTGGGCCAAACTCGTCGTATTCCTCTTTCGAGATCCACATCTGATGGAAGGTGGTCTTGGAAGCTAGAATCGCTCCACCGATCCACACGGAGTACTTCCTCTCGGGAGGTGCGATAATCTTGATCTTCATGGTGGGAGGAGCGAGGGCGGTGATCTCCTTTTGCATTCGGTCGGCGATACCCGGGTACATGGTGCTGCCTCCAGAGAGGACAGTGTTAGCGTAGAGGTCCTTTCGGATATCGACGTCACACTTCATGATCGAGTTATAACACATATTATGGATGCCTGCAGCTGACATACCAAGGAAAGAAGGCTGAAAGAGAGCCTCGGGGCAGCGGAAGCGCTCGTTACCGATGGTAATCACCTGTCCGTCCGGGAGCTCGTAGCTCTTCTCCAGAGAGGCGCTGGAGGCGGCAGTGCCCATCTCCGCTTCGAAGTCAAGCGCAACGTAGCACAGCTTCTCCTTGATGTCTCGCACGATCTCTCGCTCAGCAGTGGTGGTGAATGAGTAGCCGCGCTCGGTGAGGATCTTCATGAGGTAGTCGGTCAGGTCGCGACCGGCCAGATCAATACGGAGGATGGCATGGGGGAGGGCGTACCCTTTATATATTGGAACAGTGTGTGACACGCCGTCACCGGAGTCGAACACGATGCCAGTGGTACGACCGGAGGCATACAGGGAGAGCACGGCCTGGATGGCTACATAAATGGCGGGGGTGTTGAAGGTTTCGAACATGATCTGAGTCATCTTCTCACGATTGGCTTTCGGGTTCAATGGAGCCTCGGTCAACAGGACGGGGTGCTCCTCCGGTGCCACACGCAACTCGTTGTAGAAAGTATGATGCCAGATCTTCTCCATGTCGTCCCAATTGGTGACAATGCCGTGCTCAATGGGGTATTTCAGGGTGAGGATACCGCACTTGCTCTGAGACTCTTCTCCCACATACGAGTCCCTCTGACCCATGCCTACCATGACTCCCTGATGACGGGGGCGACCTACGATGCTAGGAAACACTGCACGGGGGGCGTCATCGCCAGCGAAACCGGCTTTGCACATGCCAGAACCGTTATCTACGACCAAAGCTGCAACATCCTCGTCTCCCATTGTGGATAGGTTAGAATGAAATACTATGAAGACTCGCTTTAGTGATTAGTAAATATTGATATCTCAATATACTATTATGTAGATAATGCGGTAAATTGAATTTTTGTATCTTTTAAAATTAGATACAGTAATTAAGAAATGTAAGTAAGAAAAATATTGACGATTTTTAACAACTATTATGTTATCCAGCAGAATCACTTAGAAGTCTGAGGCTTTTAGTGTCAATGTAGAATTTATTCTATATAGTTTTACAGAATTTGTATAAAATAAGTTTTCTAGCTACATTTATGATGACGCCAAATTGAAGATAACTGTCTTGTACGAGTGGTATTAAACTCTGCAAATTTGAATGAAATATCGTGACCTCAGGTGCACATCTAGAACGCATGATACACCTATCCTCAAATTTTGAAGCCCAAAAACAATTAAGTAGTCAATTGGCAACGTAGTTTTCAAAAAATTGAGCTAAAATTTGATATGGAAATTCTTTCTAGTCATAGGATAATTTACCGGTACGAAGTTAAAAATCGAAAATGCTGATATTTAAATCGCGCTAGTAGAGATACTCATTAATTAAGTGTCGTGCTGGACAGACTTCATGATGTTGAGATTTCTTCTAAAATATTTAAAACGAAATTTAAGGAGTCTCATGGAAGCCAGATCTTTTATATTATGATACTCGTATGAGAATCAATAAAATTTCTTTCATAACACAGAAAGCGTGAAATAATTAAAATAAAATATTATTAGATCTTTCCGGTGTTCTTCATACAATTCCTCCTCTTCAGTTTTAGTTAGTAGTTTAATATTGGCTATCAATACATTAGCAATTTAGCATTACGAGCCCTTCGGTCTCGTTCGCTTCGCGACGGATCACTCTCTTACAAAAGTCGCGAAGCGACTTTTGTTTGTTCGTGTTAGACACTACGCAACACAATTAATTAACGGCTGCTTCGCGGCCTTACTCTCATCAAATATCACTCATATTAAATAAGTTAAACCTGTGACTTAAAAATTACACGTACTCAATTCAGTATGCTGCTATTTGGTACCCAAGTATGTCAATATATTAATTAATTAATGATATTTAGTAACCATGATTTACTGCCTAGTAAATTGTTTGTAATAGTTGAATTACATCACGAATAGAATCAACTGATGGAAGCCAACTGGATTAATCAGTATGCAATTTCGGAAACATACACACACACTTGTACTTTGCTATACCTGTGTTGGTACGATACACTATTTATGGTTGATTAGTGCAGGGACTAATTAATTAATTGTGTCACAATCAGAAGTAAATGGGAATTCGTGAACTGCTATCTGGTGTAGAAATTTAGTGTACGTCTAATGATTTGAATTTTCTACAGATCGGAGCAAAATTGGGAAGCTAGTACAAAATATCTGTTTTTCGCAACTGTGACGTAATAATCCCGTTATTTTGTTTCAAAAACCAATAGATCGTTGTCGCAGTACAAAATTACCCCTGTATACAAATTTTCAGCTTTCTGGGACTTGTAGTCTTTCCAATTAATTCTGGACAAATTCTGTCCGTAAACCGCCGATAATGAAGTCCATCACTAAGAATAGCAACTAGCCCTTGCAGAATATATAAAAAGACCCACTTTTTGAATAAATTACATGACTGTGGTGCACAAAAGTAGTATAGAACATTCTTACCTTCTAATTATATTGGATGGCCTTAGCTCACGTGCGGCTATGGAGAAATTACAGAAACAAATTCGTGAGGCGAATCTTACCGCTCTTGAATATACTCAGTACAGCAAACTGACAATGGCAGTCCGATTTACATGAGCTTTATACGGAATTGAATATATAATGTTTCACTTTCTAAAGCGAAGTTTGAAGGTTTTAAATTTTAACACTTGTATTCGATAAAGCGCAGTGTTGTATATTTCCATAAATATTAATGTCCACGACCAAACGATTACATTCTAACCAAATCAAATAATCAAAAGTGGATCGATTTAAAACTTGCAGTCAATTCAGTCGAGTACCGCATAACTTGAAAATTAAAAGCATTTACTGTGAACGATGCTTGGGCCAAACTCGTCGTATTCCTCTTTAGAGATACACATCTGATGGAAGGTGCTCAGGGAGGCTAGAATCGCTCCACCGATCCACACGGAGTACTTCCTCTCGGGAGGTGCGATAATCTTGATCTTCATGGTGGGAGGAGCGAGGGCGGTGATCTCCTTTTGCATTCGGTCAGCGATACCCGGGTACATGGTGCTGCCTCCAGACATGACAGTGTTAGCGTAGAGGTACTTGCGGATATCGACGTCACACTTCATGATCGAGTTATAACACATATTATGGATGCCAGCAGCTGACATACCAAGGAAAGAAGGCTGAAAGAGAGCCTCGGGGCAGCGGAAGCGCTCGTTACCGATGGTAATCACCTGTCCGTCCGGGAGCTCGTAGCTCTTCTCCAGAGAGGAGCTGGAGGCGGTAGTGCCCATCTCCTGTTCGAAGTCAAGCGCAACGTAGCACAGCTTCTCTTTGATGTCTCGCACGATCTCTCGCTCAGCAGTGGTGGTGAATGAGTAGCCGCGCTCGGTGAGGATCTTCATGAGGTAGTCGGTCAGGTCGCGACCGGCCAGATCAATACGGAGGATGGCATGGGGGAGGGCGTACCCTTTATATATTGGAACAGTGTGTGACACGCCGTCACCGGAGTCGAACACAATGCCAGTGGTACGACCGGAGGCATACAGGGAGAGCACGGCCTGGATGGCTACATACATGGCGGGGGTGTTGAAGGTTTCGAACATGATCTGGGTCATCTTCTCACGATTGGCTTTCGGGTTCAATGGAGCCTCGGTCAACAGGACGGGGTGTTCCTGCGGATCGACACGCAATTCATTGTAGAAGGTATTATGCCAGATCTTCTCCATGTCGTCCCAATTGGTGACAATGCCGTGCTCAATGGGGTATTTCAGGGTGAGGATAACACGCTTAATTTGAGCTTCCTCTCCCACATACGAGTCCTTATGATGGATGCCAACCATGACTCCCTGATGGCAGGGGCGACCTACGATGCTAGGAAACACTGCATAGGGTGTCTCTTCGCCTGCGAAACCGGCTTTGCACATGCCAGAACCGTTATCTACGACCAAAGTAACAATTTCATCGTCTGCCATTGTGGCTAAATTTGTATGAAAAATTGGTTTAATGATTAGAAAAATGTAGAAATTTCGGTTCATTTGATTTTTTGCATTGTAAATTAGGAGGGCATTATATAAAAGTGAGGGAGCTATTCACGATTCTAACTTAACTATTGTATCATTAGATCTGAAGTTTTGAGAATGCTCTATGTAGAATCGATCGGAGTAGTTTTCTAAGTACTATTAGTTTAAAAATAATACAAAACGTCATCTCTTTTCTAATTCCAAATGTTATAACAAGGAGTCGCTAACACAATCTAAAATATCATAAGAAACTAACATATTGTAGACCTGAAGGAATGGTTTTAGTTCATTATTGTTGGGACAAATTCATCAGCTGTTGCACCTCATAGTCATTTCCTCCGACTTCTTCCCTGAACATAACATTATCCAAAGGTCCAAGAGATTCTGGGTCACAAAAAGCGGAATTCGGAACGGACAGCACATTGAAGTAGTCATGGCGGACGAGACTTGAGGCTGTGGAGGTTTCTTCTAAGATATTTAAAACGAAATTTAAGGCAGTTTCATGGAGGCCAGATCTTCTCACCAGATCTTCGATGTTAAAAATACTCGTCTGAGAATCAAGAAAATTTCTTTCATAACACCGAAATAGTGAAAGGATCAAAGTACAGTAGTTAAATAGGTCTCTCCGGTGTTTTTCGTACAATTCCTCCTCTTTTGTCTCAGTTAGGAGTTCAATACTGGTAATCAACACGTTGGTATCATTCACAAAGATCTCCGTTTCTGTTAACCGCCGACAATGAAGTCCAGAACCATGAATAGAAACTAGCCCTTGCAGAATTTCCAACAAAACTTGTTTTTTGGATAAATCACACGACTGTGGTGCACTAAAATATTCTAGGACATTCTTACCCTCTATTATGGAGTGTTTCAGGAAAGCTTTCGTACCAGATTTGCTGAAAAACATTGCATCACAATTCAGAACAGAGTCACATTTGATTTTGGAAAGAGCATTCACATTCTTAACCAAAATCAATTGGTGTTCGCTATTTACCAATTTAATTTCTCGAAGCAGGCATTGCTCTTCGTTGAAAGCTGTTAGAAATGTGGATTCAGGAAAAAGCGAAACTTCCTTAAGGTCTCCAAAATAGTCTTCTTCCCATGAGGGCATGTAAATCGGACCAAATTCAATCTGACGTTGTAATGCCAGATCTGGGTAGAGGATTGGGAGTTCTGAAAAATGCGAGGCCAATTCAGAGATACTGATAAGCTCCTCGTGCTCTCTCAGCAGCAACTTATGGAAATTGAGTAGAAGCGAACTAATATTGTTCTCAATGGTAGAGAAATTGTCAAAATTTGAATCATCAACTGCCTCTTTCAGATCGACACGCAGATGTCTAAGGTCAGTTCTCATTTTCTTAATCTCTTTTCTCGTCACCTGTAGCTCAGTCAGGGAGGGCGGGTTCGACTCACAAAATTGCAGCAATTCGAGCTCATTGAGCAGCTCAGGAACGAGGGAGCTCTTGATTGAATAAACTTCCGATAGTTCTCTCTTCAACTCGTACGCAACTGCCTCTGTCAGACTAGAGCTGGCTGTGCTTTTCCTTTCGAACTGAACATCCTCCATCATCTTGAGAGCTTCGATTTCGCTATCAGAAGTCTGAATAATTTTGTGAATAAACTCGCCAATTCTCTCCCCCCTCGCGCTCTCCTCCCCAATTTCTTCTTTAGGGTCAAGACTTAACATTCTTTGATAAAACCTGAAAGAGCTTTGTAGCTTAGAACATAATTCTTCAAGCCCAGCTTCCTCTTCCTGGCCGATTTTCAACTCTTTCATATCGAAAGACTGAACAGATTCAAATGTTTCCAGACACACAGTCAAATCGATATGCTTTGCGTCTAATTTTGGATCTTGGGTATAACTGGGGGTTTCAACCAGGCGCTCCTTCATCGAGTTCAAAGATTCTATTCTCTCATCCAATGGGAATTTGCATAACGTTTCGATTAGATTGGAGATACTGACAATTAGTTTGGCTCTGCACTCGTTCCTTAGAGTTATAAGCCGCGAGAGAGACGGGTTCTCTTCGCCCTCAGAGCAACTCCGGATCTGAGCTATCAGATCTGTCAGCTGTTCCCGATTAGAGCGGACTTCCACCACTTCCGACATCTGGCTGAGGGAAAACCTACTCCTGTTGGACAGGACTTCCTTCGCGATTTCGCTGAGGGGAGTAGCCTCCTGGCCGGAGTAGAGCTGTTTCTTTGCGGTAATAAAGCTTGCGAGTTTGGCTCCTAACGTGTCGAATAACTGCTGACACCCGACAGGGCTCTCCAGCATCTCGATCTTGCTTCTCTGCTCAGCATTCTGTGTCTCGAGAGAGATGACACGCCCACTCGTGGCCTCCATCCTCTCGTCCATCTCCTCCAGCTCCTGTCTGTACCTGGTGATCAGCTCGGGTCCGTGCAGCGGGTCGTAGTTTGGATGACGTAGCTGCTCTGTGTTGACAGAACTGGGGAGAATAGGGGGCGAGAGCAGGCTGCCGTATTGGGGAGGTAATGCAAGCTTTTGGTAAGACTGAAATGCAGAGTTCGTTTGTTGTTGTTGCTGTTGTTGTTGTTGCTGCTGCTGTTGTTGTTGTTGTGGTTGTTGTTGTTGTGGTTGTTGTTGTTGTTGCTGGTGATGTTGATGTTGTTGCTGGTGTTGTTGTTGTTGTTGTTGTTGTTGTTGTTGTTGTTGTTGTTGTTGTTGTTGTTGTTGTTGTTGTTGTTGTTGCTGTTGCTGTTGCTGTTGCTGTTGATGATGTTGTTGGGTCTGAAGTTGAGGTGTTTGCAAAGTAGAAATTGTGGGAAATGTAAAGTGGTTCGGGTAAGAGGAATAAGAAAGCTGGGTTAAGGGACTGGGTTGCTGAGTTCCCTGAGAAATAAGAGAGGTGTTTGCACTCACCAGGCTCGGCAGTATCATAGGGTTAGTTTCGAAAGCGGTGCTCTGGTACGACTGGTCACAAGGAATGTAGGTGTGTGAAAAGTGATGAGAAGCTGAACTGGTCGAGGTTGGGGACTTATTGGAGTATTCTGTTCTCCCGGTTCTGGTGGATAAGTTCAAATCGTGCTTCTTCAGCTCCTCAGTTAGCTTCAGACTGGCACCGTGGGCAGAAGGAACTGACACTGAAACGACACTACAGTCCGGATCGGTGGAAACACTGTGAAGATGAGTCAGATAAACGAACTTATCAAATATTGTATTGGATATGAAATTCACTCGCTCCCTCGCCAAAACATGATCGGAGGAGTGAAAATCCGCATCTTCTAAGCAATACTTGTGACAAAGAGGTGGCACACAGAATTTCTCCGGCAGGGGAATAAGATTACTCAATCTTTCACTGGAAGTGTTGCCATAGTCAATAAACAATATTTCAGCCGGGTCTTCTCCGGTGTTCTTAACTTCGACACGGTACCACATTCCATCTGCAAACTTCGCAGCGGAGTAACACGACTGTGTGTATTGCTCCCTGGTAATCTCCTCAGTCACCACTGATTGGCAGTACGCATTGATAGGAGCAGCCATCTGCTTGGCTTCAGTTGAATCCGCCTCGAGCAAGAGGGTAGGCTGAGCCCAGAAATAATTAGTGTTCTCGATATGTGTTACAAGTGCACGAAAACTAGCAGGATCATCATTCCCTTCATCCCGAATCTGTCTTGTGTGTGTCTCCCTTTCGTCTACAAATTTGCGAGCACCTCTAGCAAAACGAAACTGCCTTTCCTCACATTGGTTGTTAAAGCAGCAACTTATTGCCTGGCTGTAACCTTTGAATTTGTAATTGGATAGGTTGTGTTGAGCACACTCTGCCTCTTCTATGGTTCTATATGAAACGAATGCCATCTTGACGTTGTAGTGATGTTTGCTGAGAAATTGGCAATGAGTGACAGTGCCAAATGAAGAAAATAAGCTCTTGACATCTTCGTCCGAAATTTCTTTTGGTATCCCTTTCAAAACAAGATGTTTTACTCTTTCTTGATTTGTGGACATCAATGAAATAAGCTAATAATTGAGTTAATATTTTAGTAAGTACATTCCAAAGTACGATACGTAATCTTAACTACGGATAATACTGGATTCCTACAAATAGCTATATAGCCCTAACTCGGTCTGCCACCACTCATTCATTCATAACTGTACTAGGCAGTGCAATAAGATTCGCAGTTTGATATTTCGTTAAGCAGTCTCCGAGAAACTGATGTATCAAAGATTTTTTCTAAAGGCATATAAATACTCACAATTAAATAGCTAATTGTCAGCCCCATAGGAGGGCATTACCTTATTATAGGAAATTAACGCGCCATGTAATTAACGCGAAGGAAATTAACGCTCCATGAAATTAACGCCAATTGGAGCTAAACATTTTCAAATACAGTGTAACCCCGGAATTACGGTCACCCTTGGGACCGAGAAAAATTGCAGTAATTTTGGGTGGCCGTAATTGTGAAACTTTTGATAAAAACCATATTCCATTAACACAAGCTGCTCGTCCGCGCTACGCGCGTTCTTACAACTTGCACTCGGGCCTGCGGCCCTCGCTTGTATTCATGGCAAATTATGCCTGTTGTATTTAGATACTGTGGAGTGTAACGGAAATTTAACGAAAATTATACATCCCTTTCCTTACGTCACGTTTTTTGTCATTTTGGAATAAGAAGTACGATCTGTGACATTCGTAATCCTTCTCCCCACTTGAAAGCGTTAGGTAACGTTCGAAGGCCTCATACGTAGGTTGGTTATATTATGGGAAATCATTTAGGAATTATAATAGCTGTCCGCTAGCCTATGTACAAATGACCGTGTATAGAGTAACCTTTAGCAGATTCTATTATACAGTATGTAGTGGCCCCCTAAGCAGTATATTTAAGCTGATCGACCGCGCTACGCGGCTACGCGCGTTCTCACAACTTATTCTCGCCCTCGCGTGAATTTACAACAATTTTGATTCCTTAATTAGAATAGACAAATTTGTTATTTCAGAAAGAAAGACTTTTAGACTAAATCATAATAATATATGCTCATGATCCTCGGTAAATTAATACATTAATTCATGCTAAAAAGTCATTGATACGAAATTTATTCCAAACTAACAAATATATCTTTTTTCGGGATTATGAGTAGCAAATCTGAAATCTAATTGATTAATTAATCAAAAGTTTGGAAATGAAGAGTTTATAAGGTGGAATGAAAGGTTTGAGTTTAACTTTTACTAAATAGACCATTTATGCGATTAATAGGGCTATTGAAGTACTAACTTACAGGGCTAAAATTTATTGGTCAAATGTATTGACCCAGAATTATTTGTATTTATTTTTTCAGCCAATTAAATTGCAGTCTCTGTTAGGCTTTCTATAATGCATAATTAACAGCTGATAGTTTTGACACCTTTGAGAGGGAAGATATGAATATTTTTCTTAGATATTAGAACTTGTTCCTAGAAACAATATTTCCTACCCCTCTGCCAAATTTCAAGTCTGTAGCTCTTACCAGTTCCTCAATCAATTCTGAACAAACAAACAAACAAACAAACAAAAAAAATCATTGTGATTTAATATATAAGATTACCATACTATTACATAATTACTAATTTAAATACGCATCTAAATTTGATTGCTTCTGGTTGCTTGATGCCATTAAAAACTTAAGAATTACTGACAGAGTAATATGCTTTTGCATTTATAGGTTACTAGTACAATGGATTTATATTTAATTGCAATTGTCAAGAAATTGTTTTCGTTTTCAAACATGTAATACTGATTCCCTATTGTTAAATGAATTGACCGTAATTCCGAGGTTAAAAATATGGTTTCGTTCTAAAACAAATGACCGGAATTCGGAATAGCGGGTGGCCGTAATTCTGATATAAATCAATGTTAAGGTCTATGTGAAGTCAGACGGGACTTTAAAAAGTGGCCGGAATATCGGGGTGGCCGCTATTCTGAGGTGACCGTTATGCGTGGTTCCACTGTACATGAAATTAACGCGAATAAATTGTATAAAAAAATTTATGGAAAATAAATCTCCTGATTGAATACTATTATTGTGCCCAAATAGGGTTCCAATCTGCTTGATAGACATGGTATACCCTTTCAAACTAGTTGCACGTCTGAAAATATGTAGCTCGGAAGTTTGTCCATCCATTGTATAAATTTGCTAAATAGCAGGATATTAAAAGGTCTAGGAAATTAAAGCTCCATGAAATTAACGCGAAGGAAATTAACGCGATTTGGGGAATTTCGCGTTAATTTCTTATAAGAAGGTATATAAAAGTGAGGGAGCAATTCACGATTCTAACTTAACTATTGTATCATTAGATCTGAGGATTTGAGAATGCTCTAAGCAGAATCGATCGAAGTAGTTATCTAAGTACTATTAGTTTAAAAATAATACAAAACGTCATCTCCTTTCTAATTCCTTGTTATAACAAGGAGTCGTTAAGACAATCTAAAATATCATAAGAAACTAACTTATTGTAGACCTAAAGGAATGGTTTTAGTTCATTATTGCTGGGACAAATTCATCAGCTGTTGCACCTCATAGTCATTTCCTCCGACTTCTTCCCTGAACATGACATTATCCAGAGGTCCAAGAGATTCTGGGTCACAAGAAGCGGAATTCGGAACGGACAGCACATTGAAGTAGTCATGGTGGACGAGACTTGAGGCTGTGGAGGTTTCTTCTAAAATATTTAAAACGAAATTTAAGGCAGTTTCATGGAGGCCAGATCTCCTCACTAGATCTTCGATGTTAAAAATACTCGTCTGAGAATCAAGAAACTTTCTTTCATAACACCGAAATAGTGAAAGGATCAAAGTACAGTAGTTAAATAGGTCTCTCCGGTGTTTTTCATACAATTCCTCCTCTCTTGTCTCAGTTAGGAGCTCAATACTGGTAATCAACACGTTGGTATCAGTCACAAAGATCTCCGTTTCTGTTAACCGCCGACAATGAAGTCCAGAACTATGAATAGCAACCAGCCCTTGCAGAATTTCCAACAAAACTTGTTTTTTGGATAAATCACACGACTGTGGTGCACTAAAATATTCTAGGACATTCTTACCCTCTATTATGGAGTGTTTCAGGAAAGCTTTCTTACAAGATTTGCTGAAAAACAATGCATCACAATTCAGAACAGAGTCACATTTGATCTTGGAAAGAGCATTCACATTCTTAACCAAAATCAATTGGTGTTCGCTACTTACCAATTTAATTTCTCTAAGCAGGCATTGCTCTTCGTTGAAAGCTGTTAGAAATGTGGATTCAGGAAAAAGCGAAACTTCCTTAAGGTCCCCAAAATAGTCTTCTTCCCATGAGGGCATGTAAATCGGACCAAATTCAATTTGACGTTGTAATGCCAGATCTGGGTAGAGGATTGGGAGTTCTGAAAAATGCGAGGCCAATTCAGAGATACTGATAAGCTCCTCGTGCTCTCTCAGCAGCAACTTATGGAAATTGAGTAGAAGCGAACTAATATTGTTCTCAATGGTAGAGAAATTGTCAAAATCTGAATCATCAACTGCCTCTTTCAGATCGACACGCAGATGTCTAAGGTCAGTTCTCATTTTCTTAATCTCTTTCCTCGTCACCTGTAGCTCAGTCAAGGAGGGCGGATTCGACTCACAAAATTCTAGCAATTCGAGCTCATTGAGCAGCTCTGGAACGAGGGTGCTCTTGATTGAATAAACTTCCGATAGTTCTCTCCTCAACTCGTACGCAACTGCCTCTGTCAGACTAGAGCTGGCTGTGCTTTTCCTTTCGAACTGAACATCCTCCATCAACTTGAGAGCTGCGATTTCGCTATCAGAAGTCTGAATAATTTTGTGAATAAACTCGCCAATACTCTCCCCCTTCGCGCTCTCCTCCCCAATTTCTTCTTTAGGGTCAAGACTTAACATTCTTTGATAAAACCTGAAAGAGCTTTGTAGCTTAGAACATAATTCTTCAAGCCCAGCTTCCTCTTCCTGGCCGATTTTCAACTCTTTCATATCGAAAGACTGAACAGAATCAAATGTTTCCAGACACACAGTCAAATCGATATGCTTTGCGTCTAATTTTGGATCTTGGGTGTAACTGGGGGTTTCAACCAGGCGCTCCTTTATCGTGTTCAAAGATTCGATTCTCTCATCCAATGGGAATTTGCATAACGTTTCGATTAGATTGGAGATACTGAGTATTAGTTTGGCCCTGCACTCGTTCCTTAGAGTTATAAGCCGGGAGAGAGACGGGTTCTCTTCGACATCAGAGCAACTCCGGATCTGAGCAATCAGATCTGTCAGCTGTTCCCGATAAGAGCGGACCTCCACCACTTCCGACATCTGGCTGAGGGAAAACCTACTCCTGTTGGACAGGACTTCTTTCGCGATTTCGCTGAGGGGAGTAGCCTCCTGGCCGGAGTAGAGCTGTTTCTTTGCGGTAATAAAGCTTGCGAGTTTGGCTCCTAACGTGTCGAATAACTGCTGACACCCGACAGGGCTCTCCAACATCTCGATCTTGCTCCTCTGCTCAGCATTCTGTGTCTCGAGAGAGATGACACGCCCACTCGTGGCCTTCATCCTCTCGTCCATCTCCTCCAGCTCCTGTCTGTACCTGGTGATCAGCTCGGGTCCGTGCAGCGGGTCGTAGTTTGGATGACGTAGCTGCTCTGTGTTGACAGAACTGGGGAGAATAGGGGGCGAGAGCAGGCTGCCAGATTGGGGAGGTAATGCAAGCTTTTGGTAAGACTGAAATGCAGAGTTCGTTTGTTGTTGCTGTTGTTGCAGCTGTTGTTGTTGTTGTTGCTGGTGTTGTTGCTGTTGTTGTTGTTGCTGTTGTTGTTGTTGTTGTTGTTGTTGTTGTTGTTGTTGTTGTTGTTGTTGTTGTTGCTGGTGTTGTTGTTGATGTTGATGATGTTGTTGGGTCTGAAGTTGAGGTGTTTGCAAAGTAGAAATTGTGGGAAATGTAAAGTGGGTCGGGTATGAGGAATAAGAAAGCTGGGTTAAGGGACTGGGTTGCTGAGTTCCCTGAGAAACAAGAGTGGTGTTTGCACTCACTTGTCTCGGCAGTATAATAGGGCTAGTTTCGAAAGCGGTGCTCTGGTACGACTGGTCACAAGGAATGTAGGTGTGTGAAAAGTGATGAGAAGCTGAACTGGTCGAGGTTGGGGACTTATTGGAGTATTCTGTTCTCCCGGTTCTGGTGGATAAGTTCAAATCGTGCTTCTTCAGCTCTTCAGTTAGCTTAAGACTGGCACCGTGGGCAGAAGGAACTGACACTGAAACGACACTACAGTCCGGATCGGTGGAAACACTGTGAAGATGAGTCAGATAAACGAACTTATCAAATATTGTATTGGATATGAAATTCACTCGCTCCCTCGCCAAAACAGGATCGGAGGAGTGAAAATCCGCATCTTCTAAGCAATACTTGTGGCAAAGAGGTGGCACACAGAATTTCTCCGGCAGGGGAATAAGATTACTCAATCTTTCACTGGAAGTGTTGCCATAGTCAATAAACAATATTTCAGCAGGGTCTTCTCCGTTGTTCTTAACTTCGACACGGTACCACATTCCATCTGCAAACTTCGCAGCGCAATAACACGACGGTGTGTATTGCTCCCTGGTAATCTCCTCAGTCACCACTGATTGGCAGTACGCATTGATTGGAGCAGCCATCTGCTTGGCTTCAGTTGAATCCGCCTCGAGCAAGAGGGTAGGCTGAGCCCAGAAATAATTAGTGTTCTCGATATGTGTTACAAGTGCACGAAAACTAGCAGGATCATCATTCCCTTCATCCCGAATCTGTCTTGTGTGTGTCTCCCTTTCGTCTACAAATTTGCGAGCACCTCTAGCAAAACGAAACTGCCTTTCCTCACATTGGTTGTTAAAGCAGCAACTTATTGCCTGGCTGTAACCTTTGAATTTGTAATTGGATAGGTTGTGTTGAGCACACTCTGCCTCTTCTATGGTTCTATACGAAACGAATGCCATCTTGACGTTGTAGTGATGTTTGCTGAGAAATTGGCAATGAGTGACAGTGCCAAATGAAGAAAATAAGCTCTTAACATCTTCGTCTGAAATTTCTTTTGGTATCCCTTTCAAAACAAGATGTTTTACTCTTTCTTGATTTGAGGACATCAATGAACTAAGCTAATAATTGAGTTAATATTTTAGTAAGTACATTCCAAAATACGATACGTAATCTTAACCACGGACTACTATATTACCCGGACGCGACAAAGCCAACCACACTCAAAAATGCATATGCTGAACATTGTATGACTGAGAATATGGTCAATTCTGTATTTTTAGTCACTAAATTTGGTATCTAAGACAGTCTTTTGGCGCTGAATTCAAAAATGACAATTTCAAGGTTCAAAAACTCACTCCCCGCCCTAATTTTTTGCAAAAAGGCGTGGTCTCACCCAAATATGGTCAATTCGATATTTTTGTTCTATTCATAACACATCATAACACTAAATTCGCAATATCCTCTTAACTAGGAACGGTATTGATGAACATATGATCAATAAATTGTTCAGCTAAATAAGAAATATATATATTACTACGTGACCTTCATTATACAAGGCCTGACTTGCTAAGCGAAATTTTTTGTACCATGGATTACTTATAGTGCATTGAAAAAGGGAGAATTGATCTTTATTCCTATAATTAGCAATGATAGAGCTGAAAAGTGTATTATAGCTATATAGGAATATGGTATCCAGGTATACATAGCAACCTCCAGAATTGTGATATGTCATCATCTGATGACGTTAAGGTAATTTTGGTCTAGCATACTTTTAACATAGTTAAACGCGTTATAAATGTTCAAAATTGGAACATGGTTATACCCAGAAGTAGTTGAATAAAATATATCGAAATTATAAATGGAATGTTGACACATTCCTCGGTTGCCATTGGAAAATGTATATTTCCTAAAATGTGCCATAACTCAAAAACTATGAATGTTATGTAAACTAGGCTGGTACTGATCTATCCGGAATTGGTAACTTCCTATTCATTTGATAATACATTTTCTATGCCTAACTTCAATAATCTTTGAGATAATGAGATAATTAACACTTAATTCATTATTAGGTAATGACTCACTGGAGGGGAGGGTGCTATGTATACCTGGATACCATATTCCTATATAGCTATAATACACTTTTCAGCTCTATCATTGCTAATTATTGGAATAAAGATCAATTCTCCATTTTTCAATGTACTATAAGTAATCTATGGTACACAAATTTTCGCTTAGCAAGTCAGGCCTTGTATAATGAAGGTCACGTAGTAATAATAATAACTAAATTACTGTAATATATATTTATTATTTAGCTGAACAATTTATTAATCATATGTTCATCAATACCGTTCCTAGTGGAGAGGATATTGCGAATTTAGTGTTATGATGAAGTAATAGAACAAAAATATGCAATTGACCATATTTGGGTGTGACCACGCCTTTTTGCCAAAATTAGGGCGGGGAGTGAGTTTTTGAACCTTGAAATTGTCATTTTTGAATTCAGCGCCAAAGGATTGTGTTAGATACGAAATTTAGTGACTAAAAATACAGAATTGACGTATATTTTCAGTCATACAATGTTCAGCCTATGCATTTTTGACTGTGGTTTGGCTTTGTCGCGTCCGGGTAATATAGTAGTCCGTGTCTTAACTAAGGATAATACTGGATTCGTACAAAGCGCTATATAGCCGTAACTCGGTCTGCCACCACTCATTCATCATAACTGTACTAGGCAGTCAATAAGATAAGCAGTTTGATATTTCGTTACGGAATCTCCGAGAAACTGATGTATCAACAGGGGCGTAGGAACCTATTACCGATTGGTCCGGCGGGTTTCTCCACTTCGTGCTTGGAGAACATGAAACATATAAAAATCAATTTCGGATGCATGATATGCACTAAGTATAAACATTTATGCGCCATTACTATTATTAGCCTGGTGAAATGAAATAATATAATATTACAAAAATATGGAGATTAACCTTGATCATATCATCAAAATGAATTTAAATACTATCCGACTATATATTATAGCTTTTGCAAAAATTCATCATGAAATTATTGGTCCGGCTTGCGGAGGGCCTACTCATACGCCCCTGATCAAAGAATTTTTCTAAAGGCACATAATACTCACAATTAAATAGCTAATTGTCAGCCCCATAGGAGGGCATTATATAAAAGTTAGAGAGCTATTCACGATTCTAACTTAACTATTGTACCATTAGATTTGAAGTTTTGAGAATGCTCTATGTAGAATCGATCGGAATAGTTTTCTAGGTACTATTAGTTTAAAAATAATACAAAACGTCATCGCCTTTCTAATTCTAATGTTATTGTTATAACAAGGAGTCGTTAACACAATCTAAAATATCATAAGAAACTAACTTATTGTAGACCTAAAGGAATGGTTTTAGTTCATTATTGCTGGGACAAATTCATCAGCTGTTGCACCTCATAGTCATTTCCTCCGACTTCTTCCCTGAACATGACATTATCCAGAGGTCCAAGAGATTCTGGGTCACAAGAAGCGGAATTCGGGACGGACAGCACATTGAAGTAGTCATGGTGGACGAGACTTGAGGCTGTGGAGGTTTCTTCTAAAATATTTAAAACGAAATTTAAGGCAGTTTCATGGAGGCCAGATCTCCTCACTAGATCTTCGATGTTAAAAATACTCGTCTGAGAATCAAGAAACTTTCTTTCATAACACCGAAATAGTGAAAGGATCAAAGTACAGTAGTTAAATAGGTCTCTCCGGTGTTTTTCATACAATTCCTCCTCTCTTGTCTCAGTTAGGAGCTCAATACTGGTAATCAACACGTTGGTATCAGTCACAAAGATCTCCGTTTCTGTTAACCGCCGACAATGAAGACCAGAACCATGAATAGCAACCAGCCCTTGCAGAATTTCCAACAAAACTTGTTTTTTAGATAAATCACATGACTGTGGTGCACTAAAATATTCTAGGACATTCTTACCCTCTATTCTGGAGTGTTTCAGGAAAGCTTTCTTACCAGATTTGCTGAAAAACAATGCATCACAATTCAGAACAGAGTCACATTTGATTTTGGAAAGAGCATTCACATTCTTAACCAAAATCAATTGGTGTTCGCTACTTACCAGTTTAATTTCTCTAAGCAGGCATTGCTCTTCGTTGAAAGCTGTTAGAAATGTGGATTCAGGAAAAAGCGAAACTTCCTTAAGGTCTCCAAAATAGTCTTCCTCCCATGAGGGCATGTAAATCGGTCCAAATTCAATCTGACGTTGTAATGCCAGATCTGGGTAGAGGATTGGGAGTTCTGAAAAATGTGAGGCCAATTCAGAGATACTGATAAGCTCCTCGTGCTCTGTCAGCAGCAACTTATGGAAATTGAATAGAAGCGAACTAATATTGTTCTCAATGGTAGAGAAATTGTCAAAATCTGAATCATCAACTGCCTCCTTCAGATCGACTCGCAGATGTCTAAGGTCAGTTCTCATTTTCTTAATCTCTTTTCTCGTAACCTGTAGCTCAGTCAGGGAGGGCGGATTCGACTCACAAAATTGCAGCAATTCGAGCTCATTGAGCAGCTCAGGAACGAGGGTGCTCTTGATTGAATCAACTTCCGATAGTTCTCTCTTCAACTCGTACGCAACTGCCTCTGTCAGACTAGAGCTGGCTGTGCATTTCCTTTCGAACTGAACATCCACCATCATCTTGAGAGTTGCGATTTCGCTTTCAGAAGTCTGAATAATTTTGTGAATAAACTCGCCAATTCTCCCCCCCCTCGCGCTCTCCTCCCCAATTTCTTCTTTAGGGTCAAGACTTAACATTCTTTGATAAAACCTGAAAGAGCTTTGTAGCTTAGAACATAATTCTTCAAGCCCTGCTTCCTCTTCCTGGCCGATTTTCAACTCTTTCATATCGAAAGACTGAACAGAATCAAATGTTTCCAGACACACAGTCAGATCGATATGCTTTGCGTCAAAATTTGGATCTTGGGTGTAACTGGGGGTTTCAACCAGGCGCTCCTTTATCGTGTTCAAAGATTCGATTCTCTCATCCAATGGGAATTTGCATAACGTATCGATTAGATTGGAGATGCTGAGAATTAGTTTGGCCCTGCACTCGTTCCTTAGAGTTATAAGCCGCGAGAGAGACGGGTTCTCTTCACCCTCAGAGCAACTCCGGATCTGAGCTATCAGATCTGTCAGCTGTTCCCGATTAGAGCGGACCTCCACCACTTCCGACATCTGGCTGAGGGAAAACCTACTCCTGTTGGACAGGACTTCTTTCGCGATTTTGCTGAGGGCAGTAGCCTCCTGGCCGGAGTAGAGCAGTTTCTTTGCGGTAATAAAGCTTGCAAGTTTGTCTCCTAACGTGTCAAATAATTGCTGACAACCGACAGGGCTCTCCAACATCTCGATCTTGCTTCTCTGCTCAGCATTCTGAGTTTCGAGAGAGATGACACGCCCACTCGTGGCCTCCATCCTCTCGTCCATCTCCTCCAGCTCCTGTCTGTACCTGGTGATCAGCTCGGGTCCGTGCAGCGGGTCGTAGTTTGGATGACGTAGCTGCTCTGTGTTGACAGAACTGGGGAGAATAGGGGGCGAGAGCAGGCTGCCAGATTGGGGAGGTAATGCAAGCTTTTGGTATGACTGAAATGCAAAGTTCGTTTGTTGTTGCTGTTGTTGTTGTTGTTGTTGTTGTTGTTGTTGTTGCTGTTGTTGTTGCTGTTGTTGTTGTTGCTGTTGTTGTTGTTGTTGTTGTTGTTGTTGTTGTTGTTGCTGTTGTTGTTGTTGCTGTTGTTGTTGTTGTTGATGATGTTGTTGGGTCTGAAGTTGAGGTGTTTGCAAAGTAGAAGTTGTGGGAAATGTAAAGTGGGTCGGGTAAGAGGAAGGAGAAAGCTGGGTTAAGGGACTGGGTTGCTGAGTTACCTGAGAAACAAGAGTGGTGTTTGCACTCACTTGCCTTGGCAGTATCATAGGGCTAGTTTCGAAAGCGGTGCTCTGGTACGACTGGTCACAAGGAATGTAGGTGTGTGAAAAGTGATGAGAAGCTGAACTGGTCGCGGTTGGGGACTTATTGGAGTATTCAGTTCTCCCGGTTCTGGTGGATAAGTTCAAATCATGCTTCTTCAGCTCCTCAGTCAGCTTTAGACTTGCACCGTGGGCAGAAGGAACTGACACTGAAACGACACTACAGTCCGGGTCGGTGGAAACACTGTGAAGATGAGTCAGATAAACGAACTTATCAAATATTGTATTGGATATGAAATTCACTCGTTCCCTCGACAAAACAGGATCGGAGGAGTGAAAATCCGCATCTTCTAAGCAATACTTGTGACAAAGAGGTGGCACACAGAATTTCTCCGGCAGGGGAATAAGATTACTCAATCTTTCACTGGAAGTGTTGCCATAGTCAATAAACAATATTTCAGCCGGGTCTTCTCCGTTGTTCTTAACTTCGACACGGTACCACATTCCATCTGCAAACTTCGCAGCGCAATAACACGACGGTGTGTATTGCTCCCTGGTAATCTCCTCAGTCACCACTGATTGGCAGTACGCATTGATAGGAGCAGCCATCTGCTTGGCTTCAGTTGAATCCGCCTCGAGCAAGAGGGTAGGCTGAGCCCAGAAATAGTTAGTGTTCTCGATATGTGTAACAAGTGCACGAAAACTAGCAGGATCACCATTCCCTTCATCCCGAATCTGTTTTGTGTTTGTCTCCCTTTCGTCTACAAACTTGCGAGCACCTCTAGCAAAACGAAACTGCCTTTCCTCACATTGGTTGTTAAAGAAGCAACTTATTGCCTGGCTGTAACCTTTGAATTTGTAATTGGATAGGTTGTGTTGAGCATACTCTGCCTCTTCTATGGTTCTATACGAAACGAATGCCATCTTGACGTTGTAATGATGTTTGCTGAGAAATTGGCAATGAGTGACAGTGCCAAATGAAGAAAATAAGCTCTTAACATCTTCGTCTGAAATTTCTTTTGGTATCCCTTTCAAAACAAGATGTTTTACTCTTTCTTGATTTGTTGACATCAATCAAATAAGCTAATAATTGAGTTAATAATTTAGTAAGTACATTCCAAAATACGATACGTAATCTTAACTAAGGAAAATACTGGATTCGTACAAATAGTTATATAGCCCTAACCCGGTCTACCACCACTCATTTATCATAACTGTACTAGGCAGTGCAATACACGTTTTTTTAAAAATAAGGAACCCTAGTTCAAACTTCAGGCTGAAGTTCCTTATTCTCTTTGCCAATTTCAGCCTCAAAGTTCCTTATTGGTTGCTTATTTTTTTGGGCTCGCAATATTGCTTAGTAAGAAGGTACCTACGTATTCAATTACTTAATTAATTAACTGATTATTAACATTTTAACAGTAGGCTTGATGAGTTTAAAGTAGTATTTGAAGATGATACAATTGAATATATATCAAAGAAAGATATAGACGATGTTGAATTATTCTTGATAAATTAATAAATGATACTATGATAGGTATATTATTTATGGTTTTATAATCTCAGGCTGGGCAGTTAGTTCCTTAAGAGTTCCTTAATTTATTGCCAATTCTCAGCCTGGAGTTCCTTATAAAGGTGTTCCATATTAAAAAAAAAAAACGTGTAAGATTCGCAGTTTGATATTTCGTTACGCAATCTCCGAGAAACTGATGTATCAACAGGGGCGTAGGAACCTATTACCGATTGGTCCGGCGGGTTTCTCCACTTCGTGCTTGGAGAACATGAAACATATAAAAATGAATTTTGGATGCATGATATGCACTAAGTATAAATATTTATGCGCCATTACTATTATTAGCCTGGTGAAATGAAGATAATTATTCCACTGTCAAATAATCAAATGCAAATCTTAGAAAAAACGTAGTAATCAACACTAATATAATATTACAAAAATATGGAGATTAACCATGATTATATAATTAATTTGTATTATCAAATGAATTTAAATACTATCCGACAATATATTATAGCTTTTGTAAAAATTGTCATGAAATTATTGGTCCGGCTTGCGCCGGGCCTGCACCTAGCGGGCTCCTACGCCCCTGATCAAAGATTTTTTCTAAAGGCACATAATACTCACAATTAAATAGCTAATTGTCAGCCCCGTCGGAGGGAATTATATAAAAGTGAGGGAGCTATTCACAATTCTAACTTAACTATTGTATCATTAGATCTGAGGTTTTGAGAATGCTCTATGTAGAATCGATCGGAGTAGTTTTCTAAGTACTATTAGTTTAAAAATAATACAAAACGTCATCTCCTTTCTAATTCCTATGTTATAACAAGGAGTGTTAACACAATCTAAAATATCATAAGAAACTAACTTATTGTAGACCTAAAGGAATGGTTTTAGTTCATTATTGCTGGGACAAATTCATCAGCTGTTCCACCTCATAGTCATTTCCTCCGACTTCTTCCCTGAACATAACATTATCCAAAGGTCCAAGAGATTCTGGGTCACAAGAAGCGGAATTCGGAACGGACAGATCATTGAAGAAGTCATGGTGGACGAGACCTGATGCTGTGGAGGTTTCTTCTAAGATATTTAAAACGAAATTTAAGGCAGTTTCATGGAGGCCAGATCTTCTCACTAGATCTTCGATGTTAAAAATACTCGTCTGAGAATCAAGAAACTTTCTTTCATAACACCGAAATAGTGAAAGGATCAAAGTACAGTAGTTAAATAGGTCTCTCCGGTGTTTTTCGTACAATTCCTCCTCTTTTGTCTCAGTTAGGAGTTCAATACTGGTAATCAACACGTTGGTATCATTCACAAAGATCTCCGTTTCTGTTAACCGCCGACAATGAAGACCAGAACCATGAATAGCAACTAGCCCTTGCAGAATTTCCAACAAAACTTGTTTTTTGGATAAATCACACGACTGTGGTGCACTAAAATATTCTAGGACATTCTTACCCTCTATTATGGAGTGTTTCAGGAAAGCTTTCTTACCAGATTTGCAGAAAAACATTGCATCACAATTCAGAACAGAGTCACATTTGATTTTGGAAAGAGCATTCACATTCTTAACCAAAATCAATTGGTGTTCGCTACTTACCAATTTAATTTCCCTAAGCAGGCATTGCTCTTCGTTGAAAGCTGTTAGAAATGTGGATTCAGGAAAAAGCGAAACTTCCTTAAGGTCTCCAAAATAGTCTTCTTCCCATGAGGGCATGTAAATCGGTCCAAATTCAATCTGACGTTGTAATGCCAGATCTGGGTAGAGGATTGGGAGTTCTGAAAAATGCGAGGCCAATTCAGAGATACTGATAAGCTCCTCGTGCTCTCTCAGCAGCAACTTATGGAAATTGAATAGAAGCGAACCAATATTGTTCTCAATGGTAGAGAAATTGTCAAAATCTGAATCATCAACTGCCTCTTTCAGATCGACTCGCAGATGTCTAAGGTCAGTTCTCATTTTCTTAATCTCTTTTCTCGTCACCTGTAGCTCAGTCAGGGAGGGCGGATTCGACTCACAAAATTGCAGCAATTCGAGCTCATTGAGCAGCTCTGGAACGAGGGTGCTCTTGATTGAATCAACTTCCGATAGTTCTCTCTTCAACTCGTAAGCAACTGCCTCTGTCAGACTAGAGCTGGCTGTGCTTTTCCTTTCGAACTGAACATCCACCATCATCTTGAGAGCTGCGATTTCGCTTTCAGAAGTCTGAATAATTTTGTGAATAAACTCGCTAATTCTCTCCCCCCTCGCGCTCTCCTCCCCAATTTCTTCTTTAGGGTCAAGACTTAACATTCTCTGATAAAAGATGAAAGAGCTTTGTAGCTTAGAACATAATTCTTCAAGCCCAGCTTCCTCTTCCTGGCCGATTTTCAACTCTTTCATATCGAAAGACTGAACAGAATCAAATGTTTCCAGACACACAGTCAGATCGATATGCTTTGCGTCTAATTTTGGATCTTGGGTATAACTGGGGGTTTCAACCAGGCGCTCCTTCATCGAGTTCAAATATTCGATTCTCTCATCCAATGGGAATTTGCATAACGTATCGATTAGATTGGAGATGCTGACAATTAGTTTGGCTCTGCACTCGTTCCTTAGAGTTATAAGCCGCGAGAGAGACGGGTTCTCTTCGCCCTCAGAGCAACTCCGGATCTGAGCAATCAGAACTGTCAGCTGTTCCCGATTAGAGCGGACCTCCACCACTTCCGACATCTGGCTCAGGGAAAACCTACTCCTGTTGGACAGGACTTCTTTTGCGATTTCGCTGAGGGGAGTAGCCTCCTGGCCGGAGTAGAGCTGTTTCTTTGCGGTAATAAAGCTTGCGAGTTTGTCTGCTAACGTGTCGAATAATTGCTGACACCCGACAGGGCTCTCCAACATCTCGATCTTGCTTCTCTGCTCAGCATTCTGAGTCTCGAGAGAGATGACACGCCCACTCGTGGCCTTCATCCTCTCGTCCATCTCCTCCAGCTCCTGTCTGTACCGGGTGATCAGCTCGGGTCCGTGCAGCGGGTCGTAGTTTGGATGACGTAGCTGCTCTGGGTTGACAGAACTGGGGAGAAGAGGGGGCGAGAGCAGGCTGCCAGATTGGGGAGGCAATGCAAGCTTTTGGTATGACTGAAATGCAGAGTTCGTTTGTTGTTGTTGCTGTTGCAGCTTTTGTTGTTGTTGGTGTTGTTGTTGCAGCTGTTGTTGTTGCTGTTGCTGGTGTTGTTGTTGTTGTTGTTGATGTTGTTGTTGCTGGTGTTGTTGCTGTTGATGATGTTGTTGGGTCTGAAGTTGAGGTGTTTGCAAAGTAGAAATTGTGGGAAATGTAAAGTGGGTCGGGTAAGAGGAAGAAGAAAGCTGGGTTAAGGGACTGGGTTGCTGAGTTACCTGAGAAACAAGAGTGGTGTTTGCACTCACTTGTCTCGGCAGTATCATAGGGCTAGTTTCGAAAGCGGTGTTCTGGTACGACTGGTCACAAGGAATGTAGGTGTGTGAAAAGTGATGAGAAGCTGAACTGGTCGCGGTTGGGGACTTATTGGAGTATTCTGTTCTCCCGGTTCTGGTGGATAAGTTCAAATCGTGCTTCTTCAGCTCCTCAGTCAGCTTCAGACTGGCACCGTGGGCAGAAGGAACTGACACTGAAACGACACTACAGTCCGAGTCGGTGGAAACACTGTGAAGATGAGTCAGATAAACGAACTTATCAAATATTGTATTGGATATGAAATTCACTCGATCCCTCGACAAAACAGGATCGGAGGAGTGAAAATCCGCATCTTCTAAGCAATATTTGTGACAAAGAGGTGGCACACAGAATTTCTCCGGCAGGGGAATAAGATTACTCAATCTTTCACTGGAAGTATTGCCATAGTCAATAAACAATATTTCAGCCGGGTCTTCTCCGTTGTTCTTAACTTCGACACGGTACCACATTCCATCTGCAAACTTCGCAGCGCAATAACACGACGGTGTGTCTTGCTCCCTGGTAATCTCCTCAGTCACCACTGATTGGCAGTACGCATTGATAGGAGCAGCCATCTGCTTGGCTTCAGTTGAATCCGCCTCGAGCAAGAGGGTAGGCTGAGCCCAGAAATAATTAGTGTTCTCGATATGTGTAACAAGTGCACGAAAACTAGCAGGATCATCATTCCCTTCATCCCGAATCTGTCTTGTGTTTGTCTCCCTTTCGTCTACAAACTTGCGAGCACCTCTAGCAAAACGATACTGCCTTTCCTCACATTGGTTGTTAAAGAAGCAACTTATTGACTGGGGGTAACCTTTGAATTTGTAATTGGATAGGTTGTGTTGAGCATACTCTGCCTCTTCTATGGTTCTATACGAAACGAATGCCATCTTGACGTTGTAATGATGTTTGCTGAGAAATTGGCAATGAGTGACAGTGCCAAATGAAGAAAATAAGCTCTTAACATCTTCGTCTGAAATTTCTTTTGGTATCCCTTTCAAAACAAGATGTTTTACTCTTTCTTGATTTGTTGACATCAATCAAATAAGCTAATAATTGAGTTAATATTTTAGTAAGTACATTCCAAAATACGATACGTAATCTTAACCACGGACTACTATATTACCCGGACGCGACAAAGCCAACCACAGTCAAAAATGCATGGGCTGAACATTGTATGACTGAAAATATGGTCAATTCTGTATTTTTAGTCACTAAATCTATATTATTAAATCTCGATTGTTGTGTGTTTGTTTGTTTGTTTGTTTGTTTGTTTGTCCGGATTGTATTAAAGTGATGGGGAATAGAAACCGCAATTAATATTGGGATATAAACTAACTTTCAACGGGTATTATAGGTAAACAAGTATGCCGATCACGAATTTCGCGTTTATAAATTTCTCATAATAATATTTGTTGTTGTTGTTGTTTCACAAAATAGGTAAACAAACTAATGAAAATTCAAAATCAACCTAGAAGTTAGCTTTCAACGGGTATTATAGGTAAACAAGTATGCCGAACACGAATTTCGCGTTTATAAATTTCTCATAATAATATTTGTTGTTGTTGTTGTTTCACAAAATAGGTAAACAAATTAATGAAAATTCAAAATCAACCTAGAAGTTAGCTTTCAACGGGTATTATAGGTAAACAATATGCTGAACACGATTTTCGCGGTTAAAAATTTATAATATGAATATTTGTTGTTGTTGTTTACACAAAATAGGTAAACAAATTAATGAAAATTCAGAATCAACCTAGAAGTTAGCTTTCAACGGGTATTATAGGTAAACAAGTATGCCGAACACGATTTTCGAGTTTATAAATTTCTCATATTAATATTTGTTGTTGTTGTTTACACAAAATAGCTAAACAAATTAATGAAAATTCAAAATCAACCTAGAAGTTAGCTTTCAATGGGTAATATAAGTAAACAAGTGTGCTGAACACGAATTTCTCATTTATAAAATTCTAATATGAGTATTTGTTGTTGTTGTTGTTTACACAAATAGGTAAACAAATTTATGAAAATTCAAAATCATAACGTCCCTTTCTACCATTTCCATGGTAGAAAATGTGAGTAAGGCCGCACAGCGGCCGTTAACTTGAGGTGCGTAGCACCGATCTGTCGCAAAGCGACCGAGACCGAAGGGCTCGTTTGGTATATAGCACAATCTTTTGGCGCTGAATTCAAAAATGACAATTTCAAGGTTCAAAAACTCACTCCCCGCCATAATTTTTTGCAAAAAGGCGTCGTCACACCCAAATATGGTCAATTCGATATTATTGTTCTACAGTCTGTTCTCTCTAATAGTCCACTTATTTACTTGTCCAAATCAACTAGTAATATATCTGTGATAGTCCATATTCTCTAATAGTCCACTTTGGGCCAATTGCCCACTGGTGGACTATTAGAGAGAACAGCGTGTATTACTTCTTCATGGCACTAAATTCGCAATATCCTCTTAACTAGCAACGGTATTGATGAACATATGATCAATAAATTGTTCAGCTAAATAATAAATAGATATTACTACGTGACCTTCATTATACAAGGCCTGACTTGCTAAGGGAAATTTTTTGTACCATGGATTACTCATAGTGCATTGAAAAATGGAGAATTGATCTTTATTCCAATAATTAGCAATGATAGAGCTGAAAAGTGTATTATAGCTATATAGGAATATGGTATCCAGGTATAAAAAATTTCGATTAGCAAAGCAGGCCTTGTATAATGAAGGTCACGTAGTAATATATATTTATTATTTAGCTGAACAATTTATTAATCATATGTTCATCAATACCGTTCCTAGCTGAGAGGATATTGCGAATTTAGTGCTATGATGAAGCATGGCCTACTATATTATACGGCTAGATAAGTCAAGTATTTGCCATTTTATTTCCAGGCCAGTGTTTACTTTCTAATTGCTCGTAAAATAAATTACATATTGTCATGGAATAAATTAAACTTAGGTTTTCAAATACGCTGGAAACATCTAAAATACTTTTGAGAATGATTTCTCATCGGATTTAACCACAATGACGTAATCAAATATACATACCCATATATGGTAATTAACACTAATTATGAAGTAGAGATTTTGTGAACATTAGCTAAATAAGTCCCAAGAACGGTCATTAAACTGACTGGGCAACATGTACGTCGTCAAACTGCACTTTTAAGACTTAGATTAAAATCTAACTATACATTTCAAAAAAATACAAAACATATGGTTTGATAACAATAGCATAATTATTACTTACATTGACGTTGAAAAGAATTTGAGTGAAAGGAATGACATAATTTGTTACTGTAGTTAGTTTTTTTACAAGAAAAATGCATTAGGATAAAAACGGCAAAGCTAGATTCTCAAATTATCTAAAAAATTAACATTTATTTAACATCATTACCATATATGGGTATGCATATTTGATTACGTCATTGTGGTTAAATCTGATGAGAAATCATTCACAAAAGTATTTTAGATGTTTCCAGCGTATTTGAAAACCTAAGTTTAGTTTATTCCATGACAATAGGTGATTTATTTTACGAGCAATTAGAAAGTAAACACTGGCCTGGAAATGAAATGAGCAAATACTTGACTTATCTAGCCGTATTATATAGTAGGCCATGGATGAAGTAATAGAACAAAAATATGGAGTTGACCATATTTGGGTGTGACCACGCCTTTTGCCAAAATTAGGGCGGGGAGTGAGTTTTTGAACCTTGAAAATTTCATTTTTAAATTCAGAGCCAAAGGATTGTGTTAGATACCAAATTTAGTGACTAAAAATACAGAATTGACTTATATTTTCAGTCATACAATGTTCAGCCAATGCATTTTTGAATGTGGTTTGGCTTTGTCGCGTCCGGGTAATATAGTAGTCCGTGGCTTAACTAAGGATAATACTGGATTCGTACAAATAGCTATATAGCCCTAACCCGGTCTGTCACCACTCATTCATCATAACTGACTAGGCAGTTCAATAAGATTCGCAGTTTGATATTTCGTTAAGCAGTCTCCGAAAAACTGATGTTCAAACATTTTTCCAAAGGCACATAATACTCACAATTAAATTGCTAATAATCAGCCCCATGGGAGGGAATTATATAAAAGTGAGGGAGCTATTCACGATTCTAACTGAACTATTGCATCATTAGATCTGAGGTTTTGAGAATGCTCTATGTAGAATCGATCGGAGTAGTATTCTAAGTACTATTAGTTTAAAAATAATACAAAACGTCATCTCCTTTCTAATTCCTATGTTATAACAAGGAGTCGTTAACACAATCTAAAATAACATAAGAAACTAACTTATTGTAGACCTAAAGGAATGGTTTTAGTTCATTATTGCTGGGACAAATTCATCAGCTGTTCCACCTCATAGTCATTTCCTCCGACTTCATCCCTGAACATAACATTATCCAAAGGTCCAAGAGATTCTGGGTCACAAGAAGCGGAATTCGGAACGGACAGCACATTGAAGAAGTCATGGTGGACGAGACTTGAGGCTGTGGAGGTTTCTTCTAAGATATTTAAAACGAAATTTAAGGCAGTTTCATGGAGGCCAGATCTTCTCACTAGATCTTCGATATTAAAAATACTCGTCTGAGAATCAAGAAACTGTCTTTTATAACACCGAAATAGTGAAAGGATCAAAGTACAGTAGTTAAATAGGTCTCTCCGGTGTTTTTCGTACAATTCCTCCTCTTTTGTCTCAGTTAGGAGTTCAATACTGGTAATCAACACGTTGGTATCATTCACAAAGATCTCCGTTTCTGTTAACCGCCGACAATGAAGACCAGAACCATGAATAGCAACTAGCCCTTGCAGAATTTCCAACAAAACTTGTTTTTTGGATAAATCACACGACTGTGGTGCACTAAAATATTCTAGGACATTCTTACCCTCTATTATGGAGTGTTTCAGGAAAGCTTTCTTACCAGATTTGCTGAAAAACATTGCATCACAATTCAGAACAGAGCCACATTTGATTTTGGAAAGAGCATTCACATTCTTAACCAAAATCAATTGGTGTTCGCTACTTACCAATTTAATTTCTCTAAGCAGGCATTGCTCTTCGTTGAAAGCTGTTAGAAATGTGGATTCAGGAAAAAGCGAAACTTCCTTAAGGTCTCCAAAATAGTCTTCTTCCCATGAGGGCATGTAAATCGGTCCAAATTCAATCTGACGTTGTAATGCCAGATCTGGGTAGAGGATTGGGAGTTCTGAAAAATGCGAGGCCAATTCAGAGACACTGATAAGCTCCTCGTGCTCTGTCAGCAGCAACTTATGGAAATTGAATAGAAGCGAACTAATATTGTTCTCAATGGTAGAGAAATTGTCAAAATCTGAATCATCAACTGCCTCTTTCAGATCGACTCGCAGATGTCTAAGGTCAGTTCTCATTTTCTTAATCTCTTTTCTCGTCACCTGTAGCTCAGTCAGGGAGGGCGGATTCGACTCACAAAATTGCAGCAATTCGAGCTCATTGAGCAGCTCAGGAACGAGGGTGCTCTTGATTGAATCAACTTCCGATAGTTCTCTCTTCAACTCGTACGCAACTGCCTCTGTCAGACTAGAGCTGGCTGTGCTTTTCCTTTCGAACTGAACATCCACCATCAGCTTGAGAGTTGCGATTTCGCTTTCAGAAGTCTGAATAATTTTGTGAATAAACTCGCCAATTCTCTCCCCCCTCGCGCTCCCCTCCCCAATTTCTTCTTTAGGGTCAAGACTTAACATTCTTTGATAAAACCTGAAAGAGCTTTGTAGCTTAGAACATAATTCTTCAAGCCCAGCTTCCTCTTCCTGGCCGATTTTCAACTCTTTCATATCGAAAGACTGAACAGAATCAAATGTTTCCAGACACACAGTCAGATTGATATGCTTTGCGTCTAATTTTGGATCTTGGGTGTAACTGGGGGTTTCAACCAGGCGCTCCTTTATCGTGTTCAAATATTCGATTCTCTCATCCAATGGGAATTTGCATAACGTATCGATTAGATTGGAGATGCTGAGTATTAGTTTGGCTCTACACTCGTTCCTTAGAGTTATAAGCCGCGAGAGAGACGGGTTCTCTTCGCCCTCAGAGCAACTCCGGATCTGAGCTATCAGATCTGTCAGCTGTTCCCGATTAGAGCGGACCTCCACCACTTCCGACATCTGGCTGAGGGAAAACCTACTCCTGTTGGACAAGACCTCTTTTGCGATTTCGCAGAGGGGAGTAGCCTCCTGGCCGGAGTAGAGCAGTTTCTTTGCGGTAATAAAGCTTGCAAGTTTGGCTCCTAACGTGTCGAATAACTGCTGACACCCGACAGGGCTCTCCAGCATCTCGATCTTGCTTCTTTGCTCAGCATTCTGAGTCTCGAGAGAGATGACACGCCCACTCGTGGCCTTCATCCTCTCGTCCATCTCCTCCAGCTCCTGTCTGTACCTGGTGATCAGCTCGGGTCCGTGCAGCGGGTCGTAGTTTGGATGACGTAGGTGCTCTGGGTTGACAGAACTGGGGAGAATAGGGGGCGAGAGCAGGCTGCCGGATTGGGGAGGTAATGCAAGCTTTTGGTATGACTGAAATGCGGAGTTCGCTTGTTGTTGTTGCTGTTGCAGCTGTTGTTGTTGTTGCTGTTGGTGTTGTTGGTGTTGTTGTTGCAGCTGTTGTTGTTGTTGTTGTTGTTGTTGTTGTTGTTGTTGTTGCTGTTGTTGTTGTTGGGTCTGAAGTTGAGGTGTTTGCAAAGTAGAAATTGTGGGAAATGTAAAGTGGGTCGGGTAAGAGGAGGAAGAAAGCTGGGTTAAGGGACTGGGTTGCTGAGTGACCTGAGAAACAAGAGTGGCGTTTGCACTCACTTGTCTCGGCAGTATCATAGGGCTAGTTTCGAAAGCGGTGTTCTGGTACGACTGGTCACAAGGAATGTAGGTGTGTGAAAAGTGATGAGAAGCTGAACTGGTCGAGGTTGGGGACTTATTGGAGTATTCTGTTCTCCCGGTTCTGGTGGATAAGTTCAAATCGTGCTTCTTCAGCTCCTCAGCCAGCTTTAGACTGGCACCGTGGGCAGAAGGAACTGACACTGAAACGACACTACAGTCCGGGTCGGTGGAAACACTGTGAAGATGAGTCAGATAAACGAACTTATCAAATATTGTATTGGATATGAAATTCACTCGTTCCCTCGACAAAACAGGATCGGAGGAGTGAAAATCCGCATCTTCTAAGCAATACTTGTGACAAAGCGGTGGCACACAGAATTTCTCCGGCAGGGGAATAAGATTACTCAATCTTTCACTGGAAGTGTTGCCATAGTCAATAAACAATATTTCAGCCGGGTCTTCTCCGTTGTTCTTAACTTCGACACGGTACCACATTCCATCTGCAAACTTCGCAGCGCAATAACACGACGGTGTGTCTTGCTCCCTGGTAATCTCCTCAGTCACCACTGATTGGCAGTACGCATTGATAGGAGCAGCCATCTGCTTGGCTTCAGTTGAATCCGCCTCGAGCAAGAGGGTAGGCTGAGCCCAGAAATAATTAGTGTTCTCGATATGTGTAACAAGTGCACGAAAACTAGCAGGATCACCATTCCCTTCATCCCGAATCTGTCTTGTGTTTGTCTCCCTTTCGTCTACAAACTTGCGAGCACCTCTAGCAAAACGAAACTGCCTTTCCTCACATTGGTTGTTAAAGAAGCAACTTATTGCCTGGGGGTAACCTTTGAATTTGTAATTGGATAGGTTGTGTTGAGCATACTCTGCCTCTTCTATGGTTCTATACGAAACGAATGCCATCTTGACGTTGTAATGATGTTTGCTGAGAAATTGGCAATGGGTGACAGTGCCAAATGAAGAAAATAAGCTCTTAACATCTTCGTCTGAAATTTCTTTTGGTATCCCTTTCAAAACAAGATGTTTTACTCTTTCTTGATTTGTTGACATCAATCAAATAAGCTAGTAATTGAGTTAATATTTTAGTAAGTACATTCCAAAATACGATACGTAATCTTAACTAAGGATTATACTGGATTCGTACAAATAGTTATATTGCCCTAACTCGGTCTGTCACGACTCATTCATCATAACTGTACTAGGCTGTTCAATAAGATTCGCAGTTTGATATTTCGTTAAGCAGTCTCCGAGAAACTGATGTTCAAACATTTTCTAAAGGCATATAAATACTCACAATTAAATAGCTAATTGTCATTCTCATAGGAATAAAGGGGTGTTTATCCAAACTTGGTGAGTAGGTGTGCTAAATTGGGTCGAGCACAATTAAGGATATTTAATTTCTTAACAACCAGACTGGGATAAGTAAAATAGAGACAATAAAGTAAGCTGATGTATAATAATTATGTATCTATAATCAGTTGTTCCTTGTTCTAAGTCAGAATACAAAATAGATACGCAATAAAGCTAACGTTAATTGTGAAGTACTCAGATAGACTACACACGCGTATGACTTCTGACAGCTAACTAGATTGGCTGATCAACTAGAAGACAAGAATAATTGTCAACAAAGTACAAAGTACAGACCGTTAGAATGCGTTAGCCTTATCCGGGCTTAGTATTCAACAAATATCATTTGAATTCAAAGGCTTTGAAGGGGCTGAAGTTAGGAATGAACAGAATATACCGAATATTCGTTTATTACATTTTTGGCTAGATTTTGAGAAATCGTAAATATAAGTTCCTACCTAACTAGGTGATTCATAGCTAACTTATATGTCTAATACACTTTGTAACTGTGATTAAATTATTGATTAACAAAGAACTATTTTCTACTGTATTTTGAGTCTTGAATATAATTTAAAGTTTTACGAACGAATATTCGAATATTCGTTCGTTTAGAAAAGGTCCTAACTGAAATCGAGTACGCATCAATCGGCATTACGTATTAACCGTGTTCGTACTACCGAAGTTATATTGAGTAATAGTTAATGGGTTTGTTAACTAAGAAATAAATCCAAATAACATTACTTACTGTAGCTAGAAATATCAATCTCAGCTGGGAGCTCACTGATGTTCACTTCAAATCGCTCCTGCACTGCATTCAGCACTTTGGCTTCATCTTCATCTGAAATGAAAGTAATAGCTAGTCCCTTTGTACCGAACCTTCCTGCACGTGCGACCTATAAGCATATCATATGAATATATTCTAATAATAGGACACAAGGCTCTTACTCTATGCAGGTAAGTGTCTGTATCTTCTGGCATGTCATAGTTGAATGCGATGTTAACACGCTCAATGTCCATGCCCCTGCCGAAGAGGTCAGTTGCCACCAGGATACGCTTCTGGAAACTCTTGAAGGCTTGGTAGCGAGACAGCCGTTCCTCCTGTGGCATTCCTCGGTAAATAGAAATCGCCGGAAAGTTCTGATCAACCAGTAGCTCGCAGAGAGCGATGCAACGCTGCACCGATCGAACGAAGATGATGACCTACGCGAGTAGACAAGTAAAAAGTATAAATTTAACTTACCGTATTTATTCGAATAGTAGCCTAGGCGATTATTGATTTTTATGCCATTTTCTGACCAATAATTTTTGTGACTTTTCGAGAATATCACATGTTGACACAATGTATTTAGTATATTCGGTTGATAATCGTATTGCGACTATATATTAGAAAAATAAATTTACTCAGGATACCGGTAGTAAATTTGTATTTGCTAATTTGGGGGGGGGGCTATTATTGGAGGTAGACGATTATGCGAATAGGGGCTACTACTATTAGAGTATATACGGTATTTTAGATAATAGATAGTCACCTGGTTGAACTCGAGAATATCGAGTAGATCGAATAGCTTTCGGTTCTTCTCGTTGTCCTTGAGTTTCACATAGTGTTGCTGTAGACCGTGGAGAGTCAGCTTGGTATCATCGTCCACATACACTTCGAGTGGCTAGAGTGAGACAACCATCCTACGATCAACCGCAACCCATATGGCGGTGATATTGTAATACATTTTAAAGTTACGTTAGTAATAATATAATAATGTGTATCATAAGACCCTATTACTAGGTTGGTATATAATTCATAATGCTCCTGACGAATAAAATAAAAGGAATCAGTTCTTAAACAGATTAGAATGAATACGTAGTGACATGTCGGATTATACTACACATATTGCATATGTCCATGCGCTCTAAGTACAACATGCACCCACTAAGGAGTAGCCAAATAATATGAATTGAAAAAATACAGGACACCAAATGCTCACAAGATAGCAAACAATAAATTAATAGACTGGACAAGTGATGGAATTTGCATGGTATTATTTAGGTTTAGGTTACATAAGGATTTCCATCAGAATTAGCATGATATTCTGTTCATAGGTAAGAACCTCCAACAAGAGGTGTCAGTAGTTTATCGTCATTTGGAAATCACTAAAATTAATTAAAATGAAAAATCAATTCTTTTAAAAATAAGAAATTTAATCGAGATAAGGGTGCTTAACAATCCACAGAACAACATAGTAACTGGAGCTTCTCGGATTGTAGACAGAAGAATATTCAGATTGAGAACGAGAAGAATCGAATCTTATAAAGACAGGGATCAAGAAGTCAAATGGATATATCCGCACAAACGTTTACACAGAAATAACAGATATAAATTTGAAAGGAAGGCTCAGACATCGGCGGCCTGAATTAGAATTAAGAGCTTTATTAGATTTCGGCCAATACCTCTTAAATTAAGAAAAGTGGACTCGAAAAGGTTGGAATTTAGATATTAGCAAAATTATTTTGCCTGTGCCTGAGAATTACATTATAAATTGTTGGTCAATAGTATATCGGTGGCTAATACATATAAATAAGTATCGTATTTCCCCGAATAAGCGCCCCGGCACTTATTGTTTTCGTGGGCCAAAATTATCCTGAAAATTTTTGTGAGAAATCCAGAATATAATATTTAGGTTGGTTCTAATGGTTTCCACCAACAATATACCTACTGAAGTTGCCAAAATAAATAGAATGACATTACAGTGATCAACTAATGTGTATAAATTTTATCATACCAATGTCATTTTTATTGACCCGGCGCTTATTCGGGGAAATACGGTATCTCTATAATGCTAAGAATTAAGAGCTAGGGGCAGAGGCACTTATAATGTTGCAACTCTGCTGTGAAATAGAAAGGTTAAGCAAGACAGAATGTGTGTTCGAGAGGTATAGAGAAAACAAACTAATATTTTATATACAAAAATGAAAACAGTCGTTGTGAAAATAAGTAGGTTACTAGATAGTCGTATATATTCCATTCAATAAAAAATTCCATTAAATTTTATGAACTCTACCAATTCTATGTTTTTTCGAGGAAAAGAAAACCGTATTATTCCGCCAATTTTTGATAATAATTTATTTTCCAGCGAAAATGGAACAAAAGCTCAGAAAAGAAACTTGTGATGTCAAATTAGCTAAAACTGTAAAACGAAATTTCAGAAATAAGTTCAAGTTAGAGTACTCTCACGTTTCGTTGTATGTCCTTTCAACAATGGTATATTAGAGAATACAAAGGGAATTAGGAAGAATACAGTATCACTAATATGATAATGAAAATAACAAGGCCAATCCGCCAAATTTTATAGCTAAAAAAGTGAGACAGACATTATAACTTATAAGTTCACCAAAAAAGCCTGCCTAACAGAGAAAACCTCGGAAGGAATACTATAATATTCACTGCAAAAATGAACTTTAGAAAAGAAACCGAAGGTTGTGATATTACGAATATTGTGGAAAGCAAAATTTAGTAACAAATAATAGAACAAGTTGCATACAGTCAGGTTCTTTTATTATGAACATTAAAGGGACCAAAAATTGTGTTCATAATAAAGAGACTTCATAATAAGCGAACTCAACTTAATACAAACCCTATGTAAGTTGTTAAATTGGACCATAGGGCTTGTTCATAATAATAAAACTTCATATTAAGCAGACCTGACTGTATTTTGTAATTGACAATTATCAATAATTACTGGTTTATAATTTAACACTTTTCGATATTCTTTTACGAGTAACCATGGAGTAACAAATGTCAGTCAGTATAAGATAATTATGGGAAGAAAACTATGTGCGATTTCTGAAAAAAATGAGTTGTTGTATAAAGCATCAATCAGGGTAACTGATTGTACTAGATTAATAAATTGTTATATGGGTGTAAATGTTTAATAAATATTTCGGTGTTTTCAAGTATACTACCATAATATATTATATTATATTATATTAAATTATATTAATATTATATTATATTAAATTATATTAATATTATATTATAGTATATACCCTTTATAAACAACAACAAATTGATACAAAACACCTACCTAATTAGCCCAAGTTGGTTTTGCAATCACAAGAGTGAGTAATTACCAGTGAATAATCAACTGAGTAACAATACAAATACTAAAGAAAGTATGTGTAACTTACGGTCACCCTTGATACTGGGCGTGATCTAGCATGTCTGAACTCAGATAGTTGACAATTGACCAGCCAGTACTTGCTTACAGTATTTGAGGTAACAATCCAAACCAGGTGACCCAGTGAGTGGCTCTTTCGAGTTCAGAATTACGGGAAACTTGTCAGTTTCATTTCGTAGAATACTGATTCAATAGTTTGTACTAATACTTGGAAATGTGAATTTAGCGCTCTCTCAAATCAGATATAATAATCAAGGATTTCAAGCAACAAAATACAAGCGGTCTTTTGAATTAATAATTTCACTCTTTACCCTGGTCAGCACTTTACCATTATGTAATATATTCTCAAACACTACCTTATATAGACAACATTCCACCACTATCTATCCTTACAAGCAAACCGATACTAACATGATCAGTCCTCAGCAAATTACATACCTATCTATCAACTACAGCTCTTCGTACGTACTAAACCCAACTCTCCTTTATAATAAACATCTAACCAAACTTGTTCCTCCCCACACACCTGTGATCCAGGTGTAACACTACTCTCCACTCAGATAACCAACAGTTCATCAAAGAAGACACCACTTCAAGCAATAAAGATTCAACACAGAAGATACCAATCAAAGCATAAGTGCAGCAGGTTACCAGATTATAGTGTTATGTAAGTTGTGTTAGTAAGACTAGCGATTTAGCTAAGAGTAAGAGTAGGTACTTAACACGGCGTACAGATTGCATGAACTTCTTGCAAACAGGTCGTATATCCTTGCTTAGGGTAGCACTGAACATCATCACATGCTTTTGGTGGGGAGTCATCCGAAATATGTCCTGTACATCTCTCCTCATGTCTAAAATTAAATGTATTATAAATACAGTCGACTCCGCTTAATAGATTTAATAGATTTCTCCGCTTAATGGTGTCTAAATTTCATAGGATTTATAGGACGGAATGACAGTTTGGCTTAAACTAATTTGGGTTAATAGAATTCTCCGCTTAATCGGGTCAAAGTAACCTGGTCCCGAGGTGACTCTATTAAGCGGAGTCGACTGTATATCAACTTATTAAGAATTCAGCAACTCTATTACACTCACCTAGCTGGTTAAGCATTTTATCGCACTCATCCAGTACGAAATGTTTGAGGTGCTTGAGGTTTAGATTCTTAGCTTCCACCAGAGCCTTAATCCTACCAGGAGTTCCCACCACAATGTGTGGACAGTTGTTCTTGATTGTGTCCTGGTCCTTCTTGATCTTCACTCCCCCGAAGAAGACCGCAGTCTTGATGTCCTTCATGTACTGAGAGAATCGATCGTACTCCTTGTAGATCTGGAAGGCCAGTTCTCGCGCGTGACACATGACAAGCACATGTACCTCTCCGTCTACTGGCTTCAGCTGCTGTAGTGTAGCTATCACGAATACGGCAGTCTTTCCCATACCACTCTTAGCTTGGCACACAATGTCCATCCCAAGGATAGCTTGTGGGATGCACTCATGTTGCACTAAAGGAAACAAAGATAACAAAGATAACAAAGATAATGATACATAGTAGTGACCATACAATAGATGCAACAAAGGGAACTGAGGTAAAACATTAATAAAAAGAAATAAATTGAAGATGTTTAGTTTTTTGAATTCTACTCACCTTCAGAAGGATGTTCGAATCCAAAGTCCTTTATAGCTCTCAGGATCTCTGGCTTGAGCAAGAGGTCTCGGAATCCGGAAGTGTGGATGGACACGTAGGTTCCCTTCACGTCTCTCTTGGCTCCGTCGGCCCCGTCGACAGAGGCGTTCTTGTCTGTAGTCGTATCGTCGTCGTACTCCAACAGTTCGTTGAAATTTTCATCGTCGATTGCAGTGGCCATTTAGTTGATACTCGAAAGCTAAGCGGAATGGACCTGAGGCGTAAATTTTGAGCAGAAGTGAAAATATTGCATTTGAAATTGCATTAGAATATTGCCTATTGTTCTGAATAGTAAGGTTGTGGTTGCTTATATAAAGAAGTAATTTGAGATGGAATCGTATAGAAAGGAATACTACTAAGTTTTATAGAAAATTATGACGTAAACTAAATTTGTATAAGCTGAAACTCGTGTTGATTATTCCCGTTAATTAATTAATCAGCAGGAGCTCCCAATAAATTAAAAAAGAAGTGAATACAATAGAATCCGCTTAATTAACTGATGATACTTAAAATTTTAAAAATCCACTTCCCAATCAACTATTCCCGAATATCTGACTCCTGATGAATAATTAAGCGGCTTCCAATGTACCAGAATGGAGTTCAAGAATAAATATCTATTTTTTTACATACGTCTAATATAACGCAGTTTCCGAGGAAATACAAAATATCATCCTTAGTCAATGAACAAATCCGAAATAATTAACTCGATTTGTGACTGTTCAAATTAATCTAGATTATCGCATATCTGAATTATGTTGAATAAATTTGTGACTCAAAGCTCGTTTCCCCAATATACCCGACACTCAGGGCAGTAGGAAGGGCCCCCGCATTTAGGGGGCCCATAAATTCATATAACAAAATTATATTACTTATTCATTCCTATGTAGGGGCCCCTTGAAGGGGTCCGGGGGGGGGCCCAGGACACATAGCTACGGCGCTGCCGACACTGGTACGTGTATTACAAATTGAGTAGACGCATTAATTTTGAAAGTTCAGTTGGTGAGAAGAATTAAACATATGAAGCAATTTGAACTGACAACAATAAGCATTCATTAGGACATTTCTAATAATAATAAAATACTATTTGCATATCAGTGAATTAATTCGCAATGCAAAACTATACAACATCGGAACATCTAGAAAATCACGTCTCAATATCCCACCGACTGATAGAAAACTATAATAATCTTAGTTGAGGCCACCTCTTTGATCAAATCAGGGATTGAATTTAAAAACTAATGCAATGTTTGTAATTCAGAATAACCCCAGTAATGGAGAGGCATAAGCCATTGGCTTTATACTGGGATGAGAAACTGCGGAATAAGACTTGAATGTAGGCTTGAGGTCGCCAGTAATATTAATGAAGGCTCCCTTATTTCCCATCTGATCACAGTAGTTAGGTGCAGAAAATATTGTAATACATTTCCCGCCGTGAGCAACTTCGTAACCCTCGTCCTTAACCTCATGGCTACGCACGATATAATCCAGATTGTTATTCTCTAAAAACTTGGACGTCACGTCAGGGCCGAAGTGAACGCCTACCCCTCTTTTGCTGGGAGACCGTCCGTTGAATAGTTGTGGGTCTGACCACAAAAGTTCGCACATAAGACCTTCCTCTGGGGGCTGTCTAAATCTGTCGATTTTTCGGATATCATCCATGGTTACGTCATCTTTAGAAAACAAGCCACCGTGCATCACAAGGACTTTCTCGTTAATTAGATGAGCTAACGGTAGACAGTTGAATATGTCAGTGAATATTTCTGCCATTTGAGAAGAATACTTGTATTTGACTTCTCCTTCGAATCCATACATCTGATTCATTGTTTCTGTCTCGTGGTTACCGCGAGCCATAAAAAAGTGGTCTGGATAAAGCAGTTTGAATCCAAACATCAAGAAGATAACCTCTACAGAGAATGAACCACGGTCAACAAAATCTCCATTGAAAAGGTAAGGATTTTCAGGTGAAGGGAGTCCATTCAAGTTGAAGATGTTTAACAAATCATAATACTGTCCGTGGATATCTCCACACACTGTGAATTTACCATCTTTTGGAAAAGTAATAATTTTGACTGTTGGCTCAGCTTCAAAAATCTTTTTCATCTCAATTAAGATCTTGTAAGCATATTTCTTGTGAAGCAGTTTTTGATCCCTGAACCTTTCAATCAGCTGTTTCATAAACTCAAGCGAAATACAATCCTCGAGTTTGGGACCATCATAACTCTCCTCAACTTTATATGAATCCACAACGATAGTTTGAATAGCAGATTTAGTCGTGTTTTCAACAGCTATTGCCTTCATAAATGCTTGTCTCTTCACAATCGTGTTACACTCATTAAATTTCTCCTTCGCATCAGGGTCTTTGGGAAACACTTTCGTTACAGCTTCATAATCTTTCAGTGCTTTCTTGAACTTCCCCAGAGCCATGTTTGAAGAGGCTCTACGGTAATACCCTTTGATATATTTAGGATCCAAATCAATAGCCTTGGATGCGTCCGCCAGAGCGTACCCAAAACTTTCGACGCGAAGATAAGCCATGCTGCGGTTGCTGTAGTAGACTGGGTTGTTAGAGTTTAGCTCAATCGCTTTTGTGTAATTGAGAATAGCATCGTTGTACTTTTTATCCTTGAAGAAATCGTTTGCAATCACTTTGAGAGATTCTGCTTTCTCTTTCGACTCGGCTGTTCCATTTTCTGAGACTGGAGCCTCCTTCGCGGTCTCTTCGGGATCAGGTTCTTGTTTGTCAGAGTCGAGATTAGTCGCCATTTCGGGAGAAATTAAAATCTACTAAAGATATAATTTGTATATTAATTAATAGTAATCAATCAATTAAAGATCAAGGGCATTGAATTTTAGGCGAGGCCATTAACCGGTCAACTGCATTTGCAAATTTAGTTGCAAGAACATTTATACACAACCTCTAATAACTTAGTTAGATCAAAGCTTTGGGGGATTTTATGTATAACTTGAGTTGATAAATAAAAGTACGTTAATTAAAACCGAAATAATTGTATGGCAGAGGTCTCCTCGAACAAGTTCTCGCTAGATGAATGGAAGGGAAGATGGAAAGTTGGGGACACAGATTGGCACAAAAAAGAAGTTCGAGACTTAGTAGTTAAATATTACGAACCGATGACGAATAAAGGAGAATTAAAACGTGTCCTGGTGCCTCTATGTGGTAAAGCTCAAGAAATGTTATTTTTCTACCATCAGGGACATCAGGTCGTGGGAATAGAAGTGAGCTATGAAGCTTGCAAAGAATTTTTCCAAGATAACAACATCAAATTTACGGAGGAAGTTGATCAAAGTAGTGGTAGTGAGTGCATACTAACATCAGAGGATAAGAAAATAACTCTTTATCAAGGAGATTTCTACAAAATCAGCACAAAGGAGCACATTGGATTGTTCGATGCAATTCTAGATTGGAACAGTTTAGTTGCGATAGAACCAAGTCAGAGAGGGGCCTATATCGCGGCGATTAAGCTACTTCTCCGGTCAAATGGTAGAATGCTGCTCAACACAATCGATTTCCCGAAAGAGGAGCACGGAGGGCCCCCGTGTGCAATTACTGTCAGCGAAGTTGAAGAGCTCTACAAGGGAAGCATGAACGTAGAATTCCTCGAAACAAGCAATGAAGGGATGGACCGGCTAAAGACCAAATTCAACTTGAGTAAGATTGTCGCTCATATATTCCTACTAACAAAGCATTAGTATTCTAGGCCTAATTATCAATTTCCTCAGACTAATATAACAATAATAATAATAATAAATTACAATAATTATTATTTATATACTCAGTAATTAGTCATTAATTATTAAATTAATTAATACGTAGCAAGTTATCTGAACACTGTTATTTAGTCCACAAAGTTTAATTAAAATTAATCAGAGTTTCAACATGGAAGAGAGCACAAACAGCTTTTCAGCAGGCAGTTAATATAAGCTGTGAATTAATCATTAACAGATCGTCTCTCCAGAAAAGGTGATACTGGTGCGCCTGGCTTAAAATAGAATGCCATATAAAGAATGGAATACTGTATAAACCAGTGTACAAGGGGTGTAGCTATAGTATGAGTCGAAAGCTGAAGAGAGATTACCAATCTGCCTCTCCAGTTGCCTGACTGAATACCTGGTCGAACCCATTCAGATTCATTATTCCATCTTTCAAGTGGAACCTCCACTTATTGCGTGTGCGAGTCACCTTCTTGAATTGACAGACAACCATATTGTCAGTTTCAAAGTGATCCTCGTGATCATCACCGCTGTCGTCATCGTCAGTGCTCCCAAGCTCTTCGTCTCCCTCCGTTCCCTCGGCCCCCTCCAGGTCCCTCCCAGGCTGCGCTTCGCCCCCGCTCGCCCCCTTGGCGCCCTCCGCCTTCCCTGCCGCGCCCCCGCCCGCCCCGTCCGGACCGACCTCAGAGTTGTCCGACTGATCGTCGTCATCGGCATCGTCATCGTCATCGTCGTCGTCAGTGGAGTACTCGATGACGTCAGCGCCTCCGGCGGCGCCCGCGCTCGTGCCGCCCTGCCCGCCGCCGGTCCCGTCCAGCTGTCCGACGCGGCTCCTTTTCGCGCTGGGGATTTTGTCGATCTGCTACACAAACAAATTGGGAACATAAAACTAGGTTCTTACAATGGAATTGTGGCTATTATAAGACTGACCACGCTAGTGTCAGATTGCGGTCTCTTCCCTTCGAACTTGAGTCCGGGAAGTTGCTCCTTGCTGGGTTTGTCCTCTGGAGAGCCCAGCGAGCTCTCGAAGGGCTGGTGCACGGACTGCATAGGATGATTGATGAACATCGGGAGGTTGAAAGGGGAGTGTTTGTAGCCATGGAACTGGTGCATGGAGTGGTGCGGTTGCTGCGGGAGAGACATGTGCTTCATGGGGTAGAGGGACTGAGACTGCACCTCCAACTCCCGCACACGGTGGTCGCTTCCCGACTGGAAGTTACCCACCAGAGACCCAGAGCCACTGGGCATAGCTATATGGGAGGATTGGTGAGTTTTTGAGATAGTGTTGTGTGGGTAAATAGTGGAAGACGTGTCAGGCATGCTGTTGTCATTTTTAGACATTTTGACAGCTTCCGAGTCTCTCAGTCGATGCTCCCACGCACTCCTCAGCTCAAAGATAACCTTCTCGTCATGCCCCTCGTTCATAAAGGCGTCCCTTACGTTCTTGATCACTTCTTCAATTACACATTTATACAAATTGTAAGTCTGGTTTGTGGAGCCTGTTGCCATCACGATTTAGACAAGATTCTGCTGACTAGGGATTAACTTTTATAAAAAATAAAAGTTCGCAAAGCTAGTTTACAACTTTGCCATATTTGCACCAAAGAGCAGTGCTTGCTTATCGAAAAGATCGAAGGAATATATTATATAGTCAGATTGTATAATTTGAATAATATCCCGCAAGTTGAGTAATCAGTAATCAGAGTTCTAATAGTTACATCGGGTCTGTTGACAAGAATGGAATTATTCTTATAGAAAATATAATACTTTTCAAAATTCAACAACTTCCATGTCAAACTGTGTCAAAAACTGTCAAACAAAACCCAATACGATAATTGTTAGTTACTAAATGGGAATCTCGCAATAATGAATTGCCTTATTACTAATTCGATTCTATAAAGCAATCTGCAGTAAGCAAACATTGGAATTATAGTATAGTAAATTACAATTACGTATGTACTAAACTCCCTTTACGTATTACGATATAATCATAGTCTAGTGTCTAGCTAATGTCTTAGTTACTGAATATCAGATTGGGAATAGACGAAACTACTAGTAGTAGTCTATCAGGGCTTTCTAGATCTGTTGTTACATTTGAAAATAAGATTAAATACAAGTAAAATTAACAATGATATACACAGTTAATTGATAATATACAAGCAGATACACTACAGTAGCTCAGCTCGATGAGTCTAGAACTACAAGACAGTCACAGGGTGTATTCTTATCTCCTCTGCAACAGGTGTCTCCTGCTGTCCTTTCAGATAAGCGTTGATATCCACACCGATAGACTTGAGCTCTCTGAGGAACTTGATCTCTAGATCTGTGTCTCCTTTCTTCAGCGACAGCTGATGGATAGCTAGCGCGTCTTCTGTTTCTACTGCAGCTTGGTGCTTCATCTGGTTGAGCGTAATCTCTTGCTCTTTGGCAGTCTGGTCGATAGCGTGCTTCATGTCTGATCTCAGCTGATCTACCTGTTGTTCTATTGGAAATGCACATAATATATTCTATAAATAAAATAATTATTAAATAGTACTTAGATCTAGCCTGTCCATTTCCTTAGTGAGTTTGAAAGAAACAATTTCGTTAGACATATTATCCAACTCATTTTTTATCTTGAGGTTAGTCCTGGAAGTGATTGCATTCAGTTGAACTTGCTATGAATTAGAAATAAATAAACAATTACATTGACCCAAATACTACTATTATTCACTTGTAATTTAGCTGGGGCTTTGTAGCCACGATAAATAACATTACTGATAGAGCAGCCAATTTTGCCAGCTCTGTTTTCTAGCTGGTTGTAAGTCTTCATGTCACTGAGAAGCTCTGTATGTTGGAGAAAATCTTGATAACTAAAATGACTAGTTGTAAATATACTCGCTAAACTCGAAGCTGAAGCGTGCTAAACAGCTTGAATATGAGTGTGTTACAAATGTGCAAACATTGATAAGTATAATAGAATTACCTGAGTGCAGAAACGAACGCGATGACATCAGAAGCAACGGCACTAATAATGGAAAGTTAAACAAAATAAAGTGGATTGTTGTACATAGTAAATAGCAAATGGTTGTTATAGAAACAACTCACTTTATCAAATCTGCAATAGGGTCTGTACTTCCGTTTAACTAGAAAATGAATAAATAATAAAGCGAATACAACTTATCAAAGTAAAGCTAAGCTCACCATTGCATCAACATCAACTATCTCATAGAAAATCATAAGTTGAATTTCGATAAGAATATCATCGTTAGTGCGAACCTATAACCATTAAAATCACCTAATCGATTCAGGAATAGTTTCTAAGCCAACGTGAATAACTTCTTACCTCTGTTACCTGAAAGAAGAAATAGTACATCATTAGATAATAGGAAAATGCCAATATATTCTTTCCTATAAAGTATTCTATCAAAATCAAAAGTACAATAAAACAGCAGAAAGCAATTTTTTTAAAACTAAGTACATGGACTTGTAGCGTATAATGAGAGAAAGTCAATGGTTAAAGTAGATGGATACGCCATAATAAAAATAGCGATAGAATGCCTCCCCCCTTGCTCAACATCACTGCCAGTGTTCCCTCTAAGAATCAACCAGCGATGATTCACTGGTTATGAGTTGTTGTAATTTTGTAGAGTTTAAAAATAATTATTATTATTAAACTTAAAATACAAACTTACAAAACCCTTAGTTCCGAATGAGGTGAAATTTAGTGCAGCTAGTAGTTATTGTATACTGTTCAAAAACACCTAATTTCAATTCGGCTACAACTCATAACTCAAAAACTTCATACGAGGAATTAGAAACTTTATGGACTTGTGGCGCAATAGGATAGCGCGTTCGGCTGTTAACCGAAAGGTTGGTGGTTCGAGCCCACCCAGGTCCGCTATCTTTTTGCTTATTGTATAAATTTATTATTTCAAAAGCGAGCAAAAAGTATGGAGGACCCGGGCATCGATCCCGGTGCTTCTCGCATGCTAAGCGAGCGCTCTACCATTTGAGCTAGTCCCCCAGATAAAATGAGAATGGTGTATAATTTAATTTTATTAACTAAACCATTGCGAAATTGAAATCTTACGTCGTAATATATCTGAGAAGGTATCATCTGCAGTTTTATGAATTGATGAACTCCAGGCCTAATTTTCCCGAGATTTGCTGGGTCTTGGCCATGCCATTGAAACTGATGAAACCTATTATATATAATTATACTTTACTGATTGGTGTTATTAGTCAATTAACTATATAAGTAAAGACAACTGTAATACTGATATACTGCATAGTTTAATTACCATTCATTTGATTCAGGAACGAATATGGCTGGGCCAGGTACCAGTCGTCTCTGAATGAACTCTTGTTCTTGTTTATAGACAACAAGCATCTCATTACCGTTTAATTTCTCAGCGTTCTTTACTGTCACAGACTCGTGTTCCAGAGGGTTTTCAAAGTCAAAACAGGGCCTAAGTAAATGTTATACAAATCAAATGAATAAAGACCTAAGTAAAGGTAAAATTCGAAGTAAAATGTGGTTTGCTCAAGAAAAGTTCCTTTACGATGAGAAAGAGTGAATAAGTTATCCCTAGTATTATAATTCTATTTGCATTACCCATGTCTATGTTCCACTCGGATCTGTCCCAGTTCTCTGAATCTAATCACAAGGTATTGATCTGGCCCTGCACACCTCCGATTCAATCTCAGAGACTCTTCACTTATTCCAACGTAAATCTCCACAAAACATTCAAATAAAATAGAAACATTTGACTGTGTACTCGGCACAATACAAATTCAGTAACTTACTCTGTTTGGACCATGGACAACATGGCCCACTCCTCTGTTGTTAGTGATCAAATAACGTTCCCCGTCATAAATAGTGAGATATGGCATTTTAGTTGCAGCTAATTATACCTAGTGCGAAATATGTAACTCAGTAACCTCGGTAAAACTATAAATTTCGTATCTATTTATTAAGGAGGGGCATAAATTAAACTTCGTAGTGTAAGTGGTTTTTCTAGGGGGGGGGAGGGGGGGGGGCAAGTGCCCCCCTACAACCCCCTATATGAAAAAACGCTTGCTGTTAGTTGGAGAGAACAAATCAGAGACAAGTGAGGCGTGCCGAGGTAACTGTGGACGCCTGGAGCAGGTAATCGCAGGTGTAGGAGTTTGCCGAGTTTCCAGTTGTACACACATATGAAGAAATGAGACCAGTTGTAGCTAACGAGAATAGAGGCTACCAATGAGAACTCAAACCTAATTTATGTTGCAGATAGTCTCAATCTTCTCGGAGACAGGCGAGTACATAAATTCTTTAACAAGTCAACATGAGACTTAATTAAGTGAACACAACTATTTGAATTAGTTTATCATCATAAGTAAGGTAGAATCTCACTGAAGTAGCCCTCTCAGAATAACCTTGATAATAAGTTATTTCTATTTGTCAGTCTACTTTGGAAGAAACGAGACTCTAAATTCCCTAACTAAAATCAATTATTAAAATTTGGAAACATTAATACTAGCAAAGAAGTGAGAACTAACGTGCCCAGATCCAGTGTAACTATATTTGTATCAGTATTTTGTTCTAACTCTCAATAATAAACAGTCAGAACCATATTATTTGAACTCACTAAACTATCATAGGTACTATTAATAAGGTCAGTGGTGTATAAAACTAATCACAAGTTTAGAATCATTGAACTCCTGCAATTTAATCTAGCCTTGATATAGCCTAACTTCATGTGATGTAAATCATTGTGTTTTCCGTTTTGCTTCGTCTAAAAGCGCATGCAATCTTGATGCAAGAGTTGGCGTTTTCACGCGAATCAAAAATGTGTCCATTTCTAAAACTTTATTTCCTTCAGAGCTACCATCCTGCTCACTTGTGTCGGTCTCTTGAATCGGACAAATTATGATCACTTCTTTATCCCTAGGCATACTGATAGGGGTTGCACTGTTGATTATTGTGTTAATAAGAATTTTAGCAAACGTTGTATTGTTTCTAACAAGTAACTGAGTTTTGTTCGATTCTGGATTATTCCTCACACGCAGAATACAGATGCCTATATCTGCAAAGGACTCAGACCGCTTCAAATACAGTTTGCAGTTACAAGTGAATACCGTATTTTCTGTGTCCAGCTTGAGGGCCGGGGGGGAGTGGGACTTCTCTATTTCTGCCCTGTCATCATCCCCCTCATCTCCATCTGCTTCTAAAGAGACAGAGTTATAATACAAAGTTACATAACAACAGTGCTATTAAATGTAAATGTAGTAAATACAATAAGTAATGATATAACGATAGAGATACTCGTTCTAACTAGCTACATTATAACCTCGTTAGTACGAACACGGTTAATACGAATTCTATTTCAGTCCCTTTCAAAGCCTTTTCAAAACAAATGACACCGGTTAATACGAATTCCGGATAAGGAGAACGCATTTATGCGGTCCCCTGGACCCTGGTGTTCGTACTAACGAGGTTCTACTATAATTAAGTTGGTATGTAGTACCTGGAGAAAGCGGTTTCTGTATGAAGGAGCCCAGCGAAGACTTAGGCAGGGAGAAGGCCGCGGAGCGGGGAGAGGAGAGATCGCTGAATGTGGGGGCGGAGGGGAATATGGGGAGAGGGCGGGGCGTGAAGCTGAAGGCAGAAGCGGTGGCGAGCGGCCTGACCCCGGGGATCGATAGGGAGAGAAGTGGCACAGCTGTCGATGAAGTGGCGGAAATAGCGGATGTAGTGGGAGCCTCTTGTCCACTCAGATCGTCTTTCTTAGCAGAAACCGGTTTCTGCAGAATCTCTAGACAGGACCCGGTCTTGAGGAGGGGCGGGTCCGACTTGGCGGCGCTGGAGGGAGGTGTCGGTAGCCGCGAGGGCTGGGGCGGCTTCGAGAGAGGATTGAATCTGAGGGGGCGGGACTCAGAGGGCGCGGCGGAGAAGAGCTTGGAGGGCTGAGTCGAGGGAGAAGAGAAGGAGTGGACCTGAGTGGAAGGTTTCGAGAAGAGGAGCCCTCGCAGGGGCTGAGAGGAAACAGATTTATCCGCGGTTTCAACGACAGGCGTGACTGTTGATATCTCCTGAGCGGGCCTGTAGGGGGTGTCGGTGTGGTTGTTGTTGTTGACAGGAGACGCAGAGGCGGTGGGAGAGGGGTGAGCCTCGCGGTTAAATTCCTTAAAGTACCGCTGATAGTCGCTAAAAATAGGCGTTAAATCACAAATAGGGTTCTTCAGAACCTGAGACGCGATCCACTTCGAAACAGCTGTGTTCAATCTCGAGATATTCCGAGAAAACGCGTCGTCAGGGCAATCAGTAATGCTGACGTCATCGCTGCATACGCTGTTAGCTTGGCTGGCCTTGTTCTCCTGGCTGCCGGCAGAATCCTGTGAGTAGTCTTCCATCATGCTAGACGTGGGTTTTGATGTGGGAGCCGCCTTGATGGAGAAGTCTTTGGTAGCACTTGTTTGTCCGGTCAGGAAGCCCTGAGAGAACAGTTTGAGCGGGGGAGACTAGAAAGAGAAATCATGAATGCGATTATTAGCATGCGTGGTAAAATTAGTTTGTAATGTATGACTTATAGAGCTTGCTTGTGTATTGATGTTGGATGTAATAATAGTATATTATAATTGTTCAGAAAAATTAAGAATGATACTTGATGCTATATTTATAACAGTATTAAATAGCATACTTAACCATTTGGTATGGGACGTGTATGCACAGGCAGGAACCATAAACAATTTGGAAATGATTGTATTGTGAGCCACGAAAATGGACAAACTTAATAATTCATATACAGTAGATGTCGGATATAAGCACACCGGTTATAAGAACATATCGGATATAAGCACACTATGTTGGAAAACGGTTGCCATATACCCTGTATAATTTATGTCGGTTATAAGAACATGCCGGTTATAAGCACCTTAAGTGCAGTTCCCGACGATGTGCTTATAACCGGCATCCACTGTATAATGCAAATTAAATGTTGATTTCGCAGACTCTCCATTTCTGCCGAGATTAATTATATAATTGCTCCTTATCCATTGTCTACGTACGCTGTGATGGTATGACCCTTACAGGAGATACCATGGATGTAAAGAAGAGGGTCTTTTATCTATTTTTGAAGACTAAATTTCAGGAATGGTTGACTGTTATAGCAAAATGATACAGTGGAGTTGCTTTATTAGCAACTCGGGTTTTGTGTTGCAAATATAGTTGCTAGGTGAAGTTGCTAATAAAGCAACTCCACTGTAATTGATTAATCAAATAATAGAACAATATTAGTGACAAGTCCAAAAAAGTACAGTTTATAAAAAGTTTCTGTAATAACCACTAATAGGTTTGATTCAAAACAGTAGTGTATTTAATTAACTCACACTCCCACATTCGGATCATATAAACATGGCTTTCAAAAAAGTATACGGATAGCACGATTGACTTTAGATTTGCTCTGATTTTTTGATGTATAATAATTCAATTTGTAAGATAGGGATACGAATAGAACTGACATTCATTGACACAACCACGAATTATATCATTGAAAACAGTCTGTTGAAATTATATTATGATAAATTCTTAAGTTTATGTCATATCGCATTCAATCACAACATGTATAATAAGTGTAGAATTTACTTATACAGCGATCATCGGTTGCACCGAACATCGGCGTTTGTTTTAAATAACCTGGCTACTTTCTACAGATGGTATTTTTTAAAAACCTAAAAAAACAATCGGTAGAAAGTAGCCAGGTTTTTAATACAAACGCCGATGATCGGTGATACCGATGATCGCTGTATAAGTAAACTCTTAAGTGTATTTCAAGAGGTGATAGAATTATTGAATGGTAAATACAGTATACCAGAAAGTAATTATAATCATCCATATATGAAATGATTACAATAATAATGCCATACTAATTAGTCCATAATACTTGTAAATTTATAACAGCTAGATTCTAAATGGGTGATCAAGGTCCCTAACGTGAACTAATTCAGCAGGTGCTTGTTAATTATTCAAGGAAGATATTAGCATTTGTTTACATACCTCTTATCTCAGGAAAAAGAAGGCGGGTGGGTTGAATTAATTTGGGAATAAATTAAAAGCGATGAAATAACATTGAAATTGGTGATGAAATTCAAAATGTTATCGTTCTGTGTTAGCGTAACAGCCAAGAATGCAATAGAAAGTACAGTTTATTTATTCAAATTATATCTTGTAGATGCAAGCGATAAAATCACCAGTCTCATGATTACCATTTGGTGAATGCAAATGGTTATCTGAGATAACATTAGATCTAATAATGCCTTCATTAGAAGCGTGATTATGTAATAATCCATTAAGTTAAGGATTAGTTTTGAGGAAATTAGTAACATCTGCAATGATAGTATGTGGGTAGAGGAACTCACTTCAGATTCGACTTGTGTGCTTCCGCCCAGCTTAGCTCTCTTTAAACTAGAAATATAAATATGTTTTCAAAATAAATTAGAAATTAATTAGTGTAACTAAATATTCAGCGTAAATCCATTATCAATAGTACAATATGTAAATAATTGATAACCCAGGTAATTGAGGTAATAGCATCCCTTCACAAGGCGGAGATACTCAAATTGCGTAGGCCGTGGGGTTTTATTTGGCATTGATACACAGTAACTTTAGAGCATTTGTTGAATATTTGGGGAAATATATACAAACTTCCAATATAAATTAAGCATAAATTGGCAGCTGAAATAATGAATATTTTAAGAGATACCATGACTTTATAGAGGAAATCGAATCATCAAAATATCCAAGATATAAATTTCATTTGACAGTACAATTATAGCTTCATCATATCAAGATGTATTTTGTTTACACCAAATATATTTTCTAGATATGTATAAACATTTTTAATGGTATTTCTTTAGCCAAATGGATTATAAATCAATTAATTAAAATATCCAAAGTTAGGAAATGCTAAATATCAATTTACATTCTCTCTTTCATAATCTTCTCCGACGCTATTGTGTCCAATATCTACAGAAATATATAATAAATACCGTATATACTCTAATAGTAGCCCCTATTCGAATAATCGCCTACCTCCAATAATAGCCCCCCCCCCAAATTAGCAAATACAAATTTACTACCGGTACCCTGAGTAAATTTATTTATAAAATATTAGTCGCAATACGATTATCAACCGACTATACTAAATAAATTGTATCAACATGTGATATTCTCGAAAAGTCACAAAGATTTTTGGTCAGAAAATGGCCTAAAACAATAATCGCCTAGGCTACTATTCGAAATTCGAATAAATACGGTACTCAGTATGTTAACTAATAAGGCGAGATTGTAACTCACAGATTCAGGGCTTGCAGAGGTCTCCTGCTCCCCCCAATCATCCTTATTCAGCTGCTTGTCCGCTTGCCGTTTCATGGCACTGGGATAATTTGCTAGGAGTTCTAATGGCACGTAATTGCCAATGCAGATAATAATAAAATACTCTAGTGCACACAAATATCATAGAATAATTTCTATTTTATTGTTCTAGTTTGGTGAATAAAGTGCAGCAATTGTGTTCTTTCAATAGAGATCCAAATCAAGTGAACCTAACTTAACAACATGATGCAAACTATTTAGTAAACTATGATCAAAAGCTTTGTTCAGAATAATTATGCGGGTTCAAACTGAATGACCCTAACTACCTTACACGATTCAAAAGAATCAAATAAAATACTAAAAACAGGGAATTACTTGTTCTGAAAAAGACCTATGAATTTAGATCCAATTTTATATCTGCTCAATCAATGGATTCAGAGATCTTATCTGCGTTAAGTACCACCTGTACAACATTAATCCACTTAGTTAAGTTAAAAGATCCCTATATACATAAATACGTGATAAGGGTGCAGAAAATAGAATGGTATAATAGATTTGAATATCTTAACCTCATTCAGTGATAAGTCAAACAAAACCAAGAGGAAGAAAGTTGATCAATCACCTGGTGGTAAGTAATCTAATCTACATGTGTTAAGTTAGTTTAGTGTAAGACCTTAGGGGACGCCAATAAGTCTCTATGATTGGATAAAGCTTTGTATTCGAACATTTATTTAGAATGCAAGGATCGTGTATTACATAAAACGATTATTCTGAAGATCAGATTAAAAAGGATAATCTCAAAAGTTCCAATAAATTAAAAACCAAATTTGAAGAGTTCTAAAGAAATGAAGAACTCATATCAAATTATGTTAACAACTCAAATTAACAGACCAGACCATTAGTAGACAGAGAGGTAACTTACCTAAAATCAAGCTAAAGCAGAGTTAAATTAGGTAGCTCCTACCTACCCATTGTTACAGAGAATTACTTTAAAATATATTACCTTGATAATATAATCTATATCATCCTTATCGAAGCAATTTAATACCAGTATTATTTAAACAAGTTGCAGTCAGCGGCTACGCGCGCCTTTTTATCGCACGCACATCCGGGTCTGTGCCCTTAGTAGTCCCTTACTTGATTTCAATCATATTCCAATTTCCAAATGCCGGTTGTATTTAAATAAAGTAGCACTTAACACTATTATTGTACAGAGGGTACCCCAACCTCTTGAGGGGACATAGCGTGAGTTCATTAAAAAATTCTGACATATAAATAAATAAATAAATAAATAAATACTTAGAGTTGCGTGTTCGTATTTTACAGGTAACGGAAATAAGGTGTTTTTTTTTTTCCATTGAATAATTTTCTTGTCTTACATATTTATGATATTTTATAACTATATATCCTATGGACCCCCGTCTCAAGGGACCAAAAACTGTGTTCATAATAGAGAGACTACATAATAAGCGAACCCAACTTAATAAAAACTATATTGTATAACAAATCCTCCACTTTAATGAGCCGGAGTAAAGTGGGTTCTTCGGCAAAGGGTTCATTTTTTTATCATACTCATGTTTCGATATACTCAAATCAGTAAACCGAGTCACTTGCATTCAGTACAATGAAACAATGTGTTATTAGTGACTCACAATAATATCAACCTCTAATAACCAAATTAACTCTAGTTCATTATAGCTACCGAGACACGTTTTAATGTAGTCAAACCGTACAAATTATATTTTATAGAATAATAGAATACGATACTTTATGGGCTACAGTATTAGTATCTCTCACAATTGGATCTTAAGATTGATAGAGCAATTATAAGAACTCTGTTAGAGTCAATAGTAATAAAATTTGCGAAGTCAAACGCTCTAAAGATACCATTTTGTAGGTATATGAGATTAATAAAAAGAACTCCTCAAAAAACAATAAAGAAACCAGAAATTCACCAATATGTCAGAAATAAGAATCAAGTAATCAGAATGACAATAATTATTGATTCATATGAATTAACTTGGATTAGGGGACAGCAAAGATGTCTTCTTACATTTTAAAATATAAATCACAGTTTTCATCTCAGTTATACTAGAAAAAGCCGTAGTGAATAAAGTAATAGCAACTGTAATGGTCATGTACTAATATTGATGGTAAATTCATGTGTGCGTGAGGAGCTATTTTATTTCACTTGCGAGTCACATAAAGCGCAGACTATCCATTAGTATGATTGTACAATTAAATGCAACACTATTAAAATCCTGCGGTTATCCCTGGAGTTAATTTAATTATTGATTAATTTAAAAAATTAAATTTACACTGCAGCTGCCTACTTACCCACATAGTATTTGGGTCTAACAAAAGTGAATGAGATAGCATTAAAATAATATAAAAGAAATTATCTGTAGAGCAGATTGGGAACTCGTTCAATCAAATATCGGCATATGATTGGCTGAAAAGATTGTGTAAACATTAAATGCCCGGTTCCAAATTAAGTCAAGGAATAAATTTCCACTTTTACTTTGGCTTTAGGAGCTATCCAACCAACACCAGTCGATAATAGCATGTCTTGTTCAATAAGAACTGGTCTCGTGTTCGGTTGAGAAACATCAGTAAATTAACATTACTGTAATACTAAATAATGTCAAAACAGACAAATTCAAAAGATTTTCACACCTATGTAAATATTTGGTAATAATAAAATGTAGGAATTACTTTTATATTGCCCAATATAATTTATAATGTAATATTAAGACACTGGGCAAGGTCATTTGTTACCATCTAAATTTCACCTTTGCAAAGCCGGGTTTGTTGTATTGAAAAGGTGTTGTTGGCCATGAAAGCCCTAAGTATACCACAATTTAATATGAATTAGTGATGAGAGGTTTTAACTATTTAGGCAAATTATGCATTGCACTATTTTATGTTGATATATTGAGAGGTTTAAGAATCCAATGTGGGAGAAATAAGTTGAACAATAAACTAGACTCCATAGTATATTCACTGATAAGAAACCTTCATTGGATGTCAACTTATGTCTTACGAAGCCGACGAGGTGAAAATGCTTAGATAAGCATATTATTTCTCTTGTACAGACTATATTGATTAAGTGGATACTTGTAAGTTGTACAATCAGATTTAGAAAAAATTCAAAAATTAGACAAGCAAATGTAATATTGTGTATACTATGTACTTGCAATTGAAATAAAACCATTGAACTTAGCTCTTCAATGTTTGTAGTAAATTCAAGTGTCTGCGAATTGGATTAGATTAACATTATTACGAGACATTTCTAATAATTACTAATTACCGTATTTCCCCGAATAAGCGCCGGGTCAATAAAATGACATTGGCATGAAATAATTTATACACATTAGTTAATCACTGTAATGTAATTCCGTTGATTTTGGCAACTTCGGTAGGTATACTGCTAACCATTAGATCCGACCTAAATATTATATTCTGTAGTTTTCACAAAATTTTCAGGATAATTTTTGCCCACGAAACAATAAGCGCCGGGGCGCTTATTCGGGGAAATACGGTAATCAGATTTGATCCAGCAAACAAGGACTTCCGTCTCCAAAACAATATCAAATGATAGTATGTTCAATTGTTTACGTACTTCGGATAAATATACATAACCCATAACTGGTATGCATAATTCTATCCTGTCTAAAATATATTCTTCGAGAACAAACCCAATTGATGTGTGGTTTTGAGCACAATAACTAAAACTCAAAAGGTTACTAAAACTGTCATACAACACTACTATACTAACTCAGTTATCACCTATCATCAAACTACCATCACCTATTTCAGTTGCTCAAGCAGGCTACCCTTTGTTGATAGCAACTCCACCTCCTCTCTAGAGAGGGGACCTCCAGAATCTCGTTTGCGTTCAATGAGCGCTATCGTCGCCAGGTCGACTTTAACTCTGTTAAGCCTGGAGACGATTGGCGCGCCGCCAGGCTTCGCTAAGATGTTTTGTGGTGACGAGACGCCGTTACCGAGATTGGGCTGTGCTGCAGCAGATTGTAGCATTGAATGCCGCGGATTAGAATATTGAGGGAATGTCGCTGGTCCCTGAGCAGCTTGATGTTGTTGTTGTTGCGGTGGAAAAGTGGCGGCCTGACTGGAGATCTGCAACTGGTCCATCTGCGGGAGGACAGGCTGCATAGCGGCCGCCTGGTACGGATTCTGATTGTGAGCGGAGGGGTAGTGCGATTTTGGCGGCGATGAGGTTGTAGGCAAACCTCTCCCGCGACCCCTCCCAGGGGAGGACCCCCCGCCAGAGGTCACGACTGACGACTGTTCGTACACAGGCGCGGGGATCATGTTCCCCTGAAAAGGAGGATACGGGTAGTGAATATTGTTAGAGTTGCATGAATGCATTGGCGGGTAAGGCTGTCCGGGCTGTGGCAAGGCATTGGGGGCCACATGCGGTGTCTGGTATAACTGAGGGGGGAGGGGCTGCTGCTGCTGAGGGAGATAGTAGTTGGGGAGAGGCGGCGCTGGGTTGGCAGGAGGCAGGTAGTGCAGCTGGGGCGCCTGGGGACTGTACACGTACTGCTGGGGGTTTGGGGGCGGGTAGAGCTGCGTGGGCTGAGGAGGGAGCGGCGCAGACATCGGGGGGCCGAGGTACTGCATCGGTTGGGGCTGTGGCGGATACAGTGGGGGGTAGACCATCTGCTGATTGCACACGGGGACCTGTGTATGAGGCTGCGGTACGTTTTGGTAGGAGACAAGAGGGTCAGTGACCTGAACCGGCTGAGAAGATTGAAAGAGATGTTCATGTGAAGATTTTGGAGGAAAGTAAGGTTGCGGCTGATAGTGAGGAGCGTTATTGAGTTGAAGTGGAGGAGATATGGGTTGTTGTTGTTGTTCAGGGAGCGGTTGGGGACTAGGTGTCGGCTGAGACATCTGGGCTGTCGGTCTCAATATGTCGTCTCTGCTGGGATAGGACTCGTCCTGGGGCAGAGTAGGGAAGTCCACTTCTCTAGCCAAAGACTCGGGAGATGGAGTAGCACGAGGTCTGACGATAGGAGAGAACTGTTCCTCCTCAAAACCTCTGCTTGGCAGCTGTCTGCCTCGAGACGCCCGCGAGTTCCTTCCGCCCCTCGGAGACACGGTTAGTCCCCCGGGAGGAAACCGACTGGGGGACTGCTTCCTGGACATCGGAGAGCAGCTCCCGTCGAACCTGGAAATCGGGCGCGAGGCGGTGGGTCGGGGGAGGTTCGCTGGAGGAATGTATCTGAGCGGTTGGGGGTGGAGAACAGGGGGCGCGTCCTCGTCCTCGTCGTCCCAGTTCTCGGTCTCCCCTGGCCTCTCCCAGCTGGGGGGAGGGGGGATGTCCGTGCAGCCCTTGACATTGTGGCTGATTTCGTTCTTGCTTTGTTCAAACGCAATCTCCATGTCTATCGCGGCCTTCGAATCACAAGTCTCCATGTGGTAGTGAAACTCGGGAGCGGGAACCACGTGTCGGGCGTTGAACGGACACGTTTTGTACTCTCCATTCTTGTCGTATTGCTTTCTGCACTTGCTGATGTGGTAGGGAAGCTTTTTCGCAGCCACTCGGTGCACAGGGTCGTATGGACAGACGACCAGTTCTTCTGGGTCCTGTGTGGAAGACATCTAGGATAGTAGGATACCTCTGAACACTGAATAGGAACTAATATGGTAACTGGAAGTAAAGTTGAATAGAAGGATTTATTACGAAAATCTTGAACGAATTATAATTACGTAACTGAGTCAAATTTAATTGTGGTTTGGTAACAAAATACTTCTTATTAATATAAATTTAGTAAATAAATAATTAACAGCTAATAGTTAATTAGCACTCTAGTATAGGTTTTGTTATAAAGTTTCAAAAGGAAATAATAGCTAATAGAAGTGTGGGAAGAAAAATACAGTTTCTGATGGTTGGTTAGGATTGGGCAAAACTTTGACCATCTGTTAGTTAGATTTAATAGAAACTTCAGTATCATAATATCGTATTACACACGAGCAGTGAGTGTTCCAACTACAGTAGAACCTCGTTAGTACGAATACGGTTAATACGAACACTATTTCAGTCCCATTCAAAGACTTTTCAAAATTACCGTAGTAGTCTCCGAAAATATAAGAACCCTGCGTCTGATTGAAGTTTTATATTCAAATATGAATAAGAGGACCATCCACGAATGCCATAGATGGTCCGGGGGCAAATAAGGGAGCTGCATGTAAGATTTTATAAATATCTAATATAATATTCTATAGTTGCCCCAGAGCCTCAATTTAGAACCACTCCAATATTTTCTATTCCATATCGGTAATCCTGCGTTTTCAAATAAATAATATATTCAGTTCATAGGAAATTGACAGGTTGTAATAGCAGTTGAATAGAAAGCATACTCAAAAATAGATTTTATGCAAATTAATTCTCTATGTGTGCGTCAATATGTACATATAGTCACATTACACAAATTTGTAGTTGTAATAGGAATGTTTTACATTGTTTTAGGTCAATATTAATAGACTATACAGTGGATGCCGGTTATAAGCACATCGTCGGGAACTGCACTTAATGTTCTTATAAACGACATAAATTATATATGGTATATGGCAACCGTTTTCCAACATAGTGTTCTTATATCCGATATGTTCTTATAACCGGTGTGCTTATATCCGACATCTACTGTACTATAATTAAGATATATTAGCCAAATGGTCATAAATAGTCATTTTTGAAGAGGATAAATATTACCGAGTCTGAACTAAAAGAGTGTCAAGTGGAATCATATATTAATTCAGCTGTGCATTTGAGGAGCAGCGGAGGGATACCTTATCATAACTATTAACTTAACTTAACTTAATAATTGTTAATAAATAAATGAACTTATTAATAATGAATATTGACTCTTTGAATGGATGTGCTAAAATTTAGTCGGAAGAATATTTCAATATAGTCAGGTCTGCTTATTGTGAACAAGATTTCGTCTGCTTAATTTGAAGATTTTATTATTGTGAACAAGCCCTATGGACTATGGTCCCAATTTAACAAATTACATAGAGTTTGTATTAAGTTGAGTTCGCTTATTATGAAGTCTTCTATTATGAACACAATTTTGTTCATAATAAAAGAACCTGACTCGCTGACTGTAGTTCTGAATAAACATATGATGTTTGATACAGTGAACTCCCCTTATAACGAAGTCGGATATAACGAAATAACCGCTTATAACGAAATGGAAATTTTCTCCCAGAGCACTAAATGCATTAATTATTATCCGCATATAACGAATATCCGGATTACTAAGGAATTTACAGGTCCCAAGCACTCCATTATAGCGAGAGTTCATTGCATTTTAAGAGTTTTCAATAAGTGGTTTGTTGATGACAAATTCGTTATCAAATTAATGTATTTGTCATGTAATAACATTTTATTATCAAAACAAGTAAATAAAAGATTAGTTAGATTACACTGGAAATTAAGATTATAGACTACATAATTTTTAATCCCCGCTTAATCGCTTAAGGGTAATAAAACCACAGATCAGTGTTAGCTATCACTCTAGATTCCTTTAAAAGAATATAATGCAGCGGAGCTTACCTTGAAAGCGTTCCACATTGTTAAAACGAAATCTTAAACTACAATTAGCAACTAATCGGTTTTCAGGAATATAATCATATCTGAAAGTTATACTGAATAGAAACTTATCGTGTTTGTGGCTGAAGAATAATTAAAGTTTGAAAACGAAGAAAATAATGGACAAGATTTCATAATTATTAGCACACTTCACACATATAACAATATAATATAATAATCTTAAAAAACAATGATAGGGTCTTGATCGGTGATATAGTATTCTTATTGAATGATGAAATTAAAGATTAGTTTAAGCAGATAATTATTTCGAGAAAACTAGAGCTGAGAGCGCCTAAATACTTCCGCATAATTGCTAGTTTGACCCAAAACCATGAAACGGCTAATTTATTATCCAATTCTCTTTGTACTCGATAGACGAATCCCTTTTATTGTATATAATAATTTCGACAAATATTAGTAATTAATAAAGATGGGCTTACTCCTTCTATATCGGCAAACACCATTAAAATATAAAACCCGGCTTATAAAAAGTGAATTTTTGATACTTAACAAAAATGACCTTGCCAGTGGCTTACATTAGAAAAGGTGTTGGGCGATATAAGTAATTTCATAAGAATTTCGAAATAAAGTAGATTAACGGTTAAATTATCACCTACAAATCTACAAATTAGAAGTCTAATAGGAGAGTGGGTAATATCTTTTCCAAATGACGTAACTCTACAACTTCAAGCTGCTCTGCTTTCGCTTCTTTAAGGGCCCGGTGCAACGCTTCTTTCACGAAGAGTTCGATTACTTTCGGTATCAATTCGCTAGCCTCGGAAGAGATTTTAGTTTTAGGATCAGTAAAGTGACTTTTTACCAGCTCGATAATGGCTTTATTGTTTAATCCTGGAGCTTCCATAGTGATTAGAAGAAACCAAATAAGTGAGCAGGTTGTTTCCTTAATTTTTCTAGGGACCGTTACTAGATCAGTTGATCACTCAGCTCAACCGAATAGCTATATAGCGCTAAATAGGACAATATTAATTAATTAAGTTAAGAGTGGGTAAACTAGTGAATAGAACAAGAATGTTGATAACTGTCACGAATAACAGAGTTCAACAGGAATATCGTTATTGATCAGATTATTACAAATGGAAGTTTATCACTGAGATTATGGAAACAAAGTTTTAAGTTTTATCTAAATTCGAGTAATAAGTATGAGATTGTTGTTAATATCTACCACATTAGGGCAAGAATAAAGAACGAAAGTTCTGGTTGAAATAGAGGGATCAATTTATTATTCAAGTTATTCTAATCATTTGAAGAATCACTATATGAACAATTCTATACGCAGAATGAATTAGGTTAATGCAAGTTCACGATTATGTTAAAATCCTCCAAGTATATTGCCAAAATCAAAGGCACTAGTATATGTGAGGATGAAATGTGCTATTCAGATTACAACGAATTGTAAGAAACATTGATTCAGGATTGTATATATCACCAATTGGTAAAGTGGACACTCGACAAACCACTTATAAGGTATTGTAGGGGCCGCTCAGTCTATCAAACTGATGTGCGAATGATCTTCATTGTAACTATGGGAATACACAAGAAAATACTCATTATCGACAAAGTGAAGGTTATCCCATTAGGAGAACATGATGATAAAATTACAAAGTGTGAAGGAAGAAGGAAAGATAGCGAACAACAAGTAGATTGTTACTGAAAAATTCTTGTAGACAGTTGGTGAGCCACCTTTTGAATGTTTAAATAGATGATGCATGATTTATTCGGGGGAAAGATGAGAAAATAATGCTATCAGTCAAAGATCAATAAAGGATAAATAGAATATAAACAAACAATAAAATAAGTACAAATAAGCGACAATCGATCAAACATCTGGCAATAATTTGATTCAAAGAAGAGTCTTAAATAAACAAGCAAATCTGATAGTTAGTTGCATTGTCAATGAACTGATTCGGATTAACCTGCTTGTACGCGTATTGTATTCAAGTAAGTGCTCATATCTAATATAATTAATTACAGGATTATAAAACTATCTTACAAATCAGAGTATTTGCTAATACCAGAGCTGCAAGTCGGATACAAAATCCGTCATCAAACAGGAAATTATTCAGTATAGTATATTGACTATTATCAAGTGCTGTTTCAGCGTAATGACGGACCACAATTTAGAAAACTTACAAATTATTTATTTATTATTACAAAGGACTGTCGACAGAGCAGAAGTGGAATACCAGTAGAATAAGTTGTAATGTTAATGATTGCAATCGATATTTATGGCTCCAAAGTTAAAAATTAATCATTAACCCAGTTATTTCTAATTAATTTTAGACGAGTTTAATCCAGGACAAGACATGGAATTAAATTTTATTTATTAATATTAACAGATATGTGAAAATGGGATGTTTTTGCTGTAGTACATTTAATTAAACACTTGACAAGGACACTCATTTCTGTGTAGATCACAAAGGAGCGCACTATAATTTCCGCTCCTAAATTCAAAAGGAGCCCGCTCCCGCTTCCACTCTTCAAAATACCTGGTGCCCCAGATTATCATTTCGCATATTCAGATAAAGTATAATCAGCACCGGTATCAGTGGCGTATCCAGGGGGGGGCAAGATTGCCCCCCCCCCACTTTTTTAGGATATACTTAGCTAATTTTACTATTCCATCCGACCGACCCACCCTGAGCCCCCAGGATTTTGTCTTGCACCCCCTTTGCCCCCCCCAGTTCAAAAATCCTAGTTACGCCACTGACCGGTATGGCCCATTGCCCAAGGAACTGTTAGATAAGCATTTGTAAAACTAATTACTATACTGTTGGCTAAATATATTGGATCACCTTCCGCCCCCTAATTCATAAATGGAGCAGACTCCTCTAATGGTCTGTTTCTTTGGGAAAGTGTAATTATAATATTATTTAAATGAGAAGTTGAGAATTACTAATTATGATCTGCTTCTATCTAATTCAGATAAGATTCGAATCTGGTAGTGCAAGTGAATAACAAGAACTAGCCAAGGTTTCTTCCGTCAACATTGGCTCAAATGTTCTGATGCTATCAGTAGAAAAGTTATTAAACTGGATAGGCTTTTGATAATGAGATAGTAAGAGTGATTTGATCTTGTACTGTTATTGCTAAAGATAGGAAATAGGAATAAACATCAAGATATATCTACAAAATATCCGATACAACTTGTACTTTTGACAGATATAAAGTTGGACAAAGTAGAATCAGAAACAAGACCACAAACAAGTCAAGTAGAGTACAGAATAACAAGTAAATTATGGAAAATTGAAAAGCGACTCTCCGTTTCCTCCAACAATCTGCTGCAATATGCTAGATTTACTAATTAGGAATAGATAGGGGATGTGTGTAAATGATTGCATTAATAACAGTCAGTGTACATGAATTGAGAATCCTTACTCCAGCCATGAGTGCATACGAAGATACTGCAGCGAATTGTATATAAGATACAAAAAGCAGGGTGATTATCCAAAGAAATACCACGACCTTAATACCCTGAGAAATATATTTCGAAACAGCAAACCAAGCAATTCTAAACTATCCTCAAATGGAAAAAGACATGGAAAATATCGATAATATTATCTCCCCGTCATTTTCTCCTTCTGCCAGCGAAAGAAGCTTAGGCAGCCCTCTCACAGTGGAGGCGGTGCTGAGAAGGACAACCAATTCGAGCTTCAAACATTCCCATAAGAGGCAGATCGATGGGCTCAAAAAGATTAGAAGGATGGCAGCCAACGCGCGAGAGCGGTGCCGAATGCATACGGTAAACTATGCCTTCGATAAGCTTCGAATGCTGGTGCCGTGTTATCCGTCTGATAGAAAACTGTCCAAAATAGCGACTCTGAAACTAGCCACAATGTACATAGCAGATCTAGCCGCATTGCTGAGAGAGACGAATCACTCCAGTCTTCTACCAAACGACGATATTAACCTGGACTGCATATTGTCTCAACCTCCCAGAAGATACAACATACACACAGACCCGTTCCAGTCCCAGCTCGCAATTAAGTCGGAATCGTATTCGATAGGGACTGACCTGGAATTGGAGTGTATGTCGAGCCATAGAGACAATGCGTTGCAAAACTTGGTAAGCGATTGGCTATGTTAATGAAATAATTACAATTAAACTAATTCAACAAATAACTGTTAAATTCTATCCAAAATGGGCTCTTAAATGGTAAAGTAGCCAAATTTATAGTGAGAAGAATTGGGATTTTAATCAATGTTTATTCTTATTTGCAAGCAGAATTTGAAAAGTTCCGAGAGCAACTTGCACAATACAAGTTCCATGTAATAATGCTCCGAAATGGAATTGTAGCGTATTTAATAATCACGTATTTATCTAAATAATCTTTCGTGTATAAGAAAACTTAATGATAGACAAGTTTGAGAAATAAAGACGCTATCATATTGTTACAAGAATAATTAACTCAGACAATCGTATTGCAATATATTAAGTAAATTGTTATCTAGTTAAGGGGAATGTATTTATCGCTATTTGTAATTTCATTAAAACTTGTATGCCAGTCGAATTAAATGAAATCTTCCTCAGTCCTGATCAAAAAGTTTAAAATCAGTGTCCAGGAAAGAATCACTCCTTGATCTTTTCAAACAAGTTAAAAGCAATGAATGCCTACATTTGACCTGGAGAAATCGTAAAATTGTGTAACTTGTTTACAATAGTTTATTTAACTCTAGGAACGAGATATGTGCAAGGTTGTGCCAACGAATTTCGACCTAGGAGATCAAATGGCTATGCCAGGATGGCTGCAAAACCAGAATGAGTTAATATCGCCGATGTCAGACAACCGCGATCCAATGCAGCACAATACAGTTTCTTTCGAATACAATCTTGCTAAGGATATTCAAATTAACTGATGCGTCTTATTAGAACAATAATATCAATATTAATATTATTAATATCTGTTTGCATTATTAATATTATACTAGCTGTTATTAATAGTAGTGATACTACAGAATAAACGAATTCACTAACTGATGTTATTTTTCTAGACTAGTGGGACACAAATAATACTAATAGTCAAGTAAAACAACAATATCTAAAGAGGAAATTTAGGATAATTTAAAGTAAAAAATTAATAGGTATGAAGGGATTGGAGACAAAACATTCGTATTTGGCTAATAGATAGCTCAGTTTAGATAACGAATTTAAATATAATGAAGAGGCATTATGAATTAATACTAATAATTTTATTAAAATAAATTCAAAATTAGATGGAAATAGATACTATCAAACTTGCTATTTTAATTAGTTAGGATCAATCAAGATACATCCATAATAATATTAATTATCAGTCAATAATAATTCACATTAGCCAAATATTTAAAATTATAAGTAGTTTGTAGATATCGACTATCGACCAAAATACCAGTCGTGTGTTTTGAACATCTGGTTGAACATAACTATTGGTAAGAATGCAACCAAATTTGTACGAACCAAAATCAGAAGATGTTGCTAATTGCAACAAGATTGTATCACAGTCAACTCCCGTTATACCCAACTCCGATACAACAAAGTACCTGCTTATAACTAAATCCTTCAAATGGTCCGGAAATCCTTCTATCTTATTACATTATCAAAACTTCGTTTACAACGAAATGGATATAAAGAATTCCGCTTATAACTAAGTGATTTATTTCCCAAATAGCCTATAAGCTATTGATTTTATTCCGGTTTTAACGAACTCCGATTATAACGAATTCTGCTAATAAGTTATAACGAACTCCGCATATAACGAGCTCCGCTTATAACGAAAGAAACTACGGTCCCGGGCATTTCGTGATAACGGAGTTGACTGTATGTATATAAAAAATTGTTATTTACAATGAATTGGATTCATAATAATGAGATTGCATAAAATCAAATAAATTATCATCAAAATAATAGTTGAAAAAATGCAAATAATTGGATCAGGAGGTAATGGAGATTTAAAAAGCAGTTGGGCATAAATTATGTTTAATTCATCGATCTAATCCAATGAGATATAATATTACAATAAGCCTCTGCAGTAAATGGATTTCGAATGGTAACTAAATTTCAAATGGTTTGAAAGATCGATAAATCGGACCATCTTTAAAATTTATTGATCTCATGGTTAGAAAAGAAGAAGTTCAAATTCGAATTTTTTTATTCCATATTATTTACAAACAATAATAAATATGCAAAAGATTTTTTAACCAATAAACAAGCATTGCAATCACAAATAATTTTTTCAGGTTTTTCTGGGAAATATACAAAAGAATTACCTATGTTTATAGATAAGAAATGCAAGTTTTGCAACGTTGAAATGACAAATATTAATTTGGCATCTTGGATCGCCAGTGTAGCAATCATCAGTAACAAATTCCGTTGTAGTTCAAAATATATAACAATTTGAGAAAAAATAGTCTATTAAATGTGATGTTTTGACTAAAATATAAAGGAAATCGGACTGCTAAGTTCCAAAGAAAAGCGGTTATTCGTACGAAATACAGTCAGGTTCTTTTACTATGAACATTTAAGGGAACAAAAATTGTGTTCATAATAGAGAGACTTCATAATAAGCGAACTCGACTTAATATAATCCCTATGTAAGTTGTTAAATTGGACCCAAGGGCTTGTTCATAATAATAAAAACTTCATATTAAGCGACGAAAAGTTGTTCGCAAAAGCAGACCTGACTGTACGATGGAAATTCGGTATTATCTGAAGTATTACTTTCTATGAGCTGTAAGTTTAGCCAAGCTCGGGGATTAAAAAATCTCAAGGAAAGCCATATTATCTACAAATATACTCCAGCTGTTCAACACGGGAGATAAAGTATGAATTAAAGTTAAAGTTACTTTAAACAGAAAAGGTAATTATAAAATTAAATAATTCACATTGGTGTGAATTTGTATATAATACTTCTGAAAATAATTGCACTCAGTCAAAAGAGAAAAGAAAATAGTAACGAAAAAACATTGCCTTAGGAAAATAAGAACAAGCCAAATATTAAAAAAGTATATATAATTAATTATATAATTATATAATTAAAAAAATATAATTTAATATACATCAGAAATAAATTAGTCACTAACTAAAGTAAATTATATAAATACAATATATTTATACTCAAATTCTATTCAAAAAGAGCAAAAAACGCATAATTTTACACAAGAGGTGACCTCAGCGATAAAAATGAGATCACCATTGGCTCACAAAATGGAGCCACGAATCCAAATGAATGACTCTGAAATGTCTCGAAGAATCTCAGAGAAAACGTATATCTCCAAAAGCAGCGATAAAATTGCTCACGAAAAGATACCTAGTAAAATTCTGAATATTAATGCATGAAGTTTGGATCGATAACATACTTGAAATGTGAAACATGTTGTTACAAGCAAAGCAAAATTAATTAGGATAATTAGATAGGAAGCTCAATAAACGCCAAAGTAGTATACGCATCATTGTGTGAAAGTAACCCTTCTTTTGGAAGGAATTTTAAGATAACTAACTCTATTCGGAAAAATGGAGAATTCAAAGTGACTCTAATGAGTTTGTAATAATATAAATGGAGGCACTTTGGCAGAAGTTTAAATCAAACAGAAGGTACTTTCCACAACTCATACGGTTCTAATCCCCAATATAATATATTATAATATATTATGAATACGTAATAAATTACTAATAACTAGTCTCATTGAACCTAAACATTGTAATTATTGTGCATATATTACGGTGCAAGATAAGAAGTTACATAAATTAATACATTCCATTAGGATAATAGCATAGTTGGAGAATTACTCTAATTATACTAATGTCTGTTACTATAAACTTATGTTCAAATTTGTTAATTAAAGTTAAGATATTAGCTAGCTAATCTCTTTCTAACATTATTAGCACGGAAGGAATTTAGAGTTCACGGACAATTTTAAAAATATCGACAACAATAATTATTTAGCGATGAAGAATATTAATATACTATTATCAGGGCTTTTCACGAGTCACTTGATTGACTCAATGACTCGCGAGTTACCCCGAGTCATCGAGTCAAACTCGGTGACTCGAGTCACCGAGTTTTATCACGAATCAATTGACTCGGCGACTCCTGAAAAGCCATGAATATTATTACCTGTCGGCCCATTAGACCCATTAGACCCATTAGAGCTGTTAAATACAATGCGTTAATTGTTCTAGAATCCAAGACCTACCAGCAGTTACTTAGTCTGATTCAAATTTGAAATTAATTAAAATATACAGCTATAATAAACAGATTACAAATATATGAAAGCTTTACTCAGAAATGGTGGTAAGTATATTACCCATTTGAATTAAAGGCGTCTCTTGGCGGTAAAATTAACTTTAGGGTTCCTCAATTAGAGCTTTTACGGTAGCTCTTGGGTAAGTTTGATTAGTTAATTAACATAACAACAGCTGAGCATTCATTCACATATAATACCTCAGGTGAGGCAGATGCTCTTCCAAAGTACTAAATCAGTAAATAAGATAGGTTTTACATACACTACAAGTGCTGTACTATACTCGAACAATAGAGACGAACAATTGTATCAATGGTGAGAACACATATATATATACACGTATATTGAGATAGGGAAGCTTAAATAAAATAATTACTCTCCAATAAAATATTAATAATACATATTAATGATGAGACACGGTAATTTGGGTAAATTACGACTTCCATAAGGAGTAAGAATTATCATGTCAGGGGGATTACTACAAATGCTGACATTAGATGTGGAAACATTCAAACTAGTAAATAAAAAATCCGCCTGTTCATGACAATAAATAGTTGACAGCTATCCACTATCCAGGTGGAAATCAATATTTAGGATTGGATTATCATGTAATATAATATTTATGATAACTCTTCAACAATAACTTTGATGCAAGGCAAGATTATCAGTAATATCTAAAAAGTATAAATTAACACAAATTAAAATAGTTTGTGCTGCAACTGTAGAGTAGCAAGCTATATAATCCTATCAAGAGCACCTGGCCCAGCTTACATGCAGCGAACTTATGACTCAATATTTTAGGTCTCTGAGTTTGAGAATGATTAGACTGTTCAGTAATTCAAAACATTTACTAGGTAAGCGAGCATAATTATCAAATATAACTGGTATAACTGTGCAGGTGAATCTTTTAATTTATGAAAAGTATATGTGAGCGAATAAACAAACCGCATTTGTACTTGCAGTGAAAATGATACTCTGTTTGCTCATAATCATAAATTCATAATAAGATGATTCTCTTGTTACATTAGATGCTATTGGTTCAACTCTACTAAATTAATAAATAAATATTCAGAAGCTTTTGTATTCATTTGCGAATTTATGGACATGTTTTGCGTTTCATTATGAGTGGAATATTTTGCATATGTATGTAAGCCATCAATAGCTCTAGTCTAGACAAGGATAGCAGTTCAGTGCTATGGTAATATGTCTAATATTAATGAAAACTAAAGTCCAGATGTCATGGAGGATTTCAGAGGGTTAACTTAATTGACCCTCCACCCTTTAAGAACCACTTATTGTTTGACATCAAATTGTAGAAATGAACTCTCGTTGACTTTTATTGAGATTAAGCAGGCCGACAACCGACAACCTACAACAGTCTACTCGTATAATTTGATTCTTTAAATCCGGAATTATAATATTACTACTACAGCCTGTATATCAGGGGTTCTCAAACTGGGGTCCGCGGTCCCTTTGGGGTCCTGTTTTGCCGGAAATGGCCCCCCCCTACAGATTTGGCCCGGGGGGTGCAAATCTGTAAAATATCTTTTTGCTTTACAGAAATGGACCCCTTTTACAGATTTGGACCCCCCTTTTTTATAATACTGCAAAGTCATTTACTTGAGTGTGTGAATGCAAAATGTGTCACAACCATTAGTTATTTCGTTTTAGTTTAAGATAAGTATAGGAATGTTTGTTTTTAATGCATACATAACATGACTAATAATAGTTAACTAATAACAAGTATAAAATTTTAATTAACTAACAGTTAATTAACACGCAGCTAAGATTTATAACCAGTACGAGTACAAACATATACGATACAATTGATTCTTCCGACAAAGCTAGAGTTAGTATTTGGAAGAACTCGCTTTAGCTTGGGCTGTTCTATATCATCATATGTTAACATTTATCATTCAATAATGTATATTTTTGGAATTACGAGCCCTTCGGTCTCGGTCGCTTCGCGACAGTTCGGCGCTTCACGTCTCAACTGACGGCCGCTGCGCGGTCTTTATGCCATGAGCTCAATTATTTATTTGTATAAATCCGCTTGGCGTATTAATATATATTCCCCACAAAGTTATCTTTGTGGCCTTAGTTCATTCGTATTCGCTCGCCTAAAATTATGGACCATTCCAAATTATAAAATAGTAATTGAAACCTGTGGCTGGTAATTATACGTAATTAATTAATTCAGTAAATTGTATTGCAAAGTAATTTCCTAACCCTGGACTTAACTTCTGCATAATAATTAAATGTAAAATTTTTAGGAAACATGTAATGCAATATATTTTATAATGTGACAAAATTTTGTGTCCACTGAATCAAAATTGTAAGAGCTGAAATATAATTAGTTCCTACATGACTTTAGGATCCCATAATTGGTATACATGTGTCTCATTTTATGTTGTTTTGTTATCTAAAATTGTGGGCGAATCGGATGAAAACTGAAAGTGTTATTCCCAAAATATGTGCTTTTATGCGTCATAATCCCGTTATTTCGATTAGAAAACGAATAGATCGTTGTCAGCGTGTAAAATTACCCATGCATGCAAATTTTCAGATCTCTAGAGCATATGCTCTTTCCTATTAATTCTGGACAAACACACAAACAAAGGACAATTGTGTTTTCAATATAGAAATGTATAGATAGTAGATAGATAGATACGTCATTCAACTTTGTATACTGTAAAATGTTGCACAATGTTTGTTTGGTTTGGTGCAATTTAGTTGCATCAAGTAAATGACTTTACAGTATTATAGAAAAGGGGGGTCCAATTCTGTAAAGCAAATGATATTTTACAGATTTGGACCCCCCGGGCCAAATCTGTAGGGGGGGGCCATTTCCGGAAAAACAGTCCGCGAGGCACTTTTTGTAGGACCGCGAGATATAATTACAACAATTTTTATAGTGAGTATTATGCAAATTTGTATCAATAATCATTTCTTGTAAGCAAAAATGTTAGTTTAATATGTAGTATAACCATAGTTTCGCTTTTTTCTGTCGTAATTTAATAGTATTTTCCAAAGTAATTTAAATTACAAGCTTAGCAATTTTTGTATAATATTTCATGGGGGACCGCAAGACGTTCCCAAATTATATTGGGGACCAAAATGCCATTCTTTTCAAAAAGTTTGGGAACCACTGCTGTATATAATACGATTCACTAGCCCATGGATATAATTAGTTGTATCCACTTGTGTATTCACTTGAAATTATTAATGTCTCTATACATTTATAAACTGAGTGAAACGGTCCTAAGAGACTTGTCTACGGAATTACTAAACAACATTATGAGCACACCTATAAAGGCTTGTAACATCTTTTTTAGTTAATGAATTAAAAAATTCTTCATTTCAGAATTTATTTATTATCGCTGACTATTGTATGCTGTACTTTGGGATCTGGTATTATGATACCGTAATCTAGCATAATATAATATGTGTGTGTGTGTGCAATTATGCTCTAGATAGTAGATACGCACCTGTATCTAGGTAATTGAGCTCGTTAATAGATAAATCCCCGAGTTATATATTAGATATTACAAAATACAAATTATCAATCACAACATAAATGACTGAAAATGGAGTGGATCTAACATTCATGTGATAGGCGAAATTGAGTACTTGGTCTAGACGAAAACCCAAATTTTTATATCAATAGCATTTGATTATACTACATACTAACTGCGCGCTTGACTGTACAATGTTTCTCATTGACATATTCTCATCAATATACACAAATGAACAATCAAATACAATACAAACATACGAAAATAGATTAGTATTAATATATGTTGGGATATCCTGAGCAAATACTAAGTCTAAGTAGCAACAAATTGTGTTCATTGTCTCGACTTAATAACAAGAAAATTATCATAATAAGATTTGAGTCAGAAAATATTATTAAATTCCGAGACAATGAACACAATCTGAGCAAAATAATGTTCTAGTGGTTGTAGAGTAGATGAAGTTCATTCTGATTCAAACAATCGCTATTAAATATCACAATTCGTTCCATCTTCAATCTTAAATTTAGAACTCTGCGATTAAATGGCAATCCAAGAGGTGGAAACACTCCACTAATAACCCATTACATTCCTGACAGAATGAATATGTTAACTATGCTTTTGAATAGCTCCAGTACAGGATCCAATACGTAAATATAAATATTCCCGAGAGATAAAGTTATTATCTCCATGCTTCCAAGTTTGGAAGCATGGAGATAATCCGATTACGAATTTCGTTCAAGAGCACAAGTTAAGTTGAGAAAATAATAAGACAATAATCTTAAAACCAAAGTAGAGATTATTTACAACTCAGATATTAATACTACAAAAAGAAATGTGTTCTAACTTAGCTGACAACTCATCCACTAATGAATGTGCCTAGTATACTCCTACTAGTCGATATAAAAACGCCCTTATTGAATACTAACAAGACAATGCACCTGGATGCACACACAATATGCTTACATACACGTATATTACTAAGTAATCAAACGACAGCATCCCAGGTTAAGCGTAGTACAAATCATGGAAATGCATTACTTCGAACATCATCAAGATATACAAATGAAAAAGACAGATACAGTTCGATCTGAGTACAAACATTTTTCACTGTTTAGATATAGAACAGGCGATAAAACAATGTACGAAATAATAGTAGAAATATCTCATCCTTAAACGGTTGTAACATGCTGTTGCTGATAATATTAGTGAGTAGTGTAGCAATAAGTGCCAATTGAATAAGTTAGTGACAGGCAGGGTTTGAATGGGTAGCTTAGCTGTAAATCAATCTGGAAAGTATGTGGTTGGCGGTGAGTCGTCTGTACTAGCAGTAGGGTTGTGTCCGGTTAAGGCGTGATCTGAAGAATGCTCCTCGCTGGCACCAGTTGGCTTGCTCTTCATCATTTCAATTAGATTGTACTTGATTAGCATTTTACAGCCGTCTTCCGGAGAGTCTGTTAGCTCGTACAGGTAGAGCATCCCTTCTATGGTCCCGACCATCACAACTCGTCTCTCCTGCAGTGTAACTACGGCGCATATCGTTCTGCCGCTGGCGGTGGGCAGGTAGGCCTGGGCATGCGCACGCCCTTGAGTAAACACATCCGTTACCTAACAAATGTAACAGTTAACTCTCCTATATCATATTCTCAACCATGGATTAAATCCTATGGATTATGCTTGCTATTAACTTCGATAACATATCTAATCTCCCAACAGAGCTATTAAGTGGCACTACCTGTGTGGGCAGGAAGCTGGCAGCAGGAGAGACGATCACTTTCCCCATGTACCCCCACCAGCCCTGCGCGGCGTCCGACTCCCCCGCGGAGCTGCTGTTGGCCCCCTCCTTGGTGGACTCGTCGAGCAGGAACACGTGCACGGTCTCCGTGTTGCTAGAAGCCGCGAGGAACCGCTCGTCGAGGCTGAAGGAGAGACAGTAGATGGAGACGCAGCGCTTCACGCCTCTGCGGAATTCGTGCAGGCGCTGCCCAGTGGCCACGTCGAACACGCGGATGACAGTTCCCTTCTCGGAGGCGGAGGCGAGGGTGCCGGCGGAGGCCGAGAAGGAGAGCGCGGCCAGCGGCGAGCTGTGCGCCGGGAGCGTGGTGACGGCCCGCAGACTGACGGTGTCGAACACCTGCACCTCTCCGATCTGGCTGCTGCCGGGGTACGCCAGGTAGTTCCGCTCCGAGTTGTACGAGAGCGCGCAGATGCCCAGCGGGTTAGGGGGCGTGTCCCCTATTATGTGCAGCACCTAATACGGAGAGAGTATCAAGTAATGCGAGGCCTGTGTAAGTATGCCTTACCTTCATATCTTTAATGTTGTGAATGTACAGGCTCTCCTCCAACACAACCAGCAGTCTCTGTCTGTTCAGCTTGACTGACAGGATCGTGTTGGGGTACCCGTACGTGCAGATCTCGGATCCTTTCTTGTGGTGGCAGATGCGCAGCTTGCGGCGAGCAGATTGGTTAACAATCGCGATTAGACTGCTGTTGAAGAGTCTCTCCACCAGCACCACGTCCCGCCCAGCCGAAAACCCGCTGGGGTCCATACTGTGACCCTACGAATATATTAGTGTCAGTAGACTCTCGTTAATACGGATACCGGTTAAGGGTACAAGGTTTAATTAATTCCTTAGCCCAGCGATTGCCAAACTTTTTATAGCAATTATTATACATTTGATAGTAATACAAATTTTGAGATCTTGTGGACCCCAGGTTAGGAACCACTGCCCTAGCCTATATAAGTGCAAACAAGTAACTCGGGTTAATACAAACTCACTTGCATAGTGGAAACTGATTTTTTCTAACTAATCGATTTTTCAAACTGACTATTTATTCAAATGTGTAAGAAATTCCAATTTTGTTTTATTTTCAATCGGATTTTTCTTACTTTATTTCCATGTAAAGAATTGATTAAAAAACCGGTTTCGACTGTTAACGAGAATTTACTGTACTAGGAAATAGAATAGAATTGAATAAGACCTCTTTCCCAGAAGACTCGGTCGTGTCCTCAACCGAGTTGGGGTCTTGCCAGCTGATCAGTCGGTAGCCGACGCTGGTGCCGATCATAAGAGAGGTGTTGTCCTGGTTGAACCCTATGAAGTGCAGGCCTCCTACGTGTCCATGGTGGCTGTTGTGCTGTAGAGATACAGCTGTGTCCACTGAAGCCATCAATATATTTACAGACTACACAGTTAAATACACAGTTTGATTAGTTTGTATTAAATGTAAAAATCGAGTAGTATTTGTAGCAGTGAATTGATGCTTAAATTAGAACAGATAAGTTGGCAATTAGTAATTACAAAATTCGAACTAATCTAATAACGTATCTATTTTGGGATCAGAGCATTATCATCGCTAATACCACTCTGTGACAGTTCTATGTGTCCCTGGTTTGTGTTCTCTAACTCATCAAGCGAGACCGCTTCCTCCGCTTCATCATTAATGTCTCCGAAAACTCCGGGATGACTCTCCACACAGCTTTGAAACTTTTTAAACGAATCTATGCATTCGGTGCCCTTAATTTCCCCCTCGCTGTAGTGGAAGCAACTGAAGGCCTCCTTAAACTCGGGTCCGCAGGGCGAGTCCACTATCCCGCCCAGACAGGGGCATTTCCAGTTGATGTCCCCCGTGGGCAGGATTATTCCCCACTCCTCTTCGTTTATGGTGAGAGTGTACAGCATCCCTGGTTTCTCGTAGTCCTCTGCCGTCAGGAACACAGCCTTGTCCTGTCCCTCTCTGGTGCAGTAGGACATTCGACTAGCCAACGTTAGTGTTGCTGTAAGACATAAGTACACAAATTTATAACCATCCAACAATACCTTCGAAATGTGTTTATTTGGAAATTGTAGCAAAGTAAATAGTAAATTAATTTCAGAATAAGTTATGATAAATGACATCCTCGCATCCCAAAAAACCTGTTTCGGCTTAGTATCTAATATTTACAGAAATTCCATTAATTAATATTATTACAAGGTATAAATATAGCAAATAAGCAATAATGATTTATTTAGTAAATTGACAGGAATATGGTAACAAACTGAGTTGGGAGTTCACCTGATGGAATTCCCGAATTAACATTGTTGAGAAAAGCTGTTGCAAGAGAAGTTGTACGGGAACCAGCAGCTGAAGCTGTACGCATTGTTCCTGCAGCAGAGGTCGTGTTCGTAGCATCCCTGGTAGTAGCAGCAGTCCCCACACACCCAGCACCAACAGGTGCACTCGGGCCCGCACATGCCCAGACACAGGTCCTCCTGACTGGGGCTATTCTCCTCGTCCTGGCACTCGGCGCTGCTGCTGCACCACCAGCGCGGGCTGCCGGCCGCTGGCGGCTCCAGGGGCTCGGACAGGTGCGGGTATATCCGCTGGGATATCTGGTGCAGCTTCTGTAGGACAGGGTAGCGAGCCCCCGTGTACCCCAGCTCAGCTAGGCCGAACGAGAATCGCGGCAACAGCTGCATCTCCTCCTGCAGCACGATGCTATCAGCTGACGAGCTGTATGACGTCATGGCGCGATCTGTTACAGAGGAAACAAACTTAGCAGAGGCTTCGAATAGCTTTCTCCTGTTAACTTTAGGCAGCTGCTCTTCTGTGAGGCGAGAGAGGAAGGTGGCTTCCAGCGAATAGCCAGATCTGAAGTCGTTGAGAATCCAAGTGTTGTGTGCCCGCATGAGGCGGTACGGATAGTCTATGTAGTAGCTGGAGACAATATTACCGCTGGTCGGCGAGCTGAGCGCGGTGTGCTCGTAGTCATGGCTCCACTCGGTGACGAATGTTATTTCTACCCCAGCGTCACTTATAAAGGAACCTTTGAACTTCTTGTCAGAGAGATAGGATATGCCAACTTGTCCGTAGGAGGTTGTGAAGTAGCGAGATTGTGCTGGAACAAACAGTAACAATAACAAACTAGTTGATACGTAAAGATGCATTTTGCAAGTGCTATTGTTATTATACAATTATATGGCAGTTATATAGTACTTGTGTCGGCCATACAAGGCCTACCAGCGAATCCTAATCGTGCAAGTATAAAGTATAGATTCCTCGTCAATAGATAAACAGTGTACTGTAAGTAAACATTTGATAAAGTCGGTATAAAATTGTAGAGAATTCCTTTAATATTAGGTATTCTCACAGTTGTGATTTAATTGTTGAGAAACATTAAAGTAAATAGAAGCCTAATTAGTTAAATTTTGTAAGTTCTGGAAATTCTTGAAAAAAATTGTGTGAGAAAGTGAATGTTTACTGACCTCTGATTAAATTAATCCATAGAAATTCAGTTTTTGTCAAAACAATTGTATTAGACATCCTGTATTTCAAACAAACCAGTTAGAATTAGAAATCTCTTATTTTCTTTTATCTCTCCTTCTCTCCTTATAAGGAGATCTCTCTCTAGGAGATCTGCTCCTCTTTCTAGATCTGATTCTCTCCTTATAAGGAGATCTCCTTCTTTCCTTAGGAGGAGATCTGATTATCTCCCTATTAGGAGATCTTCTCTCCCTAAAAGGAGATCTGCTTTTCTCTCTAGGAAATCTTCCCTCCTTATGAGGAGACCGGCTTCCCTCCTTATAAGGAGATCTGATTCTCTCCTTATAAGGAGATCTCCTCCTCTCTATAGGAGATCTTCTCTCGCGTGGTTTAACAGCTGGCAAGTCGGCGTCGCTCCTCTGCCCCCTCCTCTCCCTATTGTCTGCGTGCTGCTCCCGAGGAGCGGTGTAGTCTCTGTCAGCAGGTGGGCGTATGTCTGTCTCTTTGGGTGCGGTCTCCAGCTGCTGGGGCTCAGCTGGTAAGCCCGGCGCTTCTTCAGGAGCCGCGGAGTCCCCGCTGGAGGCCCCGCTGGTCCCAGACTCCTCCCCAGAGGAATCCGAGCTGGAGTCTCCCTCGCCCTCCTGAAGAGCGGCCCGCGCCTTGAGGTGCTCCCGCAGACCCTCGGTGAGCCCCCCCAGTCCGATGGTGGAGAAGAAGTTAACTGAGAAGCGCGAGTGCTTGGGGTTCAGCTTAGAGAAGAGTCCCTCGAAGTAGGGGGCGAGAGCCGGCTGGTTCAGCCTCTCGTTCAGGTTAACTAGCCCCATGTACTCGGCCAGCTCCTGGAACATTATCTTTATGAATATGCGACTGGAGGCGTTGGTTTCCTCCTCATTGAGGCGAATGCACTCGAGAGAGGTCCAGGGGATCGCGTCTGAGTAGAGCAGATGCGCGAAGAAGCGAGACGCGTTTCTAAGCTTGTTGGACTCCAGTCGATGCACAGTAGCGAACGTCTCCCTGAAGAGGAGATCTGCGCTGTCCATGTACGGCTTCCGTATCACGCAGAGCCGCTGCGCCGTAAGTCCGAAGTACTTCATGTAGGAGCGCTCCTGGCAGGCGCACTCGTGTATCATCTCCAGCACCCCCTTCTCGGAGCCCTCGGGCAGCTTAAGTCGCATTATCTTGTGCACCGTCTCTTCGAAGTTGATACTCGACATCAGGGTCAGGTACATGGTTCTGCGGAACTGGATTTCGCTCATGCCGGTCTTGTCTAAGATCGGATCTTCGCCCTTTTCCTCGTCGCTACTCTCACTCTCCTCGGAGCCCTCGGACTGCCCGTCGCTGCCGCCCCCCGCCCCCAGGATGGCCCCCTTCAGCTCCTGGTACTTCTCGTTGTTCTGCTGGAACTCCGGGTCGAGTTTGAACACGTTCAGCTCCGTGTGCAGCTGCAGCTCGTCGTCCAGAGACACCAGGTGCGTTATCTGGTCCTCCCCGGATATCAGATCCAGGTCTGGAATTACGGGCGGGTGCTCCTTGAACCCGTCCTTCAATATCTTGAGGTACACCTCCACCATGTACAGGATCCGGGTGCCCAGCTTCCCCTCATGCAGCACGTTCCTCAGAGTGTCGTTTATGGCAGAGAAGGCTCGCGAGCAGACGTCCTTAAGCTTCATGCCGCACTCCTTAAGGAACGCAATGCTCAGCTCAATGCTGTCGTCGGTCGGCGTCTCCAGCAGCAGCGTCAGCACCTGTAGAGCCAGCAACTCGTGCGCCACGCACTGGTTAACCAGATGCGCTATAAACTTAACTGACGCAACGCACTCGTTCTTGTTCTTCCGTTTGTAACAGCGCTTGAACTGTTGCACCAGTCTATGCAGAATGAGCTCTCCGTTGGTGGGGAGCTTGGTGTTAACAATCGCGACCAGACAGGCGTACACCTGACTGAACACCGGAGAGAAGGCCTGCGCCTGCATTATGCTCTGCGCGAGCAGACCGCGGCCCCGAATCAGGTTCTCGCTGAAGAGCTCCTCCACAATGCTAGTTATGTTAGCCACGTTGGATTTGTTTATAATTCCGTTTATGCTGCGCTTGAGAGCGTTCCAGGAGAGCATCTGGTATTCGGGAGACGCCTTGTCGGTTATCTGCTGCTGCATCTGCTTGAGGCGGCCCGGCGGGATGTACCGCGTTCCCACAACCACGCTAAGCTTCAGAATGTTGGGAGTGGCCTGTTCTTTCGATGGGGCATCAGCTGTTCCTGTCTCATCTCTTCTATCATCTGGCGTCTCCTCTGCCCTCCTGTGGGGCCTGTCTCTGAGACGCCGCTTGTGAGAGCTGGGAGCAGAGTCTGCTTCGGAGTGAGAGGAGGGAGAGCGCTCCGTTCTGCGACTAGAACGATGTTCTTTGTGCGACGCATCAGCTGTTCCTGTCTCATCTCTTCTATCATCCGGTGTCCCCTCTGCCCTCCTGTGGGGCCTGTCCCTGAGACGCCGCTTGCGAGAGCTGGGAGCAGAGTCTGCTTCGGAGTGAGAGGAGGGAGAGCGCTCCGTTCTGCGACTAGAACGATGTTCTTTGTGCGACGCATCAGCTGTTCCTGTCTCATCTCTTCTATCATCCGGTGTCCCCTCTGCCCTCCTGTGGGGCCTGTCTCTGAGACGCCGCTTGTGAGAGCTGGGAGCAGAGTCTGCTTCGGAGTGAGAGGAGGGAGAGCGCTCCGTTCTGCGACTAGAACGATGTTCTTTGTGCGACGCATCAGCTGTTCCTGTCTCATCTCTTCTATCATCCGGTGTCCCCTCTGCCCTCCTGTGGGGCCTGTCCCTGAGACGCCGCTTGCGAGAGCTGGGAGCAGAGTCTGCTTCGGAGTGAGAGGAGGGAGAGCGCTCCGTTCTGCGACTAGAACGATGTTCTTTGTGCGACGCATCAGCTGTTCCTGTCTTATCTCTTCTATCATCTGGTGTCCCCTCTGCCCTCCTGTGGGGCCTGTCCCTGAGACGCCGCTTGCGAGAGCTGGGAGCAGAGTCTGCTTCTGAGTGAGAGGAGGGAGAGCGCTCCGCTCTGCGACTAGAACGGTGTTCTTTATGCGACGCATCAGCTGTTTCTGCTGTCTCATCTCTTCTATCATCCGGTGTCCCCTCTGCCCTCCTGTGGGGCCTGTCTCTGAGACGCCGCTTGTGAGAGCTGGGAGCAGAGTCTGCTTCGGAGTGAGAGGAGGGAGAGCGCTCCGCTCTGCGACTAGAGCGGTGTTCTTTATGCGACGCATCAGCTGTTTCTGCTGTCTCATCTCTTCTATCATCCGGTGTCTCCTCTGCCCTCCTGTGGGGTCTGTCCCTGAGACGCCGCTTGTGAGAGCTGGGAGCAGAGTCTGCTTCGGAGTGAGAGCGCTCCGTTCTGCGACTAGAACGGTGTTCTTTATGCGACGCATCAGCTGTTTCTGCTGTCTCATCTCTTCTATCATCCGGTGTCCCCTCTGCCCTCCTGTGGGGCCTGTCTCTGAGACGCCGCTTGTGAGAGCTGGGAGCAGAGTCTGCTTCGGAGTGAGAGGAGGGAGAGCGCTCCGCTCTGCGACTAGAGCGGTGTTCTTTATGCGACGCATCAGCTGTTTCTGCTGTCTCATCTCTTCTATCATCCGGTGTCTCCTCTGCCCTCCTGTGGAGCCTGTCCCTGAGACGCCGCTTGCGAGAGCTGGGAGCAGAGTCTGCTTCTGAGTGAGTGGAGGGAGAGCGCTCCGCTCTGCGACTAGAACGGTGTTCTTTATGCGACGCATCAGCTGTTTCTGCTGTCTCATCTCTTCTATCATCCGGTGTCCCCTCTGCCCTCCTGTGGGGCCTGTCTCTGAGACGCCGCTTGTGAGAGCTGGGAGCAGAGTCTGCTTCGGAGTGAGAGGAGGGAGAGCGCTCCGCTCTGCGACTAGAGCGGTGTTCTTTATGCGACGCATCAGCTGTTTCTGCTGTCTCATCTCTTCTATCATCCGGTGTCTCCTCTGCCCTCCTGTGGAGCCTGTCCCTGAGACGCCGCTTGCGAGAGCTGGGAGCAGAGTCTGCTTCTGAGTGAGTGGAGGGAGAGCGCTCCGCTCTGCGACTAGAACGGTGTTCTTTATGCGACGCATCAGCTGTTTCTGCTGTCTCATCTCTTCTATCATCTGGTGTCTCCTCTGCCCTCCTGTGGGGTCTGTCCCTGAGACGCCGCTTGTGAGAGCTGGGAGCAGAGTCTGCTTCTGAGTGAGAGGAGGGAGAGCGCTCCGCTCTGCGACTAGAACGGTGTCCTTTCGATGTCATGTAATTGTAATGAACTAAGTAACGAAGTTTCTAAAGTAGCCAAACACACAAATTAGTTAGCAAGAGTCAATACAAAACAATAGAGAATGTGTGAAACTATTGTATCAAATATTTACTAAAGTATCAAATAAAATAGTCTAATTGCGGGTCGTTTAGCCTGCATTAAGTCCCAACGGTCTAACTTTGAGCTAATAGCCTAGTATGATAATATAATGAATCTCAATTATTCCTAACTGCTAATTCCTATGGTAGTAACCTGTCTCCTGCTATGCCCTACTCGTGACAGCATAAACCCGTATGATATTGTCGGAGTAGCCTGCGAACAGGGTGTGTCCGTCGGAGGACCACGCCAGACAGAGCACCTCGGGCGCGCCCCCGCTCCCGTCCCCCAGGATGTCAGGCTTCGCGTAGTCGACCAGCTTCTTGCTCTCCAGGTCCCACACCTTGATGGAGGGCCCCACGGCGGCGGTCAGCCAGTAGCGGTTGGGAGAGAAGACCAAAGAGTTAATGGTGTCCTCGGCAGGGAGCGTGTACAGGTGCTTCCCCTCGTTCAGGTCCCACAGCATGCAGGTGGTGTCCTTGCCACCAGAGGCACAGAGAGACCCGTCAGGGGACACCGTCACGGTGTTGAGGAAGTTGTTGTGTCCGAAGTGGTTCGTCTTGAGCTTGCAGTTGCTCAGGTTCCACACCTTGACGACCTTGTCCCAGCCGCAAGACACGATTATCGGCACCTGCAGGTTGGGAGAGAACTTCACGCAGGAGACCCAGTCAGTATGCTGGTCGTCAGATATGGTGTACTTGCAGTGACCCAGCGTGTTCCATATCTTCATTGTCTTATCCCTGGACCCGGACACGATCTGCCTGTTGTCCGCGGAGAAGGCGACGCTGAGCACGTCCTTCTTGTGACCGTAGAACTTGCATCGAGTGGTCGCCTGGTGCAGGTCCCAGAGGCGCAGCGACTTGTCCCAGGAGCCCGACAGGGCGAACATCCCATCTGTCGACATGACAACGTCGGACACGAAATGGCTGTGGCCTTTCAGGGACTTTATAGGCGTGCCGTAGTTGTCGTCCGACTTGGTCAGGTTCCAGACCATGAGCGTCTTGTCGCGAGAGGCAGACACGAGTCTGTTGGGCTGCGCGGCACTGCTGGCGATCTGAGTGACCCACCCGTTGTGTCCGACCAACTTACCAACGAAGCGAAGCTTTTCCGGAGGCTGCTGCATGCCAGCTGATTGCTCTAGTCTACTCAACTAAAGAAAGGGAGTACTGTGGACACCGGTGTAAGCGCGCTTTGGGAAACCCAGCGTTTAAGGGCCCCTGTCCCCATATCACTAGTTTTTTAAAGCCAAGGAGGCCCAAAACTCTAGCGATTTAGGGACAAGAGCCCTAAAACGCTGGGGCGCTTACACCTGTATAAGATCGCCTGATTGAGAAGATGTTGAAGAATCGAATATGGGAAACGGAGTTATTATCAGTAGTGGAAGTATCGAATAAAATAACATATTTCTCTATTCTTATACCAGGACCGCTGTACTTAGAAAGAATTAGAATGCATTAAACAATATTTGGTCAGTCTCTTAAAAAGCATTGCCAATTTCCCATAAATAGCCTAAAACAATGCTCATTCATAGTTTCACATTTCCCTGAGGTACGGAAAGTAACACCTCTCATTTCGAATGTGTCTACAGAGGGATGGGTCCCAGATCTGAGGCTGCAAACCTGTCCTCATCAAAGAAAGACCCCTTCACGATCCTACCAGCAAAATACCTTCCATTCAAATCAACAAACGCCTTGATAGCAGACTCATTTCTCGTGAACTCAATGTAGATCCTAACGGACTCCTGTTCAGGCACCCCCTCGGGGATCTCGTAGATCACTGTCTTTATAATGTCCCCATACTTCCTGCATTCCTCCGTCACCTCCTCGCTGAGCTCGGGGTCCACCTGGCCGCGCCCCACCATGTTCAGCAGCAGCAGCACGCGCGAGGGGCTCTTCAGCTGCTCCAGCGTCTGCGCCGACTTCTCGGTCTGCTCGGGGTTGTCCGCCCCGGCCCCGAGCGAGCTAGTGAGGATCTTGCCGCCTCGCCTGGAGGTCTTCTCCACCACGAGTGCGGTGCTGATGCCCTGGCTGTCCCTGCCCAGACCCATGCCCTCCTTCCAGCCGTACTTAGACATTATGTTAGCCGCCACTGAGAGCCCCTTCGGCACCGGCGCGGCCTTGCTGTCGGACGCCAGGGGACAGCTGTCCCCCGGCCCGGCCGACTGGTCCGAGAGGATCGGGGGCGGGGGGATGGCCGCTTTGTCCGCCCCCTTGTGTCGCCGGTGCTCGGGGTCACTCTCGGCGCTGCTGGACCTCCGTCTGTGCTTGCGCTTCCGCTTCTCCTCCTGCTGCTTGCGGCGGAACTCGTCCTCCTCGCGCTTCATGTGGTCCAGCCGCTCGATCTCCTGCCGGATAGCGCGGTCCCGCGCGAAATCCTCGTAGTCGTTTGGCCGCAGAGGGTTGTAGGGATCCGAGACGGACGGGATCTCCGTCACCATGGGGGCCCGATCAGCTGTGTCCGCTGCTGGCGCCGTGACGTCACCGGCGGGGCGGGGCGGCGCCATGTCGTCCGGGTACAGCTGTTCGGGTTTGGGAGCTGTCTGCTGGCTGTAGAGTCTGTCCTTGAGGATCTTGGTTCTCTGCAGCTGACTCGTCATGAACTTCATACGGGACGTGTCGTCGTGGAACCAACCGATATCGGAGGGGTCTCCGTCCGACCGAGAGGGTCGCTTCGTCTCGACCTCCAGGCCCTCGTACAGCGAGCTCACCGCCAGTGTAATGCTCAGGTAGTCTAATTATAAGCAATACCACTTGTCAATCTTCGAGATATCGAAGGTCACGGTTCTTATTTATTAAAAAAGTTAGGTCTTTACCAGTTCTTATGGGAATTACTTTCAGAACAAGTTTAGCAAAGGGCAGGGGAAAGAACTAGTTACTAGGCATACGACTGTAAAGTTATCGTATGTCCCTCCACCAGATACAATACGACCTTCGTACGACAAAAAAATCTGCAAGCTAAAGACAAAAACTGTACAATGTTTCATTATTATGAGGCTCGCGTTCGAATTAATATTATGCTCGTCTGATATTTAATTTTTTGCCAGATTTGCTGGTTACGATGGACAAATTATTATGCCCCTACCGCAGTGACCGGTAATGGTGCTCACTCGCTCTGCAGCTCTGGTTAATTTGCAGACGAGTCATTTTTATTTCTGACATGGTTTGCAAAGCATGTGAAAAGGAGTACATATACCCAATTTGTTTTGTGGATTTTTCTGTAGTATAGTAAGTGCAGTGGAAAGCTCAAAATGCGTCCAATGTAACATTTTCATTATTTGAAGAGTGACATAATAATAAACAAAGGAACCTGGAATATTACGTATAATATTTCAATTGCTATCCCCTGGATGGTGGTGCATTAGTTGATGCAAACCAGTAATTTTTATGGAATACATGGTCCCAAAAAATTACTGGAATGTATTAATTTAGAGTGGTAGATAACATGGTAGAGTTCTTGTCATCAAGAAAAGAACGATACAAGTCAACTCCAGTTATAACGAAGTGCTTGGGACCGTAGTTTCATTTCGGTATAAGCGGAGTTTGTTATAACCGGAGTTCGAGATTAAAAGAGTTAATTAATTTGTAACCGGAGTTCATTATAAACGGATTTCGTTATAACGGAGTTCGTTATTACCGGAGTTCGTCATAACCGGAGTAAATCAATAGCTTAGAGGCTATAGGATTTAAATGACTTCGTTATAAGCGGAATTTCGTGAAATCCATATCGTTGTAACCGAAGTTTTAATAATGTAATAAGATAGAAGGATTTCGGGACTATTGAATGATTTCGTTATAAGCAGGTACTTCGTTATATCCGACTTGCTTATAATGGGAGTTGACTGTCTTCCTGTTAATGCGTTACTCAAATAAAGGTAACTGGTATGCACAGTTTAAATAGTAATTTGGAAAACGGATAGTGGTTTATTACACAGCAAGTTCGTTATTAGACGTTTCGTAAATTCTGAAAATTCGAATAGATAAAGGAGGACTAAAAATATTTCTAAGAAGGTTAGAATTATGTTTATCGATAACAGGACCTCGCTTCTATTAAAATATTATTAGGCCATTGTTGGTAATAAACTTTAAGCTGCCCGCATCACATTTTTCATACCGCACTTTATTGCTATTATTGTCACTTTTGTGGCAGGATTAACTACATATTATTAAACTTTTGTGGTAAGATTAACTACTTATTAACACTCTTTAAATAATCAACGGTTAGATTGCAAGACAAGCAGTAATTATAACTGCATTAACAATTTATTAATTTATCACCTAACAACTGCATATTTGTTCGCGAAACAGTCTCACACGTTAGAATATTTGCAAATTATTTTATAATATGAATTAATTAATTAATGAGATATAATTATAATGATATGCCACCCGCCAGCATTGTCAGAGATACTGAAACAATATTACAATTGACACCAGTCTAATTAGGGTCGATGCATCGAAGTGGCCGTGCAAACCTGTATATATCCTGTGTAAATTGCATTATACAGCAGAACCTCGTTAGTCGTTAGAACGAAATTCAGGTTATTATGAACACTTTTCAGTCCCTTTCAAAGTATTTTAAATACAAATGTAATACTGTAGCACCGGTTAATAATAGTTCTGTATAAGGCGAACGCATTTTGACGGTCCCCTGGTGTTCGTATTAACGAGGTTATACTCTATTATAAATATAACGGTGTGACAGTTTTTATTGGCGTACCCATAAACTAGTTGTGTTGTCATTGGCAAATGTTTGACGTATCAATGGCTTGTTAGTACGAATGATATTGATTCGGTGTGAATCAATTGACCAGTATATTATGAACAGATCTTGTAGCTTGATTATCAGATAGCCGACATAATTTAAACTTTACATTTAAGTGAAGGAATTATGTTGAATTGACATACATAACTGATTCTAACAATGATTAGAAATTAAAGCTCATGCAATCTCACAGCTGTATATTTACACAAAAGCAAGTGCTAACAAATCAATATGTTCCATTAAAAGGCAGCCCTTTGTTCAGTTCAGCTCCTTATCCTCAAGGTACCTGTATTCAAAGGTAAAACCTTCCTTCCTTCGCTGTATCCACTTCTCATAGTCAAAGTATATGTAAGTGCCAATCTCGAACTCGTCGGTGATCTTCTTGGGATCGTCGTGTCTCTGGAACCACATCATGTACTTGGTGTGGAATCTCCAAGACTGCTTCTTCAGGGCTTTGGCTGCCAGGAACTGCGCCTTTGTTCCTTCCTGGTAGTAGAAAATGAAGAAGAGGGTCTCGGGAGAGAGTTTGTTGAAGAAATCGTGTGAGTTGAAGAAGGGCGGCGGCTGTGTGTGGTGGTACACAGCGCTTGGGACTGGCGTCCTCTGTATGTATTGCCGCACGCGCTCCGAGTCCGCGAGCTGCGGCACGTGACGGGAGCTGGACTCCAGCATGTAGGTCTGGAGGTTCATTTCCTGAGTTATCGGCACTGACCCGAGGGGGGACACGCCCAGGAGAGGGGTCAAGAGGGTCTCGTCCGACTCCTGATTAGCCACCGCATCTGTGGTCTGGGAATCTTCTTTCAGATCGGGCTGTGCGAGCTCTGAATTCAGCACAGTCTCTCCTACACAATATACAGAACATTAAAGTATACAATCAATAGGAAATAAATAAATGGGTTGAAATGTCATTATTAATATAACATTCCAAAAGATGAGTATTATCATTAAAATCCTAAGTAATAAAGTTATATTATTATTGGTATCCCAGCTACATATGAGTTTTAGACATAAACTTGGTGGGCTGCGAATAGTCGTCTCCTTGGAACTCCTCGTGATAAGGGTCGTTAGGGAACTCTTGAGGCACAGCGCGGATCGAATCGATCTCCAGCCTAAAGGGTCCGTTAACGCGGTCTGCCAACAGAATGCCAACCGTCTTAACCAGCGAAGTCGCAAAGAAGAACTCCTTGTCCTGGATGTAGCCTCTGCTTGTGAACAGAAAGTCCTTAAAAGGGAGCGTAACTGTCTCCCAGTAGGGGCCCCCACGCGTGTAGATAAAGTGGTGCCAAACATCCTCATCCATAGTCCCATCCATCGTTAGAAACGCGATATACTTCCTGCCATCCCCTCGCAGCTTAATCTCAAACGCGTCGTACTCATACAGGTCCCACACTCCCCGCGAGAACATGTCCGTCTCCAGCTTCCGGGACTGGACGGCGCCGTACCCGCTCTTGATATAATCGGTTCCGGTCGGGACGGTGGTAGAGAGGTCTCCGTGGAGAACAGCCCGCCCGTTGCTGCTCCTCTCAAACCGCATCCAGGAGCCACCCGTCAACTCTCTGTCCGAGGTAAACATCCACTCGTCCAGGGTCCTCGCGTCCTTGAAGTCCCAAAGCATTCGCTTAGAGCCGATCGGGTTGCCTACGTCATCGAGGGCATGAGCTATGTTGTATGCCTGTCTGAAATACCTCTGAATAAATCTGATCAGAGACATTACAGCGTAGATTATTGCTATTGGTACTCGAAAAGAATAAACAATGGGCTCTGCTAAGGATAACTAGTCCTAATCATATTTAAGGAAGTAGAAATATTAGGTAATTTGAATGGTTTATGTTGCATTTTGTTAACCAACCACAAACCTGCATCATCCTCCGGCTCATCCATGACGTCGGGCAGCCGAGAGAGGCTCTCCAGGGGCTGCAGCAGAGTGCCCCCCTGTCTCTCCTCGCCGTCCTCCGAGAAGGAGGGGATGCTCTCCCGCGTCTCCTGGATGGACTCCAGTCTCCCGACCTGCTGCCCCGCCCCCGGCTGGTCGATGCCGGCCTTCTTGAGGGCCCGGCTGGCGATCTGCTTGAGAGAGCTCGGAGAGGCGTCCAGCTCGGAGAGGTCCCCGACCTCCTCGCCGCCAGCGGGCAGGTGCGGACTGGAGAGCAGACTGGACCTGAGGGAATAGTATTATAGCACAGGTAGTATGCAATAGAACAGCTAGTCTATTCGTAGTACTGGAGAACTCGTTATAGCGTACCCCCTCGGGAATGACAAATAAGTACGTAATATCCGAGTGTGCGTACTAACAAGGCTTTCATCCAGGCAAATTATTTGTGTACATTTAGTTTGAGCTCGCTCACACAGGTCTAATTTACTAATTTGTATTACTAAGTCTATGGGAGAATCTCTCATTTTCGCGCCCCTATAACAGTTCCTTTTTAAATGTATGTGCCCCAGACGCACAAACTGGTTGAAACCTAATCAAGGTTACCCTGAATACAACCTGTGTATAACAAGGTTAGTCTAAGTACGTTATAACCAAGTTCTACTGTACACGCTGTAGGATTGCATATAACTAACCTCTCCGGATATGTGCTCTGCAGGGCCAGGTGTGCGGAGGTGGGGATGTGTGGCAGGGCGGAGCAGGGAAAGGTGCTGGAGGAGAAAGCGGCGTTCAGAGAGGAATCCTTTGAGAGGAGCTCGAACCGGGTCGGGGGCTCGGAGAGAGGAGTGAAGAAGAGAGCCTCGGGATTGGGAGCCTCGTCCCTGCCGATCTCCACGGACTGCATCCTGCTGCTGATGGCGTCGGGCGGCGGGAAGGCAGCCAGGTTGTGCTGCAGGGGCGTGGAGAAGGCGGAGTGGTTCCAGGCGCTGTGCGTGTAGCTAGCCGTCTCTATCGGCGTGAGCTGCGACTGGACGGAGGCCTGCTTCCCGTAGCTGACCAGGGAGGGCGCGTCGTGGGAGGGCGTGGACCCGAGGGGGACCTGCTTGGGCTCCTGCTGGAAGGGAAGAGAGGCAGACTTGAGTGTGGCCTGCTGGGGGACAGTCGGCTGGTGCAGAGGAATGGCTAGGGAGGAGGGGGGAGTCCTCTGGGGAACCTTTGTGGAAGTAATCGGAACTGAGGAGGGATGGACCGCTTGCGCTGCTTGCTGCGCCAGGGACATGGGCTGCTTGGGCAGGGAGGAGGATCCAGAGGGGTGTCCGGGGTCCTTAGCTATGACGTCACTCGAGGAGAGAGTCGCAGAGAAAGGTATAGGTATCGGGAGGGACGGGGCGGGGTGAGAGTAGGAGACGCTGCTAGAGTGGAGAGATTGGGAATGAGCCTGAGTTTGGGTTTGGGGAGGTTGTGGTTGTGTTTGATATGAAGGGTTGTTGGTAGGAGTCTGCAGCCCGCTGCCTGCGACGGAGGCGTAGCCCGTCGGCGCCGCAGGGGGGGGCTTGGCGACGGGGAGCCTGGCGGGCGCGGGGAGCACTGGGGGCGCGGGGGCGGGGCCGGGGTGGGACTGGGACTTGGTGAGAGGCGGGTTCTGGGTGGGCTTAGCGGCCGGGAGGATTGACTTGCCGGCGACTTTGGGTGTTTGAGGAGCGGGGCCACTGGTGCTACTCGTGGAGCCCCGACTGCTGGTCGAGAGCTTGCGGGGAGAGGGGTGACTTTCCGCAGTGGTTGTGAGATCTATTTTCCAAGAGACCTCCTCTTTGGCAGCTGTTTTGCTGGCAGGCGACATGGGCGGGCCCACTGGCAGAGGGGTCGGCGAGGCCTGGACAGGCAGAATGTCGTCCTCTGCAAAGACACTGCCGTGCTGCGCCAACTGCGCATCGTCCATAGACAGCTGCAGCTCGTCGTATATGTCGTCATTGTCAATAAAGTCGCCGTCTCGACAGCAGTCCGTGTAGTAGTCCACGTTCTGTTGGATTGCGCGAATCTTCTCCAAGTTGACAGAGTGGTTGCAGAGACGCCGCAATATTGTCTCCAAAGCCTAGACAATAATAATAATTCTATAAATAGAATAGTCTAGTACGTATATGCAATATGATAGCTGATCAATAATTGGAATAGAAAGTATAACTAATTAACTAATTATTTATTATCTATAGTACGGAATGGAACAGGTATCAAGTTCAAATGAGAGTATCATGTTACACCGTCAGATTATAATAATCATAAATTCTATTACGTACTTGATAGCAACTTTAGTTCCAAAAGATTGCATAGATAAATTGAATAATTTGTAGGTTGATTCCTTTATACAGTAGATGTACTTACTTATAAAACTTAGTCGGTAGGGAAATATCATATTATTACACTTGTACAGTAGATGTCGGATATAAGCACACCGGTTATAAGAACATATCGGATATAAGCACACTGTGTTGGAAAACGTTTGCCATCTACACTGTATAATTTATGTCGGTTATAAGAACATGCCGGTTATAAGCACCTTAAGTGCAGTTTCCGACGATGTGCTTATAACCGGCATCCACTGTACTTATAATTTAGATTACAGTAGAACCTCGTTAGTAGGAACACAAGGCGGACGTTAAAATACGTTCGCCTTATCCGGAATTCGTAATAACTGGTGGTATATAAATACAAGTGTAATAACATACAGTAGAACATCGTTAGTATGAACACGGTTAATACGAAATTCCGGTTATTACGAACAATATTTCGTCCCCTTCAAAGAATTTACAATACTTTATATTATATCTTCTTGCAAAAGAATAGAATAGTTAAAAAATGTGAAGTTAGAAAAATAAATAGAAATTGATAAAACACACAAATGAAATTATCGCATATCGCTTGACTTGCATTGAATAGAACTAAGTACCTGAATATGAAATTTGTGCTTTTCCTTCCTACCAGTGAGCTCATCTACGGTCTCTTGCTTGTCTCTGTCCAGTTTCTTCTTCTTGCTGCCCACATACAAACTGTCGATTTCCGAGTCGAACTGGTCCACCTGTACATTTAGTCGGCTGATTGTTTCAGTTAGCCAGTCATTCAGCTCTTCTTGCTCTCGCTGCATTGGATCGATCTACATAGATATTTATTATCGAGAGTTGGATAACAATTTAGAGAATTAAACTAACAACGATTCCTCACCTTTGCTGCCATCCCGAGACCTTCTTTCGAGAAAGGCTTCGCCTTGGTTTCCCTCTCAATTACTTTGAATTTTTCCATTTGGGCTTCGATTCTCTTCCGTGACTCTTGCAGAGGTTTCTTATCTTTGACGTCATTAGAGGTTGCCCAGGCCTTTATTTGGTCTCGCATTCTCTGAAGCTTTTTAATCTCCTTCTTGAGCTCTCCTTCGTACTTTTCCTTCTGGTTGCTATTCGCAGCGGTTTGCACCTTTCCGAATATCTCATCGAACTGATCAACTCCCTCTTGCACCTTTTTAAGGGTCCGCTCTATTTCGGCTTGTAGCTTCCGTTTATCCCCCATTTTTTGCTTTATTCCTTCCAGTTAGACGATTGTGATAAGTTTACAGAAATATGACAATCTACTTACTACATACAACATTTAGGAAGTGTAAAAGTAGTAAAAAATGGTAAAATTTTCCATATAAACAATAGGAATTCCAAGGAATTTGCTATCAACTTAATGTATTCCCATTTTAGCGCACGTTTTATGCGATACTACATAGCACGAAAAGGATACATCCACTAGAAATCGTAATTAGCAAATTTAGACACAAGGAGTCAATTTGTTAGTCTAATCTTTTTCCGTTTAGATAATCCTTCCAACTCATACTCGTATTCTCTACCAGTGGTGTCGGCCTTTTCGCTCACATCTTCAATATCAGAAGTCTCTGATTCTTCAATCTCGTCGGCTACGAACTCCGTTTCGCTCTCAGAGCTGGTCTCTATCTCTTCCCGGAATTCTTTCTCTGGGAAGTTGTATATATCCCCGTACACGCCGGTCTCCAGTCTGTTGAGCAGCTGCTTCTCAATCGCTGTGTCCAGCTGGGCCACCGTCAGGGCGCGCAGCTCCTTTCTCTTCTCCAACTTCTCGGTTCGCCGGCTGATAGGGATTATTTTCTCGGCTTTGCGAGATTTCAATCTCCGCATGCGAATTAGATATTGCGTAATTCTTGTCAGCCTCTGCTTACACTTGTTGATCATATATTTAGGCCAGTATATCAGGTGAGCGTTGATTTGTTTGAGAGCCTTTTCGTAGTTCCTCGACAGCTTGACTCTCTCCCACAGCTTAGAGGGCAGGTGCGCGCGCTCTATAGTCTTCATATAGAGAAATACCATGCCCCCGTGCTCGCGAACAGTTGCGTATCTACTGTTGGCCAGCGGACAGAACTTCTTAGAGCAGATGCCAGTCAGGTTGTACTTGTTCTTGCAGAAGGTCAGAGGTCGGTTAGGAGCCTTGAAGGAACAGAATCCCTTATTGATTAGGCCCCATATAACGTCGTCTGTCTGCATCACAATAAGCTGATATGTTCAGTGCTACACAACACATTATTAGGTATATTGATAAGAGATCTACACTTGCAATGTAACAGGTGTTACACCCTCAATTCAACACCTGCATAATAATAATATTATTCCTTCTTCCATTGAGGATTCCGAATTATACTAACAAGAAATTAACCACCAATCAGTCGAGCATATAAATACAACTCTATTACTGCTTGACGAAGTACTGCACGCTGTAGAGATAGAGAATATGTAAATAAACAAACAATGCAAATATAAGAATGCTTATTAGACACTGGCAGTTATAGTGGGGCTCATAAACCTTATAAGTTATAACATATAATTACGTATCTTCTCAATCAAGTGAGAGTGAATTATTCTTTACACTATACCAGTGGTTCCCAACCTGGGGTCCACATACGGCAGTGGGGGTCCACAGAATGTCTAATATTTGCTATAGGGGATTGAAAGGGTTGGGAATCGCTGCTCTATACTCTAATCATTTCACTCTCTGTGACCATGTACAGTTTTTGAATATTCTAAAGCGATCTCGTTAAGGTGATAGGGTCACAAATTCAGTTATTGTAACACAAATGTAACCAGATTGCTTACACTTGTGGATTTCAAATATACCTCCTGATGTCTTTCGAATTTCGCAAATCACATGACCTAGTACCTACTACCTTCAATGTGCAAATTATAATCAGCAGTAGATGTGTCTCCATTGGTAGATGTAACAAATTTGTAGGACAATACCAAATCAGTTGTTAGTTGTCACTCGTCAGGATCTGAGGTAAGACAAGGAAGAAGAGAGAGAAGTTAAGTGACAATCAGACCACCATGATATTTAATTAATGCAAACTTAACATACGTACTAACCTACTCTCAAAATAAATGAAACCACTCTTTGACAGCTTCAAACCCCACTACTAACCAGTATAGAAGTCTGTTCATATAGAGAGAACAATACGAATAAGCACAAGTGATGAAGTCCCCATCTCTTGCTTCATTCAACAGCTCTCCTTGCCTGGTAACACATTTTGAGAGGACACATAAATACAGTCAGAGATGTAATTAATTAATTAATTAATTAATTATCAAAAATGCTTCACTGTTAATCCTAATCCTATAACTAGGTCAACTACGATGTATGTAAGTAAGTCGTAATTATTCTTATAGTTAGTTAGCAGTTGTATAGCTAGTCCACAGGCACCTTTTAATTGCTAGTAATACTCCATAGATGAGTTCGCTTCGTGTTTCCTAGACTTCTTCTTGCCAGAAGAGGGGCGCTCTTCGTGGTGGTGCTTGTGCTTCTTGGCTGACTTGGCTTTGCTCTTGTGTCTGTGAGGGGAGGGCGCGGGGGCGGGGGGGCTGGCCTTACTGCCGCGGGACTGTTTGGCAGATTCTCTCCTGGGTTTGGTCTCGGAGGGCTCACTCCTCTCGCTGTGTACTCGGTGACGCTTGGAACTTTTCTTTTCCTCCCTGGAGGAGGAGTGCTGTCCATTCCTCCGGTCCCTGTCCCTGGTCCGCTCGGGGTCCGGTTCGGGACACCAGCCGGGCGAGTAGTGCCCGCCCCTGTGTCCGCCCGGGGACCTGCCCCTCCTCCGGTCCCGCGGAGACCGGGGGGAGTACCTGCGGCCGTGTCTCCGGCGCTCGTGCGACTTGCTGCGAGAGGACCGCTCCTCCTCGTTGGTGCCCACCACCTCGGAAATGAACCGACTGGCCTCCTGCACCCGCCGCAGAGCCTCACTCTCCTTGGAAAACGGATCCAGCCGAATTGTACTGTTCGGCTTAACAATAGCCTTTTTAGAGTAGTTCACCTTCAGAGGTCTGTCTCCGAAGATGGCTCCGTTCATCTGTATGGCCTGCGTTATGGACATAGGGTCCGTGAACTCCAGGAAGGCAAACCTCGACGCCTGGGACTGGTCCCCTGCCATCCGCACGAACTTTATCTCCCCGCACCCCACGAAGAACTTCATAACCTGCTCGGCGGTGGTCTCGTGCGCCAGGTTCCCTACGTATATGGTCCGGCGGATCTCGTCCTGCATGACCGGGTCGTCCTGGGAGCTGGGGGGCGAGTAGTCCCTGGAGCCGTGTCGGTGTCTGTCGGGACTCATCAACTCCGAGTAGCTGATCTGCCTATCGGAGGCGATGTTCTCGAAGCGGGGGTGCGCCACCGTCAGGGCCCGGTCTATGAGCACCGTGTTGGTGAGCCGCGTGGCGAGACGCGCCTCCTCGGGGGTGGAGTAGCGCACGCAGCAGGAGCGACAGGCGACCACGGAGGTCTCCTCCTTCGGGTACAGGTGGATCTCCTCTATGTGACCGAGGATCGAGAAGAGCGTCTCCACCTGCAGAGCGGTGCACGAGGGAGATATGTTCGTGACCTGAATTATGCTACAACTCTGGGTGTCTATTTCCCGTGAAGAGCTCATTGGAGCTAACTGCTAACAAATATGCAAATAGAAGAACTGTATAGTTAGCTAGTGTTGTCAGAGAACAGCTGATACTGTTATACAGTAGTTTGTTAATAGCAAGTGACTCTGGCCCAAAGGATCCTCTGATAGAAGAAACATATCTTTGAGAATATTGGGCAAACACCACTGCGTTCGAGCAGTATGACTCGATTCTTCTAACTATTCGGTATCAATATACAAATACAATAATAAGCTAATAGACTCTCATGGCAGGGGGCACGCTGGGACACTCCTTGTCCAGTGTGCGGTCGATAACCGGGCGGTACTCAAGACTGACCTCCCCGGTCTTAATGTCCACACGCGAGAGAGAGTGCTTTCTCCAGTGAGACTCGATGGGCAGTTTGGTCTGTCCCTCCAGCGGCTTGGAATAGTCGAACTCGTCCACGCGGGTCTTGAAGTCCTCCCTGGCGTGCGCGCCCCTGCTCTCCTCGCGCGCGTGCGCCGCGTGCAGCGTCTGCTTGGCGCAGAGGAGCAGGTTCTCGAGCTCCAGGGCCTCGACCAGGTCCGAGTTCCAAATCAGACTCCGGTCGAACAGCCGCAGGTCCTCCTTGTACAGACGGTAGATCTCCCCGATGCGCGCCATGCCCTGCTTCATGACTGGACCCGTGCGGAAAACAGCCGCGTGTTCCTGCATGGCCCGCTGCAGCTGCGTGCGAATCTCAGCAGTTGAGGTGTTACCCTTCGCGTGCAGGACCTTATCCAGAGCTTGCAGCGTCGGCTCCCCGTCAGTGGGGGAGAGAGGCGGGAGCTTCTCCCCGGGCATCCCGTTCGCGCCGATGTCGAGAGCGCACGCGCGGCCGAACACAACCAGGTCCAGCAGCGAGTTGGCCCCCAGCCGGTTGGCCCCGTGCACAGAGGCGCAGCCGGACTCCCCCGCGGCGTAGAGACCAGGGATTATCTGGTCCCTCCCGTCCGGACCGAGTCTGAGGGCCTGGCCGCGGTAGTTGGTGGGGACCCCGCCCATGTTGTAGTGCACCGTGGGCAGGACCGGGATCGGGTCCTTGGAGACGTCTATGCCGGAGAATATCATGGCGGTCTCCGAGATGCCGGGCAGCCGCTTGGCCAGGGTCTCGGGCGGCAGGTGCGAGAGCTGCAGGAGGACGTGGTCCTTCAGGGGACCCACCCCTCTCCCCTCTCGGATCTCTAGGGTTATGGAGCGAGACACCACGTCACGCGAGGCGAGATCTTTCGCAGTGGGGGCGTACCGCTCCATGAAGCGCTCCCCCTCCGAGTTGAGGAGGAAGCCGCCCTCCCCGCGACTGCCCTCCGTGATGAGACAGCCGGCCCCGTAGATCCCCGTGGGGTGGAACTGAATGAACTCCATGTCCTGGTTCGGGAGCCCGGCGCGCGCCACCATCCCGGACCCGTCTCCCGTGCAGGTGTGCGCAGAGGTGCACGAGAAGTAGGCCCGCCCGTACCCCCCCGTTGCTATTATCGTGTTCTTAGCGCGCAAGCGGTGAATGGTCCCGTCCTCCAGACAGAGCGCCATCACCCCCTGGCACTCCCCCCCGGGACCCATCAAGAGGTCCAGCGCGAAGAACTCCACGAAGTACTCGCAGTCGTACTTGAGACTCCGGCCGTAGAGCGTGTGCAGGAGCGAGTGTCCGGTCCTGTCGGCGACGCAGCAGCACCTGTGTGCCTGGCCGCCCTTCCCGTAGTCGTAGCTCTGCCCCCCGAAGGCCCGCTGGTAGATGGTGCCCTCCTCCGTGCGGGAGAAGGGCATCCCATAGTTCTCCAGCTCTATCACTGCCTGCGCGGCCTGCTCGGTCATGTACTGAATGGCGTCCTGGTCGCCCAGCCAGTCGGACCCCTTCACGGTGTCGTAGTGGTGCCAGCGCCAATCGTCCGGCTCCATGTTCCCCAGCGCGGCATTGATGCCCCCCTGCGCCGCCACTGTGTGGGAGCGCGTGGGGAACAGTTTCGTGACGCAGGCGGTCCGGAAGCCCTGCTCTGCCAGACCGAACGCGGCCCTGAGGCCTGCGCCCCCGGCCCCGACCACCACAGCGTCATAAGTGTGGTCCACAACCTGGTACCCTCCGGTGGAGTAGCGGGGGTATCGGGGAGAGAGGACGCGAGGTACCCTGAAGAGGGGCAGTCTACTGAGTAGCAGATTCAATGCAGACATACTGTATAAATACTAGAAGAATTCCAGACTGTAATCAATTGTATTGAAATCAGATTACTCCACTTGGTTTACAAATTAAATTCGTTTATGAATGTACAGAAAGTTAGTGTCAAGTTTATAGATAAAATAGTATGACACCCAAATAATTACTTGTAACAAACTATTGAAATTCATACCAACTGATTAACAAAGCAGATACACATGTTGGATCACATTTCATTTTAAAAAATTTGATCTACTTTAGATATCGAATATCTTTAGATTTTGAGAATGGCTAGTCGTGAACCAACTTCAAGTGAGTCTAATTATTTTGAATTGGAAACAAGAATCTGTCTCCTCAAGGAGTCTATTCTTAGAACATTCGCGAGTATTTCTGCAAAGTTGGCAGAGCGCCAAGCGTTACTTCTGTCAGAGCTCGAAGAAATAAAGAAAAAATTTGAAATGAAAGTTGCTGCTGATAAAAAGGAAAAGGACGATTACAAACAAATGAGCATTCTTCTAGAACAGAACCTCAAAAGTAATTCTATTTCTGAACTTCTGAAAGAGCCGAGGGAAAAGATCGAAGAAAAGATAAACGAATTCGGGAGTGCGCCTCCTTCCATTTTTGATTACAGTTTCAAAACTGATAAATTGGACTTTTTGATTGAATCAATCTCAAACTTCGGTTCTCTCAAAACGAGTTTCTGGGATTACACACTAATAGAGAACGCTAGGTATTCATTCGGACAGGAGGGCGAGATGGTTAGTCCGCGCGGATTAGCCGTCGACTACAAAGATCGGATATTCATTGCTGACACGAATAAGCATTCTATATTTGTCTACACAATCGAGGGGAATTTTGTGGGGCAATTTGGGAGTGAATTTCTATCAGAACCGTGGGGACTTTGCTGTGCTGAAAATAAGTTATTTGTTACTGATAAGAAGAAGCATCGGGTGGTTGGTTTTGAGCTATCCAACTTCACAGTTTGTAACAAGGCAGGGTCGCTTGGCACGCGTAACGCAGAACTTAATTCGCCGACTGCGATCGACTTCGACGTTTGTGAGAAAGAGCTCTACGTGGCTGACTACCTGAACAACAGACTCGCTATTTATGACACGAACTTAAATTTCAAACGTTTCCTCCTTGACAAGTCTATACAAGGCCCGATTTGTATAAAACTCACTGAGCAACGCATTTTCGTTCTGGAATGCAGAACTCCAAACCTCAGGAGCTACAATAAACAGGGTACCGATCGAAAGAACCACTTTTCAACAGGGAAGAATCAATTGGTGGAATCAATGCTCTTCTTCACTGTCGACAAAAAGGATAATTGCATTCTGAGCGACTTCGGGAACAACTGTATTCGCGTAATTGACAACACTGGAGTTATATTGAAAACAACCAAAGAAGGGAAAACTAGAGGCGAAGATGGACTCTCTCAACCAACAGGATTATGTTTCTCTAATTCCGGAGATTCTCTCATTGTTGTTACCCAACAGAAACACTCCCCCATACTTATATTTTGAAATAAAGTATTTCTAAATTTATTGTAAGCTCGAAATCATTATTCTTTCTCGATTGAATTAAACTTGTTTTATTAATTCATTCATTTATTGCTTTTATCTATTCAATTATAATATCAATATGTATATTAAAATTAACGTTCTCGTATTTATAAATCCCGTATAAGGACAGCTCTTCTATCAGTTACAATATAAATGATATTATCACATAGCATGAATGTGTTTAGAGTTTACCAGTTCAGAGCATATAATAAGTGAATTATAATATTTGTAGTGGATACCATATACTCTGTGAGAGAACTATCAACCTTCCCTCTTCAGTCATCGCTAATCCAGTTGGGCGCATGAACTCTCCCAAGTTCTGTCCCTGCTTTCCTATGCTATGCAGCAGGAGGCCGTCCTGTCCGTATATATCCACACATCCATTGTGATAGTCACTCACTAACAAGTTATCCCTGGTGTCAAAAGCAAAGAACATCGGAGCAAACATCTTGGTGAGATCAACTCGCGTGTTCTCCCTTTCCCCGTACAGGGAGAATACCAGTAGTTTCTGTTTGCTCTGGTCTAGCACGTAAATAAGCTTAGCGTACTTAACCTTCACATCCAGAGGTCTTTTCAGAATCCCAACACCGATCGTATTTCTCAGCTCGAAATGAGGTCCCAACACGACAACTCTGTCGTTCTCGCTGTCTGCAACGTAAATCTGATTGTGCGAGTCGACATCTATCCCTTTGGGGAAATTGAACTTTTCTCGTCCATTGTCGAATTCGGTTATTTTGCTCGTTAGTGTACAGTCAGGAAGGAAGAACTTGAATATCGCATGCTGGGCTATGTCCGTAACATACAACTCATTCGGATTATTACCTAGTGCCACTCCATAGGGAGAAGACAGGCCTTCTGTGATGTCAGAGATCTGCTCGCCGTGCGTGGTGTAGGTTATAACTCTGCGGTTTTTATTATCTGCTATGTGTATGCGGCGATTAATAGCATCAAGACAAATCCCCTTGGGAGAGTCGAATTCACAAAGACTGCTTCCCTTCCTTCCCTTATGTACAACAGGCATTTTCTTGTTCTTGTAGAACTCAGCGGAATTCAATATCTCGCCGAGACAATTGATGCTCCTTTCGATTTCTATGCTGTCGAATAGGAACATGAGGTTGGGTACAACCGACACTTCGAATTCTTGTAAATCTTTCTCAAAATTTTCAAGGCATTGATTTTTGAATTTCTTTGCTGATGCGTTATCTGCTTTCATTATAACCATTTGTTTCTTGAACTCTCTCATTTCAGCGATTGACTGTTTTCTATTTCGATCCTCCCTTTCAGATTCAATTTTAATCTCAACCAAGGCGGTCAGCAACTTGTCCCTTCTCACTATTAGCTTCTCAATTATTAAATTGAACTTTCCTCGAATCTTCTCTTCGATAATATCGAAAATATGGAACGGATTACTGCCATCTAAAGCTGTTTCCAACATCATGCTATATCGTCTCTGTTTATTGAGGCTGAATTTCTTCATTGTTTCTTTCCCTCAGTGACTCGGTTACCCCATTAAATACAGTATGGAATTGAGTGCGTGTCCCAAGGAGCGAGTACATTGATTGTCTTCTTGATTGTATTATTAATCTCACGGGTCTGTCTCATGATACTCACCAGCCTCATTTGTATTCAATCATTACTCTTATTCAATTAGTTATTGCAGTACATGAAACTATGTTTAATAATTAATAATGAGGCCAATCTACCAAATAAAGTATGCTCCTCATTATCAATATCTAGAGTGTTTATCAAATTATAGGGCCAGAGTTATATAATATGGGAAAGTACATTTCTTTTCCATATAACCATATCTCTTATCCTTGCCCTAATTTATCAATAAATGCTTTACCATGCCATTATGGCTTTACAATGAGTGGGTTTTCAAAGAGACTCTATTGGATTTCCAAATCAGAATAATATAATTTGCAAGAAATCCATAAACAGTCTCAGAAGAATAGTTACGAGATATCACACATTAAATGAGCAGAGAAGAGACCAGGTTGCCAGCTGCATATGCATACTAACTGTTGTGTCTGGCTAGAGCCAGGTTAGCAAGTACCGACTCAATGTTAAGCTTTATGAATGTCTGTCTGGGATCTAGTCTCCTCAGTAGCTCCTCGCAACTGTGCTCGAGACCTGACCGCTCGAATAGCTTCAGACTGTGAGGCAGTTTGGAAAGTCTCTGCAGAATAACTGCTAGCTTCTCCTGCAGGGACTGGTCCAGTCTCTCGTCGGTGATCAGCTGGGAGGCGCAGCGGAAGAAGTGGTCGCTGCAGAGATTCAGAGAAAACTGTAGAGACGAGGGAGTCTGGTCAACGATTAACAAGAGTAGAGTCTGGATTGAGTTGGCCAGGAGAAGCCTATAGTAGATCCACTTGTTAAATCGTTGCGTTAATTAAAGTAGAATAACACAGTGCAGGTGTACACACCTGTTCTGAGAAGTGAAGTGCGTCAGCAGAATATCTATGACCCTGTATGCGAGCATCACGTCTCTCGCTCTCACTTCCCTCAACTCGTTGCGGAGCAGGTCGTACGCGTGGCTGCAGGTGTCAGCTTGCGAGATGGTCTGCAGCACAACAACACAGCTGAGCAGCCGGACTTCCAAACTGGGGGATTGGAGAAAGAGACTGGGAGCATCTGGCAGCTACAAACAAATACATACAACTACAGTAGACTCTATATAGGTAATTGAGTAACTTAGTCCACAACACAATTAACTGAAAATATTGCAAGCTAAACTATATTCAGTTCCGTACATTAAGTAAGTGGAAAGTAGCGCAATTAACCCGTGGTTATTAAGCGGAATTACATGTTAGAAAATGTTTTAAATTGAGACTAATTGGTTACCTTCCTCTTACAGCTAGTCCCTCTGCTCGCGACAGCCCCCGGAGAGACGCACTCCTCCCCTATCCGTCGCATGGTGGCCGTCAGCCCGGCCGCGCCCGAGCCAGATACGTCCCGCTCCCGTCGATAGTGGTAGATGCTCCAGTAGCAGAAGCGGACCAGCACCAGCTCGTGGTTGCCACTCAGGGAGCAGAAGGAATGCATGAGCTCCGAGAGAGAGGTCAGGAGCCGCGTTACCCGCAGAGACAACTTCTGGGGAATAAGGTCCGGCGTCTGCACAGACAGTATAGTGTCAGTCAGCCAGGACAAGGTGATGAAGAGACTGTCTGTATACGGCTATATATAGCTGCTATAATCTGACAGTATTATAATCAGTATAGCTTATGGATATTACTTGAAGCTGCAATGTTTGTTTCTTCTTGGTCTCACGTGACGTCACAGCGTCAGATGACCTAGACGTCTGTCTGTCCAGACACGTGTCGGGTGTCGGTAGATTGAGGTTGGAAGCTGTCTGCAAAGGATCTGTTTTGTGTCTCTTCAGACTCGTGATTCGTCCTTGTAGAGAACTGATTTCTCTCTCGAGCTTATCATTCTTGCCCTGTTGGGAGATAATATATTCACATTGAGCTAATAAGTATTATAACAAATGAGATTATAATTACTCGTAGGTCCGTCACTTGCTGTCTCAACACGTCATTTCCTTGCCGCACATAGTTGAACGAGTTCTTGAGTCTGCTGTTCTCCTGTCCCTTCTCCCTCAGGTCTCCCCTCAGTTCGCTCAGAGCTCTGTCCTGGCTGTCCTCGAGTTCGCTCCACCTCTTGGCCACTTCGCTAGTGGCCATGCTGCTCAGGTTCTTGTGGGCCTCCCACGCAGTTCTCTCCAGAGAGAGCAGTCTCTCCTCTCGCCCCCTGAGCCGCCCCTCCCACTCCCGCAGCTTGTCCCTCTCCTCCTCGAGGCGCTCCTTCACAAACCGGAGCTCCCGCACCAGAGAGTGACCAGCGGACCGGTTGCTCCCGTTAGGCGACTCGGTGCCTGGGGAGGGGTAGGAGAGGGGTCTGCTCATGTTCCCGAGGAGACTGAGGTCGGTCTCGTGCTCCCCCTCGCTGCTGGACTCTGTGTACCCTGCTATATCCATACAGCTACAGATGCACTGAGAGAAGCTGTCATAGGTTGCATAGTAACTCGTATATTTATATATACAAAACACACTTATTATCAGAAAATAATTCCTTTAATTAACTAATTTACTCTATGCAAAACAGGTACCATCAACACTCACTCCACTACTCATAAATCTGCAGAACACCATCTGTTTCAGTGTTGTGCGTCATAACTGAGTTTGAAGAATGAGATCAATGAGTGAATACGCTAATAATAATAGTTTACAGATCACCAGAAGGAGATGGGATTTCATTTTCGAGAGTGAATAGGAGACCAAAGCTCGCCATTAGTTCTACTATTTCTCCCCTCTTCATTCTTGATATATTAATTTTCTCAATCAAGTCTCCGTCTTCAGAAAAGAGGCTGATCTCCGGAGTGGCGCCACCAACATACTTTACTTCAAGATCCTTGAAGTGAGGCGCTGCATCATTAATGAATGCTTTCACCTCGGGCAGCTTGTTCAGCTGTCATCCGCTGCAGGTCTCTAAAACCGCGCGTGCGGCGACTCTATTAACCTCCTCCTCTCCGAGGAGAGGGTGCAGCGTGAGCGCTAGTAGGGAGAGGAACAACAGGCCTCTCATCTCAATGTGAGCTAATAAATAAAGGTATTTATTTATAATAGCCATTATTATAGAGGCATGTTAGGAATATATTATTAATTAATTAAATAATTGGATTTTTTGTTGAAGTAGTAAATTATTTTATAGTTATATAATATAATTATCAGTAGTTTACATGACATTCTGCTATACCTATGTATAAAGTCTGTATTTAATAGCAGTGAATAGAAATTCTACTTGACTACTATTTTCTCATTACATTTACTAAGTTACCTAGTATATAATATAAGATAATTAGAGTATTAACAACAAAACAATTAATTAACCATTCATAATTACAACAGATAGTATAAAAATATTAACCAACTCTGTACATAAACAGTCGTAAACTAAACACTTTTGCTAACATCTAACTGTCTTACTAATGCATGTACCAATTCAATAGCGGATAAGAAGGGACTATGGATACTGATATTAAACTGGATATATACACAAACTTCTGCTCTCTGTAGAGTTATATGAGGAGCATTGCTTGGAAATTCTTAGCGGAGTAGAGCTGTCTCGCCAGATGAGCGGTGCTGGGATTCAGCAAGCTGACGATAGTGCTCTCCTGAGGAATATCTGGCGTGTAGTCGGCTGAGAAAGAGCAGGTATAAAAGGATAATTTGGAAGTACAATTGTAACTCACTCTGAAGCTTCCTCAATTCTGTGAGGAGAGACTGGAGTTGTTCTTTGTTCTCTGACTCCAATTCGAGCAGTTCTTGCAGGAGAGTTGAAAATAGACCTAATTCCAATATGCTCTTGAACTTTAAAGGGTTCCTGGGGAAACGAAATAAACCTAGTTCGAATTAGCATATAACTCAACAGGACTCACATAGCATTGACACACTTTATTAGGTAGTCGGAGTGGAACTGGGACGGCTGTGGGAGATCAGGGAACAGGCCATTAGGGCTGCGAGAAAGGAGACTATAAATTTCTTGTTCGTACTTATTCCGCTCATCTGCTATGTCTATCAAGTGTGTCTTTGTGAGCTCTGTAGTCTTTAGTATCTTACGGTAGAGAATTGCTTGGTTCTAAAACAGTGTTAACATACATAGTAATACGTACTAACAATTAATGCTAGCTAATGCATTTGAATACCTCCTCAACATTAACAATTTCCTCTTCTAGACGCTCGTCTCTTTGGATCTGTCTCTCCATATGGATTAGGAGAGCTGAAAGCTTCTGATCGTCCTTTGCAAATTGCTCGAAATTCTATAAATATTCCAGGAAATTAATTAATCTCGATGGAGTAGAGAATAGCTTACCTTCTCTTCTACGTGAAGATTCTCAATAACTTGCATCAGCTGTTTCTCGTACTGTTCCTGAGATATATCATCCAATGAACTCACACTGTCATCGCTACATCGCAAATTCTCAATTGTCTTTTCCAATTTAGCCTACACATTTATGTGGTTATTAAACAGTTCTCATTTGCTAGTTTCAGACATATACCTTCGTGTAATGTAGGTCCTTTATACTAGCAGAACTTCGTCTCATATTGTTAATTACTTCCTCTTTATTAATTTGAAAACTCTATAATATATTAAAGTTGCTAAGTTAAACAGTATCATTCCGGTTAATAGCGCTTCTTACTGGCAAACTTGAGTTAAGCTCTACTATGAACTCTCTCAGCTGGGTGAGGTGTATATCGTACTGCTCCCGAGCCTCCAGGTTGGCGCTGAGGGAAATAACATCCTTGAAACACCCGTGAGAAGAAGTGCTCCTCACCTCTGCTAGAGCTTCCTGGGCCTACAAGGTTGTCCGTTATTAATGCGATATATAGGAGAGGTATAGGCTAGGGTACCTTGCTGATCTTTGCATCCAGATTGTCTATTTGGGTAGCAAGCTGTGGAGTCAGTTTAAAAATATCTCTGCCGAGTTTGCTTGAGGCTTCAAGGTTTGCAATCTAAATTAAAACAAATATAAATGTTGCATTACTTAAGTGTATGTATTGTATGAGTACAGTCGACTCCGCTTAATAGAGTCACTTCGGGACCAGGTTGCTTTGACCCGATTAAGCGGAGAAATCTATTAACCGGTGGCTCTATTAAGCGAAGTCGACTGTAATTGATTTAATTCCATACCTGTTTTTCTAGTTGCTTGATTTGTCTCATAGCTGCTGAGTATTTCTCTTGTTCAACAAATAGTTGATTTTGCATCTTGTCAAATATTGTAACCATGCTAAAGTGACAAACAATAAAGTTATTTTATTCAAAAGAGATCTCATTAATTCGCAAAGACCGATCTACTAATATCAGAGCTGTCAACAGCTTATGAGTTACATTAATTTACGTACATTGTATATTCTCAGAAAATATACAAATTGCTTTTGCACTCATTTACTAAACGTGCATCATTTTTGTTTAATTAACCATATAATAGTTTGAGTTACCATCCAAATTTGGTGTTAAGCCAATTGTGTAGTTATAAGTAGTATAAACATACTGTTATTAACGAAAAAATGTCTTAGGTTATGATAACAGAAATGATCGCTGTATACGTAAACATGCTTCACCTGGTCTTCAGTTCTATCAATGTTGATTTGTGTTTCTCCATTCTATTCTTGTATTTTAATTTCTCAGTATTTGTTACATTTAGCTCGTTGACTAACATCAGTGCTATTCTAACTAAATCTTCTTTCTAAGGCAGATAAATAGAACCATAAATAGAAGCTAATTCGCTATAAAATCAAATAATTCATATTGGAATAAGACTCCAACAAGGTAGAAAGATAAACTTACTGAATTTTCGTTCAGATGGTTTTCAGTGTATCCAGCGTATTTAGACTGAATAAATGAAAGAAATTAATAAATAGAAAGTATCTCATATGGTACACCATAAATAAAATACAGTATAATTAATACACACAACGGGTAAGGCGAATGTAGTTAAAAGAAGAACAAGGTTTAATTTCCTTAGTCTGTACAAATGTATTCAAATCACTCTAGTTAATACAAATCCCGGATAATACGAACAAATCCCGACGGTCCCCTGATGTTCTCATTAACTAAAGTCTATAAGATATAATCTTTAACTAGTCACTTACATTCATAAGTAAGTTCTGTTGCGAGGTAGGTTCTGAATTTTCATTCAATAATCTCAATTCGAACGAAGAAGCGCTCTTTCTAACCTCAGAGGCTCTGTCATTTCTTCTTCCTGAATTTTTGAGGAGGAACCCTGCGTCAACACTCATCTTATGGGATTGTAACTTTTGTTTTTCCTAACAGATAACATAAGTATAACTAGAGAGTATCAAATAAAAATACAAATACAAAATATATTTTTATTTTCTCAATTTTAAAACTGGGTATTTAAAAACATTCCATTACAATATTTATATTTATATATTGACAAAATAATGAAGTTATAATATAGAAATAAACTAGAGTTAACACAATACCATGCCTCGTTTGTCGTCCTGTTTCCTCCAACTCAAACTGGTGCTTGTCAACATCTTCGGGCTTCCGAGGTCCGCTTGAACATAGAGATCATCTAAGCACATAGGAATTCAGAATATATTGTACAATTTCAAATGTAATGCCTTAGCAAACCTTGGGAACCTTTCAACATTAGAGAGCCGTGTCTTATGAAGTCGCCTCCCTTTACACTACTACTATCGGTTCTATTTCTTTGGAATTTATTGTTACTGTAAGAAACCGATCGAGAAAGTTCTGTCGATTCTAATTGAATTAAATCAGTTATAAACCAATTAATATAACCACTTTGTTCATAAATTTCTACACATCTGTGATTAATTAATAAAATATGCTCTTCAACAGTAATTTTAAAGAAAACAAATAATGCCTACATAAATTTATCCGCTATGTTCTATTCGCTGCTCAGCTGTAAAACAAACATTTACTAACCATTCGAATACTAAATATTATTCTAATTAGAGGTTCTCCAGTCTAATTAATAGAATCCTGAGACGATGTTATATAACATAAGTTACATAACCAAGGGAGATGTAATATAATAGGACCAAATCGAGATGAATTGCAGTTAAGTTAAGGCAGAATACATTGGAGTTAGTGCAGCTAGGATGGCAAGCAAAAGTGTAGAAGATGAAATTACTACGATGATAACTGACGAATTTCGCGAGGAGTCTAGTCCCCCTTACAGTGGGCAAGATGTCGTTATGGCAGAAGAGAGAGAGTTAGATAAAATTGAGTCCAATGATACAGAAAAGCTAGATAATAAAGCTTTTATTAATTCTTTAAAATTCGATAGTTTAGGCCATAACATGCTGACAAAGAAGATTTGTGAGCGATTCAATGAGAAAAATATCCCAGTAATAGAAAGCATCGTGAGTGTAATTGGAAAGGAGCAGAGCATTCTGTTGGTGCAGGACACAATCGAGACAGAGGAGAGAGGGGGCATGCTCACAGTGGAGGGGGTACGCAGGAGTCCGGGGGGCGTGCTCCTGAAACTGCTGGAGAGCAGGCGGTACCTCACCGACACGCAGAAGAAGCAAAGCAAAGAAGAAATAAGGAGGGCGAATAGAATTCGTAAGGTTGGCATGAAGAATAAGAAACAGCGATTAAAACTGAAAGCGTTGAAGGAAAAATTGAAGAGTAAATATTTGACTGAAGAAATGTTAGAAATGTAGAATATAATACATATACCCATAGCATTGATATACCGTATATTTCACTCAGTCATGAGTAAATAGTATACATAGTCTGTAGTATGTCACTGACTTACCAGAAGCAAGACTTGCAGTGTCGGCTCTAAATAGAAAATTTGAATAAAATAAGAAGCAATTAAAATATGTAAGGAGTATTTTTCACAACTTTGGTTGTGCAAAAAATTTACAGGTTTCAAATGATTCCATAATAATGCAAATAAATGCAATATTTAATTAATGGACTATTGTATAAGAACATAAGAGATACTGAATTGATAGACAGTTTTCTACGAACCCAGATTGCAGGTTGCAAGCTAGTGATATTTCTTGAACCCAGTTTTGCATCTCGTGCTCTGACTCAGCTGCAAAAAAGTGTGTACGTAGTTGCTTTTTAAACACCTACATAAAATAGAAATTATAGAATTATAAATTATACAAGTTATTAAGTTAATAAGTTATCACTTGCAAGGCATAATAATAAATAATGTGTAGAGGAAGCACGAACAAGGTATGATAGCCTATTCTACCTTGAAACCATGTTTCTTCTTAATCTTAGCATCTGGAGGCAACGCACACACTGAGAAGCTCGGTAGAGGAATTGCTCGCAAAAGTTGTGTATCTTTTGGACCTACAATGAGGATGTTGAGAGAATTAGTTTCATATACAGTAGACTCGCGTTAGTACAAACACGTGGTATAAACATATACTCTTTGGGTCCCTTCAGTCTTCTGAACGCTTAATAACACCTGTTAATTAATACGAATTTCGGATAAGGCAAACATATATCGACGGTCGCCTGGTGTTTGTACTAACGAGAACCGATTGTACGTAGATGGAGAAATAAGTATTAAATAGTTAATTAAGTTAATTTACTTTTGAAACAGAATAGTGTGTAGTCTGAAAGAGTATACCAACGCTTCATCCACAACTTCGACTTAACTCCCTACAGAAATTGTGTTATTTATACGTGCACAGCTCAGAGCAGTTAGGCTAATTACCTTCTTAAATAAATAGCCAGATATGATAGGTGTACTCTGCGGACAAAGTGATTGCCTAAAACATAGAACATAGGAATATAAAATTCAAAATAATAGATTAATATTGTAGCATAAAAATAGCTTACGTCATGTGACTAATAGAGGGATCAAATTCTGAGATACTCTAAAAACAAAATGATAAGAAAATAAATTGAAATATTTTTTGAAATATTTATAGCATAACGATTACTAATATTTAAATTAAGAGTTTACTTATCCACCGATCGTCGGTATCACCGATCATCGGCGTTTGTATTAAAAAACATGCTACTTTCTACCGATTGTTTTTTTTATGTTTATAAAAAACACCATCGGTAGAAACTAGCCAGGTTATTTAATACAAACGCCGATGATCGGTGGATAAGTAAATTCTTAAATTAAATATCATTTTCTAAGTAGCATTAGATGAAACGGAAAACTGAAAATCATGGCTTTAGAGAAATATGTAAAATCTGAAATTATAAACAGCAGCGGACTTAATTATTTCCTAACAGAACAGATAGCCTGTCAAACTGTTGGTAAATTCTGAATACAACTATACCCAATTGTTTATATATAACTCCACGAATAAATGTGAGAGACAACTTTCTTCAGTCCAATTGTTTTGACAGAAATTGCCCCCCCTGTTATTATGCCCGGGGGGGGCAATTTCTGTCAAATATCCATGGTGCATGTCAAATATTGCCCCCCCCCCCCCTGTAAACTTCCCCCCCACGCTTTACAATGACTTGTCAGTCTAAGTGAAGCCTATCAAGGTCTTGTTGACTTAATAAAATGCGAATGAAGGTTTAAAATGACTTGTCATTCTAAGTGAAGCCTATCAAGGTCTTGTTATTTTGAAGACGATGGCGGGTTGCATCGTTCGTGAGGCGCGTATCCCGTATTTATAGACCTCACATTTATCAAATCATAATTTGTATTAATTCTACAAATGGATCTCCTTGAATACGAGTTTATCTCAAGTTATCTCATAACTGGAAACTAGCCACCTGGTTATAACAAGGGTCAGAAGAGAGAATTACGCAGGAAATCTTCTAGATTCCGCTTACTTGGAGGAAAATTAGTTAATCCTCGAAAAATCAAGACTTGTTTGTAATAACGAAGAATGAAGTAGATGACATACTCAAAGAGGTACATGACAACTCTGGTCATCAATGCTCTCGATACTCTTACAAAATTGCCAAAGATCGCTACTTCTGGCCCTGTATGCAGAAAGATATCACGCTCTATGTACAAGCCTGCGCACGTTGTTTAAAGAATCAACCAAGCTTAAAAAGTCCAACAAATCCTCTACAGCCTCTACCTGTTATCACCAAAGTATGGTTCCGTGTTGGTATGGACCTTACAGGCCCGCTTGTTGAATCGAATGGGTTTAAATACATTTTAACAGTGATCGATAACTTCACAAGATGGATTGAGACCCGCCCTCTTCGTACGAAGGAAGCAAAGGAAGTCGCCAGAGGTCTATTCTCTATCTATTGCAGACAAGGCGCGCCAGTACAAATAATCAGTGACAATGGTACTGAATTTACAAACAAACTGCACAAAGCTTTACACGAAGCATATAATTGCAAACTGATATTTTCAACACCGTACCACCCTCAAACAAATGGACTGGTTGAATCATCCCATAAAGCTTTGAAACGATCGCTTATCAAAACTTTGGATGGGAAAAAAGAGAAATGGTGTGATTATTTGGAAGAGATAACATTTTCCCTCAACATAAGACCTCGAGAAACAACTCAGTTCTCTGCGTTTGAACTGATGCACGGTTCTCGTAAGCCCAGACTCCCAATCCAAGCGGAGTGTCTTGCAACTCTGTATCCTAATGCTGGAGAATTCATCTTGGGAGAATCAGCAAGAGATGAAGAAATCCTCGAGCTAGTTAACTCTACAGAAGAAGTCCAAATGAAACAGCAAGATATTGCTGGTAAATCTCTTACTCACTCCAAAGTACTAATGAAAAAGCAGCATGACAAAAGATTGAACCCTGGTGCTTTAAGGAAATTCAAAAAAGGAGATGAGGTAATCATAGAAAATGTTTATCAGAAAAAAAAGGGAGGGAAGCTAGATGATAAATGGCTTGGTCCTTATCTTGTGGATAAAGTTAATCCTACTAACCTCCATGTCTACAGAAACAAATCAATTCAGCGTGTCAAAAAATCTAAAGCAAAACTATGGAAAAAACAATCATTTAAAAGTAAATCTACTGGCAAACGATTACGTTTAGATAAACGTTTAGATAACGATTCCGAAAACATAACTATCCCTGACTCAGACGAAGATAGTCTGATTGTATCTCAAACAACACTCTATACACCATTGACCCATTCCAAAATAAGTAGAGAGGAAGTTCTAGAGGTACTTGGTACATATAAGAGTAAAATTATCAACTCCATCAAACATTCAGAGCCAATATCCCAGCTCCACTCTGAACTCCATAGCAGACTTCACCTTTCTTTTAGAGAAATACTTGAATGGAGACTAGATAATTACCCTACACAAAGCAGCCCTGATGGTGAACTGATAGATTTTGACACCACTCAGGAAATCACTGACATACTGATGAAATATTATTTAGAGAGTAATGAAATCAAGATCCCAGAATATCAATATACATCGCAAGAGTTTGAGTTTGCCACAAAATGGGATACCAATAGTATTAATTACACAACCAAAGTATTACTGCCAGTAGTCAAAGAACTTCTTGCGACACACTTCAGTTCAGCAGTGCCTTCTAAATCTAAATCGCCGCAACAATTATCTACATCACACAACTCACAAGTTTCTGTTGAGGATATTTGTGTGACCTGGGGTGGCCATTATGATGGAGTAGAGTTAGTTAACACGTGCTCAATTGACAATTTCATTACCTTGCTAAGTTTACATCAAGCGGAAATTTTAGCAGCTTTTGATCTAACTGGCGAATTTCCAAATTCTACTCTCCAATTTATCTTTTCTATGATCCAAGAGAGGAATTTTGACAAGTTGAGATTGTGGGCTGCTCCTAAGCTAGGAATACCCATAATCGACTGTAAATGCGATTTGTTGGGCTATGAAGGGAAGATGGTTCAATTATTCCAAGAAAACCATTTTTGTCAGGACATTTACAGGATAGTTATCGAATGCTGGAGTTGCTGTTATCAATCTGAGAAAAAGCTCAACTTGACATCAGTGTTGACATTTATAACTAATTGTCAGACTTCAATTGATCACCAGATCAGTGCAAGCTTTAATTGTTTGAAGTGTAGGGATCTGAATGCAAACATTGAGTGTGTGTCTAGAGAATTTTCGAAAATACCCCCACTAATGATTCTCGAGGTTGGACATCTTAATACTTGTGTCATTAATGAAAGAATAATTGAAGACGTAATTAGGATTCCTCACAAAGATAATATGTTAGAGTACACCCTCCTCGCTTACACAATCCACATTGGACTACACTTCTACATGAGGATAAAATATCAAGAGGCATGGTATACATATGATGGGATGGAGAGGCCAAAGATTAAGAAATGGGAAAGATTGGCCAGCACTACCTCCCATGGTCGGATAAATTGCATATTTTATCTGCTGACCGGCGTAATTGGCAATTGCTCAAACAATTAGTTATATTCCGACTTAGATAATATTTGAGCAATATTATTAGAACTTAGTATTATCTCTATTTTACTAATTTCGTAAAATACGTACTATGTATATTATGAAGTTTGTGGTACTACTTGCCGAGTATAGTAAAAATCAGTTCTATTTTTGTTCTTTAGTAATTTTACTAGTTCTAACGTTTTTTCGGACGCTTCGTGTAAACGTGATAGAAATTTGTAATGTTAAATTCGTGTTCAGCATAGTACTACTTTTTAAATAACATTTGAAAGTAGGTCTTATCTCAAAAATAATGAGGATTTTATTCCTCTTCTCTTTTCCTCCATCACTTTAATACAATCCGGCAAAACAAACAAACAAACAAACAAACAATAATCGAGGTTAAAAAAATAATATTTATAGATTTATAGGAATAGATTGTAAACAAACTATCATAGATAGAGCAAGTATATTTGCATCCACCAACGTAATCAATTAAAATATTTAATAATTAAAACCCTGGATGCATAGAGGTAGAAGGTTGAAGGTATAAATATAAAATCCCATTTTCACTTTCAATTTGCATTGAAACTGAATTAACTTCCGCTTTACTATCACATTCCTGGGTATTGGAGAGATATCATATCATATATTATAACTTACAACTTATATAACTTATTAATTAAATAATAACATTTAAGACTTAAGTACAATGGCTCAACAATACCTTGATAGGCTTCACTTAGAATGACAAGTCATTTTAAACCTTCATTCGCATTTTATTAAGTCAACAAGACCTTGATAGGCTTCACTTAGACTGACAAGTCATTGTAAAGCGTGGGGGGGGAAGTTTACAGGGGGGGGGGGGCAATATTTGACATGCACCATGGATATTTGACAGAAATTGCCCCCCCCGGGCATAATAACAGGGGGGGCAATTTCTGTCAAAACACAATGTCTATAATCGATATGTATTATCTGAGTTAACTAATGCACTGATTCAGATAAACACAGCAAATGAGAAACAGACAAAACGATCATAATTCAAATTAATTCGCCTATTTAATAACCAAATTCAATGAAATATGATTAATTTAACGGGTACTCTTTGTGACAGATATTATTAAACAAATAGAGGTAAATAATAATATAATGCAACCTCATAATTAAATAATTATTGAAAATGAAGGCACGAATTCCCTAGACAAAGGTTAAACAACTGCTAAATAGCTTATTGTAGGAACATGTGTGAGCAGCTGGTGTATACAAGATAGTAACTCGGTTAGTACTTACAATGTTGTCGCTGATGAGTGAACAAGGTGAGCTAAATAAAATAGTATCTGTATAAACAAATGAATAATATAGATTGCAATGAATACTGCATATAACATACCAAGATCTCGAGTCCAGTCTATCCTCGTTTGTATCAGATCTATCAACTAGAAATAGAGAATACTAAAACTCCCCAATTGATTTACTGCAGTCTCTAAGCTCATATTAAATAACAAATGCATTTAAATATACAAATGCTATGAAGTATGCAATATTTTCAAATAGAAGAATATAAACAAAGAAACCACTAATTGCAACACACAAATGGGATTTGAAATATGGATTCTATTTGTAAAAAATGCTTTTTATGGAGAGCCCACTAAATTCTATTAACTAAGGTACTCGTACATTGAATTTAATGACAATTAAGATGAAATTGCTTATTCCTACACTACAATAGCAAAGTAATTTGTTCATTTAAAAGGGTGCAATTTTATCCTAACTAGCAGGAAAGGATTGCAAGTTGCAACCTAATATCAAATCTCAATTATAATGTCATGAGTTGATACGTCAGAAGATAAAGTAGTTAGCGAAACAAGAGATGTCCCGCTGTATATCTGCTAGCTGCACTGGTTGTGCCAGCTAACAGCTGTGCAGTCAGGGATAAACTGCAGACAAAGGGGGCGGGGGTTATTAGTTAATTGATACATTCTTATTTTGGAGATTGGAGAGAAAAGTAAGTATTGTACACAGTTTAAAGTATGATGACAATATACAATCTAAAATGTAGATTAAATATCATTAGCAGCGATGGTGTAAATTTAGGCTCCTGTTATAATTGCGATATGTCATTATTGCATTTAATCTTAATTAGCTATTATAATATAAATCACTTACTAGCTAGTACATGTAGATAGGAAAAGACCACAGTTTTACTAATAGTAGCATATCAATTTATTTCTGTCTGCCAATAATAAATACGTACAATGCAAATAGTGGATGTACGTATATATAATTCGAGAAAGTAGGAATGCAACTTACCAGTGATATTAGGAACCTTGTAGTGTTTCTGCTCCGGCCAAGTGGTTCTCCTCTTCCCTTCACTAAAGCTAAATATATAATAAAGTCAATGCAGCTGTCCTATAATATAGAATAAATGAATATTGTAAATAAAATAATAATTAGCAAAATTAATTAAATTAATAAAAAAATAGTTAAACAACAAATAATTGAGAATTAATTAAAGACTGTGTTTAATAATATACCTAATAAGCTGTCAACAAATGTATATGATAAATATCATACAACAACCTATCGCTATAACGGAATTTGAAATACAACAATTACGACTATGAGAAAGCACAAGACTACCTTTGTGTTGTAGATTCAACCTTGCTTTGATACTCAGCCCATCTGTCAGGTACAGATAGAATTTCTGTCATGATTATGTGAGGATAAGTTGAATTATGTATAAGCTAGAGTCAATCAGGCTCTTATAAGGAGACTTAGAGCTATCCCGAGTATTAAGTTGCAGTTTGGAATCCGATTCCACTGGTAGCCTTACAACAGAAGAACAAACTAAATATTATACGCAAAACATAAGCACAGCATAGAGATAAAAGCTAATAATCCTCGCTCGGATAATTAATGCTGAACTAATTATGGAATAAATTGGACCAGCCAGGTATGTTCGGATCATCGAGGTTGCACTGCAACAAGAAATTTTTCTACAGAATTTCCAACACAAATTAGGAAATCCAAAAGGTAAGCACAAAATATACCTAGAGCATATACCTACTGTGCAGATGAATGGATACCGATAAACCAAATAAAGTATTCAAATAATTCCAATAAATTAGAATATATATCGTCTCATAACCACACATTAAAGATATATAAATACATTATTCCTTTAATACTCCGCCATGAATATATAACAGTGAACTAGTGAGATTTGCATACTAATGTAATATATATATATTTGATAGAAAGTTAAGTCATCTGTATTATTGCCGGTCCCATCCAATCAACAGTCTCAAACTTGGTTAGAGCGTCAGCTGACTCGGCTAGACAGAACATACTTCCCTTTAAAGGTGTCACGGTGCCTCTCTCTATGGCTGCTGACAGCTCTTCCAACATGCCGGATTCCACGTTAAGTTTCACATAGGAGAGAGACACGCCCCTTCTCTCAAAACTCGAAACTTTGCCGCGAGTTTCGAGCAGTGACTGAATAGTTCCAAAGATAGGTCCATACTGCTCGATTAATTGAGCCCCTGGGCGCGTCCAGCTGATCAGCCGCGCGTCCTTATCAATCCCCAAGTCACCAGCGGGAAACTCACTAACGCCTGCGTTCAAATCGAAAATAGCAAAATAATTGGAGAAATCCAGTTCGTTTAGCTTTTCTTTCAGATTGAATACGTTAGTAGCTCCCGCTGTGAAGAACTCTGCATTGAACTCGCCACTGCACCAAACATGCACAGTGGCGCCTCTAAGCACCAACAGCTGAGTCAGCACCAGCCCGGTCGCTGTGCCTACGTCACACACCAGCAGCGTCCTGCCTCGGAGAGAGTCAGCCGGGATTCCCTGCAATCCGCTCACAGCACTCAGGTAGGCGTAGGGGAGAGAGGCGGCTTGGTCGTAGGAGAGAGACTCCGGCTTTAGAGTCAGCTCGTTGCTGGCCACAGAGATATACTCAGAGAGCGTGCCTTGTGACGACACGTCGCGACAGCCGAACACTTTATCGCCCGGAACAAAATCCCTAACATTCGAACCCACAACAACCACCTCTCCTGCGAAATCTCGGCCTAACAACAGAGGAAAGCGCTTTTGGAAATTGAGCGAGAAAACAAGATTCAGTAGGTTAGAGGCGTAGCCACGACACAGCTTATAGTCTATCGAGTGTAGAGCAGCGTACTTAACATTAACAATAATATCATTAGCGCCTATATCACAGGTGTGATTTGTGACAAGTGTCATCACTTCCTGAGGAATCCCTGGCGCGTTGAGTAGCGCAGCTCTGTGTCTGCACATAATCTCTTTACGCGGAGTCTTCTTACTGTAGTATAATCTGTATGCTAGAGTCCCGAAGTACAAAAGCAGGAATGCAGGTAGCGCCGCCATTGGTAAGGAGAGTGCCCATATGCCACTGGCGATTAGCGGAGCTAGTATGCACAGTTCTTTGGAAACATTAGGAAAGTGCCTCCACACCCAATCTACGTAGACAGGGTTAAACCTCTCCGGCTTCTCCCACCCCACAGCTGTGTCCAACAAGCCACTCGCCTCTCTGCCGACGGGAACACTGTCAGACCGCCAGCTGATGAAACCATCAGGACGAATCAAGTAAAAGTCCTTTCGATAATGCGAGTTAATTTCCTTTTTCTGATAAATGTATCGAAGGGGAATTGACCTAGTGGAAGCTTGGTCCATTAAATTATTGAAGTTAGCCTCCGCTACAAAGCTAAGCAATAGGAATGTATCGTAGTTAGCATTCCTGATTGGCATCCCGTCTCCAAGAGAGACGAGAGGGGCTCTACACCCAGGGAGATCTTCGATAACGATAGAATTAGAATTTTGGAAAAGTTTCAAACGTTGAGTAGGTTCTTCCTCAAACGCACAAATATTAGAAGCCACGTGTCTCTGAGATAACATCTGATATCCGAGAAACTTCATGCTATGAGCCAGGCTCTGTCTGTATCTGCCGCGGGACAACCGAAACCAAGTTCTAATAAGAGGTGTCAACAAGCGAACCCAGATAGGAAGGTCAGCTAACTGAATAAGCTCAATGTTCTGCGATACCATCCGCATAACGTTGTAGTCATACGGCTTCATCTCCACCTGATAGCTGATGCCCATATAAGGCCCGGACCAGCCCTGGCACATGGCCGCTATCTTCCAGGAGAGATTGAGTGCGTCCTGCAGGCCCGTGTTGAGTCCGTAGCCGCCAGCTGGGACCCAGGAGTGGGCGGCGTCTCCTGCTAGAAACACGCGCCCCTTCTTGAAATGGGTAGCAATCAGCTGATTCGCGTGCCACTGGGAGGAGTCTATTAATTCAAAGCGCATTCCCCTGTCGAGCAGACTTCTAACCAGCTCGCTAGGGTCCATATTCAACAGACCGGATATATCCCTGTCAGGCCCCCCGCTCACGTGGATAACTATCCTGTTTCTCTCCTCCAGGTGGAAACTAATAACCACCCTCCCGGCATGAAAACCAAGGTTAGCTCCGTACCGAGTAGAGTTGGGATTAGTCTCGTACTTATCCATTAAATCCTCTGATTCGATGTACAAAGCTAAGAAATTCTGAATGTCGACTTCGCCGTGCAAATGAATTCCCATTTGCTTCCGCACTAAGCTCCGCGACCCGTCGCAACCGATTAAGTATTTTGACTCATAAGTGCAGGGAGAAGAGTCGAGAACGGAAGACTGAGCTTCCACCACAACTCCGTTGCCGTCTTCGTAAAACTTTATAACTTTACAAGAAAACAAGAGGTTTATTTTAGTCGCATTTCGGATGTGTTCGATTAGCAATTCTTCTAGCTTTGTCTGAGGAATGAAAACTGAATCAGCTTGAGATATTTCTCTGTTTTCAAACGCGTAAATTGCAGATTTTGGATCTTGTGCAATTTGTTCGGGACCATCCATATTGAAAAACACAAAAGGTGGATTCGAAATGCTGGTAGAAATCTTAACTGTAAACCCGAGCCTTCGGGGAAGAGCATGTTCGAGTATCTTTTCGTAAATACCAAGTCTGGCGAATATCTCCATGGTCCCTTGGCTTAAATGGAAGGCTTTAGGAAGCTTCGTTTGAGTAGTCTTCGAGTCAAACACAGCCACATGGAGATTATACCTGTCCAGGAGAAGAGCCACGATTAGACCCACGGGCCCGCCCCCTGCAATTATGACGTCAAACGCTTTGGCCTCACTCATAGCTTGATAGAACTGAGCTGTTAATAAATATTACAATTTTACAACCTGTGTGTAATTATATTTATGCTAGTATACTATGCGAATAATATTTACAATCAATACAAACAAACTATACAATATACATATCTGTTATATCTTCAGAGTCAGCATCTCATATTGCTGACGCACAATCTCAGTCAGGGCTCTGTCGTTGCTGCATTTCTGAAGGATCGTTTCCAGGATACCGATGTCCTTGCATTGGAATGCTGCGTCAGCTGCCTCTCTGTGGGCGCCGCACTTCAGATAGGCCTGAGCCCGCGCGTCCAAAGGGATCTTCAGGCAGTACTTCATCGCCTCACTCCGACTCCCGTTACTCAGACACACCTCCACAAACGGCTCATAGCCGATAACCGGTTTCTTGGAACGCGCGAGTTTATCCAATTCTGCCCAGTCGTGAAGAGCCGCGAGTGTCTTTATCTTGGTCCAGTAGAACTGGTTGTCCGACACGCGGAACTCCTTGCGAATATACTCTGCTTCCTTGGCGCGATGGTAGATGAAGCATTTCTCCAGAGTCTCCGTGACAGTCAGGCCCGCCAGACTTACGCGGTTCCCGAGGGCCTCTTCTATCTCGTGCTGCTTCTCGTACAGACGGATGTAATCCTCGCTATACACACAGCTAACTATACTATAGAGCGTAGGGCAAAGGTCAACTCACCTGAGAGAGCTCGACAGGGCCCAGTTTCCATTCTGGAAGTCCGTCCTGGCTTTAACCAGCAGCTTCTTTTTCTCTTCGTGCACTTCGTGTTCGAGTGTCTCCTCCACCCGCATCATGCCGGACTCGAGGGACATGTCGTCCTGCTGGAAGAGGTAGTAGAGCGTGGCGCGCTCCTGCCGTCTGCAGAAGTCCAGATACAGGTTCCTGGCCACCGGCCGGTTGCGAATAGCCAGGAGGAAGTCCCCCCGAGTCATCTTCTTCTGCAGCCGGAATATGACGGAGTAGACCAGGTCAGGGTCCCCGCTGCCGATGGCCTTGTCGAGACCGATCTCGTCCCGCCCCATGTCCAGCAGCAGCGGGATCTGCTCGCTGGCGGAGGCCTCCTCCTCCAGCAGGAGAGTGGCCAGGTCCGGGCGGTTTAGGGAGCGAGCTTTTTCAGCGATGAACGAGTAGCTTATCCCTGGCGTGTCACGGAATTTTGATAATATTTGTTGAGCGATTACCTACAAAATATTAGTGCAGAAAGTCAATATAATAATTGCAATAAAAAAGTGCAAGCCAAACTGTAACTTCACTTCATAAATACGGTAAGCTTTTTTTTGCAGCATGCTTTTTTTTACAGCATGCTTTTTTACAGCATGCTTTTTTTACAGCATGCTTTTTTTGCAGCATGCTTTTTTTGCAGCATGCTTTTTTTACAGCATGCTTTTTTTGCAGCATGCTTTTTTACAGCATGCTTTTTTTGCAGCATGCTTTTTTTGCAGCATGCTTTTTTTACAGCATGCTTTTTTTGCAGCATGCTTTTTTTGCAGCATGCATTTTTTGCAGCATGCTTTTTTTACAGCATGCTTTTTTTGCAGCATGCTTTTTTTGCAGCATGCTTTTTTTACAGCATGCTTTTTTTACAGCATGCTTTTTTTACAGCATGCTTTTTTTACAGCATGCTTTTTTTACAGCATGCTTTTTTTGCAGCATGCTTTTTTTACAGCATGCTTTTTTTGCAGCATGCTTTTTTTGCAGCATGCTTTTTTTGCAGCATGCTTTTTTTACAGCATGCTTTTTTTGCAGCATGCTTTTTTTACAGCATGCTTTTTTTGCAGCATGCTTTTTTTACAGCATGCTTTTTTTACAGCATGCTTTTTTTGCAGCATGCTTTTTCTCAAAAAAAATGCGCCTTGTACACGACCATCTTTATAAAGACAATTGTGGAAGCACCCTAGATTACTTATTTCGAAAAATAATTGCATAGTATATATTTAGTTGAATATACTAAGTTACTAACCAATCATGGGACAGAAAATTGAGTGAGTGCCATTGCCTTATGTATAGAATGCTATGCTACAAAATATTAGTGTAGAAGGTATTGTAATAATTCTAGAGAATGCTTATAGAGCTGAGCTTTGTAGAGTTCATATTTTTTCCCATACTAAAAGCCCAGGCTTACTTTCTAAGGTCAATTTCAAAGCTTGGGAAAAACTGACCTTTCTCAGTGCCTGAATACACATACTGAAAAACTGAACTCTACTAGAGCTGAGCTCTATATAAGTAATTTCATAATTCTAATATAAAAAGTGCAAACAAAACTGTAACTTCGCTCATAAATCATGTGAAATGTTGTGAATGTTTCTGTTAAGAAAAGATATTTCTTAACAAAAACATTTACTAACTCTATGTACATACTCTTATCTTGTAACTAGAATAACATCCTAACGAAGTAGGATTTAAACTAATTTCCAGTATCAAGTGAGTGTGGCTCTTATAGTAGTATACACATTAAAGTGCTATTGCTCTAAACAGTATACTAAGCACCTCGTCGGGCTCCTGCTGCTGCAGCTTGAGACTGGCCCACTCGAGCAGCACCTGGTGAGTGCCCATGCCCGCGGGGAGCTCCAGATAGGAGGCGATGTGGTGCGCCAAGAAGAACATCCGTCTCCGAATCAGGCGCAGCACCAACTCAGGCAGACCCAGCATGTTCAGCTGCACATACGTCAGTGGCATTGACACCTAACAAAGCACACATTCAATAGAGAACTGCATAATCAGACAAAATTGTACCTCGAGAGTTTTAAGGTTGTTGAGTACTCTCAGCTGCTTGCAAGAAATACGGAATCTCTTGATGAGGTCATCGGAGGCTGTCTCGCCGCCTAGGAAGCTCTTTCCGAAAGCAGCTGATTGGAAGAGACTCTTCTGCACCTCCGGATCTATCTCAAGGGTCCCGGCGGAAATGCACTGGTTGATGGCGTCCTCTGTCTCAGACTTTTCTTTAATTATTCGGATGTACTCGTCCGCCTTGTGTCCCTCCTTCTCGGAGTACAGCTTGAGCGCGTCGTTGAGGATGCCCCCCGGGGTTATGCTGCCCGTCTGGAACACCTGCACGGACACAGGGCTCACCCGCTGCAGAAACTCGTGTCTGGAAATAAATATAAATATAATGATGCTACATAATCCGGGGAGACAGGCTGGGATTCACAGGTCCCAAGCACTACGCTATAACGAGAGTTGACTGCATATCATCCTATAACATATCTACCTGTCCGGATGCAGTATCCTGATCCCATCCACCTCTGGTAGTAGCACCACGGCCCCGAAGAGCGTGTACTTGACCCAGTCCTCCCCTCTCCGCGAGTGCACCAGGAGGGTGTGCTCCCAGCTCATGGCCACCGCGTCCGTGGCCAGCCAGCACAGCTGGGAGGGCGGGGCGTCCCGCTTCGTCTTGGAGAGAGACACCTCCAGGTCCGCTTGCTTGTGCGGCGCGGTCACGTCCCCCATCCAGAGCCAGCCCTGCTGCGAGTTGAATAGCGCCAGCTTCTGGGGAGAGGACTCCGAGCGGATCGAGAGGGCCATGCGCTCCCAGCGAGGCTCGTTGGGACAGCTACAGTTAACCACTCTTAGTTACACAAAGGTACACATGGAATCCTCATTACCTTGTCTTAACGATAATCTCTTCTGAAGTGTCAACTGTGAAAGAGTACAGATGTCCATTGAAAGAAGCGAGGATGGAAACCGTGTCCTGCGTCTCTACGGGCAGCCAGCAGTCCAGCGTCCGAGCTGTGTCCGGGACAGCGACCAGGGATGCTGATTTCATGCGAGGCTCGTTTATGTTGGTGCAGTAGCAGAACTGAGTCGCGGAGGTGAGACAGGCCACGCCGGTGCCGTAGCGCGACGGGAAGAACTGGACCTCCTGGATGCGCCCCTGGCCCTGAGGGAGAATGTTCTGCGGCTGAATCTAAGAAGGAATATAAGTGTAATGTTGTACACACTCTAATCAAGTGCATGCAAGTTAATCAGGTTAATACGAATTTCTACAGTCCCCTGGTGTTCGTATTAGCGAGATTCAGCTGTATAATACCTTTGACCGCCCGAACAGGTCGAACTTCTTCAGAACTCCCGTCTCGGACACGACCAGAAGCTCTTCGTTAACTGTCCAGCCCATCCCCACCACGGTGCCGCCGTCCCACTTTACGAGGGCTGTCGGCTTGCCCGTGGGGCGGTAGAGATGGATCCGGTCCTGGGTCACGGGGCCCAGCTCGCGGTCCGACTCGCTCAGACGACTCGGGTCCAACACAACAGCGATGTAGCCGCCGAAAGGGGCGGGAACCACCATGCTCTTGTCCATGTCGAATAAGTCCATCCACTCCATCTCATAGAAATCAAATTTCCGCAGATAAATGTTGCCCAGCTGATCCCAGTTCTCGGTTACCCGAGACTGCACTTCAGACATGGTAGTCATAGGCGCACTAATCAATATAAATTCGTAACAATATTAGATGAAATGTAGTCTGAAAGAGAATAAATTAAACAAAAGAACTCATTAATAAAAAGTGAAAATGGAAAACAAATACTTGTCATGCCTTTTAAATATTTGATTGATTTTTCAAGTTGTCAAATTTAAGACAATTTTTCAACAAATTCAATCAAGCCCAAGTTATATTCGGAAATACTGGAAAAGTATGCAGTTGATTTCAAATTCCATAAACCCAAGGATGCTAAATTAGCTTTTTTGGATGGCCCTAACTTCTGCCCCATAGGGTGCATTACATAGAGCCTGTCTTTTAGGGTGCCTCGGATTTTACTCAACTGTCTACATTGGTTGCGACAAACCAGAGTTTGCGGGATAAAACGAACACTCAATTGCTTGCTGGAGTCCCACCCAATCCACACTCGGTCTCTCTCGCTACTCTCCCAGGAGAGACCCATCTGCACAAGGGCTTTATTCATTATTATCTGATCGTCGTAGCTATCGACATTCAGCATTTCTCTAAATAGTATGCGGACTCCCTCTGATTTCGTGAGGGATTTCAGGAAGAAAGTTCCCATACAAACAGTAGCACCCAATTCCTTTTTGGCTGAATTTGGAAATGTTCCAACCCCCGCCACAAGATCTGCCCCACCCTCTGTTATAAACAAATCTAGGAAATTAGGTTTAACAGGAACAGCATCCACGTCGAAATGGATTATGTCAAACCCCCAACCACTTAGCAGCCAGAAACAAATTAATCGAATTGAGAATATCTGATTCAACTCTTTTTGCATTGTTTCCATATAACCAAGTTGTTTGAGAAATTCTGAAGGGTTTATGTATATGGAAGGTATATCGAAGTGCTGTATCATCTCGTTAGAACCATTATCCATAGTTACAACTAAAATATGTGTGAGTAGATGAGCGGAGTCTTGAAGCAAAACATGAGAAACCCAATTGAAAAACACAGGCAGATAGCTCTCTGTTATAAACACAGGCAAGATTAGAGTGGATTTAACAGCTCGGGACTCTGTATACAGCTGTGACACCATGGATGAGCTTGTCAACAGCTTGAGATCGACAGGTCTTAAAATTGGCCACGATTTCAGTTTCTCTCTTGAAAAAGTTAACGGACTATTCAATGTATTTTCTACCAAACCATCAACTTGTAATTGGTAAATGTGAAAATTAAAATTTAGAAAGAGGATGATTAACACTATCGTTATGAATAGAAATATTCTTATTTTTCGATTCGAAAAGTATTGAATCATAGAAATAACATTAGATGGGCGGTACGAGCTAATCACACAGATCACCAATCTATTATTCTAAGAAATAGAACACTGCTCTAATTATCAGAAATTGATCTGTTACAACTATATGAGCAGTAGATTCTGAATAATAACTTGATAATTAATATTAACTAAACTGTTAACCTGAAGTACGAAGTTAAGTTTAACTGTACATCTCTATTATTTGTAACCATCGATTTTACAAAACAAACAAGAGAGTCTTATCTCTCCAAATATTAAATTGCAGATTTTTTAAAATTTTGAGAGATAAGCCAAGTCATTCAGTTTATATTCCGTCCATATACGTACATGTACTTCGAACATTCGAATCTAATTAGAAATTACATATTTATACGGTGTCAAAAATGTTCCTGTACTAAAGCCATTAGCTAACCACACAAACAATAAGGTGTAGAAACTTACAATGTATGATAACAATTGAGTGAGCAGAATAAGAGTTTACAATTTCAAACTCGAAATGAATACAATAAACCTGTCGAAAGGGTTGTGCATATAAGTTGATACTAATGTTCTACAAATCTACGATTCACTTATTAATAAATTAATAAATGGTTTGTAAGTGAGAGCAAAAACTCCATGCTATATAAAACAACCACACAGCTTTATAGCAGTTAATACAACAGCCTCGGAACCCGTGAAAGAATCGTTAGAATGGAGAACTGGGTCTTGCCCCTAGCTATAACTGGATACCTACTATTTACAGCAGTGCGCTATTACCGTAAGAAAAAGACAGTCCCAAAAGCACTAGTGGACCCGCAGGATGCCATATCAGTGCGACTCGTCCACAAAGATAGAGTTAGCCATGACACGCGAAGGTTCCGGTTTGCACTTCCGAGTCCCGAGCAGACCCTGGGGCTCCCTCTCGGGAAGCACATCCTCCTCTCGGGCTCAGTGGGAGGGGCTCTCGTGAGTAGGCCCTACACCCCCACCTCGCGGATAGAAGAGACCGGGTTCTTCGAGCTGGTTATAAAAGTGTATTTCGCGGGAGTTCACCCCAAGTTTCCAGACGGAGGGAAGATGTCTCAGTACCTGGAGGCGCTCAGCATCGGAGATACGGTTACCGTAAAGGGGCCGAGAGGCAAGCTGACGTATCAAGGGAGGGGGGAGCTGGCCATTACCGACGCCTTAGGCAGGAACCAGAAGGTGACCAGGGTGTCGCGACTGGGGATGATCGCTGGGGGGACCGGCATAACGCCCATGTACCAATTGATACAAGCTATTTTCAGAGACCCGATTGACACGACACATATCAGTTTGCTGTTCGCTAACCAGACCGAGGATGATATTCTCATCCGCGAAGAGCTAGAGTATTTCTCTCGGGAGTACCCTGACCGTTTCAACCTGTGGTACACCCTGGACAGACCAAACGACGCCTGGAGATTCAGCAAAGGGTTCGTGAATGACGAGATGATCAGAGAGAGACTGCCTGCTCCTGGAGAAGATACGATGGTATTGCTATGTGGACCTCCTCCCATGGTGGAATACGCCTGTCGACCTAACTTAGAGAAAGTGGGATTCGACCTGGCCTCACAGGTTTTCACATTCTAGAAATGGAATTAGTATTAGGAGTAGTAGTATATTCTTATTAGTAGTATTATTATACCATGAGCTATACAACATGCAAATATGTATGTAGTATTCAAAAACCTAGAAAGAAATCCGAGAACCTATAAATAGAGACAGTTGTACTCGAATTGAGTTCAGTCAGAAACTTCAAACTGCCTCGAAACTCCAGAGAAAGGAGTGATCCCATTGAGCAAGTGTTTCCTATACCCGTAGTGCTTAATTCTGTATTTCCCTGGTTTACAAGTAGCAGGGATATCCCACTCAATAATAGCATTGCTCTTGCCCTCAATAGAACTAGTGCGCTCCCATTTAAACTTAGTTTCCCACTCAGAGTCAGTAGCCACCACTTCCCAGTTGCCCGCATCGCTTAAGCACTGCACCTCTAGGAAGGTACGGTTGGTTAGAAGGTTGTTCTTAGGGTGTCCGGTCTCGAACACCGCTCGCACAACAGAGTTTACTTTGTAGCTCGCCTCGGGCTCTGTGACGACTCTGCCCGGATCTCCGCCGTCGAACAGTACCCCCTCCAGCAGGGTTATCTGCTTGGACCTGTAGTTGGGCGTGGTGGGCCCCGGAGACATAGAGTTCCCTTTCGCCAGAGCAGCGGCCAGCTTATTGTACTGCTGTATGTACGCAGAGAGTGTGTGAGGCCCGTATATAGTAGAGGCCGCTTCGTATCTACACAGAGATGTGTTGTATACGTATATCTATATGTATACTAGACAGTGCTCGACAAATTAGGTGGTTTGATAGCGTGAGCCACCAAAAATCTTACTTAAGCCACCAAATTTTGCCTTTGGTGGCTTAACTAATCCACCATAAATTGTGCACTATTTGACTTCGGGGATATTATATTTTTGTTGCATTATTTGTTAATATTATTAGTGTTTGTTTTACGACATCAGAAGTTTGTTAAGTTATCATCAGTGGTTTGTTAAACCGGCTAATGTTTATTCTAGCCACCAGAAAGAGTGAGGTGGTGGCTTAGTTAGCCACCATCAAAAATTTCATTTTGTCGAGCACTGAAACTAGAGTAGAGATAGCAAGCTTACCTCTGAGCCTGATACTCCTCAAAAGTTGCAATATAGTCCGCGTATACATTGGAGAGCCCAGCTATTACAACCTGAGATTCGTTCGTCATTCCTTCTTTCAAGAGAGTTTTCAAAACTGAATTCCTGAGACGGCGACCTGACATAGTTGTGAACTCCCCGGGAACCCCAATCATGAAGAACTGACCGATCATCAGGATCTGTGTGTCCACTATGTGCGCCTGCCAGGGGTAGGGGCGACTTATCTCGCCCGTGTCAAGCAGGATAGGCTTAGGGTGATGGCATTTTATCTGAGAAAAGAGGGAATAAATAAAACTTTAAAACAGGGGTTTTTTAAGGCCTATCTTGGTGTAAATTTTCCACCAAGATTTTTTGGAGTTACACTACGATTCGGGTCGGCCGCTGCAGTGTTGAGTTATACCAAGGTTTCAACCATAAAAAACGCTGCTTTAGAAAATATTGTATATGTGTACGTGTAAAAATAAGTTATAAAACAATTAAGAAATCATTTCAAAATAATATAACTGTACAATGACATTTAGGGGCATCAGTTACTCCTTAATAAAGTCATTAATAGTATTGTAGTTTAGAAATCCAATTAAACTATAGGCTATAGCACAAAATAATACTTCAGTAGGTGAGCAGAGCGTTGGTAGGTAAAATAAAGTAAAAATAATGTTTTGATTCAGGTATGACGTTTCTTTATAACGGCTCTATTCAGTTTGGACCAAAGTTCGTTTCGAATTTTTTCCTTCTCACTCATAGTTTTATTAATCTCGTCCAGCTTCTCTTTGACGCCCTCCATCTGTTTCATCTTTTCCTGTTCTTGCAGCAGCCGCCGCTCCACCTCCACCTCTTCTCCCAGCAGCTTCTTGAAATCCGCGTTGGTCTGACAGTAGGACTGTATGAAGCCCATGTGCCTCTTGAGGATGCTCTGGCTACGCGCAGACTTGTCCGGCTCGATGGGCAGCAGGTTAGGGGAGCTCATTAACTCTGGCACATTCACGCGCTTCACTGATGTATCAGGGGGAGGCAGCTCGCTGCGGTCAACGAAAGGCCTCAACGACTCTGGGATTATAGTTTGCTTGAGGTGGTCCCCTGTTTTGGTCGCGAGAGGCTTTACGAGCTTCCCCATGTGACAGAGCTTTTCAAAAACAGCCACCAGAGATGAAGCTGACGGGCGAGACAGATGGTTCTTGTTCCAACACTTGACCATGATGTCAATCAAAACAGGGGGCGCGTCGCTAATGTTGTCGGGCCTGATGTCCTGCTTGATAATCTCCATCATGAACTGTGGCAGCATCATGTGCCTGAACTTCTCGCTGCTATATGGCTCCGCCCTGGATAGGATCTCCCACATGATTATCGAGAAGCTGTATATGTCGCAGGTTTCGTTGTAGCTCTTGCTGGTTATTATCTCTGGGGCCATCCACTTGATCGTGCCTGCACAGCTGGTCATTACGGTGTGAATGTCGGTCGCGTGGCCGAAATCTGTTATTTTGAGGATGCGGCCGTCACCGAATAGGAGGAGATTCGGGGACTTCATGTCTCGGTGGAGAATGGGGTTGGGTCGGGAGTGCAGGTATTCGAGAGCGCGCACGATCTGGAGAAGCCAGAGCATCCCAAGCTCCGGCGAATAACTCAAGTGTGTGTATTTGTGCAGGACATCGTATAGACAGTAGTCAGCGTACTCTAACACGAGGCAGTCTACCAGTGTGTGAGACAAGGGATCTGTTTTAGTGCGAGTTGTGAAAACTACCTTCACGATATTATCGTGGTCTAATTCCGCCATCCTAAAGTGTGTCTCGTAGCCCTTGAACTTTGGGTTCGTTTCGTCCCTCTTTGACTCAATTGATTGAATCTTAATGGCATACCACGTCTCTTTGTACTTAGCTTTGTGGACCATGCCAAACTGCCCGCGATTAATGTACTGGACATCAGAAAATTCTGAATATTCCACAAATGGTAACTGCATTCTTAAGCTAATCAATAAATATAAAAATAGATCAATAATATCCAAGTTTTATGTACTAATCTATGCATTTGTTACAGGGAATTTATTTTGAAACTCGAAATTTATAGAATAAGAATATCGATGATCTCCATTTAGGATTTGTTAGCAAAAATGATTTAAAAGATGTGTCGTATTGAGATACATTTTCGTCTCGGCGAAATTAATTATAACTATTAATCATTCGCGGAGAATATGATGCCATTGAAACTAATTTGGATTTTGCAATGTATAACCAGCTTGCCGAAGGTTATTTTTTGAAGTTAAAAAATAACCTTGCCAGTGCCAGAAAATTACAGTATAAAAAGTGTAGGCCGAAAAGTAATTTCAACTAAAATTCTACTTAGTACGTAACACGTTATAGTATATTTTGTTTAACATCTAAAATATTTAAGTTATATATTCTACACAAACATAACAATAAATTTTGAATTTGGTTAACCAATTTCACTACAATCGCCTATATTCAAAAGCCCAAACATGTAACTAATACCAAATGGTCTGGATTTAATTAAAAAAGATGTAAACTCACTTATTTATTCTGACAAGCAGAGATGGGTTCAATTCGAATTAAAATTCTTAATTTCCATTCCTTACTATAAATTTTTGGAATAAGTCCCATTCATATTCCTTCAGTTTGAGAGACATGTCCATAACAAACATGTCCATAACAGACATGTCTACAACAGACATGTCCATAACAGACATGTCTACAACAGACATGTCTACAACAGACATGTCCATAACAGACATGTCTACAACAGACATGTCCATAACAGACATGTCTATAACAGACATGTCTATAACAGACATGTCCATAACAGACATGTCCATAACAGACATGTCTATAACAGACATGTCTATTACAAGAATGAGCATGAGCAATACAATGTGCATGTCACGAAGCGACTGAGGCCGATTATAACATTGGAAGTTAGCCTCTATCAAAATTACAAGAGTTCTATTCCCGTATCAATTTAACACAACCGGACAAACCAATAAGTTATAAAAACATAGATGTACGACTAACCTGCTCCTCTGACGGATCTTTGATAAAGTTTCTGACCAGATTCCATAGAATATTAGTACTGTTGTCTCCCTGCGTGAAGTCAAATGCCCCTGGTCCATCTATGGTGCCAGCCGCGAAGCTGTACCCCATGGCCGGTTTGCAGGTGCGGACCTCGGTCCCATCGGGGAGGGTCACCAGCTGGTTCGTCATATCTATAGTTTGTCCCACGAACCCGAGAGGCCCAGTTACCTTTGTTTTCGCGCTATTGTACAGCTCTACTGCAACGTTAAACTGCTTTTCGGCTACAGAGTACGGGTAATTATAACAACATATCAATGGAGGTGCTATTACAAACGCACTCACCAATAATCTTAGTGCTCTCTAGCATGTTGTCGCCCGGTCCGAACGCGACACAGAGCTCGTTCCTGCCGCTGCAGGTGCTGGTGAGAATGTCACACGGCTTTCCGGTGTCCAGGCAGTGCGGCCCCTTTGTGTTGGGCGAGACGTCTCCGAGGTTGCTCTGAGCGAAAGCAGCCACGAACTCACCTCTCCCCGCCCGGGTCCCGGGGCTATTAAAGTGCTGCTCCGCTAGAATAGACGCGTAGCCCTTGTTGTCACTGCTCACCAGTTGGTTCGTGTTGTTCATGCTCGTGCAGTGGACAGCGTGCCAGTTAATCAGCCCCAGCCCCTCCCCCGTGGCAGCGTCTACGAACTTGAGAAGAACCATCTGTGTGTCCGTGTTGTTGGTGTACTTAGCTCGCTCTGACGCAGGGTTGCGCATATAGGACGTGGGGCTCCGGTTAATGTTAGCAGCCTCCACTTGTCCCTACATACAATAGTCAATGCAATTAGTATAATAACTAGTTTATATACCTACTGTACCTCATTGATAAATATATTTGTCTTCTTCATATTATTGTGTGCTATTACGATGCTTTGAACTATTCCGTCTATCATTGCGAAAGTAGTTTGATTGACGTAGCCGAGAGAAGTCAGTTCGAACAGAAAATACTGGAAGAACCCAGCTGGCCCTGAATGGGTATGGGTGGCACTGATTAACACATTCGATTCTGAGTACACACCTGGATACAGCTTTTGTAGCTTGCTTATCACTTCCAATTTCACGATTTGTGTTCCCATACAAGCGTCTATGCTTACGAACACATGCCTATTGCTAGAATCCGTCTCTGCGAAGATGAAAGCGCGGCTGTAGAGTCGCAGGTGTAGCCCGTGTCCAATTTGTTTCAACACTGCATACCCCATGAAGTTAACATCCGCGACGGGGCCAGTGATGTCATAGCGGCCCATCCCGACCATGTACGCGTCTCCGTCCCCTCCCTGACGGATATAGGGCGGAATAATATCGCGAAATGTGTCAAGTTGCGGCAAGCTCGAAACTGCAGCCAACATTAACACAAATGTTAGGAACGAAATGTAACGCATATTTGTTTGCTATAGAATGAGAGTTAAATTATGGTAATATAAATCAATACACTAGTATGCAGAATTAGTTATTATATTACTGGAATCGGAGTAGAAAGCATATGACTAATGATTCGTAAATCACAAGAAATGCAAGCTTTTTATTCAAGTGATATTAATAAAGTTCATTGCATTTACATTTGTTTATTGTGAAAGAGACAAGCTAAAATAGATTTGATACAGATTAAGTGCAACCTCGATTAAACGAACAAAATGTACGTATTGAACATATCCATAGTGTGATTAGCAGATGACAATAATAACAAAGATTAGACATTTACTAACAGCCAAGTTCAGGCCAGTGTTGTTATTGGCCCGGACATATGAACTGTTACATTGGCCATCATTGTACCTACACCACTATACAAATATTAATAATAATGTCAAAGTACACTATAATTCGTTGAATTATTGATTTTTCTCCAACTCCTGAATTGCTAGCACATCGTTTTTCAGACTTTGCATAGGTGCCCTCACATCAAGCTGAATTTCAGCCTGCCTGACTCTAATAGCAGCCTTATTGTCAGCGAGTTTCTGTCTAAGAATTCGTACCAGAGAGACCTCTTCTGAATATTTGTTCTCTAGTTGGTCTTTTTTTAAAGTCAAAGCATCGATCTCTTGTAGGAGCTTAGATACCTCCGGGCGAAGAACTGCTATTTTACGTTTATAATCCAAATATCGCTCGTACCTTATCTTATCGACATGCTCAGTAGTTGGTAGATGCAAAGTAATGTCAAAGGGAGCGTTAGGTTTAAGAGTGGAAGTAGTAGTTGGAGAGTCGTTTAATGTAGTTTGTGCAGATTCGTCTACTTTGTCGATAAAGTTGCTTTGACTGTAGTTCAGCCAAGACATACGAGAGGTGCTATTGAGAGGGTCCTGTGTATTTAAGTGGACGGGTTGTTCAGCATCTCGTGCTATCGCTGCTGCTGCTAAAACTGTAGAGTTTATTGGAGAAAAAAGTATATCTCTTAAATATTTAAAATGTGTAAGATATTATATCTTACTTACTATTTGGTTTGTTCGTAAACTCCATTGAAACTTCAGAGTATTCAGTTTTTATAGGAATATGCTTTTGGCAGACCTCCTCTTGCACGAATGAGCGTAAATTCCTGGAGTCTCCAGGTATAGTGTCGGATAATAATTCATTACCTAAAATAAATTGTAAGTTGTAACACATTACTGACATGAAATTTGTTATATAAGTATGTACTGTTGTATAAAATGCATTTACGTTGCACGCGAAAGTCTTGAATATATTCACAGGGCAGCTTGTTGTTCCTAGAGAGTTGTAGTAACTATATTGCATTGAAAGAAGTGGGGTATCATTTGAAATGTGCATACCTTTGGGAAGGATTTTCTAACAAAGGAACTCTTGTTGGTTGCATAACGGGGAGGTCTCTCCCGCACTGCACACGGGCTGCTGGGATTGGTAGCGAGTCAGAAGATTGCTTTTCGTTCTGAGAGGAAATAAAATCTCCCTTACAGAAGGCACCTACAGGCGTGAGCTCCATGGACTCACCAAGATACACGGTGTTCTAGAGTGGGATTATGAACGCAATTAACTAATAATACAATAGAATGATTACAAGTGTTTTAATAAGCCTTATTAGAGGTGCATGAAGCCAGTTTCTATTAATTAATAAAGATTAAGATAGCTATATAGATCCCTTAAGAAATCCATTTGTTAAAACCGCTATAACTTAACCTGTTGTTGGACCGAATCTGCAGTGTAATTAGCCGCCAGGTTTGAGTCAGTGGTCCCCTGGGAGTAGGTGCTATCAACAGTGAACTCGTGTATCTGCTGGGGACCAAAGCTCACCCGCCGTCTCACATTCATCAACCCCTGTTCCAATGAGGGGATGGGGATTGTGTCGTCCCCATGTTCAGTTGGAGATTTAAGGATACTATTTGGCTGCCGTTTCATTAGAGATTCATAGCTTGCTATGTAGATATAAATAATGTATTTTGTAGTTATTTGATTAGATTTAACACCCACTAGCTAATTAGATTAGTAATATTAATAATAATATCAGTGTATCTGTAGTTCATTACTTGTAATCGCAATCTGATTGTTATAAAGGCCACAGTAGTAGTGATACCATGGGATATAATAGACATAACAATACTGTTTGTGAGTGGAAAGTACAATTTTGTGTTTCGTTTTACTCAGTCTATTAATTAGGATCAGCAGATTCCTATATGAAATGTATCAAACTTTCTTGAAAATTATAATCTCTATGCTCCAAATTAGAAAATCCATCATTAAACTAAATTCTCAGAAATTTTATGTTAATTTCTTCATGATCTATTACAGCTTACCCCGGAGAGAACAAGTTCAAGGCTTTGCTTGATTGGCAATTTCCTAGTTGATTAACATTTTCAGATATTCTTATGAAAGCGAGAGTAATCTGTTTCTACATATGTGCTTCCTCTTATTCAGGAGTGCACATGGAATGTAATGGAATGAAATGCAATTAACGTGATTTATAAATTGAACTCGCAACCTACAATCAACTGCTTGAATTAGGGATTACAGCTGGTGGCACTTCCCTTCGCGGTCTACAATGCTAACAATTACATGCAGGGGCGCCCGCAGGTTAAAAAATGATGTACGCACAATATTTTTTCAGGCAGTTTCTGTATCCAATTTCCGAACTCATGAGTCTTATGACTAATTTTTAAAAATCTTAGCACAAAAGAGTGTTAAAATTAATTAACAGATAAAATTTACTATACGCACGTGCGTATAGTGCGTATGCCTGCGGGCGCCCTTGATTACATGGAAAATACAAAATAAGGCTTTATAAGATAAATACCTTATTTATATCCAGTAATTTGCATAAACAGGAACGAGAAAGGCATTTACTTTCACATATTATTCTCGATAGTATACAAATTATACAATATAATGAAACATACATTCAGACATGCATGTTACATGTCCTATAAGCAATATAACACATGCACGAGAGAATAGAACATTGCATTGTTGAATTGTTCGTAAAAGGTATAATATTAGTTAAAATAATAATCAAAATAAGTTTATCAGGAGCTAATGAAAACAAGAAATAAAATAGATAATCTTATGTAGAATATAATAGTCCTAATTTTTGGTTGTTGCTTTTCATTTAACGAGGTGCACTACCTGATTTCTGACTGCCAATAAATACCGTATATGTATGTATACTCTAATAGTAGCCCCTATTCGAATAATCGCCTACCTCCAATAATAGCCCCTCCAAATTTACAACCGGGATCCTGAGTAAATTTATTTATCTAATATTAGTCGCAATACGATTATCAAACCGACTATACTAAATAAATTGTATCAACATATGATATTCTCGAAAAGTCAAAAAATTATTGGTCTGAAAATGGCGTAAAAAACAATAATCGCCTAGGCTACTATTCGAATAAATACGGTATTCCAATTTCCAACTATTCCAGTGAATAAAAGATAGAATGCTCAAATTAAGGCATTGTTTGTATAAATTTCCTTCTAGTAAGACAGCTGGAAGAGAGTTCATGAGTGCATTTAGCTACCGAGTGTTGTAGCCTTCGACAGAACAATAGAAATATCAAAATAACCTTAGAAATACTTGATCAACAATATTCTGTTGAGTGGCTTGCTAGGATGAGGCTACGCTACGTAGAGTCTCGAACAAAAGAACTAATTTACTATCACATAGCCGTTATTCGCGAGTATCAAGAGACAAAAAATACACTATAGCGAGTACTGTTACAAAGAAAATATAGATTCACGATCATGTATGTGAAGCTTCATATCGAGATGAGATTCAAGAGAAAACAGTGAATAATTATAAGCAATGACTAAGGAATGTATTTGTATACAAGTAGTCCCGTCTACTGAGAGAAAAATCATGCGTTTGGAAGCTTTTGTGAATAGATAATTTAATAATAGGTCACGTGAATGAAAAAGTTGTGTATTACACTCCAAATCTGAATACAATATAAAACGAAACGAACTAACAAATAAGTTGGAGGTCGGATGGAAGGAGGAGTGGAAGGAGTTTGTCAGAGCCGAGGAAGTAGATGTGATATGTAAGTTTTAATATTATAATAAATATTATATATATATATTATTATCATTATTATTATTAATTATTATTTATTATTATAATACTATCATTATTATTACATATTTAAATAGGGTATTAATTTGTGTTGTGTTGTAAAATAAGGTTCCTTAATTCCAACAAATAATTTCGACCTTTGGATGGGTCAAGAATAGTAATTCTAATGAGCATTTTATAAAATCCCCAAATGTCCATTGCCTCAAACGCTAATTTTAACAAATACTAACCTTCAGATAAATACATTGGTTTCAATGTAAATCATTTCATTTCAAATCCATGGCTATATTGATTATTGAATCCCATATGAATCTTGGCTTATTTAGTAAATACAGAACCAAGCATTGGAAACAATGGTCAATAATTCTCCAAAATAGTGAAAGTACCCATTAAGCCACAAATAATGAGATGAACATATTTTAGTTGCAATTACGCATTATAATTATAATTATAATTTCAACCGATAATTTAAATTGGTTTTAAATTTATTTAACACTTAATAATAGAGCCAGTATTCTCATGTCCTCCACAATAAAATATACTAGTGGAAGATTACGAGAAATGGACATATAATATTACTAATGAAAGCTCAAATTTTAAGTGCGTCTGGTACTGGTAATTATTACGATTTAAACCAACATAAATTGAACAAAAATTATATTGAAGTGTGGGGGATATAATAAATAATGAGAGTATAAAAGATCAAATCATGTAGTAGTATCAAAGGTATGTTAGTTAAATGATTTGTTCGACAACCAATTGTCAAGTGATTAGCCCACTATTTCCGGTTAATTATAGTCTGCTGTGTTGCAGTAAAATCTAATATTTACATTAATTCAATCATTTTGTATGTTAATTAACATTTAATTATCTAGTAATGCAATGGATATAGTGCATCAAAGTATTGAAATTTAGAAAGCAATCAGATTGTATACAAATTTAATATAAACAAACAACAAATGAGCAAGCTAGTAATGCAAAAGTAAAACATAACTAAAAAAGAGTTATACACAAGAGAAGCTAAGAACTAAGAAAGGGGTGTAAAACGCACATGTAAGTAAGAGCTAAAGTACAAACTATTTATGTAGGAACATATTAACGAGTGTGTAGCCATGTAATGCATGCTAGGGAGGTCCTCTTAGAAGGGCTGACTTTCGAAAACACCCACAAAGTCATTGAGAAGGCTATTGTACCCGGTCTGCACATTGTTATTAATCGGGCCTTCAAATGGTTGCTCTACGAAGTTCTGTGCAAACTCGTACTTATCGACTGCCTCCTTGAGGTAGATTGGGGCGTCGAAGAGTGTTGAAAGCTGGCCATCAAAGTCCTTGGGCAGAAGCACGTTGGGGTAAGCGGGGATCTGCGCGGGCTGCATGCCCAGCTGATCAGGCAGCATTCGCGGGTGGAAAGTTTCCTGGCGCATCATCACCACCGGATCGTACAACTCGTCAACTATTGGCTCCTCGGCAGGGAAAATAAGGTCCCAATTCTCCGCGGAAATGCGAGTCTCTTCCATGCAGGAAATGAATGACGTCACAGTGCCCTGGGTTGGATGGCGCACGGCTAGCTTTTTGGAGCTAACAGTTTTGTATAGAGACGACTTGTGCTTGAGACGGATATGAATCGGGCTGGTGTAGCTGCGAGAGTTCGAGGCTTCGAACAGGGACGCGAAGAGCCGCTTGCTGTCGTGAGGGTGCACGAACTCCAGAAAGGTGTGTCCGATTAGCTCGGACGGGGCGTAGCCCATGACGTAGTAGACTGAGTCGCTAATGTGCTCAATCTTCCCTTCCGGTCCTTCCCTCGACAGGACTTTAACCTTTTCTCTCATTTCTTGAGTGGTTTCCAGCACTTCTGTGGTCAGGCCTTGTCCGATCGCCACGAAGCACTTGATGTGCTCTCCCAGACCGGAGCGGGCGGCCTTGTCCCCGAGAAGCGAGACCGTCTTTATGTCGTGCGTCTCCCCGGAGAGAAGGATGGGCAGGTAGTGCCGAGTCTCCAGCGGACTCGCTCCCGCCCCTGCCTGAGGGAGTGGCTTGCAGAGAAAGTTTGTTATGAAAGATCGTTTGTTTGTGACGCGGAGATTCTCTTTATCGTTCGGAGCGGAGTTAAGCTTGTAGGTAGTGACGTCACACTCCTTGAGCAGACTGAAAATGCTGGTGCCTAGCAGGTCTCCCTTCTCGTAGCCCAGGTGGGAGTCCAGGTTGTAGTTCCACACGATAGTCCCCTCAGCGGCCTCCGTCACCATGATGAAGCCGCAGTTCATTTTGGAGATTATCTTGGTGAGTTCGTCCTGAAAGAGGAAGGAAGGGTAGCTCACGCTGGAATCCGTGTTGGGAATGCCGCGCATGCTGCGGAGGTACTGAAAGGCGCCTTTGAGGATGCTCAGTTTGTCGCTCTTGGAGCCGATCTGCATTCCGGAGTTCTCCAGGATCAGCAGACGGATATCTTGTATGTAGGTGTTCATCTTATCGCGTCTCTTCTTCTCGATGGCGTTGTGGTAGCCCTTGCGATCGGGGTCATTATCCTCGGGGCATTCCAGGAACAGCTTCATGGCCTGCTCGGCCTCGCTGCCAACTTTCTGTGCTTTCTTAGCAGTTTGGGCATTGGTCTGTTTTCTCTTGCCTAATAAATAGCAGGTCACATTTAATAGTATAAATTTATTCTGCTCAAAGAAGCATGTTAGATGTGCATAAACCCTATTATAATTAGTAAAAAATGGAAAACATAACGTAGACTAAGAGTAGTTACGAAATTAAAAATTCAATTGTATGGACAATCAATAAAAATTCAGCATTATTGTATAAAATGTATATACAGTGGATTCTCATTAATACGAACACAAGGGGGCCGTATAATTATTTTCCTACTATCGGAATTCTAATTTTAACCGAAGTCATTTGCATGCATTTGCATGCATTTGCATTATCTAGGGGGATTAAACCTTGTTCGCCATAACCGATATTTCACCTTATCAGTGTTCGTATAACGAGATTCTACTATAATTATTTATTTAATATTTAAATATAATTGTGCGAGTGTGTTTGTTAGTCTGTCTCCCTGAAATAAAATTGAATGTTGATCAATTACTATGTACAGTAAACTCCCGATATATTGAAATGGTAATGGTCGGATAAGTTTCTATTAAATTCAACTATCTTATATCCAACTTCGGATATACCGAATTAATTTTAATCCGCTTCGATATAATGGGAGTTGATTGATCTGTTTGTAGTCCAAATATCAACTAACTTCTAATAAATTATGAAATAAAATCAAAATGTTTAGTCTTCTTAAAACGAGAAAATGTACAGTACTATATGTGGACACTAACAAACGAATAATAAGATACAAACAATTAATAAGATACAATAGATATTATAGTGAGGTAATCAATAATTATAATTATTAGCCGAGTGGGTTTATTGCACCAAGGATATAAATATAAATTCAAATGCCAAACAGTCATGATAAACATGAATGATGTTTCAAAATATTCGCTAATCATTCACTTTTTACAAAATAAATTTATATCTATTAAAATGCATTAAAATTATTTTATTGAGTAATTTCCACCTGTTTAAATGCTGTAGAGATTGTTAAGAAATGCCATCGGCGAATAATTATCTGTTATACACACCACCCGAATCAATTTCATATTATATTACATTTAGAGTAGTGAACAAAGGTTTAATGACTACGCACTGATACGAAGTACGTCTTAACCCGTGTAGTAATCGAGTTCTACTGTATTATTTATTATATATAGCTATGTATTATGTGTAGACTCACCTTTTGATTGCTCACTTTTAGGGACGTCTTCAGGGTTAGGAAGAATGGAAGAAATTGTGCTCGCGGGTTCAGGATTCTGGTCGGACATTAAGCTAGGAATATGTGGAAGCCTTAAGATATGCTATTGTAGATGTGATTCTTTTCGTCTAAGCCTCAAGCGCTTGTTTATGTTTCTGTGTTTGTTTTCTAAGTTGCCCTAAAGAGTAAAGACTGCGTCCATTTATATACTAGCAAGATTAGCAATAAATGCATTAACTGGCTAGCAGCTGCGGATTAGCAAGAACTAAGCTGAGTTGTTTTCGATGTACTGTAGTAGCATTTCATTAGTATTGTATTAAATGTGTTGTGTACTTTAAACTGTATCAAGGGGTGAGATGGGTTCCAATAATATCATATTTAAAATATTAATTGGAAATATCGAAAGTCGTATTATTATAAGGAATTCAAACAGCTGATGTATGTGAAATTGAGTGATTGATTGAACTAGTAATACAAAGGTTTGTACTTTAGTAACAAAAAATCCAAACTATTGTTTATTTCAGCGTCATAATTCAGCTTTAAATATTATCTCAATTTAAATTGTAATTAGCCCTGATAAAGACCATATATTATAAATAAATACAGTATACTCCGCATAATAATTAATAAAGCCACCGGTTAATCGATTTCTCCGCTTAATTTGGTCAAAATTTCACAAGATTCATAAGACGGAATTACAGTTTGGCCCATAATTTTTTCCGTTATTAGATTTCTCCACTTAATTGGGTCAAACTACCCTGGAACAAAACATTATATTAAGCGGAGTCAACTGTAGTAAAATAATCAAACCTTTGTTTATTGAGTTTTGTTTTCGAAGCTTCTTCAAAGCTAATCCATACAAACACTCCACAGCCTACACATCAATAACCATGATATCGCCACTCAATATAATAATATGCTAGTGCAATAAATAGTTAGACACAAATATTGAGATAACAAGCCAGAGTGAAAAAGGAAGTATTTTGTAACTGCAATCATATCTACTTCAGTTTGTATTAAATAAATATGAGGTCTTGAATAGAGAAATTGAAATTATTGAATGCATAAATCCCCTAAAATAACCTAAAATACACATGCATATTCTGCTATAAGGCAAACCGGTAAAAGTGAATTAAACACGCTTATAGGTTCCATAGCACGTCTGGTGGCTACGGAGAAGATATTTTGATGTGAAATCAATAAAAACTGATATTTAGTCTCCTATAGCGATTGCAGGTAAATTATAGGTTAGAGTGCAGATTAAACCACTACCATTATAGAAATAAGGAAATAGCACTTCAACGACACACGCTTCTCAAAATGGTGTGATTACATCAAGTTCTCTATTAGTTGTTATAATCTTTACCACATAATTGAATTCAAACTACTTCTACATATTCATGAATCAGATTTACGTTAAAAAAAGTAAGTAGTGCATATTACAGGATAATTTATACCAAATAATCACATAGCTAATACAAATTCTCGGACCACTTCACCTAATCAGAAATAAATCAAAATTTTAGTCCGGAGGGAGTTAAAATAGTTCATAATTCGAGTTAGCATGCATAGATTAAATAAAAACAACTTACGGACATCAAGTCAGTATTAATAGATAGACACACCTTGTTGGGATAGGATCAAGGACTCCCATTCACAGCTGCCTGTATCGTTTCAATGATAACACCGGCGCTCGTATTAATCTCTCCCAGAGCATAAGCGTCAAACAGGCCTGACTTATTCTGAACTACGAATGCTACCGAGTGGCCTTTCTTCAAACAGTATCTGATGTTGGTAATCGAGAATATTTTCTTAGAAAACTTACGCTTCTCCTTGTCTAAAAAGATGAAGCTACTTTGGGTGATTTGGAAGTCGATGACGTAGGGCTTCGTCAATCGGGCGCTTTGGCTCTCGAGGTACGAGATGGCCTCCTCGACAGCTCGCTTGTCGTTCTCCATTGGAACCTGCGCACTCCCATACAGCTGCACCTGGTAAGTGCCGTATATGGTTTTAGTACTCGGCGTCCTCTGCAGCTTAGAGCCGACCTGCTTACTCACTTTAGTCATTCTCGACTTCAAAAAGCCACCGATCTTTTCCCCAGCAATCTCTGCCTTAGTTAGCATGGGAATCTCAGCTGACTTCTTGAGGGAGGCCGTGGAGGAGGTCGAGGTGTCCGGAATTCCTTTGCAAACTCGTTGGAAGCGGTCTTCGCACGCGTTCTTCATCGCGAGAGAGAGCTGAATAGAGTTAGGTTCCATTTTGAACCCAAGGCAGAAGTATGTCCCCTCGTCCCCTGTGATATAGCCACACATGCTGTCGTCATTGGAGAGACCGAGGAAGGACAGAAATCGGACCCTCGTCTCGGTCAGAACTTCTCCCGTTTTGGCTTCCAGAACCCTGAAGTGAGTGGTGAATATGTCGATATAAGCCTCCAGCCAGTTAGCAGGCTGGTTCTTGAGTTTATCCAAACTCAAACAGACTAGCTCAATCCCACTGTCCCCGGCAACGCGAATGCTCCCAAGGTATGTAACATTAAACCGCTGGTACTTTTCCCCCTCCTCTATCTGCAGAACTGAGCTTTCTTTGTCTGTCACGGACTGTGTCGAGTACCTCTTGGACTTTGGGGAGGAATGGCTCGAGCTGTCAGACCCCGCCTGAGGGGGGGTGGACAACTCCTTCAAAGCTAGCGTGAGAGATTTCGCAGATGTACTACACTTGTAGATGTTACACTTGTAAGCCTGACTCTTGCTATGTCGGATAATATACGCAAAATATCTAAAAAGAAAAATTATGATTAAATAATGGGGAAATATTTTTCTAAATCAGACTAGAATTCGTTAATTAAATCAAGTAATTTTCTTAATCTAATTAAAAATATATTAATTGTATAGTAGTGTCCCACTCAATGAAAGTAATATACTACAGTGGAAGCAACTTAATCGGGAGAGATCAATTGTTATACGCAATATGAAATGTAAATGCGATTTTCCATTTTGCCTTCTAGAATGGGACGATTTAATTAAGCAACAGGAATATGCAAATAGAAAGCTTGAGAAAACCATAAAAATAAATAAGTATATAGAATGCATGCTAACTGGAAGTAAAGAGAACTAAAAGCGATTTAATGAAGAATTCTGTGAAATAATTAGTGCAGTATAAAAGGAGTGCAAAGTTCCATAAATATCCTATTTAGTAATAGAAAGAAATCAGAACTTATGAAATCATGTATGTAGGGTCCGATCACAAAGCATCCAAAATAGTTCGACTCTCAAAGCGAAATCTCCATGAATATTGTTCCCAGCTTATATATTCTCCTAATTAAGTGCGACGGAATTTAATTAGATATAAAATTACTGATAAACCCTCAAATCCAGTAAAGATCCTTGGAAATATATTTTGTTCTTAAATATTCGGTTTGAGAAATGGTAATTCCAAAGTTAATGAAAGAGATTATCCTTCTAATAAATAATTTGCAAAGTTAATTATATTTTCATTTAGTTTAATTGAATAAATTTAAATATAGATTTTAAATTTTAGGTACTAAATGATTTTTGTCACGAGAATCCGATCAAATCGATTACTCTAAAGGCTATGCAATTAAAGTAGAATGTAAATATTAAAATATCTCTATTTATAATACACGTAGGTGTAAAAATTATTATGTATTCTCTTATAAATTTGCTAATGAGTTACCTAGAATTCTCTCTGCTACACCCCCACGCTCTAATGCGAGTAATGGAGTAAGCCTTGTTCACAGAACCGGTTGTAGCGTCCAGCTCTTTCAACACGCCTGGTGACACCTGCAACACGACTTCCCGCTCTCCCACCTGCTCATTTCCTTCCAGTCGGTCGCACAGACTCTGTATACAGTTCTCTATGATAGTGGAGCAGTTTCCGTGCTTAATCTCGGACGCATCCACGTCCTGAATGTCCAGCAGCCAGGCAGAGAACTTGCGCGTGCTCTCAGTCTCCGGGGTAGTCTCTGGCAGAGAGTGGGACGGGGGAGAAGATTTGTCGGTCGATTTCTTAGTTTCAAGACCCGGATCTGGAGATACCGGCTGTTCGATAGGGAAGTCCCATTGAGTTACGCCTGTGTCCGTGTGCCAGTAGTAGACCTGGCCGTTATCTAGCTCCACCTAGAGACAGCAGCCAGAGTATACTCGGAACATCATATAGTGGTATAGTAGTCCAAAATGAATAAATCCAACAATGACTTAGAGTAAATAGTAGTATACATAAAACTATTGTGGTATTTAGTTTGATATATTTGGTCCCATATATTCCTGGATAATCTACTGTCTATACATTATTAACATTGTACTTAACGAAGCTTATTATAGTAAGTAGAAGTGCCTACTCTTAAGCTAACCTCTTCCCATCCCTCAGGGAGCTTAGAGGTGGGCGTGGGATGTTCCTTCTCAAAGGGTAGCTCCACGTTCTCATAGAGCGTATCAGGTTTCGAGATGAGGCTAGACTTAACAGGAGAACTCGACTTAAAAGAGTTAACCCGCGCGCTGGAGGAGAGTCCGATCCCGCTGTCTCTGTGCTGGCTATTGACTTCCGACTGTGTGGCAGTGGTCGCCCACTGTTCGGCGAGGAGCGGGTCTTGCTTAGCATCGTAGGCGGGCAGGGCAGGGAGAGACGCGCAAGGGGGGATTAAAACCGGAATTTCAACATCCTCATACTATCAATATGATAGAATAAATAACATTGAATATTGGCTGGTAATATAATTGGGTAAAAGGAATACCTGATTCCTGAACGGTAACATTAACTGATTGCTATCGCTCTCAGTGGTGACAGAAGGAGTTTCTTCACAAGTATTCTCTTCCACCTCACTGCATAGGGTAGGGGACCGATTGGGAATATCAGGTGTTTCATCAGTCCCATTTGAATCTATCTTTTCTCGAGTTATTACCAACTCCTCAACATTGTTAGACAGTTGTCTCTTCACAGCTGAGTGACGGAAAATGCTCTTCTTATCCAAAACTCTATTTACGACAGTGTATTGTTCTTCACCTGGTCCCTAATTTCAAAGAATATAATTTATAATATGATCATATTTACATACGAGTATTTCAATATAAAATCAATTGAAATATTACTTGTGAAACCAACTCTAATTACTTATTGCATAATGAAAATTAATAATAAATTCAGTTAGCGTCGATATGAGAATATGAAACAACAGGTAATAGAAAAATCACGTAATAGAAAGACATCAAGTACTTATTTGGACAATGAGCAAACAATTTCATACCACTTAATTAAGAATTCATTGATCCAACCACTTTCAATAAATATCATATGAAATTCTACAAAGAGTTAAAAATACAATTTGCTCAAGTATTTTGTCTATTTCTCACTATTTCTTAGAAATTAGCAATTGTACAAGACTTGAAACTTACTTGAAATAAAATCGTGGGAATTACAATACGGATAACGTGAATTAAATGATCTATTAATTAACAACTCCGAGTCTACGAATAACTTATACGAGTACATTTTTGTGGTGTTCCAGCTAATGAAGAGGATTCAATTACAATTAATTGAGAAATATTCGTAATACATTGTTATAATTGATTAGTGGAAAAATGTGAGGCTGACTTAATACCCAATTGTCTCATGAAATAATTAACTTTAAATTCAGATAAGGATTAACTCGCCTTGTATCTCTCTAGATCTCGCTTCTCCAAGGTATCAGATTTGTCTACTTTATCTCCGCTGGAAGGAACCTCTATTAAATCTACATTTTCGTACGTGTCGACATTTCTAGCCACTATCGCTGCGCTAGGAGGAACATCATCTCGACGTGGGTCTGTATCACTCCCCTTTAGCAGAATTACGTTCTCATAGCAGGTCTGCACAGGCTGGTACTGGACGGGACCTGTCGCTGCCAGTTTCTCAGCAAAGTCGCACAGCTCAGGACTAAGCTCTGACGCTGGGGGGACGGGCGGCGGGGGCGGGGGGCAGGGCTTGCTTGGTTTGTTTGGCTTCTTCCATGTAACTTCCCCTGTCTCTGTGTTCCAGAAATAAACACCGTCGTGACTGGTGACAGCCTCCCAACCGTGAGGTAAGTCAGACATAGGCTAGCAACGTGTTGTAATTATCTCAATACCATAAAGGAATAAATCAATCTTATAACTGAACTAGAACTAAATTCACAACGTTATCTATTTCAATACCCAATTTTCTAATGATAGTAGAAATGTTAGTATGACTAAGTAATTTCAACTTGTACTTAGGAACACTTATTCAATTAGAAACTTCTCTTGAGGTATGTGGTCGAATATCTTACCATACAAGTTGTTCAAAAGTTTTCCGCAAAATATTTCAACTTCCATACTTCAAGCTAAGCTAACTATTACTGTAGATATCCTGTAAATATATACTTTCCAATTGGATTCATATCCCTTCATAGTAAATTTCTTGCAAGAAATTCGTGCAAAAAAAACTAGTTATTTTATTAGTACATATTCAAATAGAATACAAAACAAAGCTCAGTTCACGAACTTCATTATCTAATAATGGCTTTTTACGAATATAATATAATTAACGGATCGGTTGACTGGGCAAGTCTTAATTAAAACACCATGAAACAGGCTTTCATCCAGGAAATTTTTTTGCGCGCCTAGATTAAGTTTGAGTTCGCTCACACGCGCCTAAAATACTCAATTTGTATTACGTCTATGGGAGCATGTCTCGCTTTTTGCGCACCTAGAATAGTTTTCTTTCAAAATTACGCCGCCTGGATGAAACCCTGTGATGAAATATTGATCACGTTCTAATATGCTACTCGGCTGCTACAAAATAAATCAAATTATCGACATTTAAATTACCTACTTCCTTATTAAATTCAACTGAGTAAATTTAATGAATTATACTTTATTTCTCTGCGAATGTATTTATATGAGGGCTATTTGTGGCTGTGTAAACAGTCCACTGAATCTGGACAATCAAAGAGAGGAAGTGGATATACTACAAAGTAATTACTACAATTCTTATGCGGGAAACCAGTTACTGTCTCTTGATATGAATCTGAGGAAGAAAGGAATTCCTGAGACTTCTGAGACGCCAATTCAAGTTGTCATACCAAAGATTCAAAGTATATTACACGTCAATTATTTGTGTAGGTTCAGTTTGGTACAGTTAGGTCTCCAAATTGAGAGTGAGCTTCCAAGTTTAACTTCCTTTCAGAACCCCCCAATAAGGATGAAGTGGAAAACCACAAGATGAAGTTGTAAAAAAATAGGAATGCTTTATCATGTTAATTCAAATGGAGACAATGGTATGGTACTGATAAACCTTATCGTAACTAAACATCATGCTATGACTAGTTAGTTTTAGTTTATAATATAAATAATTAATACAATAATACAAATTTCTAAGTAAACCACTTCATATGAGAGAATTGATGTAAACTTTCAGTTAATTAATTCAGTTATTAAATTATTAAGACTTAGAAACAAATTTTGTTTATTGCAGAAATTTGTCTATTAACATATCGTAACAATAATAACAATAATTAGTGCAAATAGTAATACACAACATTGAACAATAACGATTAATTTCAGTATACTGCCATATTTGGCTTACGTTATAACGAGAGTTCGCTGTATAGTTAATTAAGTTGAATGATATAATAGTCGTTAAAGATGCTAATCAAATCTTTTTACAGGGTTTTATCCATAACCGTAATACAAGTATACAAAATCCAGGCGATATGGAATTTATGTTTGCTCAGTTCTACCACTTCGATAAAACCTGCTTCGTAGCAGAGTATGCAAACAGTGCAGTATACTGAATAGACAACTGTTCAGGGAATTGTGGCCAAATAATTTTTTGACGGAAATAAATTCTTAGATAAAAATGAAATTAATATGAAGAAGTCAACATAAGTTTGTACTTGCCATGAAAACTATCTGATTAACTGTTATAATCACATTCTCACATCGAGGTAAATCATCTTGCTGGTGATAACAAAAACTGTCTAATCGGTAAATAATCATTCGGAATTCCTTCGGGGATTAGCTGGTATATACTGTTTTTCGAGTGTAAATGAATTAAACAGGAAATTAAACAGAATAATCATGGAATTTATTCTAGTAATTCCTACGAGTATTGCGCACAAAATTTTGGGATAGGCAAATTTTTAAAAGATAACTTTAGACAGACTTTTCCACAAATTAACACAATTTAAAAATACATATCAAAAATTCATAATGTTCGTAATCTTAAACATTACTGAAAAATAGTTTTAGACTTTTCAAACATATACTTTTTAAATCTTAACGTTACACTTATGGACTCATAATGTTCATCACCAACATTTTTTTCATTTCCTTTCTTCTTAACTGGTTGCAAAAGTAGTTTACTTGATTCGAATAAACCGGAATTTAAACGTATCCTGACCTTACCGCTGCTACCGAAGGTTCCCTCTATAGTTCCTATCTCGCCAGTCGATAGAGTCACTTTCTTATTCACAAACAAATCTATATTCGTTTCCTTTTTGAACAAAGATTTAACGATAACAGTATAATCATCAAGGATTCGCTCCACGATTCCTTCTTTCTGTTTATACTTAATCACTTTCAGGTTAGGCAGCACTGTGTTAGCATAATTTTTGTCGGTTATAGACCACAAGACATTTCCTTGAAAAGCGAGACGACACAAATTACTGTGAATATCAGTGTCGAGCTTAGAAGCAATCAAGAGAGCGTCAAGAGAGCAAATTACAGGTTTCTCAAACTCCAACAATGCAAACACTTTAGTCGGAGTAGATTCCACACAGTTTTTACAGGCCCCTCCGTCTGAGACCGGGGCAGGCGACTCCTCTGAGCTCTTCGTTTGTGAGCTAGAAAAGTCGTCAACAAAGAGGTACTCCTGTGCGAAAGTAAACTCCTGCGAGGCCGCATCAGGTAGCAGGGAGAATAGCAGAATATTCGCCATGGCAGTCTCATGTCCGATTGAGATGTGCAGCTTGCTCTTAGAGGTTATCGGGAACTTGAAGAAGGGGATCTTGTTAACCTGCACTACGGCCGCGTAGAGACACTGGACAGCTCCCGGAGAGCAGAGGAGGCCGCGCTCCAGGAGCTTAGGCTCGAAATGAGTGACGCATATTCCCAAACGGTCCCCCTGCATCGCCCTCTGGACGGGCTGTCTGAACATCTGCATGGACTTAACCTTCCTGTTGAGCGAGAGCGCGGGTACAAGCACCGGGTCGTTAACACGGATGCTCCCACTCAGAACAGTGCCGGTCATCACAGTGCCCTGTCCCCGAATGAGGAAGCAGTGATCCACTGCGAATAGAAACTCTCCTTTGGGAGATCTCTTCGGCAAATCCGTGTGAGCATTCAAGCTACCAACGAGCTCCCGCACCCCGATTGCTCTGTCCATACTGGTCTCTACTCCCTCTGGACGAGCAGAGACCGGCACGAAGGCCACTGCCTCTATCCCCATACCCTCCAGGGTCTTCCTCATTCTCTTTATCGTCTTCTCCACGCTCGCGGCTCTCTTGGCCTCCTCTAGCAGGTCTACCTTGTTGAGCACGACGAGTAGCTTCCGGCCAGTGATGCGGCAAATAACGAGACACTCGGCGGTCTGTGTCTGTATGCCCTTGGTGACATCCAGCACCAAGAGCATCATGTCTATTATCTGCGCGCCTCCGATTATAGTGCGGATTAGCGAGGCGTGGCCCGGGCAGTCCACGAGTGTGTACTGCAGGTGTGACACCTGGTCCGGGAGCTGAGCGCGCAGGTGTGCAGGCACAGGCGTGAGGAAGCAGGAGAATCCCAGGTCCAGAGTGATGCCGCGCTCCTTGCTCTGTCTGCTCTTATCGAACGCAGCTGTCGACGCCACTGTGCTGAGCACGGCGCAGAGACTGGTCTTCCCGCAGTCCACGTGACCCAGCACCCCCACGTTAATATTGAGCACTTCCTGTGGGGGCACCTGTGTTCCGACAGGCTCAGCTGACTCGCTAGCCATGAATAGGCAGTCTTTTGTATCTGGAACTACTTGTTATACGTACAATAATTGTTTATTAATCTCTTTTCAGCTCATGCAGCAAATACCAATTGGTATATAAGCACAGTTAATATAAGTTATTAATAAATAGTACATATATGATAATTTGAATTATGATAGTCCTTGTATAGCTTATGTGGATATAAAATAGGATTGGAAATTGGTTTGACGCACGCAACTCACTGGTCATATAGTGTACGAAGGAGCGCTAAAATTAGGAACTATTTCTACAAACTCAATTTAGGGTCTTAAAATGATTGGGGCCATACTAGCATATTAGTAATATAATAAGGAAATACCAAGAATAAAACATTTCAACACTAACCTGTGACGTAGCAATTACTATTAGTTGTGTAATGCGAACCACTAATTCAAACTGAAAATATACTATCTCTGTACACCTGATGGACTATATTTCCTGTAGTGAGAACATATCTCCTCTTTGGCATAAAATGTGGTCAGCCATTAGTTGGTGTCACGAGGCTTTCTCTCCTTCAACCCATTGATTCTCTGTATAATCATATCGTAGTAGTTCTCTCGAGCTTCTGTAGAAGGGTTCGATTCCTTTTTCGCAGAAAGAATACCTTTCTTCTTGGGCTTTTTAGGGAACTCGGATAATCTTACTTTTTTAATGACTGTATTAACAGTGACAGGCAACAGGTCAGGGTACATTGGCCCGCTACACTCGAAGTCTGTAATGAATCCACTCCAGTCCCCGGAGAGGGCCAGCTTGATCAGCTGACGCAGCGGAGCGTATTCCAGCAGAATCTCTTTGCTCGAGATTCCGAGACGATGGACCTATAACAGTGAAGTGGATTTAATTGGGTAATCGGGAAATATATCAGGATCATTCAAGGAATTTCAAATAAATTCCACTGTAACCAGAATAAAGATAGCAAGTTCTTAAGAAATAACTACTTACTGTAAACTGAATTTTCTAAAAGAATGCTAATTAAATTCAGTTCTTTAGTAATTAACATTGAAAATTAGACTTAGAAGCTAATGGCAACAAGTAGTTGTTAGAATAAACTAATCATATTTTTAATACGTGGGAAATTGTAATTAATTAAGTCTAGGAAATTTATTGTCCACTATTCAACTAACGATAAATTAAATTAACTTCCAATAAATTGCAGATAAGAAAGTTCAAAAATTAATTACCAACTCATATATAGATTATTAGAGCAATTAATAGTAAAGTTCAACATTTCAATTGGTTAGTGCAGTACCAGGGATGCAGGTAATCCCTGTGGCTAGCAACCTACCTGCGAGCTCTGCGAGTATGACTCGAGAGCGTTGAGATCAGTATCGAACGATAGGAACCAGTTCAGAGAGATGGCCGGCACATCTGTACACAGAATCATGTTCTGAATCTCCGCACTCATGTGTCTGCATGACGTAATGCACAGCTGTCTCGACAGCTCCAGGGGAAGCGATTTGAAGGTCTCCAGCATTATATCCACGTAGTGCAGGGCATCCTCAATGAATCTACTCTTGGACGCGTGTGTCGCGCCCGGCTTGCACTCCCATTCGTACTCGGCGCTCTCCACAAAGTCAGATAGCTTGGAGCAGAGAAGAACCATCATCTGCTCCTCGCAGTCCTTGCACGCGTCTCGCATAACCTGAGCCCCGTGCATTCGTACGGTGTGCGGCCCCTCGTTACGGGTCTGCGTTGTCTTGGAGATAAACTTGCTCAGCTCAGCACAGGAACCCTCCACGTATCTGAAGTCCACGTAGACCTGCGCCAGCTGCTGCACCTGCAGACGCGTGTTGCGCACTAACAGATTCAGCTGCGAGGAGAGGGTGCGCTGGAACAGCTGATTGATAGACTTGCGGACTCGCTCGTCTACGTCGGTCTGACTCAGGTTGAGTTTGTAAGTGAAGAGATTGCAGTTCTTAATGAAGTTTTTAAGCAAATTGAAGGTCTGTAGGACTAGCTCTGAGAACTTAAACTGTTTCGGGAAAGCAGCGTGCGCGAGGTCTGGGTCGTGGAAATTAAGTGTAGAACAGACCTAATGAACAGAATAACATACGTATGTCTATATAAGGAGTGGTATAAGAAAGGAGACTACTTTTTGGTACTCTCCCTCTGTTTTGACTGAGACAGGAATAAACGTGGATCGTCGGAAGTCCCTAGCGAAATCGTCAGCGAAGTTCTTCATAAGAATGTCCACATACATCTCTCTCAGTTCCAGCAGCAGTTCGAACAGCTTCTCGACAGGGAATCCGTAGGAACGCATCGTCTGGCAGAACCAAACCACCAGCTCCTTGATGCCCATCAGCACAGATATCTCCCTGCAGGTGGTGCTGTGCGAACGCAGCACGGCCATTATCCGGTGCACCGCCATGTTCCAGAGGTCCCCCGCCACCGCCGCGGTCACCAACCCCTGCGTGGTGTGCAGCACCGTGTCTTCCACCACGAAGAAGCCGGCTATCTGGAAGAAGTAGCTCTTGAACAGCTGCAGCGAGTCCTCCCACTGCCCGTGTCGCTGCTGCAGCACCAGACGCGCCTGGCGGTGGCGCTGGTCGCGGTAGTACGACTCGAACTCCTCCCGCGCACCAAGCACGGAGTAGATGTGCAGACACTTGTAGACGGGGGAGAAGCTTAGCAGGTCCTGAGCACACAGGTCGTTCTCCTGCTCCTGGGACGGGTTTATGCGGGAGATGACCTCTTTGAGGAGATCTATGTTCGAGTGCCGCAAGGTCTGATGCATGGCCACCTCCCCGATGTACTCGCTCTTCTCGCGGACCTTCTCCAGGAACTCCCGAATGTCGGCTCGGCTCTTCTTCTTTATCAGCTGTCGGATGTCGGGGATGCGCTCCGTCATAAGACTGCAGAAAGTGAACTGGGCCACCTTAGGCAGCGTGACGTGCTCGAGGTGCTCCAGGGTCTTGAGGGCGCCGTAGTGCTGCTTCTTGTCGATCTGTTCCAGCAGTCGGCAGTACATTTCCAAAGCGGGGATGCACATGGTCACGTTCTCTATGGTGCGCATTATGTTAAGCTGCACGTTGCGCCCCTGCTCCAGCTCAGAGAACTTGGAGAGCACGTTGCTGCCGGAGAGTTGGTTAGATCTGTCCACCTTGATTATTTGGTCTTTGAGGGAATCTGCGTCGCCGCGGACCTCGTCCAGCTTGCCCACCGCCTCTATGAATCCTTGGTAATTCTTGTTGCACATCCGCTCTATCTCCTTGGAGTTGCTCTGGAGTCGCAGCTCCAGCGCCTGTTCGAACTCAGCCTGCTCGTCCGAGTCGTACACGCTGCGAATCGTGGCGCTGACCTGTCCGCTGCCCGCCTCGATCTCCTCCAGGAGCCGCTCGAACTTGCCAGACACGAACAGCTGAGCCAGTGAGTCCTTCTTGTCCTCCAGCGCAGACAAGGATGAATTCGGCTCCAAAGATTCCAACGCCATTACTAGCTAGTTATAAAGAGCAAGTAAATGAACCCAGAGATGGTCTTCAAATGCAAATAATAAATAAGTATGTCATGAAATATTGGTTCGATGGATCATTATTTCCCCGGTGTCAGAGGAGATCCACTTCCCTCATCTTTTAGTTCCCGAACAATATTTCCTAGGAAATACTGTTCCCCCGAACAATATTTGCCTTGGATAAGCAAGGCATTTGTATTACTTAGGAGACAGGACCCCCCTGGACGAAGCTGGGCATTTTAACCAAGCCAAGAAAAGAAGATTCCCTAGAGGGGAACAAACCGAACAATTTTAAAGATAAAGAAATAGTCTAGGGGAAACAAAACGGCCTAAGGGTAAATAAAGGGCCTAACGAGAAAAGAAAGGGCCTAAAGGGAAGCAAAATAATCTAAGGCTTATACCATATATAATTAGTTACACGACAAAGTAGAAAATTTTCATAAAATATTGCATATATTTCGAACAAAAAGGACATTTTTTAAGCAGCGATTCCTTTCAACAATCACAGCTGGAAAATTAATTAGCCCAATTTGTAAATACATATACAGTAGACTCTGCATAATACGAACACAGATAAGGAGTACAAGGAAGGCAAATAAAGAGGCTAAGGAGAAACAAAAAGGCATAATGAGAACATAAGGGCCTAAGCCCTAAAGGGACGCAAAAGAGCCTAAGGGAAACAAGGGCCTAATGGAGAATAAAAATTATCCGATAGAGATATTAATACCCCTGTAAGCGCGTTTTGGGTATCCAGCGATTTAGGGATCCCCGTCCCTATATCGCTAGCGTTTTAGGGACCCCTTGGATCCCAAAAACGCTAGCGATATAGGGATCAATTCAGAGATATAGGGACCCCACCCAAGGCCACCCATATAGAACCTATAGGCACAAGGCATACCCTAGGCCAGGGTTTTTTTAAGGCCGATCTTGGTGTAAAATTTGCACCAAAGTTTTTTGGAATTACACCACGATTCGGGTCGGCAGCGGCCTCTGCAGTGTTGAGTTACACCAAGGCCGCGCTGAGTTGCACCAAGGTCTGAACCTTAAAAAAAAACCTGCCTTAGGCCAACTAAATAAAACCTATACGCTCAAGGCATAGTCTCTATATACAGGTGCAACCTCGATTATCCGGACTTTTTGGGAACACTCAAATGAGTCCGGATAATCGAGGTTGCATTGTATTGCCCAAAGAAATTACTTATATAGAGCTGAGCTTTGTAGAGTTCAGTTTTTCACTATGTGTATTCATGCACTGAGAAAGGTCAGTTTTTTTTCCAGAGTTTGAAATTGACCTTTAGAAAGTAAGCCTGGGCTTTTAGTATGGGAAAAAATCTGAACTCTACAAAGCTCAGCTCTATATAAGGATTCCCTTGCCCAAATACTTCACTATCTTTAGTTTTTGAGTGATAAATAGAAAAATAGAAAGTTAAAAATCTTTCTAAGTGAAAAATAGAAAGAGGATCGATATATTTTGTAAACGTCGTACTCAGGAAGGAGAAAAATTATACAATGTGCAGATTGTTCACGAAGAATGTATGCGGATCGCCGGATCCCGATACTGGCGTGGCCGCGTGGACAGACCCAAACTATAAATGGGCGTGTGAAATTTGCAAAGAAATGTAGTAGGCCAGATAAATGAGATAATTACCTATCTACAGACTACGTAACTGTGACCAATCTATATCAAGTAGTCACATAATTAGGTACTTTAGACCTTTAATTTAGGATATACTCACTTTATGTAAACTTAGGTACCTAAATCTCTAGTAATTTAGGGCACAGAAACGAGGATACCTAACTTCTAGGTTGATTTTGAATTTTCATTAATTTGTTTACCTATTTTGTGTAAACAACAACAACAAATATTCATATCACAAATTTATAAACGCGAAATTCGTGTTCAGTATACTTGTTTACCTATAATACCCGTTGAAAGCTAACTTCTAGGTCGATTTTGAATTTTCATAAATTTGTTTACTATTTGTGTAAACAACAACAATAAATACGTATTCATATTATAAATTTATAAATGCGAAATTCGAAATCAGCATTGTTTACCAATTATAACATTTGTTTACCTATACCTATTATAACATTTGAAACTTAGTCTCTATCTCAATTATAAATGCGGTTGCTAGTCCCCCATCACTTTAATATACAATCCGGACAAACACACAACAATCGAGATTTAATAATATAGTAGATTGACTTTTAGTCAACCACTAAAAGAAATGTTGTCGCCTAGTTGGCATTGCTGTAATTTTAGATTTTTACATTTGTTACAATGAAATAATTGAGTCACAAGACTCACAACCAACAATCTATCAAAGAGAATATGATATGGAAAACTATAGGAAAAAGCATAGGTAAAAGGCTATATACCAATATCATGTACGGAGTTGTATTCAGATTCAAATATTTGCAATGACTAGACTTGTAATTGAGGCGGCTATTTTGCTCGCCTTGGTTCACCTCTTGCTACCACTGGGGTCATCTACCCCACTAGATGACTACTTGAATAGACCAGACAGTTCTTATGAATATGAAATTGTAACTACGAAATATCTTGAAAAAGAGGGACTAACACAATATTATGTGAATATGACATCACAAACCTGGCTTAGTTCAGATCTAGTTAGTCAGTCCAAATGGTACCACTATCTGATTGTGAACATTCCGGATCAGCTGGACACAGATGACTACGCAACTCTGCACATAGGGGGTGGGGATAATAAGTACAACTTGCCTTCACAGAAAGATCAGGATGTAAAGATTGGCATGATGCTCGCTCTCTCCACAAACCTCATCACGGCCAGCCTCAAAATGATACCAAACCAACCAATTAGGTTTAGCGAAGACCCAGTTAAAAAGAATCGAGACGAAAGTTCACTGATTGCTTATACTTGGAGGCATTTCTTACAGAATACCAGCCAGCCCGAATACCTAGCGTATCTTCCAATGACAAAGGCAGTCGTAAGAGCACTGGACACCATCACACACTTAGTAAACGAAAGGAAGGAATTGAGTATAAAAAGATTCGGCGTAGTAGGCGCCTCGAAAAGGGGTTGGACCACCTGGACAGCTGCCCTGGTGGACACACGCATTATAGCTATTAGTCCCATCGTGTTAGACTTGGTAAACCTGTCACCACTGCTACACCACATGTACAGAGCTTACGATGGATGGCCTTTTACTTTCAGGGATTACACACAAGAGAATATTACTGCAAATATAGACTCAAAGGAATTTGAACTGATGATGGAAATAGTTGATCCTTACTGCTACTTCAAGCGTTTGGAGCGCAACAATATTTCTGTATTTCTGATAAACACCTGTGGAGATGAGTTCATGATGCCGGACGATAATTTCTACTTTTGGGATAAACTACCAGCTCCCAAGTACCTCAAGATGATTCCCAATGCAGAGCACTCCGATATAGGTCACATCCTCGCAACTATAATGGATGTTGGAACTTTCTTTATTAGCGTAATCAATAACTATAAACTTCCCCAAGCTAATTGGACATTTGAGAATGTGGATAAGATAGCCAGAATTAATTTCTGGACTGATACAGCTCCGCTTGAGATTGTTCTATGGCATGCTACGACCCTGCCAGATAATCCTAAGAGGGACTTTAGGTTGTTTGCAGGTCCAGACCCAGACAGCCCTACGCCCCAATTAATCTTCTGGCATAAGAAGGAAACAACACAGGCAGGGAAACACTTGTATAAGGGCGAGGTGAGTGAACCTGAGGTGGGTTGGACAGGATGTTTTATCGAAGCAACGTACTTATTCAAAATTAACGGAGCTACTAGAGTACTCCAGATAACTTCACAGGTTAATATCGTACCGAATACTTTCCCATACCCAGATTGCCATGGAGCTGGCTGTAAAGGGAAATTGGTATGATACTAATCTACTGTGGAAAATACGTTTTAATTAACTTTGTTGATAGTAAGTTGGAGTTAGTCGAATTTATTTATTGTTTGTATTATTTTATTGGATTTATTGAACGAATAATTTTATTTAATTCGATAAGAACGCCAAATTGTCAGCTATTTATTCAGCCACTTACGTATTACTCATCTTATTAAGAAATGAGTCACGACGTTATCCCACTCCTACACACCCTCACACAGCGCACAGACGAGGGATTGGTTACAGAGGACAGCCTGTTGCAGCTGTGCGAGGAACACAGGAATTTCCACATTTCAATCTGTGAGTGTTTGGAGCCCTATCAGCCTGGAGCTAGCGACGCCGCATACAAATGGCTGTTCCTGTGGCTCTCCAGTCACGCCACTGGTCTCAGACGCTACGCACTGCAGTTCATTCCCCCCATCCTGTCCACCTACCTGTCCGCGCTATACTCGACAGAGGCTACGAGTGTCACACTCAAGAAGAGGTGTGAGATATGTCTCTCGGCGCTCCTCGGCCACCTGAGAGAGCCCCCGGGCCCCTCCGCCCTCTCCCTCAGCAGCGCCACTTCGCACTGCTCCCTCTACTTCTGTCCCGACACACCGCAGAGCGGGGCCCGGAGAGACAGCTCCTCCGAGGCCGCCACTCCGACGAGACACGCAGACCCAGCTAAGCCAGCTGTCGGGCAGAAGATAAATGGGTCCACGCGGCCAGTGATACTCCCACTTATCCTCGCGGCATTCACAGATGAACTCATCTCCGTGTCTACTTGTGTCAAGCTATCTTTCTGTAGATCCGTAACGATAATAACTGCTTCTGGCCTATCGGACATTCCAGTGTCTCCCTACCTAACGCACTGCCTCAACAAACAAGACCCTCCGTCTCTCCAGCCACTGCAGAATCTGCAGGAGAGACAGCGAATACGCGTGTCGCAGCCTCTGTTAGTCGAGATGTGCCAGGGCCTTAAGTTCTGTCTGAACAGATCAGTGCTGCTAGCTACACTGCAGGCAGCAGAGTGTGTGTACTTCCGATCTCTGCTGGAAGGCTTGCCGCAAGCTATGCTCTGTAGCAACGCGCTGCTGAACCTACTGTCCGAAGAGCTGCAGGAGGAAATGAGAGAGTTCGAATTGTCATCTCCTAAACAGGTGTCCACACCTGTAGATAGTGCAGGTGCTGACGCGACGCTTCAGTTTGAGAGAACTGAACACGTGGATTCAACAGTAGTGTAATCTTACACTGAGATGTAAATGAGATTATTAACGTACGGAGACTGAGATTATTATTTATTAATTAGTAATTTGGAAATTTACAACTCTTTCTCTATGTAGGCTGAAGCTATCGAGCTATTTCAACTCAAACCGATTATATATATAAATGCAATTTAATCTCTGTGTTGGTTGACAGTTATGCTTCAGTATTATAATAATTTTATTAGTCCGTCCTGGTTTGAATTGATTTGTTGATTAATAGTTTATTTTTAAATTCTTAAAGTTAGAAACAATTGAAGACCATTCAAAGAAAAAAAATCCAAAATTGCAGCTGTGCCGACAGCATGTTCCTTGGAGGCACTATCTTTTGGTGGCTACTGGCTGGTTAATTGATAATGCCTCCAAAGGGAAATGCTGTCGACACAGCTGCAATTTTGGATTTTTTTCGCCATGTCATCAACGCCTCACGGCCAGGATATCTACACCCATTATCAAGTCACGGCCAAAGGAACGATTGATAAAATGGAAGTTTGTTTCTATCTTAACCGTCTTGAGTTTAATGTCATTAATTAATTTTGTATAAACATTCAAATTATATTAATTAATAGTTAATTATTTGGCAATGTTATCCACGGTGAGTTGAATTAAGTCAACAATTCCTTATTTATTTAATTTGCTTTAACAGTTTCATTGAATCTGAAGTTTAGGGGAAATACCCAAATTTTAGGAGAAACTGAGGACTAATTAGAACTTGGCAGTTTATGGAAAGTCCTGGCGTGCACGCGGGTACACCAGGCACGTCCATAAACTGTAACAACAACCCCAACACAATCACTTACAGTCTTACAGCATCAAACTCTGTAACAGGGTTCGGCAACCTTTTGAGTATGCGGGCCGCATTACTCAGCGATCTACCATCTTTTGGTCTTACTCGCAATTTTTCCACTGAAAATTGTTTATTATGACTACGTATTAAATATGTATTGACTTTTCTTAATTAAACTTTGGAACATTAGCGTATAAGAAGCAAATAAACTATGGAGAAATTAAATCAAATTACAAACGTCATAACTTACAATTAGACATCAACTACGAACGTGACCTTCGTTATATAACGAAGGTCACGCTACGAGCTATTATATCTAGTTGGAAAATACCAGTGTATAAATTGCATTTTGTACTGAATGATAAGTATCGTATGTATATATTTCAGGTACCGTAGAAGAGATATTACTGTTCATCCTGAGGATAATTACAGTTTAAAATGGCTACTAACTTAAATGATGAGTCCGCTATCTCTATAGCGACGTGCCCAGCCTGTCATTCCCTCTACAAGGACCCGATTCTGCTGCCCTGCTGCCACTCCGTCTGTCTGGAGTGCGTGGAGGAAACTAACACCGGCTTCAGCAGGTGTCCCAAGTGCCAGAGCGTGTCGGACCTGGGGCCGGGCTCCCTGCCGCGTGACGTCACCACGGCCCGGGTGACGTCCGTGCAGAGGACCAGGGATGAGCTGGAGAAGTGTAGCCTAGCGCTCTGCGCGGAGTGCGAGCTGGAAACCACGGTGGCCACGCATTTCTGTGTGGTTTGCTGCCTGCCGCTCTGCGAGTTTGACTTTAAAGTCCATAAGAAGATGTACAAGGATACACACCGTGTAGTTGGCATTTGCGAGCTGAGCTCCATGGGACAGCTCTACAACCCAGACCATGAGGATTACTGCAAGTTCCATCCTACGACATCAGCTGATCAGTACTGCAACTCGTGCGGACTGATCCTGTGTCCCTCCTGCATCTCGCACCACAACACGGGGCACTGGATCAGCGGGCTGGCAGACGCTAAGAGGCTGGCGTGGGACCTCTCACACGAGCACCAAACTGCTTTTGATAAACTGGGCAATGGTGGATACAATGAGGCACAAATGTTTTTGGATAAAGTCCTGGCAATGACTGCGAATATTGAAGTCAAATTTGACGAGCTACAGAGAGTGCTAGACGAGAGGAAGAAAGAAGTGATCGGTAAACTGAACGCCATCTCCAAAGACACGCTCGCGCTGATACAGAAAGGGGAGCGCCGTAGAGAGCACATCCGAGATCTCGTCAAGAGGAGTCGCGAATACGAAACACTCCCAACGGACGGGCAACTGCTGACTGACTTGAAAAGTATAAATTCTAAAATAAATGAGCTTCTGAGGGGACTGCCTATGACAACGAAGTACAGCGACATAGATTACCTTATGGACCAGGATGTAGAATGCGTTATGAAGGGGCTGGGCTGCTTCAGGCTGAAACACACAACAAAGATTCTCCCAGAAATTATAATTGAAACAAGTGCACCCGCCGTACGGAAAGGATTCGCACCTTGCACAATGACAAAAGACGCGGGAAATAACGTCTACATCTTCACTGACGAGTGCGAAGTAGTTGTAATGAGTCGCACAGGAGTTGTGGTTAACAGGTTCAAACCTCCGAGAATGCCCCTTCATATTACCTCCGGGTTCATACACTGGAACAGAGGTCTCCTGTACATCGTGACTGGACTGGACTGAAACACTGCGTTACGATATGCACCAAGGATGGTGAGCTCGTAAACACGTTTGGGAAGCCAGGGAAGGGTGTTGGGGAGTTGCTAGCGCCAGTAAGCATAGCTGTCAGCAATATCGACGGAGATATTTACGTGCTGGAAGAAGGTAACAACAGAGTACAAGTGTTCAACTCTAAGTATATCCACAGTCGCTTTATCGGGTACTATATTCAGTATCCCGGGCAGCTCAAGAAGCCGTGCGAACTAGCGCTAACCGAGGCTGACGAGGTTATTGTACTACACAGCAATATTCCAAATATAATTATCTACAACTCGCAGGGAGTAGTACTGAGACAGTTCGGCAGCACCTCAATCGGTGGGGAGGTGCTGATGCTCGGAGCCATGTGTCTGTCTCACAGCGGACAGCTGCTGCTGACAGACTTATGCCAGGACCAGATCGTGGTGTACGACAGCGATTACCTGACTCTGTGGACCGTTGGGAGCTCCGGAAGTGGGAGGGGCCAGTTCGCGTGTCCGTGCGGGATGGTGTGTTTGGATGACGGGACTGTATTCGTGTGCGATATGGAGAATCGGAGGATACAGGTCTACAGTCCGGATTCAATGATTCTAGGTTATAACAAGTAGTTCGTAATGTAGGATCTACGGATTGTAGTGCTAGTTTAATTAATAATATCGCGCTTCGCTTGCTAGGTCGCTTCGCGACAGAACCGAACCACACACCAAACGCGAAGTGGTTGGGGTGTGGTTTATACTTCTAAGATTAATTATATAGCTAATATTTATATATTAAATACTAACACAACTAAATTAATATTGGTGATATATATCGGATACTTTAGATTTTAAGTTGTCATACTTATTTTCCGAGTCTGCCAACCGTTCTTTCCAGTCTTTTTCATTTTTGAGGACTTCAATTTCCTCCCTGAGGTCCTCAATGATCTTTTCCCCATTGTCTCGGATTGACACATCTTTTTGTTAGATAGGCGTCCAAGCTTTCTATATCGTCAGCCCTGACGAGGCTTTAGTCGATTTAGTTGCTGGAGGGGCAAATTTGGTTTCTTTTTTAGAATTAGCCATTTTGTAATTGCAAGTTGACAGACTACTAATTAAGTATAAATTGTGATAAACCAACAAATGGAACAGTATTCTTTTGATTCTTATTATTTATTTGTCTAGAGTATATATGTTCTAACATATTTTACTGATTATTTGATATGTATTCTAATAAAAAATTCCTAGTTTAACTGGTCACTAGTAGGGGCAAAACATAATGGCTCATACAACTACAGTCATATGCCATCAATTAAACTCTGCCTACACCAAACTAATTTTAGATATCCCGAGCACATTCGAAACATGGAATGGGTGTTTACTTTTCGGGGATTTTGCGTACGTAACGTTTGAACGGGCCTTTAGTATAGCGCTACTATCGAGGCCCATTGTATCGCCTTTGATTTGAGAATAACTTAGTTGAACGTTACATATGGCTAATTAATTGAAGTCGATTGAACTGAAACGTATCTCTAAAATTTTTGGGATTTTAATTGTTTTGTCCATGTTTTGATAACCCTTATTGTGGTGGTTCTACGAATACTAATTATGTATAAGAAATTGACCCGTGTTTTACCAATGATAGTTTTAAGGTGCTCGAACGAATCTACACCATTTCCGTGAAATATTGTCATTAGATAGATTCAAATAATTAATTAATTAACTCAATGTGTTTATAATGAGATAACTCTACGCCCGATAGACGGGATATTCACTGAGAAGTGACGCCAGCGTTCGCAGGCTCCGCATTATCGGGTTGGTCCGTCTTAACGGGGAGCAGGTGCTTGTACATACGCAACCAGTTCCGTGGGTCATCTCCGTGCACCCCTGCGATGAAATGGATTATTTTCTCAGGAGGGAACTCTGCTATGGCTCTTTCTCCCCATTTGAAGTGGAAGAACACTTTGTCTGGGGTTGGCTCTTTGATCTTTTCCAGGTACATTTGTCTGACCCATTCCTCTAGTAGCTTCTTCACATTTCCCAACACAGGGTGATGCACATCCCCCTCTGGAATGTTCAGCTGTTGTAGGAACTCCCAAAGCTCTTCCTCTCTGACCGCCTTCTGCTTCATAATGATGAGAGAGAGAATCACGCAGAGAAGAGACAGCTGTGCGCCTATCTCCAACTTTCTTTCCACAAATTCCTTGTGTAACTCTGGTTCCACATCCAGTATGTTAGAGAGCACGTAGTGTTTGACGGAACCCTTCGAAAACTCTATAACGGCTAGTCCAGCTGTCTCTCTCAGCACCTTATCAGCTGATTGCAAAATGGGCAAAAAGGCGCGAGAATGTTCCGCATCCATCTGCTCCTGTATTTCCTTCTTCTTTAGAGGCGCGCCTCTGTTCTGTCCCAGGAGGAGGTAGCGAGCCACCGCGGCGGTGTACTGTTTCTTCTGGTCGTTAGTTAGGTTTGAGAACGCCTTTTTGGCGGTGCCGTCAACAACTAGGTTCTCGATTTGAAAGTTTTTGTGTTGGAAAGATACACCACTGATATTGGCTTGTGACTCAGTAGAATTCTGTGCCATCAGTGCAGTAGTGTTCAAGCTAAATATACCAAAAATTGAGATTATCTACTCTCTAGTTTATATTCACAAGAATCACAACCATTGTCGACATTAATTAATTAAAAAGGTTTAATCAATGGGTCAATAAAATGATACATTGCTATGGAGGTTTAATTAATTAATTAATTTATAACAACTAGACATCCATAAACTCAGAGGGCCCCCGGACCAATTTCCCAAGGGGACCAAAATATTCATGACAGGATATAATATAAGGGTTTTCAAATTGTATATCGGACGCACCACTATTTCGGATTGACTAATTATTTGCAAAAAAGAACTATCTCAAAGTTTACAATAAAATTTATATAAAATCTCGAATACGTATTTATAATAGCGACAATGCAGAGGAAGATCCTTATCGACGCACTGAACAAGTCTTCTGCAACGGACAGTCTGATCCCCGGGAAGGCCCCCCCTACGCCCCCCCGCCCCATGGACCCGTCCCAGGCCCTGCTCGAGGAGAAGATCGTATACAACATTACCATAGATGACCTCAACATTCACGAAATATTCGAACACTCTCTGGCCACCATGATCCGTAACCGCCGCGAACTAATAAAAGAGATTTTCTCCATCTTAGCCCCTCACGAAATCAAGGCCATGTTGCCCGAGAGTTTTCGCGAGCTGAAGCCGAAGGAAGTTATGAAGCTCTGCTACATGCAGCTCAAGGAGATGCCGGAGAACCATCTCACGGCCATCATCACCTGTCTGGCCGACCCTTCGCAGTGCACCATTCCCGTTTATAAAACGGTTACCAAATCGAAGCGGAGCTCTGATTCCCCTTCAGGCAGACCCTCCCCCAAACAAACCCACAACAGCAGCGAGAAGGCCAGAGATCGGTCCCCCGCTTATAAGCTGGACAAGACTAAGAGCAATCCTCCCAAGCGCGCTGGCTACCACTCCGGCGAGCCCCAGAGACACAGGAGTGTTCCGGACAAGAAGAAGGAAGCTCCGAGCAGGAGTTCTCCTTCGAGGAAGAGAGTCGACAAGTCTCCTAAGAAGCCAGCTCGCAAGGCCCCCGCGGAGACGCCCAAGGGCAGAGGCGGCGCGGCGGAGCAGAAGAGACTCTCCAGCTCCGTGCACTCCGCCCCGAAACCAGCCAACTCCAACTCCAAGTCTAAGCACCACAGCGGCTCCGGCAGGGACAAGAAGCAGAAGAAGAACTGATTATAAATGCTAATATTACTCTGCTGCTTGTAGCTACTGTGTAGTGAGATAATGGCACCATTCTGATTCAAACAAACACATGTTGAGGTAATTATCTATTACGTATAGATTTATAACTAATTAACTAATCGCCTAACATGATTATGGAACATGAGTTATCAAATTGACTCTCAGTTGAATAATTTGGAAGTTCTTACTAGTTTTGATTTCATAATGTTTTCACGGGGCAAGCATCTGGGAACACCGTTATCCCAGACAGGTTTGGGGAGCTGGCACATGTCTCTAAGGTGATTGACTAGTTACTTTGGTATGTAATATGTATGAACAATAATTATATTCGCCTTAATAATTAATGGAATTTCTAAAAAAGTGAAAAGGAGCAATCGATAATATTGAATGAAATCTTTATTTATTGTTGAGTTTCTTGCTAGAATTTAATTTCATAATCTACCTTTTGCTAGTAGAACTCTTCTTCAAACTTATGATTCTCAGAAGTTATAAGAATCCACTTTGTTTTTCTGATTGGGACACTTGCTGGATTCACATTATGTACGTACTACGGACATTTATACAATCATGTAGCTACCTGTAGTTAAATACATCACTCTTGGGAAAGATAACAATTTAAATCATTATACGAATATTCCTTGTAACTAGCGTTTATGCTTAGCTATTATCTTGTGTGTAATCACAAAAGAGTTTAAGTGTTGACATTATGGCAGATCCAGAGGGTTATATATATGTGCATCGGTAGGACCACTTTTGAAGCCTCCAAACAATCATTAATTATGTCACAGTATACAGTATATATCATAGATTCCCGGAAGATTTTGTCGAGGTCCATGTAAGTATTTAAATAATAGCAAACAAAATCAGCGGTCCACTACAAATGCAGATGAATTTAATCTATTTCGGTCCGGCAGTTGGCATCACTGGTATTATACTAAATTAATCAGAGTTCGCCGCAATATAAACCCTTCTGTCATATCGTATGTATAACAGTCACAAAACATAACCATAATCTACACATCTGATATTCTATAGCACATGTTGGCAACGTGTGTAGGCAGTAGGAATTGAGTTTACTTTAAGGTTGCAGTATACCTTTAAATTTACCAATTTCGGGTATTTTGCCACTTATAGGTTTTATTTCATTTCTGGATAGAACAGCCTATGCCGCATCTCTATTCCAAACTTTGTAGAAAAATATAGAAAACTTTTAATAATACCGACTTTTTTGTGACCTCCACCTAAGCCACTCCTGTAGGGGCTCATTTTTTTCTGACACCGCCATCTCCAGCCGCAACTTTTGTCAATTTGGGAAACACATTTTGCCTTCATATACAACCTAGAAACAAAATCTCAACGGTTTTGGACAGCTCTCAATTAGTTCTATCTTGTCTATGTAGCGAATTTCATTTGTGACTTTTCTTTCTAATTATATTATATTTCCTAATGATAAAAAAAGTGATGTCGACTGTTATTGATGAAAAATTGGACTCATAAGTAATCAAAAAGAAGTTGTACATTCACATGATATATTAGAAGCTTCTCTATGTAATAAAACAGGAAACAAGTCTTAATCATTAAGAGGAAAAAACTTGTGTATCCCAAGAAAGTGTGTTTATAAAAAATTTAAATTTTCTCCATGTTACCAAGGTCGAATATTATTGCATCTTTGGATAGATCTCGCAGCAGGGAATCTAAAACAAAAAAGATCTTTCAAATCTGCAAAAAACTTTAGAAAAAGTGCTTAAAAGTATACTGCAACCTTAACTGTAGCCATATGCTGTAGCTCATTTAAGCTATTCGAACTGAACTATTCGCTTCAAAGGAATAAATTCACAAATGCGGAACTCGCACAATATAATATGGTATAATATAACACATAATATTGTTATTCAACACATATTTTGCCCCAGGTATAGACTGAATAAGTTTGATTAATTTATGATACATCCACTAAGTCAGTAGTTTCGAGATGGCCTCCGTCTTCAAGAACCCGCTCAGCACGCCAGTGGGCCAGCGTATCAACACTGCAGTCAGCCACGGACAGTCCTCAGTGGACTACCCCATTGTGATGGAGATGTGCGATCTCATAAACGACACGGACCATGGACCGAAAGACGCCAAAGCTGCCTTCAAGAAGGTTCTCTTCCTCAACAAAGACGCGGGGCAGGTGCTGCAGTGCCTCAGCATTTTGGACATCTGCATTAAGAACGGACAGAAGCGCTTCCACCGACACATGATCACCAAGGACTTCGTTATGGAGCTGGCCAAGCTGGCTCAGGCGGGGAAGTCGAGCCACGCGGCGGTCCGCGAGCGGAGCCTGCTGCTCATCCAGAGCTGGGCCGACGCCTACCGCGGGAAGGAGGACGTGGGCGTGGCAGCCGAGATATACGACCAGCTCAAGGCCAGCGGCGTGGAGTTCCCAGCTGTTGACCTAGACGACATGGTGCCTGTGCGCACGCCCCCTTCCAGACAGCCCTCTGCCACTCAGTCCTCTGTTACTCAGCCCCCTGCCTCTCAGCCCCCTTCCACTCAGCCCCCCTCCAACCTCCCCTTCTCTCCCCAGGCCTCCTACCCCCGACAGGCCGTACCCCAGGCTGTCCCTCAGCAGGCCCCCTACCCCCAGGCGGCCCCCGGGCCCGCCCCCCAGAGGGCCGCCGGGCCCCCGCGCGGGCTCTCCGGGGAGCAGATCGGGAAGGTCCTCTCGGAGCTGGACGTGGTGCAGACTAACGTGCAGGTGCTGTCTGACCTGATGCTGAACAGCGTGCCGGGCCAGGAGCGCCTGGACGACCTGGAGTTCATGCAGAGTCTCCGGGACACCATCCAGCGGATGCAGGTGCGCGTTATGGACCTGCTTAACTCGCCGCACGCAGAGGACATAACGGCGCGGCTGCTGCAGCTTAACGACGACATTAACAACGTGTTCACGCGCTACGAGCGCCACCAGCGCCAGACGCAGGCGGCCAGCAACCCCGAGAGTTCCCAGCGGACCATCCCCATCCCGGAGGAGCCGGCCCCTGCCCCCGGCATCTCCTATCCGCTCCTCCAGCCCACCACGCCCACTCAGCCGGAGCCCCCCTCGCAGCTCCCGCCCCCCGCCAGCCCTCCGCCCGCGGTCGACCCCGTCGCGGAGCTGATGCTCCTCGACTTCGGGACCGGTCCGTCCGCTCTGGACAGCACCCCCATTATCCCTGTCCCCTCCCAGCAGCCCGCTGCCCCCGCTGCCCCCGCTGACACGCCAGGGCTGGACGAGTTCGACATATTCGCCAAGAGCCGCCAGAGCACGTACGCGAGTGAATTCGACACGACCTCCTACAGCGACACGGCCCAGCAGCCCTCCACCACCATAAGCAAGGCGCTGCAGCCGCGCGCCATCTCCCCGGAAGACGCAGAGGGGCTCACCGAGTGGCTCGCGGCCACCAACCTCACCACCTCTAAAGTGGACGCCCCAGGAAGCCAAACCACCTCGGAAGACTTCGACAAGTTTTTGGAAGAACGAGCCAACGCTCCCTACTCAGGGAGCAAGTCCAGCTCGAAAGGAAAGAAGAATAAAGATAAAGCTCCCTCCGTCGACGACATGTTCAGCCTCTAGCCGATATAACGGACTGCTTTGTTTTTACACTGTAACTAGCTTATATAGTAGAGTATCTAACTCCCTGTCTTGTAGACCGACTTATCTTTCTTACCTCTACTAGTCTCAGTTTAATTCATTATTTGTATAACTCATGTTAATTCTATATTTTAACAGTGTCGTCACAATACTCTGCTGATAGTAATATTTATGAGAAAGTCTGTCTATCTACTATTAGACATAAAATTCCAGTAAAAAATAGGAAGCACTTTTTAATTTTTTTAGACAAAGATTCATCTCTGTTTATTTATGCTTAATTAATTTAAGTTTATTTATCATAAAGTGATGACTGGCATGTGGAGAGGGTTCCTTTTGAGTAGAAGTAAGTTGGAAGCTAAATTTCCCAAACTTCTGCCCAGACAGATAATCCCCGTAGAGGTAAGGCGGAATCCAAATTTGGGTCTTCATGGCACCAAACGCGTTATGCGAGGTTTCTACGTCACACACACTAACAAAAAGATAAAACGTATTTGGCGCCCAAACATTCTAATTTCAACTTATCGCAGCGAACTTCTGAACCACACTTTCACATTCCCAGTCGCCGCTGCTGTTGTGCGGCAAATCGATAAGGCCGGTTCGCTCGACGCATACATTCTGTACACAGACCATAAGAGGCTGGGGGGAAAATTCGCACTCGATTTCCATTACAAACTCTTGGAGGTTATCTCCAACAATCTGAATGTAGAAATTCCGCCCAGAATTAAGCACTACCCCAAGCCCCCTCCTCAGCTAATGGAGAAAGTAGCAAAGATAATGGATGAGAGGAAGGCTATTGCTGTGGAGAATAACGCAGACCCCTCAGAGCTTATAACTCTGGACTATAGCTCTATGGCGTCTTAACTTAACTAGGTTAATTGTTAGATTAATTTCGACCATTTAATACACTTAATACAAATTTGTATTTAATAATTTGAAGTGCATTTTCCAAATACACACCTCTAATCCCATTTGTAGAGACAACATCGGCAGAACTGCTGATTTATCTACTTTCTAGTCAACAAGGAAACATATTGATGCTAATTGTTATGTTGAGAAAATGCTATACTTAAAAGTTTAGCAGATTGACCAGATTGTAATAATAATAAATTAGACCAAAAGAATATGGACTCAGAATAATGGTTGTATTATCGCTATACTTTAGCTTAGGTTTCTATCTCTATGAGTTCTCACTTGTTATATACAGTTGAAACCGGGTTTTTCTAACACCGGGTTATTCTAACTATCGGTTTTTTCTAACCAATTTTTGATTAACTTAATATTTAATTCGTAATTACGCTTCATTTCCGTAACTACCGAAATATTCTAAGAATCGGTGTATTCTATCTCATTCCTGCCAAAATATTTGAGTCATTCCTTGTACGGGGCTCCAATTTAGACTCACAATCGGTAATTTTGTCCCAGCTGAAAATTCCTGTCCGAATGTCATACACGTATACCATTTTAAGCCTGTACATAACAGCCACCGAAATGGTTAAATCCATGTAAGGTTGGCAGATTTGCTAAGTATCGGTTTATTCTAACTATTCTTACTTGTAAAGAAATGGTTAGAAAAACCCGGTTTCTACTATAGTTAATGAATCGACATTTCGTCCGTCTCCTCTCGACCCCCCCGGTGGTTAGCCACAAGTTCCTGCTCTGCGGCAAGCGCTGGGAGATCAGCCGCGGGCTCCTGGCGCCGCACGCGGATTCTGCCGCCCTTGTACACTTCGGAGACACAGCTGTGCTAGCGGCCTTCTTCGCAGACACTCAGCAAAACAGTTCGAACCAATTGGTTGGCATTCCGTTTACAACCGATTACTCTGAAAAGCAACACATCTCAACTGACCCGTCGCACAACTTCTACCTGCGCTCCGCGAGACATTTCGAGAAGTTTTCTCTCATTTCGCGATCCATCGACCGGACGGTGCGTCCCATCCTGCCCCCTCTCGCCTACCCTATCAACCTCACCTGCGTTCTCCTGGCCTCGGACGGGATGCACGACCCGGAAATCGCGGCAATTAACGCCGCCTCTGCCGCGCTCTCGCTCACCAGCACACCAGGTATGTCCACCTGCGCGGCTGTGCGGATGGGCCGCGTCCGCCGCTCCTGGGTCGTTAACCCCAGCCGAACAGAGCTCAGTGAGAGCGACGCCAACTACATCGTGTCTTGCACGAAGGCGGGAATATCCATGGTCCAGGGACACTCCGATGAGCTCTCTCTGTCGCTGTTCTGTGAAATGTTAACCATAGCGCAAGAGCAGTGTACGCAAATAATAAAGCACTTGGATGTCCTCAAGGCTGTTACGAATCCGACTTTCTCCATCCTGCCTCCGGCGACTGAGCTACCCAGTAACTCTCTCTACTCCCAACTCAAGGAGACCTACTTCGAGACTATAAAAGGGTTTCTCTCCGCCCCTCTCAGCAAGCTGCAGCGCTCCAAACAGTCCATCCAGGTCTCCAACCAAGTCAAGGCCAGCGCGATAGAACTGTCCCCCACCATATCTCACTCCGCCGTGGAGCAGCTCAAAACGGACCTCCACAGAGAGGCGCTCCGAGAGAACATCATGGAGCGTGACGTCAGGCCGGGCGCGCGGGGCTGCGAGCAGATCCGGGAGCTGTCCGCGAGCATGGGTCCCCTCAAGGCCGCGCACGGGTCCGCGATCTTCCAGCGCGGAGAGACGCAGATTCTGTCCTCGCTGTCGCTGCTGCCGCCCGTCTTCTCCTTCGACCCCGCCTCCGAGCGCGAGGTGGTGGACAGCTGTTCCGTGGAGAACTTCTATCTGCGCTACTCGAACCCCGACTACGCGGTGCGCGAGTCCAAGTCGAGAGGAATGCCGAACCGCCGCGAGCTGGGACACAGCCGTCTGGCGGAGAGCGCCTTTCTCCGCCTGTTGCCCGGCTGCTTCCCCTTCTCCCTGAATCTCTTCTGCGACGTGCAGTCCTCCAGCGGCTCCTCCTCCATGACCAGCATCTGCGCCGCCTCCCTCGCCATGCGCGACGGGGGCGTCCCGCTCAAGGCGCTCGCGGCCGGGGTGGCCACTGGGCTCATCCTGGGGAAGGCGAACTCTGTGGAGAGCTACTGCATCCTGTCGGACATCCAGGGCATTGAGGACGCGCTGGGGAACATGGACTTTAAGGTGGGAGGGACCAGAGACGGCATCACCGCTTGTCAGCTGGATATTAAAGAGTTCCACGGCATTCCAATGGACATCATGCGTCGTTGTTTGGAGAGAAGTTGGCAAGATAGGCATAATATTCTAGATTTCATGGACGGGATTATTTCTACCCACAAACCGTCTCCCAAGTTCAACACGCCGGTCTCTTCTGTGATAACCAAGCAGGGCCTGACCTCTCCCGGACTTATGTTCAAGGTTCGCAAGCTGCAAGAGACAATGGGCGTGACCACCTACGCGCTGAGTCCCAGCCAGCTCTACCTGTACGGCGACTCTTCTCAGAAGCACTCGGCGGCGCTCAAGTGCATTCACTCTCTGCTGGAGAGACAGGAGAGCCCTCAGCTGGAGTTCGGCGCGCTGTACCGCTGCCGAGTCGTGGAGGTGCGTCCGTACGGACTCCTGGTGCAGCTGTACCCCAACCAAGAGGAGCCCACACTCGTGCACACCTCACAATTGCACCCCGCGGGCATCCTGGCCAGCTCACTCGGCTTTAAAGTGGATGACATCATCATTGTCAAGTACTTTGGGATGGAGCCTATTTCCGGTCGGCACAGGGTATCTCGGAAAGCCGCGATGTGTCCGTACGAGAAAGAACCCATCCAGCTGTTGTGACGTTAGAAGCTAGTTAGGACATTTTGAATTCTATCTTTCAAAGGGCATTTTATCACTTGATCTCGAGTTAGCCGAATTATTTGACAAATAAAGAATTAGATTTTAATATTTTAATTTTGGACTTATAAAGAGAACTGACTGTAACATTGACAATGTTAGAAAGCCTTAGCCCTTTATGTCTCTTCTGGACATGTCTCTTCTAGACATGTCTCTTTTAGACATGTCTCTTCTGGACATGTCTCTTTTGGACATGTCTCTTCTGGACATGTCTCTTTTAGACATGTCTCTTCTGGACATGTCTCTTTTAGACATGTCTCTTCTGGACATGTCTCTTTTAGACATGTCTCTTCTGGACATGTCTCTTCTGGACATGTCTCTTCTGGACATGTCTCTTCTAGACATGTCTCTTCTAGACATGTCTCTTCTGGACACGTCTCTTCTGGACACGTCTCTTCTGGACATGTCTCTTCTGGACATGTCTCTTCTGGACATGTCTCTTCTGGACATGTCTCTTCTAGACACGTCTCTTCTGGACATGCAGTCCTTACAAATATACCGCTTATTTATTTGTTTGAATAAATCCTATACTTTATTCTATTACATTCTAAGCTGATTTGGGATTAATGGCAACTGCTAATCCTGCTGAAACTACACCAACTGATGAGTTAATATTTGATTTTATAAGAGAAGAGATCATTGTTGCGTTCGATAGAATAATTACAGAAGTTAAGTCCCGTAGAGATCAGCTGTTATCGGAGATTGAGGATAGGAGAAGAGAGTTGAAGAATTCAGCTATGTTTGATAGCGTGAGAGAGTTGGAAGATATGAGATCTAATTTGGAGATGTCCGTGAAACAAAATGTAGCTATGAAAAGACAGCAGGAGTCTCTAGCTGATTTAGACTCTGAAATTAATAAATTAAGGACAGATATAAACAGGAACACACAACTGAAATACAGCTGTTCCCTCGATCAGCTGATCCAACAGATCAAGAAGTTTGGAGAAATTATTGATACAACTAGCAATCTAACTCTAGCTAAAGCTAAATACTCTAGAAAACTAACAGCTGCTAAAGTTATAGAGGGATTTGAATCTGCTTATTCAATGAGACTCCATATAGACCAGTATAAGGAATTGCTACTATAAACATCGACTAGACGGGATTTTGGGACTTGATTAAAAATGCACTGTACACTATTTTTTGGAAGAAATAGTAATTAAATAGTGAATGAATTAAAATGAATTGAAAATGGTAATATAGAATGAATAAGAAAATAGGGCATAAGAGAATAACTGAACCCTAGCTGGACAGATAGAACAAAACGCGATATTAGGACTTCAACGGGATATTGGGACCTGACCGGGATATCTGGACCTGACGGGATATCTGGACCTGAACGGGATATTGGGACCTGACGGGATATCTGGACCTGAACGGGATATTGGGACCTGACCGGGATATCTGGACCTGACGGGATATCTGGACCTGACGGGATATTGGGACCTGACCGGGATATCTGGACCTGACGGGATATCTGGACCTGACGGGATATCTGGACCTGACGGGATATTAGGACCTGAACGGGATATCTGGACCTGACGGGATATTGGGACCTGACGGGATATTGGGACCTGACGGGATATTAGGACCTGAACGGGATATCTGGACCTGACGGGATATTGGGACCTGACGGGATATTAGGACCTGACGGGATATTGGGACCTGAACGGGATATCTGGACCTGACGGGATATCTGGACCTGACGGGATATTGGGACCTGACGGGATATTAGGACCTGACGGGATATCTGGACCTGAACGGGGAATAAGAAAATCGGGTCTAAGGGAATAACATAATCAATACTGGACAGATAGAACAAAACGGGATTTCTGGACCTGACGGGATATCTGGACCTGACGGGATATTAGGACCTGAACGGGATATCTGGACCTGACGGGATATTGGGACCTGACCGGGATATTGGGACCTGACGGGATATTAGGACCTGAACGGGATATCTGGACCTGACGGGATATTGGGACCTGACCGGGATATTGGGACCTGACCGGGATATCTGGACCTGACGGGATATCTGGACCTGACGGGATATCTGGACCTGACGGGATATTAGGACCTGAACGGGATATCTGGACCTGACGGGATATTGGGACCTGACGGGATATTGGGACCTGACGGGATATTAGGACCTGAACGGGATATCTGGACCTGACGGGATATTGGGACCTGACGGGATATTAGGACCTGACGGGATATTGGGACCTGAACGGGATATCTGGACCTGACGGGATATCTGGACCTGACGGGATATTGGGACCTGACGGGATATTAGGACCTGACGGGATATCTGGACCTGAACGGGGAATAAGAAAATCGGGTCTAAGGGAATAACATAATCAATACTGGACAGATAGAACAAAACGGGATTTCTGGACCTGACGGGATATCTGGACCTGACGGGATATTAGGACCTGAACGGGATATCTGGACCTGACGGGATATTGGGACCTGACCGGGATATTGGGACCTGACGGGATATTAGGACCTGAACGGGATATCTGGACCTGACGGGATATTGGGACCTGACCGGGATATTGGGACCTGACGGGATATTAGGACCTGACGGGATATTGGGACCTGACGGGATATTAGGACCTGAACGGGATATCTGGACCTGACGGGATATTAGGACCTGACCGGGATATTGGGACCTGAACGGGGTATAAGACAATCGGGTCTAAGGAAATAAGTTTAAATAACATAATCAATACTGGACAGATAGAACAAAACGGGATTTCTGGACCTGACGGGATATCTGGACCTGACGGGATATTAGGACCTGAACGGGATATCTGGACCTGACGGGATATTAGGACCTGACCGGGATATTGGGACCTGACGGGATATCTGGACCTGAACGGGGTATAAGACAATCGGGTCTAAGGAAATAACATAATCAATACTGGACAGATAGAACAAAACGGGATATCTGGACCTGACGGGATATTGGGACCTGACGGGATATTGGGACCTGACGGGATATCTGGACCTGAACGGGATATTGGGACCTGACCGGGATATTGGGACCTGACGGGATATCTGGACCTGAACGGGATATTAGGACCTGACGGGATATTGGGACCTGAACGGGATATCTGGACCTGACGGGATATTGGGACCTGAACGGGATATCTGGACCTGACGGGATATTGGGACTTGACGGGATATTGGGACCTGACGGGATATTGGGACCTGACGGGATATTAGGACCTGACGGGATATTGGGACCTGAACGGGATATCTGGACCTGAACGGGGTATAAGACAATCGGGTCTAAGGAAATAACATAATCAATACTGGACAGATAGAACAAAACGGGATATCTGGACCTGACGGGATATTGGGACCTGACGGGATATCTGGACCTGAACGGGATATTGGGACCTGACCGGGATATCTGGACCTGACGGGATATTGGGACCTGACGGGATATCTGGACCTGACGGGATATTGGGACCTGAACGGGATATCTGGACCTGACGGGATATTAGGACCTGAACGGGATATCTGGACCTGACGGGATATTGGGACCTGACGGGATATTAGGACCTGACGGGATATTGGGACCTGACGGGATATTGGGACCTGACGGGATATTAGGACCTGAACGGGATATCTGGACCTGACGGGATATTAGGACCTGACCGGGATATTGGGACCTGACGGGATATTGGGACCTGACGGGATATTAGGACCTGAACGGGATATCTGGACCTGACGGGATATTAGGACCTGACGGGATATTGGGACCTGACGGGATATCTGGACCTGAACGGGGTATAAGACAATCGGGTCTAAGGAAATAAGTTTAAATAACATAATCAATACTGGACAGATAGAACAAAACGGGATATCTGGACCTGACGGGATATTGGGACCTGAACGGGATATCTGGACCTGACGGGATATTGGGACCTGACCGGGATATCTGGACCTGACCGGGATATTGGGACCTGACGGGGATATCTGGACCTGAACGGGATATTGGGACCTGACGGGGATATCTGGACCTGACCGGGATATTGGGACCTGACGGGATATCTGGACCTGAACGGGATATTAGGACCTGACGGGATATCTGGACCTGGCGGGATATTGGGACCTGACGGGATATTGGGACCTGACGGGATTTTAGGACCTGACCGGGATATCTGGACCTGACGGGATATCTGGACCTGGCGGGATATTGGGACCTGACGGGATATCTGGACCTGACGGGATATTGGGACCTGACCGGGATATCTGGACCTGAATGGGATATCTGGACCTGAACGGGATATTGGGACCTGACGGGATATTGGGACCTGACGGGATATTGGGACCTGACCGGGATTTTGGGACCTGACCGGGATATTGGGACCTGAACGGGATATCTGGACCTGACGGGATTTTGGGACCTGAACGGGATATTGGGACCTGACCGGGATATCAGGACCTGAGCTGGATGTTTGGACTTAGTTTAACCTGTCGCTTTACTTATTTCTGGTTTTTCCTTACTATTACTTATTATTTTCTTCATTCATTTTTTCATTCATTTATTTTCTACCCTATTTTTTTCAATTGATAATATCATTTTTCTACCAAGTCCCAAAATCCCGTCTAGTCGTGGTTTCCTCTATGTAACCCATTCAGGTAGTAAGACGGTGCTGGTATACAATGCAGAAGATTTTAAGTTTATACAAGAGTTTGGAGACACTGAATATCCACCTAAATGTGTCGCTAGTAGCAAAGAGTTCATTTACGTTATTTCACCTGATGAAATATTGCAATACAAATCTTCAGATTTCGCACTTGTTGAGACTATATATGCATCTTTTTCCCATTGGGGCAATTTTTATATTTGCATCGGAATTAGTGATGTTCTTGTGTGGGATAACCGTGGCTCTATTAAGGTATATGATAGCGCTCTTGACCTCGAAGAAGATATAAAGTTAGATTTGGAGAAGTATAGCGAGCCGTATTATCGTGAATGCCTGAGTATGATAACGAGAGAAAATATGTTATATATCTTATTAGCTAACAAAATACTCTTATTTGTACCCTTTGGAGACTGGAATAATATTAGTTGTTATTTCAAGAAGCAAGAAGGTATTTTAACTAATATTCATATATACGTACTTGTATTATTATCAAACACTATTTATTCATCTATTCCCTTTAGGTAAGATACCCTATGTTAAGATGCCCTCTGCATTCTGTCTCGACCCAGCAGGTAATGTTATAGTCGCAGACGCTTGTACCTGTTCTATAAAGTTCCTCTCTCCAGAGGGAGACCTTATCCACACTATAGGGGAGAGTACAGTGGGGAGTGATAGCATCATCAGAGAGTGCTCTGATATAGCTGTTTATAAGAACAGTGTTATTGTAGCTTGTAGGGATCCTGTCACGAAGCAATTATATTTCATTATTCAGCATAAAACTGGCATACTTAAAGTTGGATTACATCCTCTTTGACCCAAATTTATAGCTCAAGCACTAATGTGCTTTTGTATTTGTTTATTAGTAAACCAAAAGCGTTTATTATTTCCCTTACTACATCATCTCTATACTCCCAATCTACTCATATTTCTTCTTTTGGCTTATATTATACATATTAGCTCACATTTTGCACTACTACGACACCAACAGATGGATTTTACCTCCGAAAGCTTTCGGAGCTCGCTTAATCAGGTGCTCAATTCACCAGAAATACTGGACCAGTTGTCTCAAGCTCTTCAGGGGACAACTAATCCTGGTCAAAGTCCAATGACCACTTCACCAGTGTTTCGGAGGCATACAGTAAGTGTAGTTAGCCCTCCATTGAGAGATCCAGAGGCCATTGGGCCCTCGGTGTCTTCCCATAGGGAAGAGCCGAGTCCGTCCTTGATAGAAGGACATACGGACTCTCACATGTCTAGCCAGCCACCTGAGTTAGTAGAGGAGACTAGCTCAACTCAGGCAACTCATTCATTGGCTGACAGGGGTACTAGGCTGGAACAGCCAATCCAAGGTACCCAAGGGGTTCTCTACCAACCCAAAAACAAATGTTCCCCCGATGGATCGTGGAAACTTAACGAGGAGATGAGTTCGTATATACAGACACACTTTAATCAAGCACAGTCTCTAGAGGTACGCGAGGATACCCTCGAATTTTTGCCTAGACCTGAGATGGACGACCTATTTCCACCTGAATTGGATGACGGTGTGAAATTTTTTATCACGCACAACTTGAAGGACAAGTTGGCAAGGGGTTCCCTGGCTCAATTGTACACAGCTCAGAAGCTCCTCTTAGAGGCGACTGGCCCTCTAATGTGTCTGTGGGATAATTTATCCAATGACTCAGACTTCCCCGCTGCTGATTCAATGCGAATTATTGAAGCAGCAATTACTCTAATTGGAAATGCATCCAATTATGTAACAGAGGAACGTAGACGCACTGTCCTCAGGAAAATAAACGTTGATCTTGAGTCCTTAGCCTCAAACAATTTTGAGGGTCGACAACGCAAATTATTTGGACCTTCAATGGAAAAACAGATTCAGGAACACATGCATGGTTCAAAGGTCTTAGAGGAGGCGTCTAAACGTCGCCCAGGTTATAGTGGTAGTAAGAACAAACCACTTAGTACGTATAACCCTTCTGGGTTCCGGGGAAAGCAGCCCTTTCGTGCCCCCGCCCCTGTTTCTTACCCAAACAGAGGGCGGCAATCACAGAGGTACAACTCAAATCAGAGAACTTCAAAGTACTCCCCGAGACCCCAATACAAGAAGTCTCAATAATTTCGAGGCTACATACGCCTACCAACCTTCCTCTCACAGGCAGAACTGGACACTGCCTCCACAACTGGAGGCTGATTACTGGAGAGGAATGGACACTGGAAACAGTTTCCGGGATGCCACTACCATTCACATCCCCACCTCCACTAGTTCAGATACAGAGAGTGACGGGTCCAGTGTATATCTCCAAGGACCAGGAGACATTAATAGGCACAGAGATCCAAAAGCTTATCAGCAAGGGTGCCATAAGGATTGTGACCAAGGGGGAGATATTCCTCAGTACTATTTTCACAGTTCCCAAGAGGACTGGAGGTCATCGAATGATTCTAGACCTACGAGCCCTCAATTGTCACCTGACAACTTCCCACTTCAAGATGGAGAGCATACAAATGCTACGAGACCTAATTCGTCAGGGGGAGTATATGACGAGGCTAGACCTTACGGATGCTTATATGAGTATCCCTATTGCCGAGCAACACCACAAGTACCTAGCCTTCCGCTGGAAGGAGACCTGTTATACCTACCAGGTACTCCCATTCGGACTATCCATTGCTCCGAGAGTTTTCACGAAGGTAATGAAATCACCAGTGTCAATTCTGAGGAAGTGGTCGATTCGACTCATTATCTACCTCGACGACATTCTGATAGTCAATCAGACTCCTCCGGAGACAAAGCACGATACAGAGCTGACTATAACTCTATTGCAGTCCCTCGGTTTTGTAATAAACGTAAAGAAATCGAGTCTCATTCCCACTCAGGAGATAGAATTTCTGGGATTTGTAGTCAATTCTCAATCCCTAACCCTCTCTATCCCCGATCCCAAGTTAACGCTGATAAAGAAACAGATCGGGAGTTGTCTCCGACAAGTTCAGCCAATCAAGATCCGAACATTAGCCAGACTAGTAGGGACATTAGAATCGATCAGACCTGCAACATTCATTGCCCCACTTTACATGAGGGCATTACAAATGAACCTGAGGGTATCGTTACGAACCCAATTCGGGAACTACGACAGTTCGACATCCCTAACCCAGCAGTCCAGACAAGAGCTCTCATGGTGGTACAACCAGATATCGCTGCACAGGAGCAGTCCAATGACCAGGTTTACGAAACCTCTGCTGACCATTATAACAGATGCATCCCTCTTCGCTTGGGGAGGAATATTGAAGGGTATGACCCATACGACAACCAGTGGCGATTGGAGCCAGACAGAGAGGAAGCTACACATCAACCAACTGGAGATGCTAGCAATAAAATACTCTCTGATAGCGTTCTCTCCTCTCTTTCTGAGCGTACTACCGCCATCGCACCCTCCGGAACAGGTGTACAGGACAATACTAATACAGACAGACAACACGACAGCTATGAGTTACATCAATCGGATGGGAGGAACACACTCGTATGCACTGGCGGAGATAGCCAAGAGCATATGGATATGGGCCTTATACAACAAGCTAACGTTGTTAGCAGAGTATGTACCCAGCGAAGCCAACTTAGCAGATGCACTTTCGAGGAGAGCGGACAGCTCCAACTGGTGCCTGCTGCCCAGTATATTTACCAAGATAGTCAGACTACTTGGACAGGTTACCATAGACCTATTTGCAGATCGCACCAACACCAAGAATTCGAAATTCTACAGTTGGCATCCCGATCCGGAAGCGGAGGGAACAAATGCATTTCTTCAAATATGGCCCTCGAAGGGGGCGTATGCATTCCCGCCATTCAACCTAATAAGTCGAGTCCTAACCAGGGTGAGAAAGGAAGACCTGACACTAATATTAGTTGTACCGGAATGGCCGAGTCAAATTTGGTACTCAACACTGTTGAACATGTTAACAGAAACCCCATTAGTTCTACCACAGTTACCCAATTTGCTAATGTCCCCATCCAACAAACCCCATCCGCTGATAACAAACAGGACACTCAGATTGCTTGCATGCAAGGTATCCGGTCATTCCCAGATAACCAGGAGTTATCGTCTGAAGTTAAAAGACTCCTTGAGTCATCTCTCTCGCCGGCAACCATTCGAGCATACAGAAGAGCCTTCTCAGCCTTCAGTAGCTGGTGTAGTGGGAGAAGTTATGATCCCTTTAAACTTCCTACCAACTTAATCTTGGAATACCTCAAAGATCTCTTTCAGGAAAAGAAGTCTCATACCGCAGTCAACACTGCAAGATCTGCATTATCCTTCTACCTGGAAAGGAGAGAAGGAATGCGAGTTGGAGAACTACCTGATATTGCCAGGTTATGTAGAGGAGCTGCGAGACTGCATCCCAGTCAACCACGCTATCATAGTACATGGGATGTAAACCAAATGTTGGTTCACATTGGTACCTTAGATGATAATAGTAACCTTTCCCTTGGGAAACTAACTAAGAAGCTCACAATGTTACTAGCGTTAGCAACAGGTGGAAGATCTTCAGACCTGCTGAGCTACTATACTCATTTAATAGAGTGGACAACTTCTGGTGTTGCCCTAACTAGAAATCTCAAGGGTAAATCGTCAGGAGCAGGAAAACGAGTATTTTTACCTTCACATGACAAGGAAGCACTCTGTATTCCTAAATGTCTCAGAGAATATATAGAGAGAACAAGAGAGTACAGAAACACTGAGAGTATGAGAAACTTACAGATTCTCCTCTCTATCTCCAGACCAATTCACCCAGTGAAGAGCAGCACAGTAGCTCGTTGGATTCTTGACCTCATGACAGAGGCAGGGATAGATACACAACAGTATAAGGCGCACTCAACTAGGGCCGCTAGTACTTCTGGAGCAATCAGAAGAGGTTTAAGCTCTAGTGAGATATTAGATGCTGCCGATTGGTCGAAGGAAAGCACGTTCACTAAATACTACCTTCGAAACATAGTGGCGGCAAATTCGAACAGCATGCCCTATTAGACTACTTAGTTACGTAGTATGTAGGTTGGTTAACACATTTATTGTTTTTTCTATGGGTGTTTGTAGAAACACCTCTATTTATTTAGCTTACAGTATATGTGTACAGAGACACATCATTATTCTGTGACTGTATTTCTTACAGTATATATTTTACAATCAGATCTGCTACAAAGATCCAACTTTAAGTATGCCAGTTTTATGCTGAATAATGAAATATAATTGAAAATTGTGCAAGCGCCGAAGGCGCGTAGCACAATTATAATTATATGAATTAGGAAGCATAAAACTGGCATACGATCCCACCCTTACTTAATCTTTCCAAGGTAAAGATAGTATATGCCCACCCAGGATTAGCTATCAAGCCTTCAATCGAAATATGAGTAGATTGGGAGTATAGAGATGATGTAGTAAGGGAAATAATAAACGCTTTTGGTTTACTAATAAACAAATACAAAAGCACATTAGTGCTTGAGCTATAAATTTGGGTCAAAGAGGATGTAATCCAACTTTAAGTATGCCAGTTTTATGCTTCCTAATTCATATAATTATAATTGTGCTACGCGCCTTCGGCGCTTGCACAATTTTCAATACATCATTAGAATATACTAGGATTGTTATGATGACTCGTAGAATTCCTAATATAGTTAGTTGTATTAGATTTGTATAATTACTATTGCGATGTGATCCGCTTAATTTTATTATTTTTGTACACAAATTAATGATTTTATTAATTGGAATAGGTATTGTATTAGGAAGCTATTCTTCTTTTATATCTTGGTCCTGAGGTACCGTGATATACCTCGTAATGTAATATGTAGTTTGTGATTTTATTTCTTATTCTGTATTCCTTAATTAATGACACGAATTGAATGGATATTCTATAGAATTCTGTAAATATACTTTTATAAATTGTAATCTCATAACTTAATTCGTATATTCTAATCTCTCTTCTGGACATGTCTCTTCTGGACATGTCTCTTTTAGACATGTCTCTTCTGGACATGTCTCTTCTGGACATGTCTCTTTTAGACATGTCTCTTCTGGACATGTCTCTTCTGGACATGTCTCTTTTAGACATGTCTCTTCTGGACATGTCTCTTTTAGACATGTCTCTTCTGGACATGTCTCTTCTGGACATGTCTCTTCTGGACATGTCTCTTCTGGACATGTCTCTTCTGGACATGTCTCTTCTGGACATGTCTCTTTTAGACATGTCTCTTTTAGACATGTCTCTTCTGGACATGTCTCTTTTAGACATGTCTCTTTTAGACATGTCTCTTTTAGACATGTCTCTTCTGGACATGTCTCTTCTGGACATGTCTCTTTTAGACATGTCTCTTCTGGACATGTCTCTTCTGGACATGTCTCTTCTGGACATGTCTCTTCTGGACATGTCTCTTCTGGACATGTCTCTTCTGGACATGTCTCTTCTGGACATGTCTCTTCTGGACATGTCTCTTCTGGACATGTCTCTTCTGGACATGTCTCTTCTGGACATGTCTCTTCTGGACATGTCTCTTCTGGACATGTCTCTTTTAGACATGTCTCTTCTGGACATGTCTCTTCTGGACATGTCTCTTCTGGACATGTCTCTTCTGGACATGTCTCTTCTGGACATGTCTCTTCTGGACATGTCTCTTCTGGACATGTCTCTTCTGGACATGTCTCTTCTGGACATGTCTCTTCTGGACATGTCTCTTCTGGACATGTCTCTTTTAGACATGTCTCTTCTGGACATGTCTCTTCTGGACATGTCTCTTCTGGACATGTCTCTTTTAGACATGTCTCTTCTGGACATGTCTCTTCTGGACATGTCTCTTCTGGACATGTCTCTTCTGGACATGTCTCTTTTGGACATGTCTCTTTTGGACATGTCTCTTCTGGACATTAAATAAGTATATGATTACTGATTGACAGCATTAAACCTAACTATTAACTAATGTATGGTCACTGATAGCATAGTTGGATGGTGTGACTGATCATAGACTGTTTCTCGGCTATCTCCAGATCCATTCAGCGCCTCTTCGTCCGAGATGAAACAGACAGGGAATCCATGGTCTGTGGACAGAAGAAGGGACAGCAGTGCAGGGGTCTCTCTCGGGCCAATCGCCAGAAGAGAGCAGACCCGAATGAATGGACTAGGGATACCGGATTCAGCAAGGGCGGCGGCTGAGGCTAGTGACCAGGAGTAGCTTTAAAGAGTAACTCCTCGAACTTTTGAATTTATTTATATAAAGCAACTGTATTATGATGGTTCAGACTTAAACTGTAAGGTGGTCTGAACTTGATTGGACGCAGTTCTGCAATAGTATTATTCTAAGACTTTATAACATACATAGTACATACCCTATCTACTAGTATTGTATACGATTGCACTATTATACACGCAAAGTGATACAAAAATTACGTGTTTATTGTTGAGAAACGGGTTTTAATTTCTGGGGATAGTGAGTGTATCTCAATCTGTTGTTCCACTTATTATTTCTATAATTTCACACACACACACACACACACCCTTTGCTTGCCATTCTAAATGCATAGACATAATGCCACAGAACATAGAGATAAAAGCCCGCCTGCCCAATCAAGAGCTATTCGATGGCATCAAGTCGCATCTCATCGAAAAGACTAAAACTCCTGGGAAACCGATTCAGCAAAAGGACACATTTTTCAAATCTCCTGATGGCCGTCTTAAGCTGAGAGAAGAGATTATCGATTCTCCGATCAGTTCTCTTATTTATTACAAAAGAACCGACCAGCCGGGGCCCAAGCAGTGCGACTTTATCAAAACAGCTGTTCCAGACCCAGAGGCGATGAAAACTATTCTCAGCAACACCCTGGGGAGGAGGGGAGAGGTCTGCAAGGAGAGAATCCTGTTTATGGTCGGACAGACTCGGGTGCATCTGGACAGAGTGGAGGGGCTGGGTATTTATGTGGAGCTGGAGGTTCTGATGGAAACCGGTCAGTCCAAGGAGGAAGGAATATCGATCGCAGAGTCTCTAATGGCGGAGTTGAAAATAGAACAATCCTGGTTGGAATCCGAGGCTTACATAGATATTCTGGAAGCTAAGCTGTTACAAGTGTAGCAGAGAAGAGACATATATTTAGGTTATTCTGTTAGTTGGTATTCAACTTCTATCACTGATTTATATAAGCAACAGAGGAATGGATTTATATGAGAACTCTTATGAATAAGCATTAGCCACCATGTCCCTACCTGTATTTGTGGCCGATAATATTTGTGTTTTTAAGGGTGGGACAAAGGTAACATAAATTTCGAATTTATACATAAATAAATGTAATACTGTCCCACTAGTTACTAATCCTATAACTCGGGATATAACAGGCATGACTAATCAGCCGCGTGTCGCCTACTTCTACGACCCGGACGTGGGCAACTACTACTACGGACCCGGACACCCGATGAAGCCGCACCGCCTCTCCCTCACTCACAGCCTGGTGCTGTCATACGACCTCTTCCAGCACATGGAGATATACCGCCCGCTCAAGGCGTCTGCGTTCGACATGTGCACGTTCCACTCTCAGGACTACATAGACTTCCTGCAGAGGGTGACTCCGCAGAACATATCCGGGTTCACTTCGAGTCGCTTTAACGTCGGCGAGGACTGCCCTGTGTTCCCTGGCATGTTTGACTTCTGCAGCATATACAGTGGCGCCTCCCTCGATGGAGCCGTTAAGCTCAACAACAACCAGGCAGACATAGTGGTGAACTGGTCGGGGGGATTCCATCACGCGAAGAAGTTCGAAGCGTCCGGTTTCTGCTACGTGAACGACATTGTCCTGTCCATCCTGGAGCTGCTCAAGCACCACTCGCGGGTCCTCTATATCGACATAGACATACACCATGGAGACGGAGTGCAGGAAGCATTCTACTTGACGGACCGAGTGATGACGGTCTCGTTCCACAGATTCGGGAACTACTTCTTCCCGGGGACAGGGGACCTGCTCGAGCTCGGCTTGGAGCGAGGCAAGTACTACTCAGTCAACGTCCCGCTCAGGGAGGGGATCGATGACGAAGGGTTCCTCTACATTTTCAAACCCGTGATCGAGAAGGTGATGCAGTTCTACCAGCCGAGCTGCGTGGTGCTGCAGTGCGGCGCCGACTCCCTGGCCGGGGACCGACTCGGCTGCTTCAACCTCAGCATCCGCGGACACGGAGAGTGCGTCCGGTACGTGAAGAAGCAGAACCTGCCCCTACTGGTGCTGGGAGGGGGCGGGTACACGATACGGAACGTGGCTCGCTGCTGGGCCTACGAGACCGCACTCATTCTCAACAGGGACATCGACAATATAATCCCTACCAACGAGTATTATGAGTTCTACGCTCCCGACTACTCACTGCTGCCCGATCTCACCAGCAACAACAAAACCGACAATCACAACTCGCGGCAGTACCTGGACCTGATCCTCCAGAGCGTGACTGAGCACCTCAGAATGCTGCCCGGGGCCCCAGCTGTCCAGATGCAAGAGATTCCGCCGGACTTCCATAGACTCGACCTCGCCCCCCAGGAGCCCCTAGCTATGGACGAGAGAGTCTCTACTTACGAAAAAGACCGATTGGTACCTCACAGTGCAGAATTCTACGACTCAGAGAATACGTACTCGGACCAGTTGTGACCCTCTGACAATCTCTGTTGTAATTATTAATAGAATGTATAAATCAATATAGCATACTGCTTCATTGTATTGTATTGATGACTGACACTCAATTAAAAATACACATTTAATTGTTTTCATTCCTTTATTTATCAAACTTACTTGCAAAATCAATGAAAGAGAGTATGATTTCTTTTGTTAAGATAAACTGATTATTTTGCACAATTTGCTTATAATTATCAGACAATATCCAACCAATTATGTGAGTGGTTCGAAAACGAGAGCTATGCACTTATCAAGTCTAGCATCCTGACTCGTTAATACAATAATGTCATGACAAGATCTTTGGAGAGTAAACATGTTAGTTAAACGTAGCAAAAACTTCATCCGAAGCAAATTCACTCGCCCAGGTGCTCTACCACAGTGTAGTCATATTAATTCATTCGTTCTGTGCAGACTATTTGGCTTCAGTGGGTAAGTTATACTTTATTAAGTGAACCCTCAACCTAAATAGGGAATTAAATACTGTAATAATTATATGTTGTAATTAGGCACAGTACATTGGTCTATGGAGAACTCTGACTAGCTTGCAACAACTAGCACTACAAACGTAAGATTATTTGCAGTATATAATCAGTTATTTTGAGCTGGTGAATGATGATTATAAATTGAATTAATTATTTAAAAGCACTGGCAAATTTGAATATCGCAGTTCGACTGGAATATCTACAGTTTATATAAAGAAGGAAATTGCAACAATTTTCATCAGAATATTTCATTAATTTATTGATTTACGGAAATAATGCAACTCTTCAAGTTTGAAAACAAACTGCTCATATTTTTCACTGTTCTGTCTCTATACATTTCTAATGGTGAGCTCTATTTGTACATTAATAATTAAGTAGAATTTGTAGTGATTGCTATTTTACAATATATTTTTAATATTAATTAACTTTTAATTTACATAAAATTTATTTTGATTTGCAACAGAAGTGGTTAATTGTATTATTTGCAATTAAATATTACAAATGACTGACTTTGAAATTAAATAATTAGCGTAATTAACAAAACCTATAGCATAGTCGAATGGCACCCCGAAAAACTAGCATACTCTCTTTAGATTAAGCCTCCATTATCAATTATATAACAGGAGATTATTACTGCTTAGTGATTCGCATTGTCAAACTTAAGTATACCTTATTAGTGAATTGGAATTTCCGATATTAAATTAAAGATATGCACAGATATAGTAAGTACATCTGTCGAGATTAGTTAACACATTACGAAATCAACATACAGACCTTTTGATAAGCGTCAAAGTTACACATGTAAAAGTCATATATATTATTGAATTAACTATTTTGGCCCGCGCCCGATTAACCGAAAAATCTTATTGATCTGCGGTGTCCCAATTAAACTGAGACTGTAATTTGATAGTTACATAATGATAATTAGATATTTATTTAATTAGTACATATTTTTAGTGAAAACCTGCACACTTGGAGAATTTCCCTACCAATCAGTGAATTTAGCAGAAGATACATTCGTTACTTATACTGGCTGTGAGTCTTCTGACGGCCAAACTGTTAATAACTACCTGCTACACCTGGAGATCAGTAGGGGTACCTACTCTGTGAAGGTTAGTTTTGTTGGGTCATACTGTTATCAACTTATCAGATTACTTTAATTAATTAAATTATTATTAGATTTAGTGTGACCTGTTCTTCTTCACCCATACTTTAATACAAGTTGCATACTATATTAATTAATATAATATTAAATTGTTATATTAATAAATAAATTGAGCTATGGCTTCTAAAATTAGTTCACAGTTTATGCATCAACTTGAACACATAGAACCTATCTCACAATTGTCAAAACGAGTTGTTCGCATATTGGGGATGAACCCTAGCGCAATGACTTTACAGGGTACCAACACCTATTTGGTGGGTACAGGGGCCAAGCGGCTCCTGATTGACACTGGGGATCCTAACGTTTCTGAGTACCAGTCTCTGTTGCGTGGTGTCCTAGAAAAGGGCGGAATTTCTATTGAAAGAATCCTACTAACGCATTGGCATAGGGATCACGTGGGTGGAGTAAAAGACTTGTACAAATTCCTAGAAGTTAAACCACTCGTGCACAAGTTTATTTGCAGCAATCTTGCGAATGAAACTGGCTCACTTCCTCCTGATGTTCAGTACCATTACGTCTCCGATGGAGACGAGTTTGAAGTTGAGGGCGCTACACTTCGCATAATCCACAATCCCGGGCACACGGACGACCACATCTGCTTTCTACTGGAGGAGGAACGCGCCATATTTTGTGGCGATAGCATTCTCGGACAGCGTTCTACGACATTTGAGGATCTGTACTCTTTCATGAAATCTCTCGAATTAATAAAATCGTATAAACCTGAAATACTGTATCCTGGACATGGAACTGTAATTGATAATCCGATTGGTTTTCTCTCAGAGTATATTCAGCATCGAAATAATAGAGAGCAACAGATTGTTGCGCTGCTAAATAATGCAGGAAAACCCCTAACCATTGAGGAGCTTCTGTCCTGTATTTACGCAAACATTGAACCTGCACTGATAGCCGCTGCTCGGAGGAATCTTGTATTGCACCTCGGCAAACTGGAGAAAGAGAATCGTGTTTCAAAAGTGGATGATAAGTGGAAACTGGAAGCTGATTAAAAGCAATGAGTAATTATAACAATGAGTAATTATAGTAAAAAGTATTCAGTTTAGTTCCTTTTTTGTAAGAGATTAGCATACTGTAATACTGTATACAGAAATACCTGTTATTTGAGCAGAGACAGACACAGTGCCTTGAAAGTTAAAATTACAATAACAATACAATAAAATCTTAATAGTGTTTATTAACGACTAACTAATTAGGTCAACTGTCTATGTGCAAATTCCTTTGTCTCCATATAGTAAGCCTTTCTTGTACAGACCAAATGTCTCTTGCTACTTTTGTTTGTTACGTTGCTTGATTTATTGTATGGATTGATAACAACATATCTTATTAGCATTTGAATTAAAATAACTTAATTAAATATTTGATCATCTTTAGTTTATGTCAATTCCCCTCTAGCTTGATCTTCAACCATACTTAGTTGAAGAGAGTTTTCAAGGCGATGCCAACATTGTGCTCTCTACTTCTCACCCTGTTACATGGGAAATAAGACCACACCATATTGCGAACCTTCACAAAATTAACATATACGTAAGTATAGTATACGCTCTAAACCAGGGGTCGGCAAAAAATATATTTGACTGCGGGCCACAAAATAATTTGTCATAGATGTGCGAGCCACTAAATAATTAGTTATTAAGATATTTTGTGAATATTCACTGATTCTACTTTTTACTAGATAATACCAATTATTTTCAGTCAATGCAAATTACTGATTTTAAGCTATTAAATTACTTAAAACTAGAAAATAATTCGTGTTGTCAGCTTACTTTTGCAAGGCTATTTGTCGAATTTATAGCTTAAAATCATATAATTATTAACTTTGGGCCCAATGCGTTACTAAGTAAGGTATTTTGGTTAACATTAAAAGGTTCCAACGAATATATTCGGCAGGCCAAGAAAATCGTTTAGCGGGCCGCCATTTGTTTACCCCTGGTCTAAACTATACTATTGTGAAGTTGCCAATAGTATTTTACTATTAATCGATCTAGTTCCTTCACACATCTACAGTCGAAGCTCCTTCTGGCATTTCGCTAATCCAAGAACAAAACATACCCACTAATTTTGCGGGAAGTTTACACTGGTCATCTCAGCTATTGAACAATACCATTACACTAGCAACGACTACTTCTTACGCGAACTACATGTTGCTACACCTGGGAAATAGTAAGTAATTAGTAGTATAGCTAAGTGTTCTTAGAAAAATATATTATATGCTTTCAGATTAGGTAATTTAGAATATTGCCTAGTATAGATAAATAAGTGAAATAACTCACTATTATAATACAATTACAAAACACGCTGATCTCATCGATCGATAGAATAAATTCACTTATAATTGCAGATTTTCAATTCACTGGAGGAATCCAAACCTGTCAACAACTTGCAGCTGTTATCAACGACACAGCAGCCTCTCTCTTTATTAGCCAACGCCTCAAGGTGTACCAGAGAACTGAAGTTACAGGGAGACCGAAAACCAGCGGTTGTGTCAATACATTTGAGAGCCGAGATGAAAATCCTCTGGTTGGTTTTTTCAACAAAACTGCTCCATTTAAGATAATAATAACGTATTTATTTAGTCTTGTTATGTTTAGATTATAGGTGTACTCGTGAATTACACTGTGCCCCCACTCAGTCCATTTAGCTTTCCATTCTCTAACTTAAAACCCGAAGTTAAATTGTACCTCACCACTGATCACATCAGTCAGCAGGGAATAGAACTTGTGCTAGTCTCAACTCACGCTATCAAGTGGAAGCTGTACCAAATAGGATTTCAAGATTTATCACTTAATATTAAGGTGGTTAATAAGAAGCAAAAAGTAATTTATTATAATTGTGATTAATGAATTAATTAGGTGAGTGACGGATCTGATGTGGATGTGATATCACAGTCCATTACTTACCTCACAACCCAAGCCGACTCTTCCTATTCAACTGACCCAAATGAGTTGCTTTCTCAGCTCAAATCTGAGTTCGATAAAGTTAACTTATTCTTCAACTCCTTGCTCGCTGATGAGATTAGTATTAAAGTTATTAGAAATGGTGAGCTAACTTTATATCTGAATATAATTTGTTAATGAGAACTCCTTATACGGATTATTACATTGTACCTTAAGATATAGAATTGTTAGCAGAAATACGAAAATCAGCTGATTAATAGGTAAATGGTGTAACAGCTCTTTTTGTGTAGAAACTGAAACTGCGGTTTACAACTTTAACGAATTCCTGAAAGAAAGCATTGCTTTTGAATTTTGCGGATTAGAAGCGTATCTCTTTTGTTTGAATAGATCGACTATCCAGACACTGTACGAATACTCTTATGAGCTTTCTATTAACAATACTGTGTGCCATGCTTTTGATGGGTGAGTGGCTGCTGGAGCTAAGAAATGTTAAGATTCTGATTAATTAACATTTTAATTTCTAGGAATCAAGTTAACTGTTCTGTCAAACCCTCTCTGACTCTCAGAAATCCTCAGTGGATGTGTTACGAGATACGAGCCTCCAACCAGCTAGTCAAAGAATACTCGGCTGAGGTTTGTTTTGGAAACGCATTGCATTCCAATATCAATTGGTGTTGCCAAATATAATTATGAATACAAACCAATTACCGAATTACCGAATTATCGATTAATTAACTGTTCTTTAGGTAAGACTGCAGATGACTTCAGGAATAAATAACGGAACAGACGAAATTATACCCCACTCAAGAAAGAGGTATTACATTTAATAAACGATAAACTAATTAACTGTAGTACTATTATACATTGTATACAAGGTCTCTTCCTGACTCCCCTATGGAGCGAGCCCAGGTTATCCTGGGGTTCCAGGGACGCTCCGCTGTGCTCACCTGCACCAGGGAACCTGAAGTTACAACCATCCTACCCCCCACTGAGTTCTCCATTCAAGTCATTAACAATAATGAAGCAGTGACCCGCTATCCTACTTACATCAAGATGGGTACTTCTCTACGCACTGACATTAAAGTATCGAACGGTAAGTGTTTAATCAAGTTAGACTACGATTGTTGTCGGTTGTTAGACAGTAACTACTGTAGTCTCCCCTGGAATGCAACCAATCCTCCTCTCCTGCTACCTCAGTACAAGCTCGATTCCTGTAGAAGCGAATGCTAATCAGTTTCCAGTAATGGACATTATAAGAGGAGGGTTAGTACTTATTATAATTACAAGCTGCTCGTCCGCGCTACGCGCGTTCTTACAACTTGCACTCGGGCCTGTGGCCCTCGCTTGTATTCATGGCAAATACCTTTTCAAATGTATGCCAGTTGTATTTAAATACTGTGGAGTGTAACGGAAATTTAACGAAAATTATACATCCCTTTCCTTACTTCAAGTTTTTTGCCATTTTGGAATAAAAAGTACGGTCTGTGACATTCGTAATCCTTCTTCCTCCTCCAAAGCGTTACGTAACGTTCGAAGGCCTCATACGCAGGTTAATTATAATACGGGAAATCATTTAGGAATTATAATAGCTGGCCGCTAGCCTATGTACAAATGACCGTGTATAGAGTAACCTTTAGCAGATTATACTATACAGTATGTAGGTAGCAGATCCCAACCTTATTGAGCTGTCCCCCCCTAAGCAGTATATTTAAGCTGACCGACCTCGCTACTCGCGTTCTCACAACTTATTCTCGAGCCTTCGGCCCTCGCGTGAATTTACAACAATTTTGATTCCTTAATTAGATTAGACAAATTTGTTACTTCAGGAAGAAAGTAAACAGCTCAAACTTTTAGACTAAATCATAATAATATATGCTCATGAGCCTCGGTAAATTAATACGTTAATTCTTGCTAAAAAACTCATTGATACGAAAATTATTCTTAACTGACAAATATATATTTTTTCGGGTTTATGAGTAGCAAATCTGAAATCAAATTGATTAATTAATCAAAAGTTTGGAAATGAAGATTTTATAAGGTGGAATGAAAGGTTTTAGTTTAACTTTTACTAAATAGACTATTATATTTATGCGATTAATGGGACTATTAAAGTATACTAACTTACAGGGCAAAATTTATTGGTCAAATGTATTGACCCAGAATTATTTGTATTTATTTTTTCAGCCAATTAAATTGCAGTCTCAGTTAGGCTTTCTATAATGCATAATTAACAGCTGATAGTTTTGTCACCTTTTGAGAGGGAAGATATGAATATTTTTCTTAGATATTAGAACTTGTTCCTAGATACACTATTTCCCAACTCCCTGCCAAATTTCAAGCCTGTAGCTCTTACCAGTTCCTCAATCAATTCTGAACAAACAAACAAACAAAAAAAAAATCATTGTGATTTAATATATAAGATATACACTGCAAGTTCACTTAATTACTCGTATCCTTGTGTAGCTGTCCTACAAGAGAAGGCCGTCTCTTCAAGGCATCAGCCAGCTATTACAACTCGTATTTGGTTAACAATCTATACCTCCAACTCTCTATTGTCAACTCAATCGATCCGTTCTTAGTGGACTCCAGGCGCGGGAGGGCACAGCTGATTGACAAATCGCACTTGCATTGCCAACCCAGTCTCTGCCAGTTGGCTTCGAGCTCGGGACATAATCCAGCCACAGGATATCCAATGGTAACTCATTAGTATAATGTGTGGAATATATTATATTTGGGAATACATTTAGTGTGAGAATCTGACTACTCTCTGTGAAATGGTAAATGATGGAAATACACAGTTGGGGACTTTCTACCCCAAACTCTACGGGTCTCCCTTCGTATCCACTGGAAAGCTAGTTTTCAATTATTATAATCGTCCCATTTCTTCTACCGCGGGGTCTCTCCCTCCCCCCTGTGCCAACAGCTCCGCGCCTACCGATTCGCCGAGACCCGCCGCAGCCTGCGGCTTTATGGAATTAGGTAATCAGTCACATGTTATTATACTGAACCTTAGGTGGCAGCCACCAAAAGTGGCTTATTAAAAATTTGAACATTTTTGCTCTTATTTTTGTACTTGATATTTAGAAGAAACTATACAATGCAAAAATGGCGTAAAACTGAATTATAGCATAAGACTCGAATCTGCAAAATTTCAATAGGATTATACTAACTAACACGTTAAAATCTACATTATTCATATTATATTGATTGCTTGTACTTATAGTTGACACTGTCTGGCCTATATTCCTGACTTTATTTCTCATGATGCCACTCAGTTTTTCCTTTGGAGCATTGATGTTCTGTATTTTAAACCGATGTACAAGACAGTGGAGGCACTCAAGTAATTCTTATAAATCAAAGAAAAGTCGGAAACACGATATCGAAAAATAGATGATAACGTCCTTATTTTATTTTATTTTCAAGCTTCCTACTTTGTTTTCTATTGACTGCCTGAAACAGATACAAAAGCAATTTTAACTTTTCAACATCAACTCTGTCATATGTTCACATAAAACGTTATATAATACATGTAAATACCCTCAGCCTCGCATCCTATGTAGGTCTATACCACATAGTACTTGTTCATAACAATATCGTACATACAAATGTAATATTTTGTAACTATTTCCTGTATCTATGTAGTATTAACATGTATATTATACATACATATTGTTACTTCCACTCTGTTTAGAGTAAGGGTACTTTGGAATCGAATTTATACCATATTCGTACATTATATAAGAATTAATTCAATCAGATTATATAAGAAGTTCAGTGGAGTTTTGTAAGTAGGATTTACATAAAGGAACTATTAACTACTAGACAACTGAAAATGAATTTATTTTGTACTTGTATGGTCAATCACTTAATAAGTTATTTAAAATTAATAATAAGAAGATAACTTAATAATTTGAGATCCTCATGTCACATAATAGATACCAAACAAGTTAGTATTATTTAATCATTGATTATGTTTGCGTGGATTCAGAGCACCAGGTTTCTGAGAATATTCTGATGCACTAAGTGGCTGAGTACTGTAGCCCTAGAAGAGATTAACAAACAATGTAACAAAACTTTCAACTTTCAATGGGTAAACCCTTAATAGTGTTCTGAACATATTAACAACGACTTTATAATTAATTAGTTGTCTTAACTATTCTCTTAAAGACTTAAACAATGATTTTCAGAATTTAACAAGTTGATGTTACAAGTATTTTCTATGGAAATAAATAGGATGGTAGTTATATTTTCATCTCTGTCATATTATTAGATGATCTTGATATGGCATCCTGAACAACGGATGAAAAATAACTGTTTTGTCCTTATATTGATTTGACTATAATTAGGTATAATGTTCGATATACCAATACCGACCCACTTACCTTTCCCTGTCCCTGAGCATAAGAATAAGTTTCGTTCTTACCGTCTCCACTCGGCTGGTAGTAGTACACTATTCCTCCCTCCGGTGTGTAGTAGGCATATGTGCCCTTTGGCATCGCAGTGGCAGTGCTGGGGAATATATCTTGCTGTGAGGAGCCTGCGGTCGAACCGATAGAAGTTTGGAAAGGAGTGGAAGCTATTAAATATAGCTATAAATGCATTGCTATATTAAAATAATATTGTTTACCTTGAGGTATCGTAGCGGATTCATTGCTGGCATTATCAGTGTCGAGTTTAACCCTCTTAGAATTAGGCGAAATTATACTATTAGGAGAGTTGGGATTCTGTTCCTTTCTGGTAGATATATCTTCTGTCTTGTATCCTGGAGTAAATATGATAAATAAATAAAAACAAAAACAGGTACTCTATTAGATTAACTGTATTTACTGCCTTGAGTCTCCAGAATCCAGAACTTACGAGTTAGCTATTCTTTTCTCATCTTGCTACACGGCTATGAGTTACAGATCGATCTAGAGAGTATACACTGTAATACTACATTCCGTAAACCGTTAGAAATATAATTATATAATATTTATTACTCCATTGAATAATAATCGAAGGGCTCATACTTGTATAATAAATCTAATAACCCAATTATCTAAATGTAATACGGCTGATTATCCATTTAGCAGATAATTCATTCTCGACTCCTGTTACCTGGTTGTTACACCTGGATGACTTTATGTAACAAGTTTACAACCATTTCTCATTATTGGCATGTTGGGCTTCTGATTCCAATTATGTTCATAAATAGAGATAGTTAAACGGGAACTTCTTCAGCATATGACACATCCTAAATTCAAATTATTTCTGTTCCTAATCCAATCCAGGATATCTTCATGTTAATTGTTCATTTCTTATTTCTTAGGAGAGTTGTTCCAATTATGAATCCATATTGAATCAAATATTCCAAACATTGAATTAACTATTGTATAACTAACCTAGTCAGCTGTGTAGGAAGTGCTAAGATTCGTATAATAGCGGACTCCACTTCTCGCCTTCCTCTGGTGACTGAGGAGAGCAGGTGGTAGAACTTTAACTCATTACAAATAATAAACAAACATTTTATATGAGACCTAAATACACAATTCGTTTTTATTATACGTACTATGCACTACTATAGTATTTACTATATAACTCACTTCTTCCATATCGTTCGATTGAGAACTTGTCTGCCATTTTGATCAGATCAGTTGGAATTATCTGGTTACCCTCTCTGAGCACATCAATGAGAGGAATCACAAACTTTGAATGCATGTCTGTAATGAATGTATAAGCCGTTCCAGTAGAGTTAGCTCTCGCTGTCCTACCAATCCGGTGAACGTAGTTCTCAACGGAGTTAGGAAAATCGTAGTTTATCACATATTTAACGTTCTTTATGTCCAGACCTCTCGAAGCAACGTCGGTGGCAACAAGGATCGGAGCGCTAATTTAAACATAGAATAAATACACCATTAAGGAGTGTACTAGTTTATAATTCGTTAACTCACTCTCCATTCCTGAAATCCTGCATTACCCACTCTCTCTCTAGCTGCTCCTTGTCACCATGGATACACATAGCCGGCCAATCCTCTCCCCTCAAGTGGCGCGTCAAGTACTCGACTCTGCGCTTTGTGTCGCAGAATACGAGCGTCTTGTTGTCCTCTCTCTCCGAGAGGATCTCTAGCAGGAGCTGGTTTATCTTTCCAGTCTTCTCTTCTTCCTGACACACGTCTATTATCTGTTTGATTCGACGGTTGGAGGACAAGTTGGAGTCGCCTATCGTTATCTATCAAAAGGTTATGTACTTTCTATTCCAATTAGAATTCGTAATATTACATGAATATAGTCTCTGAGAGACATCTCAGCCATCGATTGCACCTCTTCCGGCCAAGTAGCGGTCCACATTAGTATCTGTCTGTCCGGTCGGATCTGTTCTATTATTTTCTTCATTGACACGGCCATTCCCAGGTCTAGCATTCTGTCCGCCTCATCGAGTACCAGATAAGTGCATCTTACATAATATGTATAGTAATCAAGAGAACACTATTGCGATAATCGGGTTCTATTAAATTCGAAACAAAAAGTGTCATTTTACGATGACCCATGGAATATCTAAAGTTCTAAACAAAACAACGAATACCTTTTTAAACTAATCTGTCTGAATTCTAGGAAGTCCAACAGTCTCCCGGGCGTGGCGACTACGAACTGCGCCCCTCTCTCCAGGAGGCGAATCTGCGGCTTCTTCGGCACGCCCCCGTAGACACACACGCAGCTCATGCCGGAGACAGACAGGAACTGCTCGCACACAGAGTGTACCTACACATGCTTACAGATAATATTATGTTTTAGTACAGTAGACTCTCGTAATACGAACACCAGGGTACAGTCGATATTTGTATTAACCGGAGACATTAGTATGCATTTGCTTAGGCTAGGGCATAGATGGCCAAATGATATTTTTATCGAGGTCCATATCATAAAAGCAAACAAAATCAGTGATCCATACCATATTCATATCCCTGTATACAGTAGAACCTGTCTAATCCGACACCCGCGCCCGTTCGGACAGGGAAAAAATGTGGGATTATGCAGGCTCTAATGCATAGTCCGACGCTCATTGGGATAAGGAAAGTATCGGTTCTGCTGAATTCTGGATTATAGAGGTCGGATTATGCAGGTTCTACTTTATTAAAATTTGCAGGTGAATCTATCGTGGTCCGCCAGTTGGCCATCACTAAGCTAATTTCACTGTTACTTGTCATTGAAATATTATTGCATTTTTGCAAATAGAAGGAATATTCAAATCCGCAGTAAAAATTTCTGGTAAATGGGGTAAATAGTTTTGGAGGAGTGCTCTAGAGTATACCTGAACCTTAACCGATATTTCGCGTTATCCGTGTTCGTATCGACGAGTCTATGTAGTTATATTTACACACCTGTATTGCCAACTCCCGCGTAGGAACCAATATAACCACTATAGGGCCTTCGCCTGGCGCTAGGAACGGCTGGTGGGTGGTATGCACAATTCCCGGCAGGAGGTAGCCCAGGGTCTTTCCGGACCCGGTCTCTGCCACGGCGACCAGGTCGCGACCAGCCAGAGCAATAGGCCAGCTCTGGCATTGGATCGCTGTTGGGTCAGAAATATTTTGACTTTTCAAAAGTTCGAGGATATTAGAAGGGAAGTTAGCTTCTTCGATAGAGAAAACTGGTTTCAATGCATTTCTACCCTTCGTGTGAATGTCTCGCTTCTTGCGAAAGTCTTCTATTGTCTGTTCGCTGCGCCTTGAAACAAGAGGATGCTCTCTGTAATAGTTTCTTACAATCTGAGGGAGGGAATTGAGGTCCCATTTGGGCCTTTTCAGTCTCTCTCCCTGTTTATTCTTCTTCTCTTTGTAATCCATTTACTCTGCATATACAATTGGTATACTCGCGAAGGTCACGGTATACTATAGTATGGGAGAGGTAATAGAATCTAATGAAATAGCAAGATTGAGTGGTGGTAGAGTGATCCGTCGCGAAGCGACTGAAGCCCTCAGAGCTCGTAAGAATAAGAAGGAATACAAAACAAAGTTCTATTAATTCTATAAAAATTATTAATTTAATTCTATAAAAATTATTAATATAAAGCAGACACTACTTATATACAATGTAACATTCAGTTGGGCCTTAAGAATTAATCCGATTTAAACACAATTCTGAAAATAGTTCATTTACTTTCATTTTTTTCAATTAAGGGAGGAAGTGCCTTGTCGATCCATAAGCCGAGATCTCTGAATTCTACTTCGTTCACCCAATGTCCTAAATCGTCATACGTTTTATATTCTATATCGTTTACCCATCCTTGCAAAAGTTGTTGTGTATTGTGACACCACTCAATCGATATTAATCGGTCCTTATTGCCATGTGCATGGAAGAGAGGAGTGTCCCTATTAACTCCTGTGATCCTATTTGGGATATCTTGCATCTTGCTTTAGTGTAACGAATGAGCTTAGAAAGATAACTCCAGCCAGTTTAATCTTGGTAGTTAACGCTGTAATTAATGCAGTGGCTCCTCCCTGTGAAATCCCTCCTATCATTATCCTCTCAGGTGGAATACCCTTCTTTGTTTCTTCACAAACAATAGATTCTAAAAACGCACAAGATTCAAAAATATCTTTTGAATTTTCCTTTTTTGGATGCTCGACCAGCTCATAAATATCAAACCAAGAAGGCATGGCATGTCCACCATTCACTGTTACAGGCACATTAGGTGCTGTCGGGAAAATGTAGTTAATATCATCACGGGCAATTGTTTTGAAATATTCAATCCAAGTATTACCAATGTCCCCTAAGCCGTGGAGAAATATAACAGATCCTGTGTGTTTGTTCTTAGGAGGGATACCACAAATAGTTTTTTCAGAATCTAGAAATATTAACTGTTAGTGAGGGCTTTTAGTCCAGCGGCATAGCCATAAAAGTTCAACAGATTGTTCATTTTTTTGATAAAAACACCAAAATTTGTACACATGTACGTACTTTGATTTAGTCCGAACATTTTTGGATATTGAGGCAATTGAAAGAGTGTCTATATGCACTACGATTAGAACTGGGCAGAGGCGTGCTGGCCATACATGGCAGGCGGGAATCCCGCCTGGGCCCCTTGGACCCAGCACGCCTCTGGAACTGGGCCACTGTACTATTATAGTATAGTCGGCACAGTAAAAAGACGATATAACTTAATTTGAACAAGTTTTTATGGGAGACAAGTCCGGCGAACACTATCGGACGTGGTTACTTTGGAGCTGTCATGGCCGATATAGACACTCTTTCAATTGCCTCAATATCCAAAAATGTTCGCACTACATCAAAGTACATGTGTACAAATTTTGGTGCTTTTATCAAAAAAATGAACAATTGTATGGTTGTGCCGCTGCATTATTTGTATTATGTAGTATTTAGAAATCGAGAGTAATAATTTATAAACCTTTTAAATCTTGAAATATTGATAGTTCTGCCATATTATTTATCAAATAAAATCTCTAATATTAGATTTATTAGATAGTATCATAACATTCTCTACTGACAAGGCAACAGCACTCACTCAATTTTCTGGACCAGGGATTGGTTAGTATATTCAACTAAATATTATGCAATGCAATTATTTTTCGAAATAAGTAATCTAGGGTGTTTCTACTTACGTAATTGTTTTTATAAAGATGGTCATGTATAGGACGCATTTTTGAGGTACAACTATATCGAAATGACGTCACCGTATTGTTTAACCCGCTGATAACCACTTGTGACCCACATGCCCATATATGGGCATAAAGTGGTTTAGTTCCATTTCCGTGACCCATCGGTGGTAAACGTCGTGTTAATAGGCAAAATATGCCAAAACTTTGAACGCATGTGAATGTTTAAATCGCTTTATAAAACAAATTGCTGTGAATCGAAGAGTCATTTTACATAAAATATCTCAGAATCAAATATGGAATGTTACTACATTCCTCATTCCTCTGTTCCATGGAAAATTGGTCCCCCGGACCAATTTTCCAGTGACAGGACATTTATATGAATTATTCAATTGAATATTCCTGGATAAGTGAGTACAGTACACTCTACTTTAACAACAAATTAGCAGAATATTGACAGTCAATATTACAAGGGTTATTCATATAAAACTGTTGTTTTTACTAGAAACCATTTGTACCGAAAATCCGAAATAATGAAATTTGCTCAATGAAATTTGCTCAATGCACCATAGGCGCCAAGTTTGGGGTTTGGGGGGGGTTCTCTAGTAAATATTGTTCCCCCGAACAGTGCAGATTCACTAGAAAATTATCTTCCCTTCAATACAAAATGGAACTAAAGCCCACCATACACGATGCAACAAAGTTGCATGCAACTTTGTTGCATCGTGTATGTTAAATTTTCCGTGTACAAAGTTGCATACAACATTGTTGCATGCAACTTAGTTACATCGTGTATGTTGAAATGTTGCGTGCAACAAAGTTGCACCGTGTATGTTGATTATTGCATGGAAATTGGACATGTTCAATTTTCTTGCAACATTATTGCACGAAATATGGAAATTCAGTACATATTTTTCAGATTATTTTCGTTTGCATTTTTCACATACTCAAAACAATTGAAAAAGATCACATGTTCATGAGTCAATACTTTCTAGTGTACCATTTAATTTACTAGTTACTTTCTCAAGACCCTTAATCAAGTCACCTATGATGCGAACACGAATGTATATAATATAAATTTTATCACGGTTTTGTCAGCAATAGTTCGGAATCATTGTTAACTTATATTAAATTAATTATTTGTTAAAAGATATTCTGTTGAGGATCCCATTCAGGTGAGTTAATCAAGATGTTGTTTTACTGTGCCGACTATACTATAGTATAGTGGCCCAGTTCTAATCTCACTGCCTTTATTTTTTACTGTGCCGACTATACTATAGTATAGTGGCCCAGTATTGGAATCACTGCCTTTATTATTACTGTGCCGACTATACTATAGTATAGTGGTCCAGTATTAGAATCACTGCCTTTATTATTTTTACTGTGCCGACTATACTATAGTATAGTGGCCCAGTATTGGAATCACTGCCTTTATTTATATTATTACTGTGCCGACTATACTATAGTATAGTGGCCCAGTATTGGAATCACTGCCTTTATTATTATTATTACTGTGCCGACTATACTATAGTATAGTGGCCCAGTATTAGAATCACTGCCTTTATTATTACTGTGCCGACTATACTATAGTATAGTGGCCCAGTATTAGAATCACTGCCTTTATTATTTTTATTATTATTATTATTTCTCCGTAGCAGGTGCCCTGGCCACACCTGTATACATAGAGGGCTGAAACTTGGCATGTAGATTCGGAGTCGACGTCTAATTTGCACCTGGGGTTACGATTTTGTATTAACAAATTCTTAACACATCTTTAACACCTTTCAAAATTTGTCTGGTCCATAACTCAAAAAATGTTTACTAAACCCCAAAATTTTATTTCACATTTGGATTCGCCATAAAATTCTGCGTCTGATGGGAGAAGAAATTTTTCAATAAAGGGGTCAATTTCTGCCATAAATTGGGGTTGAAATTTCTTTGTTTACTGACACTTCAATTTCAGTAAAGTGTTAAATCTAATTCTATTGTTTCAACTTGTAATAATTATATTGATTTAACTTGTTAAATCCTACGCTAGTGATTCAACTTGCGATAATTATATTGATTTAACTTATAAATTCCAGCTGGCTTCTATTTAATTTTAGTATTACTATACAATTGATTAAATTAAATAATATAATATAAGGAATTTGTTGACTCAACTCAACCAACCATGGATAACATTGCTAAAATAAATAACTAATAATATAATTTATTATCAATACATAATGAATGAATGGCATTAAACTCAAGATGGTTTATGATAGAAACAAACTTCAAATTTATCTCCCGTCCTTGTGGCTCGGATCAATTAACAAATGGATCATGACACCTTGAGGCGTTGATGACTTGGCGGAAAAAAATCCAAAATTGCAGATGTGCTGACAGCATGTTCTTTTGGAGGCACTATCAATGACCCACCAACAAAATATAGTGCCACCAAAGGAACATGCGTCGGCACAGCTGCAATTTTGGATTTTTATTATTATTATTATTTCTCCGTAGCAGGTGCCCTGGCCACACCTGTAAACATAGAGGGCTGAAACTTGGCATGTAGATTCGGAGTCGACGTCTAATTTGCACCTGGGGTTACGATTTTGTATTAACAAATTTTTGACACATCTTTAACACCTTTCAAATTTTGTCTGGTCCATAACTCAAAAAATGTTTTACTAAACCCCAAAATTTTATTTCACATTTGGATTCGCCATAAAATTCTGCGTCTGATGGGAGAAGAAAACTTTCAATAAAGAGTTCTATTTCTGCCATAAATGGGGGTTGAAATTTCTTTGTTTACTCACACTTCAGTTTCAGTATAACTGTTAAATCAAATTCCATTGTTTCAACTTGTAATAATTATATTGATTTAACTTGTTAAATCTTACTCTATTGATTCAACTTGCGATAATTAAATTGATTTAACTTGTTAAATCCTACTCTAGTGATTCAAATTGCGATAATTATATTGATTTAACTTATAAATTCCAGCTGGCTTCTATTTAATTTTAGTATTACTATACAATTGATTAAATTAAATAATATAATATAAGGAATTTGTTGACTCAACTCAACCACCATGGATAACATTGCTAAAATAAATAACTAATAATATAATTTATTATCGATACATAATGAATGAATGGCATTAAACTAAAGATGGTTTATGATAGAACCGTTAAGATTTTACATTCCACAACAACGACAGATTAAGTGATTATATTTATTTCGGCGAGAATATTCTTGCACAATTAATGACTGACTTAATTAATTATAATTAATTCATTTTGTATTTAACTTATAGACGGTTCCAAATAGATTATTGGGTTATCGAGTGCGTGGAATTCAAATATTATAGTGAAATTCAATTTAAATTAATAATAAGAGCATCCTTATATGTAGACCGTCTAAAAATAGACGGTCTATAAAAGCCCATACAAATAAGCCAAAAAATTGTAGACCGTCTATAAATTCTGTAGACCACTTGCCCTGCTTTTTATGGGTAATACTAATGCATATGGAATAAAACCTGGTCTATTTCTAGACGGTCTACATATAAGATATCTCTAATAATAATTGCAAATAATTGAACTTAATTTATTTTGCTGTATATAATAATGGTGTTAAATAATAAATAAATAAATTAAATATTTATACTAATTAGATAAATTTCATTAATCTCAGAGATGATACAAGATAGAAACAAACTTTCAATTTATCAATTGGTCCTTATGCCAGGTACCACCTATATAAGTGGGTCTTGACACCTTGAGGTGATGATGACATCGTTAAAAAAATGTATTTTTACAATTTTTTTAATTCGACATTTAAAATGGGTTAGTTGATGTTGGGTGATGACCCAACACTCACATAAAAAATGCTGAGTCATCAGCTATTATATTCTATTCAAACTTGAATATCTCTAAAATTAAGTGAACTAAATGGAAACTTCCACCACTCTAAGGATCGATGCCTTCTGTAACACCTTTTTGAAATAATTTAACACCTTCATAGTGATGATGACATGGTGAAAAAAAATCCAAAATTGCAGCTGTGCCGACAGCATGTTTCATTGGAGGCACTATAAATAAACAACCAACAAAATATAGTGCCACCAAAGGAACATGCGTCGGCACAGGCTGCAATTTTGGATTTTTATTATTATTATTATTTTTATTTTTTCTCCGTAGACGGTGCCCTGGCCTGAGCTTTATAGTTGATGGGCTGAAACTTGGCATGTAGGTGCGTATGGACCGTCTAATTTGCACCTGGGGTTACGATTTTTGATTAACGAATTTTTGACACATCTTTAACACCTTTCAAAATTTGTCTGGTCCATAACTCAAAATATGTTTTACTAAACCCCCAAATTTTATTTCACATTTGGATTCACCATAAAATTCTGCGTCTGATGGGAGAGAATATTTTCAAAAATAAGTTTAATTTCTGCCATAAATGGGGTTTGAAATTTCTTTGTTTACTCACACTTCAATTTCAGTAAAAGTGTTAAATCTAATTCTATTGTTTCAACTTGTAATAATTATATTGATTTAACTTGTTAAATCTTACTCTATTGTTTCAACTTGCGATAATTAAATTGATTCAACTTATAAATTCCTGCTGGCTTCTAGCTTCTATTTAATTGTAGTATTACTATACAATGGATTAAATATAATATAATGATATAAGGAATTTGTTGACTAAACTCAAATCACCGTGGATAACATTGCTAAAATAAATAACTAATAATTTAATTTATTATCAATAAGTAATGAATGAATGGCATTAAACTAAAGATGGTTTATGATAGAACCGTTAAGATTTTACATACCACAACAACGACAGATTATGTGATTATATTTACTTCTGCGTTAATATTATTGCACTGTTAATATACTGACGTAATTAATTATAATTAATTCAGTCAGTATATGACTTATATAGATGCTCCCAATTTGTTTATTAGGGGTTATCGAGTGTGCGGAATTGAAATTTGATGGACAAATTAATTAATTTATTATTTATGACAAAATAATTAAACTTAATAAATATAAGTTGACATTGAAATTTGTGTTAAATTATAAATAATATTAATAATTATATATACTAATTAATTAAATATCATAAATCTCAGAGATCATAGAAGATAGAAACAAACTTTCAATTTATCAATTGGTCCTTATGCCAGGTACCACCTATACAAGTGGGTCTTGACATCTTGAGGTGATGATGACATCGTTAAAAAAATGTGTTTTTACAATTTTGCTAATTCGATATTAAAAATGGGTTAGTTCATGTTGGGTGATGACCCAACACTCACATAAAAAATGCTGAGTCATCAGTTGTTATATTCTACTCAAACTTGAATATCGCTAAAAGGAAGTGAACTAAAACGAAACTTCCACCACTCTAAGGGTCGATGCCTTTTGTAACACCTTTTTGAAATGATTTAACACCTTTATAGTGATGATGACTTGGCGAAAAATATCCAAAATTGCATCCTGTGCCGACAGCATGTTCCATTGGAGGCACTATCAATAAACCACCAACAAAATATAGTGCCACCCAAGGAACATGCGTCGGCACAGGATGCAATTTTGGATTTTTTATTATTATTATTATTTTTTTCTCCGTAGACGGTGCCCTGGCCACAGCTTTATAGTTGATGGGCTTAAACTTTGCATGTAGGTGCGATGGGACCGTCTAATTTGCACCTGGGGTAACGATTTCTGATTAAGAAATTTTTGACACATCTTTAACACCTTTCAGATTTTGTCTGGTCCATAACTCAAAAATTCTTTTACTAAACCCCCAAATTTTATTTCATATTTGGATTCACCATAAAATTCTGCGTCTGATGGGTGAAGAAAATTTTCAATAAATGGTTTAATTTCTGCCATAAATGGGGGTTGAAATTTCTTTGTTTACTCACACTTCAATTTCAGTAAAAGTGTTAAATCTAATTCCATTGTTTCAACTTGTAATAATTATATTGATTTAACTTGTTAAATCCTACTCTAGTGATTCAACTTGCGATAATTATATTGATTCAACTTATAAATTCCAGCTGGCTTCTATTTAATTGTAGCATTACTATACAATGGATTAAATTAAATTAATTTATATAAGGAATTTGTTGACTTTACTCAACTCACCGTGGATAACATTGCTAAAATAAATAACTAATAAATTAATTTATTATCAATAAGTAATGAATGAATGGCATTAAACTAAAGATGGTTTATGATAGAACCGTTAAGATTTTACATTCCACAACAACGACAGATTAAGTGATTATATTTATTTCGGCGAGAATATTCTTTTTGCACAATTAATGTACTGACGTAATTTATTATAATTAATTCCTTTTGTATTTAACTTATAGAATTTTCCAATTGGATTATTGGGGTTATCGAGTGCGCTGAATTCATATATGATAGTGAAATTCGATTTAAATTAATAATAAGTGCAAATAATTGAACTTTATTTATTTTGCTGTACATAATAATGGTGTTAAATTATTAATTTATTAATTAAATATATATACTAATTAGGTAAATTTCATTAATCTCAGAGATGATACAAGATAGAAACAAACTTTCAATTTATCAATTGGTCCTTATGCCAGGTACCACCTATACAAGTGGGTCTTGACACCTTGAGGTGATGATGACATCGTCAAAAAAATGTATTTTCACAATTTTGTGAATTAAATAATTCGCATGGGTTGGTTGGAGTTGGGTGAATACCCAACACGCACTTTAAAAATGCTGAGTCATCACAGATTATATTCTACTGAAACTTGAATATCTCTCAAATGAAGTGAGCTAAATGGAAACTTCCACCACTCTAAGGGTCGTTGCATACTGAAACACCTTTCTGAAATATTTTAACACCTTCATAGTGATGATGACTAGGCGGAAAAAAAAATCCAAAATTGCAGCTGTGCCGACAGCATGTTCCTTTGGAGGCACTATCAATAAACAACCACCAAAATATAGTGCCACCAAAGGAACATGCGTCGGCACAGCTGCAATTTTGGATTTTTTTTTTTATTATTATTTTTTTTTTCTCCGTAGACGGTGCCCTGGCCAGAGCTTTATAGTTGATGGGCTGAAACTTGTCATGTAGGTGCGATGGGACCGTCTAATTTGCACCTGGGGTTACGATCTTTGATTAACAAATTTTGGACACATCTTTAACACCTTTCAAAATTTGTCTGGTCCATAACTCAAAATATGTTTTTATAAACCCCAAAATTTTATTTCATATTTGGATTCACCATAAAATTCTGCGTCTGATGGGAGAAGAAAATTTTCAATAAAGGGTTTAATTTCTGCCATAAATAGGGGTTGAAATTTCTTTGTTTACTCACACTTCAATTACTGTAAAACTGTGAAATCTAATTCCATTGTTTCAACTTGTAATATTTATATTGATTTAACTTGTTAAATCTTTCACTATTGTTTAACTTGCAATAATTAAATTGATTTAACTTATAAATTCCAGCTGGATTTCTATTTAATTGTAGTAATACTATACAATGGATTAAATATAATAATATAATATAAGGAATTTGTTGACTCAACTCAACCAACCGTGGATAACATTGCTAACATAAATAACTAATAATATAATTTATTATCAATACATAATGAATGAATGGCATTAAACTCACGATGGTTTATGATAGAAACAAACTTCAAATTTATCTACCGTTCCTTGTGACTCGGACCAAATAACAAATGCTTCTTCACACCTTGGACGTTGATGACTTGGCAAAAAAAATCCAAAATTGCAGCCTGTGGCGACAGCATGTTCCTTTGGAGGCACTATCAGTAAACCAACCACAAAATATAGTGCCACCAAAGGAACATGCGTCGGCACAGGCTGCAATTTTGGATTTTTTTTTTTTTTTTTTTTTCTCCGTAGACGGTACCCTGGCCAGAGCTTTATAGTTGATGGGCTGAAACTTGTCATGTAGGTGCGATGGGACCGTCTAATTTGCACCTGGGGTTACGATCTTTGATTAACAAATTTTGGACACATCTTTAACACCTTTCAAAATTTGTCTGGTCCATAACTCAAAATATGTTTTTATAAACCCCAAAATTTTATTTCACATTTGGATTCGCCATAAAATTCTGCGTCTGATGGGAGAAGAAATTTTTCAATAAAGGGGTCAATTTCTGCCATAAATGGGGGTTGAAATTTCTTTGTTTACTGACACTTCAATTTCAGTAAAGTGTTAAATCTAATTCTATTGTTTCAACTTGTAATAATTATATTGATTTAACTTGTTAAATCCTACTCTAGTGATTCAAATTGCGATAATTATATTGATTTAACTTATAAATTCCAGCTGGCTTCTATTTAATTTTAGTATTACTATACAATTGATTAAATTAAATAATATAATATAAGGAATTTGTTGACTCAACTCAACCACCATGGATAACATTGCTAAAATAAATAACTAATAATATAATTTATTATCGATACATAATGAATGAATGGCATTAAACTAAAGATGGTTTATGATAGAACCGTTAAGATTTTACATTCCACAACAACGACAGATTAAGTGATTATATTTATTTCGGCGAGAATATTCTTGCACAATTAATGACTGACTTAATTAATTATAATTAATTCATTTTGTATTTAACTTATAGACGGTTCCAAATAGATTATTGGGTTATCGAGTGCGTGGAATTCAAATATTATAGTGAAATTCAATTTAAATTAATAATAATTGCAAATAATTGAACTTAATTTATTTTGCTGTATATAATAATGGTGTTAAATAATAAATAAATAAATTAAATATTTATACTAATTAGATAAATTTCATTAATCTCAGAGATGATACAAGATAGAAACAAACTTTCAATTTATCAATTGGTCCTTATGCCAGGTACCACCTATACAAGTGGGTCTTGACACCTTGAGGTGATTATGACATCGTCAAAAAAATGTATTTTTACAATTTTGTTAATTCGATATTTAAAATGGGTTAGTTGATGTTGGGTGATGACCCAACACACACATAAAAAATGCTGAGTCATCAGCTATTATATTCTACTCAAACTTGAATATCTCTAAAATTATATGAACTAAATGGAAACTTCCACCACTCTAAGGGTCGATGCCTTCTGTAACACCTTTTTGAAATAATTTAACACCTTCATAGTGATGATGACATGGCGAAAAAAAAAATCCAAAATTGCAGCCTGCGCCGACAGCATGTTCTTTTGGAGGCACTATAAATAAACAACCAACAAAATATAGTGCCACCAAAGGAACATGCGTCGGCACAGGCTGCAATTTTTTATTAGTAAGAATATGTAAACTAAAAGTATGAATACGAATTAATTAGAATAAATAAACAATACAGTTTGTTAAACTTTTCCCTTAGTTTTATTTAACAATTCTATTTTTGAGCACTCTAAAAAGATTTTTGCATATTGTTCGATCGCTTCCAAATATCGCCCATCGGCCCCATCCTGTGCCAATACTACCCCTAGGTTGTGGATGGCAGAGATAAAGTTGGGATCTCAAATTTATCCGACAGAACGAAACAGGTATCTGGGACGCAATTACGAATGCTCTCACGTCAGAGATTCTATCGCGTGCAAGGGAAGAACTAACACAGTGTCAAAACTGCCGCTGCCTACCAGGTGGAAGACAGTGCACTATTGTCCCAGCAGCAGAGCAAGCAACTTGCAAATGCGAGAAGAGTTTCCCAGGTAACACCGCATACTGCAGTTGCATAGTGCAACCAGATGCACGAGTTGACTACTGTAGTTGTCGCTTCATCAATCGGCTCAGTGAGGCCACCTGCCAGGAAATTGATATCATTGATCTAGCTTAACTATTAAACTACCTATCTCCTTTCAACTACCCCTAGCATACCTACTTTATAAACTAGTTACAGTGGAACCTCTATAAGTGGGGAGCATGGGACGGGGAAAATTTCAATTGCCCCCCATTCCCCGGTTATAAAATTCAATTGGAAAAACATTATATATGCTATATTATACAAAGACTACAAAGTATTCATATAACACACACATTAATGCACGTTATAGTTATTATTTGTATATTATGACAATTTAGTTAACTGCTGATCTACACTAGGTGATTTCTTCTAAAAACATCAGAGTAGATCAATCGAAAATATTTTTTCTGTAGAACTTTTGAGTCGATTTATTGGAAATATTGTATTATTTTATAAGAATCATGTTAGGATTTGTCCATTCCCCCCATTTATGGAGGTTGTTTTGTATGCAGATAAAAACTCCTTGAAATTTATGGTCCCCCATTCCCCACTTCCCCGCTTATAGAGGTTCATTTGTATGGATATATACGAATATGGTAAAAAAATTCCCCACTTATGGAGGTTCCCCATTTATAGAGACCCCACTTATAGAGGTTGCACTGTACTACATAAACTTCATAATACTCCAATACATGTTATTTGTTTGAACATATAGTTATCAATTTGTTTTACTTAATTTGTATCATAATCTGGAAGTGTGCTATATTTTGCATTGAGTGGATTCTGGAAATAATGTCTTTATGTTAATTAATTATTACTTGTATGGATTAGTGGTAATACTAGTTTATTAAATGTTAACACTAGTTCTTCAAATTTCGATCTATCGATCTGTCGAATAACAACCGACCACTCAACTATTGATAACTCCAACTATTACTACAAAAATGATAAAAGTTTACTTCTGCAGTACGTATAGTCAACTCCCGTTATAACGAAGTGCTAGGGACCGTACTTTCATTTCGTTATAAGCAGAGTACGATCTTACAAGAGTTCATTACAAGTGATTTCGTTGTAACCGGAGTTCATTATAAACGGATTTAGTTATAACCGGAGTTCTTTATAAGCAGAATTAGTTATAACCGGAGTAAAATCAATAGCTTAAAACTCGATGAAAGCGGAATTTCGTTATATCCATTTCGTTGTAACCGAAGTTTTAATAATGTAATAAGATAGAAGGATTTCCGGACCATTGAATGACTTTGTTATAAGGAGGTACTTCGTTATATCCGAATTAGTTATAACGGGAGTTGACTGTATATTAAATTCAATATCATAAGCAATAAACGCTACTATTCTACTTTTATATAACTATCAAATTTCATTTTAATATTATTAATAGTAACTAACTCAACACAACAATATGTGGGAAGTAATTTTGTCTGTAAAACATGTTTTCAAACAATAGGATTAGGAGCATAGTGATATATGCTAAAGTATACATAATATAAACTACTCTCAAGTCTAAATTCAACTATATTAAATTTCAACAGGTAATTCGTCGCAGATCCCATTCCAGGTATGTTATATTAAATTAAAAAGAACCAAGAACCAAATTATGTTTCTGGAACGAACGTTTAATCCCTTCACAACTACACGTATTATATCAAAATAAGCGTTATTAATTAATGTCCATAAATTAATATTTGTGAATCAAATTAAATGGATGCGATTAGTCGAATTCTCGTTAAATCGAACATTCGCTAATTCGACCAAATATATTTATCCCGTGAGAGTTCGAATTAACGGATGTTGGCTGCATAGTGTTGGTTTTGATAAACCTAAAATAGGTGGTAACTACTTTTATATATCGGCTAAGACTTCCCAATAGAAAATCTGGCATGGCAAAATTAATTTATAATTATAATTTTTAAAATAATTGAATAAAAAGGTGTTGGTTGGACCATAGGCGCCGAAACTCTCCAGCGCCAGGGGGGGTGTAACTTTACATTTAAATGTGAAAGGTCAAAAAAACGATTCCTATGGCGCATTGTCGCAAAGTTTACAAGTATAAGATTAAAGTTGGGGGGCGCGGAGCGAGTGTTGCGAGCAATTCTTGGGGGGTTCTGGGGGCAAGCCCCCCATAAAAAAATGGACTGCGAGATACCCTGATATCTATTTGTTTTGAATGAATTATACGTATATTTTATTGTGCTAAATTATATTGAATATTGTATTTTTTATCCAGAGGGAACGGTAACACCCGTACCAATAATGTTGCCCCCCTTCAATTTACGGGGGGGGGGAACGCGCCCCCCCTAGCGCATCCCCCTGTTTCGCCACTGCTATGGTGGCTGAAAATCATTATGTTGACGGGCATAATTGTATACATATATTAATAATCCAATGTTATTTAGAAGGACTCCTTATGGAATTATAATTTTTCTATGGGTTTACGTGTATGTTTTCTACTTTAACAATAAAGAAAATGTCTAATATTCCCTGCCTGACCAACCAGGAGGGGTATACCCTTCCTGACTCTTTCCTCAGCCAGGGGGGGTGAAACCCTCCCTGACAAAAACCAGGGAGGGTGTAACCCCCCCTGACCCCCCCACTTTCGGCGCCTATGGGTTGGACCATGGCCTACGTTAAATGGCGCCTAAACAGCTTAACCACAAATCTCAGATTCTAAAAAGTGGTTCCATTGGACTCGCTAATGCAAATTGTGCCAATAGGAAGCATAGTTTAGCTTATAATAAAATTACAAAACTGGACTCCTATTTTCTACTATGATTCGGCAGCATGTATAGCCGTATTATAGTAGGCCATGGTTGGCCAAACTCATATCATGAGAAACAAATGTAATATACCGGTGTACGCAGTCATATATTGATTAGTACAAATTGCAACAAAGATAATATCAGGGAAGAGAAAGAAACAGCACAAAGTAGAGTAGGAGTTAATGTAAAAATTTGAAACGAATAAGTAAGGAGAGTTGTCATAATATGTTTTGATAGAAATTTCTAACAAAAGAATGGGAACGAAAATAACAGCAATTCTGGTGATCTGGGTTTTGCTGGCTTTGCAACAGAGCATAAACACTGCTAGCATTCTTAAAGGAAACGGGGAAACCTACAAACTACTAGGCGTATCGAAGCCACGTGTCACGATAGGAGATAATGCCATAGTGAGGGCAGGGTCCAACGTGGAAATCAAATGTGCAGTTGACGCTACCCCGGAAGAAAACCCATCAATAGAGTTTGAATTTAATGGGAATAGGATAGGTTTCGACAGTTTCAGTGCTGTCGGATATCCAAACATTCGTCGCTACACTAATACCACTCTCACTATCTACAACATAAGCCAAAGCTATGCTGCTACATACACCTGCATACTCGAATACACATCGTCAGCAGGAGCACAGACAGACAGCGCAGAGACCACCCTGCAAATCGCACCTGACTGTCCAGAAGGCTGTGATGGAGTGAGGGGAGAAAAGGGGTATGCAGGCTCAAGGGGACAAGAAGGACAATTGGGCAGGCCAGGGCTACCGGGCATCTGTTATCCGGAAGAATGTCCCAAACCACTAATGGGTACAAAGGGTCAACCAGGAGAGACAGGTGTCAAAGGGAACCAGGGAGGGGAGGGGGATCAGGGGACACGTGGAGATGACGGGGCCGAAGGGGAAAATGGAATGAAAGGAGGCACGGGAGAAAGAGGACCGGATGGCGATACGGGTGAGAAAGGGAATAATGGGGAAGGAGGGAGTGATGGCAGTAAGGGATTGAAAGGCGTAGATGGAGAAGAGGGGGTGAGTGGGAACAGAGGTATCAAAGGGGGAAAGGGAATGCAAGGGGACGAGGGACAGATTGGAAAGGGATCACAAGGACCTATCGGTGAACAGGGAAACAAAGGAGCACCAGGGGATAAGGGAAATATGGGAGATAAAGGGGGATCTGGAGATAAAGGTAACAAAGGTGAAGTGGGTAACAAAGGAGGCAAAGGAGGTGTCGGAGATAAGGGACGAGTGGGGAAAAGAATTATGATCCTTGCGGTAAATTCAACTTTCAATTCGGATTGTAGTCAGTATGAAGTAGGTCAAATCGTCTATGATACGGTGATCGATCGATTCGTGTATTGTGATGGACGTAGCTTTCAATGCATTCGAGATAAACCTTGTTTCGATGAATGCGATAGAAACGAAAAGCCGATCCTCACCAAAACAGAGGCCGTCAATGGAAAATGTGTAAACCTAATATATGTCATAGATGAGTCTGCATCTATGGGGCCAGAGCACCTTTGGTTAGCAGATGTCTCAAGGCAGATCCCGGTGTTCCTACAAGAAATTAATTTCGTTCCATCTGAAGCCTGTAATAATATTTTTGGAGTCTTGAGCTTCGGCGCGGATAGAAATGCAGGTGTTGACTATATAGGTAGACCATTGGATTTGGGAGGAATTACGTACAAAGGAGAAACATTGAGGTATTGGGGGACAACTCAGGAATTAGTTCGTAGTGTTACGGCGGTACCAAGCCCATTCTTAGCAGCAGGGAGATTGGAAGATGGTTATGCTGCAATTTACAGAGCACTTCAACGGTATAGATTCATATACCCGGCATGTCGAAAGATAATTCTTATCACAGATGAAGACCGCGATAATCTGACTCCAACATCTGAATCTGAGGCCAACAGAATCCCAACCCTTTTAAACCAAAATATGGAGCAAACATTGAAGAGATTCAGCATCGAGCTAAGTGCCGTGGTAAATCTATCAATAAGCATTGATGCAAGTTATGGGATTCCAAGTAACAGAATATTAGCCATACTGCCAGATAACAAGGTAGTATATGTGGATGGGATTGAAATAAAGGAAAGACAGATTTCCGGAGAAGTCGAGCTCCTAATCCCTGATGGCACAGGACAGACACAAAACACTAGAGACACGTACTACCAGATGGTGAAAGCGACAGGTGGCATACTGTGGAGTTTACCCGTTTCAAGAGAATTCAGAGTAAACTTTACAGCAGCATTCTTCAACTACGAAGTAGGCCCTTCAGTCCCCACTACAGCATCCCCTGAACCCGAAGCTTGCAAAGTAACTGGGTGTAAGAATTGCTCCTGCATTGAAGGCGTTTCTGGTTGCAAACAGATTGAAATCACTGACTTTGACATCACAAATGAATGTCGCCCCATAGAGTGTAATAAGACGCACATAATTAGCGGGTTCAGACAGCCATCATGTGTGGATATGGTACTAGCAATAGCAGAAACAAGGCAGATGGATGATGTCCATGACAATGTTAAGGACGTCGCTACTAACCTTGTAATTAATTTGGCTCGGATCAACTTTGGACAAGAAAACAGTATTTGCCAAAATAAATACTGTCTCGTGACATTCGGTGCAAACAATGACAGAGTGCCGGATCGGTGTTACGCGATATCGCATAGACTACCAAACAGACAGCTATGTGGCACTTCTCGAGAAATAGCTGAATTTATTGCAAATTTTAAATTTAACACGTCTGCACAAGCATCAGATGGATATGTAGCCATTTATACAGCGTTAAAATACTACCAGACAGAATTTCAAGATCAATCATGTAAGCATATCACACTTATAACAAATGGTCCGAGAGCAAGTTGTGATACGTTCGATAACGATGGTTTGGATGTTCCCCAACTGGACAAAGCGGCGATACAAGCAGTTCTAACACAAAACAACGTAATCCTAAACGTCATTGTTAAAGCTCAATTCGAAGATGGGAATGGTAATGATGCACTGGGTATATTTAAGGATTCAGATGGGAGCATAAAAGCGTTAGTGTCGGTATCAGGAAACGTCGGTTTTGAAGAAAGAGACGGAGGAATAGTAAAAGCAAACTCTGTCCAACAGAACATTGATTCGGCTTATATTATGCTTGCATTAGGAGCAGGAGGTAGCGCCTGGAATATCGACAAAATGGGCACAGAAATAAATGCTTTTACTCGAGCATTCGTCAGCATTGTTGTTGTTAAGAGCTGTCAAGATTGTGGAAAGCTGAAAGCTTGTGTTGAATGTCGATGCGTGTCGGGAGAATTACAACCATGTGTTGACAGTTCAGCTTGTGTGATCGGAGATCCACCAGATCTCGAATGGACATCAGGAAACAGAACAATAAGCTCTGACAATCAAGTCGTTCTCGTAGGAGGGTACAGATCTGACGAACAAAAGGTGTACTATGGACTCGATGGAGATCTTGTGTCCACATTCACACTCAACTCCCGACTCTTGAGAGGCACACAACCAGTCACCATCACCTGGTACTACATCGATGAAAATGGACAAAATATTCCAATTGAAAACTCACCAGTGGCTAACTCTGTATCCGTGTCTCAAAGTAACCCATACAATCTCGTATTCTCAAATGTCGGAGATCACATTCAAGGAAACTACTTGATTGTGGCAGAAAACGCATACGGATCAGACAGCCAGATCACCAACATCGGTATCCTACCAAAGTGGGATAAAACAGTTACAGGGACAGTCACAGGAACACAAGCTCAGCTTGGACAAACACTCGTAGCAAGCACAGGTTCAGAACTACGCATTACTGGAACTGTGCGAGAGGGAACGAGACCGTGGAGCTTCAAATGGTTCTACAACGGTGTAGAGCTGATACAGGGACAAGACTACACTTTCGAATTCTCAGGCACGAGCAACGAAGCTACCATCATCATTCACAACTTCCAATCTCAGGATGCAGGCTCATATACAGCTGTCGTTAGCAATCATTACGGACAGGATACATATACGTTCAACATCATTGTCCAAACCCTCGTGTCATGCAACAATGATCCCCTGAACACACAGACAACTTGTACAAACTGTCAATCTAGCCAACAGTTAAAACAAGCAACACTAACAGTGTATGCTCACTCATTCGGGTCAAACATCCAACTCACCTGGTTCAGAATATCAAACACAAACGGACAGAGAGAGGTTATTAGTACGCAGGACATAGTCAATGGTGCAAATCAGCTCATTGTTCCCATTCAAGATCTCTGCGACCATACCTATGAGGTGGTTGTTACAGGACAGAACACCTACACATTCCAGTGTTCCTGTGATGCATGTGTTCAGCCAGATGGCACACGACTCGACTGTTGTAGCACCAATCAAATTATTCTAACAGAATCGGATTGTGGTGATGATTACTACGCAGATATTATCTTACTCATCGATGTGTCATCCTCAATGGACACCGAACATGCATTCTTAAGTGCTTTTCTGCCACGCTTTGAAGTTTCTCTCCGTGAAAACTGTGTCGGAAACAGCACTGTCAATCAAAATCAATACACAGCAGTTGCCTTTGGTAGCCAAAAATCGGAAGGAAAAGAAAATCCTTATTTCGTTGGTCCCAATCTCAATCGAGGAGACTCTACCCAAAATGTCTATTTCACAATTGACATTAATGACCCCAGTAACGTGACAGACACGATTGCACAGCTACCCACAATTGGAGAACGTGAAGATGGTTACGCAGCAACCAATTTCTCAATTACGTTTGCTCAATTGAGAGAAAACTCCATCAAGTTTGCAATTCTGGTTACAGATGAATTGAGGACTTTCTTCTACAGAAGCGAAGAGGAAATAGCTGAAAGTTCAACTCTGCTCAACTTCACCGATGTCACCGACTTAGGAAGATCTCTCTACGTGGACCTTCTTAAAGCGAATAATATCATACCTATACAAATAATTGATGTCACCCTTTCAAGCGGTACAACCCAATGTCTGGGTGTGTCCAGTGCTGAGACTTGTTTCTACAGGGATCCAAATACAAATCAAATTTCACGTCTCGAGAACACAGAAGTGGTCAATACAGCACCCAATAATGCGTTAAAGACAATTCACAAGGATTACCTCGAAACTGCTCTGAGAGCGAGGGGCTACGTTTGGGATCTCAAATTTATCCGACAGAACGAAACAGGTATCTGGGACGCAATTACGAATGCTCTCACCTCTGAGATTCTATCGCGTGCAAGGGAAGAACTAACACAGTGTCAAAACTGCCGCTGCCTACCAGGTGGAAGACAGTGCACTATTGTCCCAGCAGCAGAGCAAGCAACTTGCAAATGCGAGAAGAGTTTCCCAGGTAACACCGCATATTGCAGTTGCGTAGTGCAACCAGATGCACGAGTTGACTACTGTAGTTGTCGCTTCATCAATCGGCTCAGTGAGGCCATCTGCCAGGAAGTTGGTATCATTGATCTACGTTCCTAAGATCTCCTATTACCATTGTCTTAGTACGTCCCTAACTATTCTCCAAATATACCTACCTAGGCCTTATTTACTCTCTAAATCTCACAGAAAAATTACAAAATGAATATCTTAGTTTAACTGTGTTTGTAGTAACTTTGCACATTGTTTATTTTTAGGGATCAATACATTTGCACCGTTCATTTGAACATTTCTAGTTATTGTATTGAGTAGGTTTTGTGGAGAATTTAGCTGTTGCTATTAAAGATTTACGTTTGTGTGCTATCAGTAAATACCTGAAACATTTAATTTAAAGGGAGTACAGTCAACTCCGCTTAATAGAACCACCGGTTAATCGGTTTCTCCGCTTAATCGGGTCAAAATTTCACAGGATTTATAGGACGGAATTACAGTTTGGCTTACATTATTTTCGGTTAATCGGTTACTCCGCTTAATCGCGTCAAAACAACCTGGTCCCGAGGAGCTCTATTAAGCGGAGTCGACTGTATACTATAATATATACAAATGTATTAAGAATTTGGAATTAAAAGTATATGGAGTTCGCTTCGCCTATAATAAATTGCTGAACATACAGTAATTATTTTAAACAAATAATTGATTTATTAGACTAAGAGTATTCTGCAGGATTGTGAAAGTTTAATCAAGATTTAATTAGCTCAACTATGTTACGTGAAGAGTTAATTAATCTAGAATTGTTAAATAGGAATAGGAGTCGAGTATAAACCGCATATTCTTTCCTAGAAATGCTACACATCTTAAATTATCCACGATCCGTTAAAGACGTTTTTTGATTTTTGAATGAATCTAGAAAATATGGATTATAAACTTTGGGATTGCACATGTACTAACCATTGTATTTCTAAGATCCGGGTAAATTCTAGTTATGGGCAGCTTCCGGACGACAGTGCCCGAATAAGGGAGGTTTGAGTGTATATATAGAATTCCAGTTCTAAGTAAGAATACCAAAATGGTTATACCTTATGATAATTATCACTGGACAGACGATCCATCCTTACGAAATTTCTATAACTGGATGTGTCAACTAAAAAATTTCTTTCATCAATAGATGAAATGCACTTTGCGTCTCGATTTTGATCCAATCCTTAATCCATGAGATCTCAATTTGCGTTGACGGGTCAAATTCAATTTCCTCCGGCGAAGTATAATAATTTGGAATGCGGAAACGACAACTTGTGTTTTATCCACAATAATGAATTGGAAAATAACCAATCCATTGGGATTACACGTATAGTACTGATTTAAAATAATATTTTACCATTGTGTAATAAAGTAATTTCCATGCAACAATGTTGCACGAAAACTGTGTTGCATGCAACATATTGCTTGCAACATTGTTGCACTGTGTATGTTACCTTGTTGCGCGCAACAGTTGCATGCAACAATGGTTACTTCGTGTATGGTGGGCTTAAGGTTACTAGAATATGTAGAAAAGTTGTAATTTACCTATACTTTGTATACTACTACAAACTAATATACTCCTAATAAACAAAAATTAGATACTATTCCTCCCGAAAGATATAGGCGAATATGGTTGAATTTCTCCATTGTGTTATGGATAAATGCAGAATAATACGTAATACTGTTTCTCATATTCGATATTCGAAAATTCACTAAGTGTCCCCCTTTAAATCATGATTTAAATCAATGATTTTTATTAATAAAAATCATGATTTATATAAAAAAATCCGATTTTTTTTATTTGAATCAAATTTATTCATTTAAATCCGATTTTTTATAATAATAATACGTGTAATAACAATAATAGTAATTTGTGCAAGAAAAAAAGTTTAATAACAGAAAGTACTGCCTGAGAAGGCATAGGCACTTCTAAAACTAAATAGAGTACCAATAAGAAACAGATGAGTAAAAAGAGATGAGTAAATAAAGAAGTGAATAAATAAAGAAGTATAAGAGTTTGGAAACGGGAAAAACTTAAATAATAGGCTGGGGAATACAAAACAATGATGTTTTTCACATGCGCAAGGTGGTAGGTTGCTCTCATCAATCCAAAAGTCTACCCTAGAACGTAGATAGGGAGGGGCTTTCTGCTCTTTCCGTGAAAAATTTTCTTTTGATAATTGTCCGATCAGGAAGGTTCTGAGGAGGAATTAAATGAAAGGAGTGGCCCCTACACCTACCATCTGCTCGCAAAGTGAGAGGATAATCAAACTTAATCGATATTTTACCATTCAGAATTTTCCATGTCAAAATTAAATCTGCCCTTTTCCTCCTATTCTTAGACATATCAACCCTAACACACACATCCTCTTTCTATAGGGGAGATTAGAAATGCCTGACACGCATTTAGTGGCCCTTCTCTGTACTCTTTCAAGTTTGTCAATGTCATGTCTTTAAAACTGGTGACCATACACTACACGCATATTCAAGTTTGGGACGTATGAAAAGTTTACAAAATTGTTTAAAAATATTCGGAGTAATACAAATGAACGTTCTTTTAAAAAGTCTTATCAAACTGTTGACTGAAGATGATATATTAGAAATATGTTCCAGGGGCGGCATATCCGGTATGGCAGGTTCAGCGAGCCCCGTACCACTTTTCAGAGTGGTCCGATGTCGCCGTAAGTTCGTAACACTTTTAGTATTACCAGCTTTCTATACCACCTCTGTATGTTCGAAATACACAATTCCTTGATAATATAATGATTTTTATACCAAGGTTGTAAGTATAAATTCACGCCTAGCACTTTTTAACTGGAGCGGCCTCGCCGAACCACATTCGGGTAACTAGTGCGGCGTCGCCGGACCAAATTCAAATACTGTAAATTTCCGCCGTACCACTTTTGAAAGGACGTGCCGCCCCTGCTAAAGCGCTAATGATATAGGGACGGGTGGGAAAATCGCTAGCATTTATTGTCTTGGGGCACATACTAATGATAGCTATGCCAGTGTTTGGGGCTCCTCGGCTCTCAACCCTAAATCACCTCGTTTTTGCATATATTAAAAATGTCTAGGCGCTAGCGCCTAAGGTACAAGGCGCTAGCGCCTAAGGTGCAAGGCGCTAGCGCGTTAGGTACACGGCGCTAGCGCCTATACCATCAGGGAAGTTATTCACTAAACTACTTGAGCTCGGTGAAATAAATTATCCAATCAATTAAGAAAACACCGACGGCGATCGAGATTTTATTTGTATTTGTTATTTCCATTTTTAATATTATAATAACATTATCCTAAGCCAAACAATAAATATAGATATATCCTATTTATAAAATTATATGACAATGAATCATTAAATAATTTAAAAAATCCTCTGAAATATAGGGATGAAACGAATATTCGAAATGTAAGGAACGAATATTCGAATAGCCGCTTCGTTTTGATGACTAAGCGATAAATCAATTTCAAGACTCAAATTATAGTATAAATAGTTTCTTGTTAATTATTTTTGAATTTACTTATCCACCGATCATCGGCGCTTGTATTAAATAACTCTGGCTACTTTGGTGATTTTTATAAACATAAAAATCAATCGGTAGAAAGTAGCGAGGTTTTTTAATACAAACGCCGATGATCGGTGGATAAGTAAACTCATTATTTATATGGTTATGTATTCGACACAAGTTAGTTATTACTCAGCTAGTTTGGGTAGGAATGTACATATACGATCTCTTCAATAAAAACAAAATAATATCCGTTTCAATCTAATATTCTTTCAATCAATTCGAATGAAATATTTGGTATTTTCGTTTCAGCCCTACTAATACCAAACTTTTAAAAATTGATACATTAGGTGTACTTTTAGTTAATATTTTGCACGATTATGTTCATAAGATAATAATACAATATTCTCGGACGGACGGAGGGTAAAGTAGGGACGGACGGAGATGATAAACAAGTTATTTCTTTTATATGGCCTTATACTTACTTTTTTTTACTTAGTTTGCATTAAGTTTCAGCTAATTGTCATTTAATTTAAAACTCAATTAGCAGAATCAACATCGGCTGTATTTATGATTTTAATATTGTTGAAAAGACAATCTTTATTTGCAAAATTTTAATTTCGATCAATTTACAACTTTCGGAATGGGAAGGGACTTCGCCACTGGGGCATAGAGGGCAATGCCCCCCCCGGTAAAACCATTTGTAACTATTTCATTGCTCTGATCCATTAATGCTATAAATCAATTCAATGAATTCACAATTGCCAATCATTTGAGTCATATCCCTGTACGAGGCTCCAATTTTTCACTGTACATTGGCCAAGATCCATGGACACCCCAAATCTTTATCTCTCTCGCTGCTCTCGCTCGTCTAAGAAGTAAATTCACACTTATACAGACAAATTACACTTACCAAAGCAATGTATTATGTGTGTCAAGATACTATACTATACGATCATGTTATTTATTAATATTGAATTTGACATAATCCAAAATAATCATTTATGATCGGAGATAATATTGAATTATATAGAGACTGTACAGGGAATTCCTGTATGCTTGAATAGGGATTGTTAATTTACACAAAACAAACTGCTACATTTTGAAGGTGTAGGCATTTTTTAGGTATTATTCGACAGACAATCAAAAATTTTCCAAACTAGCAAGCAGATACAAATTTAATACATCCCTGAGCGCCTGGACAGAACAACCAAAATGGTTGAAATCCCTATAGTGTACAGGAATCCCTATACGGTTGACAGGAATAGACTGTTAGTAATCTAGTTTCACCTTATAGCATATTCCTATTTATTTGGCAATTTTTGTTCTAACTTCCAATCAACTGTTTCACAAACCCAATACACCTTTTACTTTAGAACTTTTATCTGTCAAAATTGACTTTTGCCTGTCATTATAGCTAGTAGATTTTCTGTAATATGCTAGGATTGCTAAATTCTTGTTACTGTATTTGATTTTTGTAGGTTACTTTTCATAGTTTAGAAAACATTAAACTATAAAGTTTCACCTCAATTGCCTAGTTTTGGTAACATCAACTGTTAGATCTAACCAGGGGCGTAAACTAGAGCGTTGGCCAGGGGGGAGGCCAGGTGGCACAGGGGGGGGCCCAGAAAAAAATACGATTTTTAGTATTATTAAACATGATGTAAAATATGTATTTTATAGTAGTATAAATCTGTAATACGCTGTATTTTATATTCTCGGGCGACCGAGGGATCATTGTTAAATTTAAGTGAGTAAATCATAAATCTGGCCCCCCCGGCCCCCACCGTTGGCGGGGGGGGGGGCAGAAGCCCTGAGTGGGGGGGCCATGGCCCCCCCTGCCCCCCCCCCCAGTTACGCCCCTGGATCTAACACCAATAGAATGTTTCCCCCCCTGGAAAGAAAAATGATTCATTTATTTGGAGACAATTGGGAGTAAACCATAAAATTTTCAACAATGATTTACCAATTGTAAATGGATTGTTTCTCGGTGAAGTTAGTGTTTAGGTTAACAAGTGTCTAGCCTTACTGTTGGTCAGCATCAACTTGCTGTATTTGATGTAGGAACTCAAGAATTGACGAAATTGGTGCAGTTAGGCCATCTTCCTTACCTCGAAGCTTTTCCCAAAGACTTCCCAAGGTCAAATTTTTCCTATTCATACAGAAAACCAAACAACGAAAAGCTAAAGCGTGAGTGGTTAGTCTTCAGTCAAAGTCTCAATTCTTTATTTTCTTTGCCATGTCGTTTAGTTTGACATACAAGTATTCATTCATCAGTTATAATCCCCAAACTCAACCAAATCCGGATACTTTGCGAGTTCAAACTTTATGATAATGATAAAAAGAAAACTTTATGATAAATACCTTGAGATGAGCGTAGTAATTCTCACAAATAATTATTGCAACTTGAAATGGCGTGAACTTCAAATACGTTTAGAGAATAATAGTATACTATTGATGATTAGACCATCGAACAACTTAGGTTCAATACACAACGGTGAAAAAATTTCTTCCTAGGGGAAAGGGGACTCCCTTTGCGATTGCGAGGATAGTCACAATTGATTGGAGATGTACATAACGGAAACTTTCTCGGTATCCTGGAACTTGTTTGACACTATTATCCAATATTACAAGAACACCTAAGGAAAGTTCATGAGTCACAATAATAAGGAAACTATGGCAGGCTCATTATCTTTCATTTCAATCATAGAATGAATTCGTGGAGATTTAGTTCTTGCTAATGTTTCGATGAACGTCAACTTTTTCACTATTGCCCAATGGAACACTAGATTCTGCTTATTTAGAACAGACACTGTCATTTTACGATATGTATCGCCTGAAGAAATCATGAGTATCCATTCGGATTGTCGTGGTTCGGATGCACGCAACATGTCCGGCTGATACCAAAAAACAAGTTATCTCCTAACAAAGACGCCCCTTTGCATATTCTCACCTTGTGGTTGTCATTCATTGAATTCTGCGAGTGTTTGTATTTAATTAAACCATCAAAAATAATTTCACTAATTGTACACTATAAAGTTACCAATAAGAAATTGGTGTAATTGTTATGATACTAAGTAAACTCGTTATAAACTAAGTTCAAGTAGTTTAGTGAGTAAGTCCCCTGGAGGTATACGTAGGCGCTAGCGCCTAGTAGCTTAGGCGCTAACGCCGTGTACCTTAGGCGCTAGCGCTTTGGAGCTTAGGCGCTAGCGCCTAGACTTTTTTAATAGCTCCGTTTTTGTGACTAAATATATCACTAAATATTTCGGGATCAGGGGCTCAAATAGCGTATAAGAAATACTGGGATGGAGATGGTGCGGAGCGGGAGCGTGCTCCATAATTTACTTAGATGTTATGCTCTGGGATTTAGATAGTTTTTTACTTTTTGTACTATTTTCTGGGAATAATTGCGGGTGTGTTGATCAGGCTTTCATCCTGGCAAAATTTTCTGCGCGCCTAGATTAAGTTTGAGCTCGCTTATTAGCGCCTAAATACTCAATTTGTATTACGTCTATTGGAGCATCTCTCGATTTTCGCGCGCCTAGAACATTTTCTTTTCAAAATTACGCGCCTGGGGCGCGTGGCGCACACCTGGATGAAACCCTGGTGTTGACTTGTGCTATTTTAAACCACTTCCTATTGTAAATATATAACAAACCGTTCACGCATGTTCACGAACAAACTTATTCCAGTATATAACTTACTCAATCCTATTCTAACTAGCAAGTGCTTGTCAATGGGAATTGATATCGACAAGAAGCACAAACGGAAGGTGATCCGTCGCTCCCCCAAGTCGGACAATGTGTACCTGCGCCTTTTAGTGAAACTCTACAAGTTCCTCACTCGACGGACAAATTCTAAGTTCAACCAAATAATTCTGAAGCGACTGGTCATGAGCAGGACGAACCGCCCGCCTATCTCGCTCGCTCGGCTCGCCAGACAGATGCGACCCGAGGACAGAAGGAAGAAACTGGCTGTTGTGGTTGGCACGGTTACAAACGACGTTAGACTGTTCGACGTGCCTAAGATTCGCGTGTGTGCTCTGCGCGTGACTGAGAAAGCCAGGGAGAGAATCACAAAGGGCGGGGGGGAGGTGCTCACCTTCGATCAGCTCGCGCTCCAGGCGCCCAAAGGACAGAATACCATCCTGCTGCAGGGCCCGAGGAGAGCGAGAGAGGCGGTGAGACACTTCGGGCCTGCTCCCGGGGTCCCCCACAGCCATTCTAAGCCCTACGTGCGTTCTAAGGGCCGGAAGTTTGAACGAGCTCGTGGCCGTAGGAAGAGATGTGGCTACAAGGCCTAAGCTAAGTATCTCGTAGGAATAGACTACATGCTAGGTAATACCGTAGATTCTCGTTAGACAATAGATATTTGTTATAGAGCCTTGTGTCGTTAGTAATAATTGTTATATTTAACTTAGAAGTTTATTTAATTCATTGATTATTTGGGAAATAATACCATACTTTAATACCTCCAAGAATTAGAGCATAGTTAATTTTCATAATCAAGATAACTTAGTTGTAATGGGTCTGCTCGCTCTGCTCAGAAAGTTCCGCAGCTCTCCCAGCCAGGAGATGCGCATTCTTTTGCTCGGCCTTGACAACGCTGGTAAGACCACCCTGCTGAAGCAACTGGCCTCAGAGGAGGTGCTAATGGTAACGCCCACCATCGGGTTCAATGTGAAATCCGTTCAGTCCCAAGGTTTTAAGCTGAACGTTTGGGACATCGGCGGACAGCGGGAAATTCGTCCCTACTGGCGCAACTACTTTGAGAACACGGACGTACTAATCTACGTCATAGATTCCACAGATGAGAAGAGATTACTCGAAACCTCGCAGGAACTATGCAATCTCCTGGAAGAGGACAAGCTAGCAAACGTGCCTCTCTTTATATTCGCTAACAAGCAGGACCTCGCTTCAGCCATGAAAGTGGGAGACGTGGCAGAGAAACTGAGTCTCTGCAACATCCGGGACAGACAGTGGCAGATCCAGCCTTGCTCGGCGCTGACGGGGGACGGCGTACAGGACGGCATGGAGTGGCTGTGCAAACATATGGCCGCCAAGAAGAAGAAGTGAGATATATTCCTAATTTCCTACCTACCCGGCCACTTATTAATTAATTAACTTTGACTCCACACTATAACTGTATCAATACACATAATACACTATCCTTATCTGACTGTATATGATCACCTCTCTTCTTCTTACTGCTCTCTCTTAGCTAAGAATTGGATTGTTATGAACTGATACCTTACTGTTCTTTAGGCAATAAATTATCTCGACATTGGTGCAGTTTTAACTGTTATAGGGGTTGTTATAAGGCAAATGACGGAAGTATTTTCATAGACATTTTTATCCAGATGTTTTACTAGTTGGCTTAATTGCTAAATTTCTACTCATGCAGACAGGTTGTAACACCTGCAGCTATTTAATATTAGTATAGATTAGGAAACATAACACAAACACAAATTTTTAAAATTATTGGCACTTTCCTTTCTTATCCTACTACGTACAAATAATTCTTTTTTGAATTTGTGTAAGTTGTACTTTGTGCAAATGCTTATTCGATTACGGAACCAGTTGGGCTGAGCTCTCTATGGATTCCTTCCTGGCGGGGAGTGTGAGTGGCTGTTGTACTGTTTTGCTGCTCCAGCCTCTAGACACTATAAAAACTCTTCGACAACTCCCTACGATCAGTGCTAATAACCTGGTGACGTGGAAGAGCAATAGGAATGTTAGGACTATTTTACTGTCAATAGTCAGGCGAGAAATTCCTATCGCCTCTCTCTGGCGCGGCACGGTTCCCTCTCTGGTTCGTAGCATTCCGGGCTTAGGCATATTCTTCACTGCAGTAGACCTGTCACGGAGTTTTCTGTCTAGACAGGGCATTCCAGAGTCCCGATTGAGTAACCTAGTTATCGGGGTGTGTGCTAGAGGTGTCAGCTCCGCCACAATGATGCCACTCACTCTCGTGAAGACTCGGTTTGAGAGCGGATGGTTCCCTTACAGGTCTGTGGCTCATGCGCTGGCGGACATATTCAGACAGGGCGGGGTGAGAGGACTGTTTTCTGGGGGCGTGGCTACTGTTTTGAGGGACGCTCCCTACTCAGGAATGTTTTTGCTATTTTATTTTGAAATGAAGCGACACGCAAATGAAAAGTGGGCGGATAACGGCATACCTGTGCTCATTACGTTTGGCTGTGGATTTGCCAGTGGCTGCCTAGCATCTGTTATTACGCACCCATTTGACGTCATCAAGACCCGGATTCAGGTGAAAGCTTCCAGGAGCGAGATGAAGAGAACAATCCTCTCCATCCTGAGAGAGGGCGGGGCCAGGGGAATGATGGCGGGACTCAGTATGAGAATGACTCGGAAAATGTTAGTCAGCGCTTTCAATTGGACTTTTTATGAAAGAATCATTCATCAAGTTAGAGAAATTTATAAGAATTGAATATCCAGTAATTACCCCCCATCACTTGCTTTTCTTAGAATTAGAATAACTATTGTCAAACTAATCTTAACGGAGTACCAAATTCCAATTTACGGAACGAAATTACCTTTTCCGTTCCTTAATTTGGTAACTTTTAAGTTTATCTTATCTTATATCTGGACACAGTAATTCAGTGAAAAGGTCCCTAATCCTTTTAACCAAATACCAATTACACTTGTGTATTTACCAGCAGCTAGTCCCTATGGTAGACCATATGAACATAACCGAGAAGAAGGCTCTAGCTAAGCAAGCCGAGCAGCTCTGTATGATTACTCATTTCTCTAAGGGCGAGACCGAGAAACTCCTGCACTTGTTCTACAACATAACTCCAAACAGAATTGATAGACCGACTTTCAAAGAGATCCTACATAACGACTTTGACATGACTACCCTATTCTTCATGGAGCGGGTGTTCAAGGCGTTTGACATGGATAACGATGGTTTTATCGATGAGCTAGAATGGGTGAAGGGCTTGTCAATCTTCCTGCGTGGCTCTATTGACGAGAAGATAAAGTACTGCTTCTACGTGTACGACCTGAACAACGACTTCTACATCTCTCGCGAGGAGATGTTCCACATGCTCAAGAGCTCCATGATAAAGCAGCCGACAGAAGAAGACCCGGAGGAGGGAATCAAAGACCTCATCGAACTCATGCTCAAGAAAATGGATTTGGATCACGACGGCAAACTGAGTCAAACCGACTTTGCTACTTCAGTTCAGGCCGAGCCTCTGTTGCTGGAGGCTTTCGGGCCCTGTCTCCCTTCCTGGGACAGCGTACACCGCTTCTCAAAGAAACTATAACGCTTATGCCCGTGGCAACCTGATTATTCACTGAGTCGTATATTCAAACTGTATTCTTACTGTAACATTAAATTCACTCATTCATACAACATAACTACGTGCATTAAATAGTTAGTTAACGGAACAAAATACTTTTAAATACTCGACCTACATACATATAGTACAGACACTATAGCACTTACGATGGTAACACGAAGTAATATCCCGGCAGAATACTATCTGAGTTATACTAGTTTGTTGCCAGTAATTTTCTAGCTGCTACTTTTGTGAAATACTTTATAACTTTATTTATTTATAATATGATATCAGTTCCATGTCTACGAATGGGAAGATCCTCTATGACGTCATCCAGTTCGACCAGTGGCGAGGTCGCTACTCGCTGCACACACCCTCCTCCCGCTGGACTCGACCGACAAGCCAATTCTTTAAATTCCTGTCTTTCCTTCTGTACTCCCTTATGGTACCCATAATATTGTTGTTTACGCTACCAAAACAGTTGTTTACACGCTCCAAACTGAGACCAGTCCCCACTCGCCCCCCCGTGTCTCTCTCTGCGTCGTCCTGCCATAAGCACCTGGCCGTTCTGACGCCCTCCTCCCTTATAGTACTCGTCAGGAACTCAAAGCTAACTCCCGCTAACTCCTCTCTCTTCTCTCGTCAATCCGGCTATGTCTATTCCCTCAGTGATGACGTCACGCTGAGGCGGCACTCTCCCCTGCAGGTGGCCTGGTCTCCCGACAGTCGGTACCTCGTGGTGTTAGTAGCCGCGAGTAGCACGCATCAAGTCATGGTGTTTGACACGAAAGCGAATAAGATAGGAGAGCTGGACCTGTCGGCTCGCGGCATCACGGACCCCTCCCAGGTCCTGCTAGCGGGCTACGGCCCCCATCAGCTGATCCACCGGTGTGTCGTCCTCTGCCGCACGGGCTGTCTCGGCTGGTTCGACATCAGGAGCAGCGGGGAGACGGGACGCGGCTCCGAGCGGACCGACCTCCGCGGCTCCCACCCGGGGGGCGCGAGCTGCATGTGCTACCACTCCGAGACTGAGCTCCTCTTCGTGGGCGGATCAGCTGTGCCGGGGCCGGAGAGGGGACACACGGATCCGCTGAGGAGGGCGATATCTGTCTGGCGAGTTGTAGAGCAGGACTGTGGGTTCGTACAGGTTGGTCATTAGTTCACAGATTGTTATATGTATTGCTTAGAATTAGCATTAATAACCATGGATTAAAACCTTTTATTCAGGTCCATCACAGTTTGGGAGCGAGAAGCGCTTCTCCCTCGAGGAGAGGCGATGACGTAACTAACATATCCCTGAGTTCCAGCAGCCCTCGCATGTTGCTGACGTCACACCAGAACGGCACCCTGGCTGTTTGGAGCGTGCCCTCGCTCACTGCCCACAGACGGATCCCCCGAGACACCTCCACATTCCTGAGCGACACTCTGGTATCCTGCTGCTGGTGGTCAGAGGGCCACGTGGCGGCCAGCTACTCCTCGGGCCGACTGGCCATTCTGGACGTGGAGTCCGAGCGGAATATCGCGAGGGAGGAGAGTGGGGTGGGCGGGCCCCTTGTTATGAGCACCCTGTATGGGAATAAGTCTGCATTAGCCGTGTGCTACAACGAAGCCCCAGGAGTTAATAACAATAATAAAATGACAGTCAAAGAGAGAGCGTGTCAGCTAGTGTTTGCTCTCACGCGCGTCTCGTCTCTCCAGCAGTTCGAGGTGTCAGATTTCGTATGTGAATATCGTTTGTTGCTACTGAAGCAAGCATCACCAATTGATCTGTACAAACATAAGATTTCTCAACAGTTATACTCAGACGCGCTTCTCCTCGCTACTGAGTTTGCCCTGGACCTGAACCTCCTCTACCAGAGTCAGTGGGAGTCCTCTTCTGGGTCCCTGGGCGCCGTGTCGCTGTTCCTCTCTCGGATAACCGACACAGCGTATGTGCTGGGGCAGGTGCTGCTGGCCAGAGGGCCGGACGCGGAGAGTGCTGCGAGGAGCATCGAACTGGGGCTCTCTAGGATACAGGTAGGTTTGTATCCATGGTCATTTGTATGCGCTAATGTATTATCCATTGTTGGGTCATCTCTGTTACTATTTACTTCAACTTTTTTCGTTTAAGCCCGTTAATTAGCTAAATGTTGCATTGCTTATACTGTCAGGTCTGCTTATGTGAACAGTTTTTGTCTGCTTAATATGAAAAACTTTGATTATGACAAGCCTATGATCCCAATTTTACAACTTACATAAGTTTTGTATTAAGTTGAGCTCGCTTAATATTATGAAGTCTCTCTTATTATGAACAAAGTTTTGGTTGTTGATCTTCAGAATTCACAACCTCTATTGTTTTCAATTTAATTTAATTAAATTGGAACGGATATTCGTTTACTTTTGGTCAAACAACATGATTTTTGTATTGATTGGAGAGATTATAATTGTAAACTCCTACCTAAACTAGCTGATTAATAGCTAACTTGTGTCTAATACACTATGTTGTTGATTAAGCTATTACGAAAAACTATTTCCCACTGCATTTTGAGTCTTGAAATTGATTTAATGCTTAGTCTCCAAAGAAAACGAATATAATATTCGTTCGTTTAGCAAAATGTTCGTTCGCTACATTTCGAATATTCGTTTCAGCTCTATTTATAACAGCGAATTTTCTCACTCAAATGGTTAAGATACGCTACAATTGAACTACAATTGAACTACAATTAATTTCCAAAGATCATCAAAACTTCTGTCTAACTACCTTATTCAGTTTTGTTTATTAGAATTGCTTGAATCGAAGAGTGCTTATTTAGCGATTCGCACTTTCTTCCTAACCAACAAATTGCCTCTCATCTATTTCATATTATAGTACTAGCTTACTAATTTCTCAAGTTAGCGACAACTCGTACTTTCCCTTTTCAATCAAAATTTCGCGTTCTCTTGCGAATTCTCTAAACCAGCGAAATTTAATCTTAGTCTTGATTATTAAAATTCTCAAAGGGTACACATTAATAAAGACCGAGTTAATTTACTTTTATAATTAATAAAATTGGTTAACTATAGAATTTAGTATATTGTAGTTGTGAACTTTATTATATTTTGTTCCAACTTTGCTCCACTTTGATTTACGTATATTATTATAATTATTTCAGATTATCTTATGTTAAGTTTATTTCTTATTAGTAACATAAAAGAGAGCTTGTCTGTCTATAATTAATTCAAATACAGCAGATTACCATATCCACTTTTTATATATTCTATAAATTACACAAATGAATTCCATTCTGAGAACTTACTACAGTATTTTCGTGTAATATAGAAAGTCGTATTTTGCACGAAATTTGCTTGCTTATAGGCGAACTTGCTATTAGAGGAACAGAATTAATTAAATGCTCGCTTGGGGACTGAAATAACTTGCTACTAGAGTAATATTGCTATTAAAACAATTGCTATTAGGCGAACACTACTATATTTTGGAAATAATAATTTGCTTATTATAATATTAATTAGTAATTAATTTTAAAATAAAATAATTAATACAATTTGTATTATTTTAAAGCACTTATTTTTAATCCATGTTATTCGATTTCTACTTTGTATATAATTTAACAAAAATAACTTGCTCCCAGATTACCTGTGAATATTTATCTCATTTAGTAATTTCTTCACTTCTTTGAGAATTGTTATAATCAACTACTAATTGTTTGAATAATGCGAAATCTTTTCTTCATACAAAATGTGAAATATAATAAGTATATGTTACCTGAATTTAATTTAATTTCCTTTGAAATTTCCACATCAATTGGAATATTAATTATAGATTTTCCTTGACTTGAACTACGTATTTTCAAGAGGAATTCAATGCCGCTTATTAGTTAAAAGTATGGTTAAGCTGTTATTTGCATATTGGGCCACATTCCTTGTTAAAATATTGTTTGCAAGTTTAGCATGTAAACGAAATACATTATTTTTCTGTGAGTTAAATGGCTCTTTCATAAGCTAATCGAGTGGGCAATTTGAATATTTCACAATAGTGTGAGATTTCCCGACTCCATTAGAACAACTCCTACAGCATACCCAGGTGCTGTGTTTCCAACAATCCACACAACATTAAATCATGGCCGGAATGCAATCTGTTTGGATTACCTTGTGTTATCCTATACCACTTTCTCTGTTTTGAAGACATACACTTATCAATATTCATAAGCTCTCGATTGATTAGTAAGTAAATTGCCTAATTGCTCCTCAAATTGATTGCATTATAATATCGATCTAATTACTATCTTACAAATTTAATTTACAGCTACTATTTCAAAAGTTATGTTTTATTTATAATACCAAGCTAATCAGTGCGAAATGTAATACGAAATGATGGTAAAGCAAAAATGATGTGTTTCTTTAACATGATTGCTCTCATTCTATATTTAATTATTATTTATTGGCTTTTAAGCTTGAAATTCGTTCAAATTTCGATAGAATAAATACATTTTTTGAAACTTGCTAAGTGCTAACTAGCTACGAAATTCTGTTAACCTGACACTTCTATAAACTCCAAATTATTCTATAATACATTTTAGGATTCCACTTCTAGTCAGGAAAGCTCTCAACTCTCCACACTCCCGCCTAATCAGTACGAACCTCAACAGAAACTGCTTGTAAGAATGAATCAGATGTTGGACTGCTATTCTGGGATTTTGTCTAATTCAGCCTCAAAGTTTGATTCCGTTACATTTCGACAAATGTGCTTTACTCCTCTGCTCCAACTAATGTCTTTGCTTGCAGTGGACAGGAATTACACTGCCATACAGCTACTCTACGAGAAATTCTATCATCAGTTATGCGCCCACTTTTTGTCAATTCTTATCTTTATTCCTGAAATTGAGCTCCCGTCCAATTACCAATCTCTAATTCCGACAAACATAGTGGACTCTGTGCCGACTAGTTGTAGCCAGAATATTCACGATGATTTAGGCGAAATAGAATTCTATGAAACACATTCCGGACTCATTCGTTTCAGAAATACGCTCCCTACGAGTGTAGAATCTCTGACTGAATGGTTTGTATTCCGGGCTCGTCAGATTGACAACATATCAGGCCAATACAATAACGCTGCCATACTAATCGCCTACGGAATATCTAGTGGAGTTCCTGAGCTCCTACAGACTCAGCATGACCTCTGGTTCCTAGCCGTGCTAGTAGAGCACATAGGCGGCAACAACTCGGGGATGATAGGACTCTGCGAAGTCGAGAAATTGAGTAGTTTGGAGAGAATCCGTGTAATCCTAGAGACTGTTGTTGTGGCAAACTTTTTCGATCGATTCAAGGAGTACATTGAACCTATCTTAGACTTCAATGAGACTTGTTTTGAAGGAAATAAGCTACAGTTGATGAGGGAGTTTATGTTGGAAATAGCGAAAGAAAATTTACCTCTTTGCCAGGTTCTGTTTAAGAAATGTTTTGTTGATAGACATTGCATTTTATCACCCTTTGCTATGATAGGCCTCGCTATGGAATCCATTTACGCTTGCCTTACTCCAGCCCAATTGCCAAACGCGTTCAGCATATTTGAGTGCATTCCCAGGTCCGAAGCAGCGGCTCTTTCCGAAGAACTCTCTGGACAGCTGACTCAGCTGGAGAGTGTACTTAAGTCCGCTTCCATTTTCCAGAGTTATTCCATCTTTCTCTGTCCGCATGAACTCCTGAGCCACCAGAAAGGGGAGGAGCAAGAGGTCCGCCTGTTGATCCTCCGCCAGGCGAGTAAGCTCGCGAATCAGAGGCTATTTCCTCCTCGCAGACGTTGGGAACAGCTGTTGGTAGACATCCTAAGTTTAAAGGAAACTGTGTTTCCCCAGCTGACGAGAAACACCTGTTATTCTCTCTTCTCCCAAGCCCTGATGTCGTCTCGGTGTCAGGAGGGCGTCCGACTAGCTGCCTCTCTCCTCAGAGTAGACCCCAGCCGTCTCAATCGACTCTCAAAAGAAAGTTACTCAAGTGAAACGTGGATATGCTGTTTATCTTTTGAAGAATCCGTAGATGTAGTGATGCAAGCGAGTCAGCAGTATTTCAACGCTTCTAGTCACTTTATGGATCAGCACATGCAGCTAGCACGAACCTGTTTGCAGCTTATTCAGCCGCCGACCGAGGCAATACAGGAGGAACTCAATTTAATAGGAATTCTCTCACTGCTGGACGATCTGAAGTTTGACATTTTACCCGCATATTTAAGAGATTGTGATGACAGGTCTAGTTTACTGAAAAATGCGATTGACGCAAAACCTGAAAATTACCGAAGAAAACAAAAGATTGAAAAACTATTGACTTTATTGAAGATTTCAACTACACCAGAAGATGATGGAACTATTGTTAGCAGTGAAATCTCGATCTCTCTTGCGGAAAGAGCGTTTTTCTACGAAGACTGGAGGACCTGCGAAGACTACTGTTATGTACTTATGCGATTTCGTTATTCTAATGCGTGGGATGTGTGTCATAGACTGGGTGCTGTTGAAGGTTTTAGTAATTTATCAAGCCGAAAGAACCTGCTTGGCTTCGCAATAGAAAACTGTCCTGTCAATAGAATGGAATCAGTTCTCTATAGCTCTACTCTTCTCACGAATCAATTGTTAGAGACAGCTACTTCACAAAGCGCTGGAACACAAGTTATGAATAAAATGTCTTTTATTATGGGTAAAGCTCTGAAAACAACTGGACTGAACAGATTCTCCTACTTCACTAGCTTTGCTCAGAATACTATTGAAAATAACACTGAAGTGATTCCCAACAATCCTAAACAATTGTCAATTAACAAACATTCTTTCTACAACTCCAACACCAAATTCTCTTTATTTTCCCATTTAATTGCTTCGCAAACAGAATTGTTTAGAAACTATTCACTGATTCAAGGAATGAATACCGCACATGATTTCTTTAAAGATCCCAACTATTTACATATTCTAAATTCATACCTCATAGCCTGTCTCAGTGCAGCTATACATTCTGACTCTACTCTCGCCATCGGATATATGATGGCAATGTACAATCATGAGCTCGCTAGTAACGCAATAAAAGAGCTGCCTCAACAACATCTTATCTTGGAGTTCTATATCTACTGTATAGCTCTACAAATCTGTTTCCGAGGAATTAAACATAATGAAGTCAGTTCGATATTACTCATGTCCCCCATAGATTTTGTTATCGATTTTGAATCTTCTTATTTATTGTTTAAACAAAACTTGCGTAGTAACAGTGGTTTGATGTTGGAATTTGAAAATGCCACTCGTCAGTTGCATCTCTTATGGGAGGCAGATATTCTTCAAGAGATGAAGGTCGACTTTGATGTCGATTTTTATCTGGCTGACATTAACTATCAAAATGTTATAGTTAGAAAAGTAGCGCAGAATAGTTATACTTTTGATTTTGCGCTTTCTATTGGTGAACATCACGGAATTAGCCGTGAAGTTCTATTCATCGAATTCCTGAATTACCTACTTATACAATCCAGCTTAGGGCTACACGAGTTGAACCTTTTATTTGTCAAGAAAGGAATTTTTGATTGTTTGACTAGGAATCCGCATGCTTTCGCTGAATCTCTACATACAAATATCTATCCTCAAATACTTGGAACAGATTATGAGAGATTACTAGCATGTGTTGAACTACTGGGACGATGTGAGTCAGTGATAGGAGAGCCGATCCACTTCATTCCTAACTGCACAAATACGTGTGTGGAATTAACCAGTCTAATAGCAGAGCTAAGTCAAACCGTCCCCCTAATGGACTTTAAGGCATACTCTCGACACTCAGATTCTATTGCAATATTAAAAGAACATTTGACTATTGAGAATATACCTAAACTTTCGAAAGTTGCCCTAATATCAGATGCCATACCAGAGAGTCATTTATATTTTGCTCTTTGTTCTCAACTTATTGATTCGTACAACCCTTCATTCAACGAAATTGCGGTTGATAACTTATCACTCATTTCAGCTATGGACTACCTATCCGTTGATTTAATTGTAAAATTATTTAAAGAATGCATTTTTTCAACTAAAGCACTCGCATTAAATCCAACACAACTTCAACTCAAATTTCAATTCATTTGCACTGCTATTAACCAGATCTCGTCGAACACTATTAAAAAGGAACTTCATACTAAAATATCGCTCTTCTCCAAACACATGCATTTTTGCCTATCTCACCCCATTTCATCATTTCCTTTGGTTGAACTCAAAGATGAATTCTTTCTTTCGAGATCAGAACCTGAGTTAGTAGCAGATATTCTATCTCGCTATCTAAAGTCCGGCACACCTGTTAATTTTATAATCCAGGTATTAGCAGCTGCATCATCTGTAACTCCACAGTACTTTAATTTAGCTAGCACATTCCATGACACCGCTATTTCTCTTAGTTATGAACTACAAGAAAACTATTCATTGCATCCACAAATTTCGATAACTTCGCTTTCTGCTTATAATATTATTAATAAAATCTTTAAATCTCTTTCTAACCATGAAATGTGTTCGCATTCCATCACACCCGAACTGCTCTCGCAACTTTTACACGATATTATAAATTCTCCCGATTTCTCAACTGAAGTAAAGGGGTTTTTATCACAACTTTTCCAATCTTCTCCACTCGTAGACATTAATGGTATCGACTGGTATATTCTTAAATTGAAGATCAAAGCACAAATAGACTTGTGCTGGGATTATGACGTTATGGATGTTGAATTAGAGTTAGAACTTAATCGGATTAAATTAGTTACTGATTTAAGTCAACTTTCAACAACTGAAGACCATTATTCTACTATCTGCATTATTTTGGAGTTCTTACCTAATTCCAAACACACTCTGAATGACGCTTGGTTTTCCATATTGCTAGCTTGGTCCAAATCTGTTATAGATTTTAATCGTTTTTTCTGTCGAAGAGCAATCTTAGAGTTTAATGAATCCCAAGATGATATAATTTTCAAGGTCCTTACTTCTACCGATAAGATTAAGTCGCTATTGTATTTACTCGTCACGCGACACAAACAGCTTATACTCGCTGAAATGGATTCCCTAATCCCTCTTCTATCAGAACCTAGCTACTACAGTTTGAAGAATGAAATGTTTGAACTTATAATTATCAATGATTTAACGCCTGTGATTATGCAAAGCAAATTGTGGGGAGAATTCCTAACCCACTTCCAACAAGTTTCTAGTTTCCCTTTGACAGAGCTTTGCTGTCTGGTCAACAGACACTCACAACTGATCCCGGATAACCAAAATGTTCTTGATATAATATCCTCACAGCTGTATCAAGCTGGTTTCAAATTAGAGGCGGCAGCAATTAAAGTTAATTCAGCTATTCCATCTCGATTTCTCTCCTTCAACTCAATAGTTAAGTGGATCAGTCAGCACGACAAACTGTGAGTAGCATTAATACCAAATATTCTTGTCACTTCTTGCTATTTTGTTGTAAAAATTGTTTATTAATGAAGGCCAGTTCTAACATATATTTAGCATGTATATATTTAAATTTTAATTACTCAAATGGTTCAAACGCGTTTGTCTATCGAAGGCCGAAATCAAGGGTTAAATACTTTGCTACTTGCTTAGGTCAGAGGCGATAAAAATCAAGTGTTCGTGTCTATTCCGATGATTTAATAAGTACTTACTGATAATCTGAAATATATTGTGCAATCCAGTTTATCAAATAGTTTACATCTAGCGATACTTTATAACAAATCATTAGACTGTTTTATCACATAGCAATAGTGCTTATCCTTCACTGCGATATTTCTTTATTATTTCGCATCCAAGTGGAAAATGAAATATTGCTACAGAATATCTCACAAGTATTACTTTGGTAGATAAATATTTATCTCTGATCAATGTTAATATTTAACATAGTGCAGTAACCACGTCTGATTTATCTATTTGATAATCTAAACTACTATTTCATAAATTATCGTTTTGGGTTTTAGTGTGTAACCTAGATATGGATTGCCCCACACTCTGCTTCACTGGTTTCCTATCTGACCGACACCCTTCTGTCTCAGCCACCAAGTGAGTCGTTCTATATACGCACTTATCTTCAGTTTAAATTCTTATTAGGAATACAGTCAACTCGTTATAACGAAGTGCTTGGAACTCTTTCGTTTTACCCAGATATTCGTTATAAGCAGATCATAATTATTACATTTACTGCTCTGGGAGAAAATATCCATTTCGTTATATCCGACTTCGTTATAACGGGAGTTCACTATAGTTATTTGAGAGACATTATGCAGAATATAAGCACTGAAGCATTTATTTATCTTAAATTAATATTATCGACTATTTGGACATAACATTTGAGGAGTTTATAATTTCTGCGACTTATTATACGTGTATTAAGAATCTAAATTTCACCCAATTTAGATATATTCGTACTCCTTTCTTACTCATTCCTTTTTATCACCACGAGCCTTTGGAATATAGGTTTGTACCCACAAACAGGAGTTTACTTTTCTGTATTAGTATTAACATGTAACCACTAAATGTCGAGGTTGATTTAGTCTTTATAAATATGACAATTACTTAAATAATTAGTGTTGTATAATATATCGGTTCCACATGAAAGGCTTTTCGCTTTAAGCATTTGTGGATACAATGTTTGCTAGAAGTAATAGCTTGGATTCAAAAGCGATAACTTATTGTGGTTACACGTATTGTTCCTAAATTGAGGGGCGGCGGTTATAACAACAAATATCTAATTAACTATTTTGCTCCGTAATGATACATATTAGTCAACGTTTTTCTCTTACCACGAGACAAATCATAGACTTTCCATGTTCATCCGGCTAAAATTTCTCACTAGATGATGGAACATTGTACCTCCTTTTCTATTCTCACAATCATATACGTAGCCACATGCATTGATCTTTGAACTGATATAACGTAATAACTTTGATTTCCCAACTACTTAGCCATAATTTCTGGGATATCCAATCCCATTTGTATCATTTGATGCTTCGAATATTTTAAAAAAAATATCTTTTATAAATTGTATTGTTGTAAGCGGACCTGATAAATAAAATTTGCAAATATTTATTTATTAGAATCGAATTCCCTTTTAAATTATAGAATATTTATTTGTATACTCGTACCAAATTTGTATCTTAAGCCTGTGGTAAATATACATATACAACTTGTACAATGTACAGGCTCGAGTGTAAGTTGTATTATTTAATTTATAACAATTTGTTTAATGCAATAATGGACAATTTTTTAATTGAGCTTCTCTATTAAGTTTCACTTTTATTGGCCCCAGCCTGTTTATTGGTTTATGAGTAAAGAGTGGGTGGACTCTTGCTTAGATTAGAACAGTAGATAGATAATACACTCTTATCTAAATTTCAATGAGTCAGACTTTGTTCATTCCTTGGTTATTGCACAAGCGATAACTCCCTATCTTAAATTTACATTTAATAGAGACTCGTTTAATTTTACGTAATTGTTTTGACGAATCTAGTTCAATAGCAAAGTTGATCCAACCTTTTAAGTGATTGCTATACTCACTATATTGATTACAACCTTCTAATTATGACAAATTAATTTAATGTAATTAATATTAGCTGTTACTATTTAAAGGATCAAAATAGGAAAAAGGGCCCAAATGACAGTTCAATTTATTACTGTATAATTATTACAGTACACCCTCGCTAATCCGAACCCGCTAATCCGTACCCTCGCTAATCCGAACAGGAGAAACCAAAATATTCTTCCAATAAATGTGAGAAAAAAATCGGAAATTGCAATGGAAGTGTAAAAATATGTCTCAGGCAAGTATTTTAAGGAGTACACTAGATGTCTAGTGCGGATTTACAAGGTTTGTACATGAGTGTTTCAGATTATCGAGATTCTCAATTATAGATGCCCATAGAAAAGCATTACTTCACTAATCCGAACGAATTCACTAATCGGAACAGAAGATTCTTGAATCGGAACACCTCTGTTCGGATTAGCGAGGGTGTACTGTAATATAATACTTTATATATGATATCTGCCGGGAAAAGTAGTAATTATTTAAATTATGCAAATACGATTTATGATTTATGATTTAAATATTATACTTAATCGGATTCAGTCAATTAATTACACGAAGTATGGTACACAAAATCCTCTAATGATAAGTATCATATAAATATGTATAGTATGTTCGAATATTCTAACTATTCATTTAACAATATTATCCTTGTACCTACGGAAAGTAATTATAGTTTGTCGATATTTACCAGCTACTAATATATTATAATTAAATATTATTTACAGTCTAGGTTAGCTTATTTTCTGATCTGCTAGTTTATGCAAGCCTGAGTGTCTGTTACTATTGTATTAATAAAGTACGTAGGGTACCAGGTGCTGTCTTGTCTGCCTACGCAGTAGAGCCAAATAATAGCTGGGGTAATCAGGTTTTCATAAATCCACGCTTGTAATCCTCATCCTGATCTAATGAAAGTCATATTAATTCTCACCTATGTGTAAATGTACTGTTTCGACTTACTGAATCATTCCTTGCAATTGTGGCTGATTCATGGTTGTTTTTCAGAGCCAAATGTTCACCCGCATAACATATAAAATTAGTGGGCACAAGCAAGAAGAAATTCTGGGCTTAAACTCACAACCAAACGCCAAATATTCTACCAAATTTGATCATGAACTAATTTATTATAAGACACCTGCTTTTGGATCATATTTCCTCTTAATTTGCAGAGCCTACCTACACTTGTGACCTGCTGCAATGCTGTAACAAACTTGTTAATTATTCAAATACGTTCAAATGTCTGCGAAGTAATTTTTTTGCATATTTTAAATTGCATAGAAATGTACATCCTTTTTTGGATTTTTTTAATGGAAATTTTGAAGATTCCTGTCTCCATAATATTGCTATGCAACCGTGATAATCTCGAACATCCTTGCTAACTTGCTTTATAATCAAATTATACAAAAACAACAACTAACCTCCAGACCTGTCTTTTTGTAGTTCCCTCTTCCTATCAATCGGACACCATTCTGTCAAATATTTTACTTGAGATATACATTAATTCGAAATAATGTGACGAATGTTTCTTTTCTAGATAATATATTGCAATCTATACAATAGCTCGTCTCAACTGCACTAATATTTTGATGACTGCACCTAAATACCCTCTCATTAACTGATTACTTCTTATACTAATAAACTAGCGCTAATCCTATTGGATGAAATTTAATATCATCAAACTATTGAGTTAAGAAACACACTGGTTGTTGTCTGAATTAGTATTTTAAAACTTCTGTTTAATGCTCCAAAATGAGGCTGAATAATACATAATGACTCTGCACTATATTTAATTACCCCTCAATCAGAGCAGTATATGTTCTTTGGTTATATTTAGAGATAATAATTAATAAACTTATTAATTAAAGTTATAATTAATTCTCTTTTATTCTTTTATTTCATGTTTTGACTCACTCTCTCGTATTTTCTCTATACTTCTAGAATTTAGAGTACTTCATAGTATCTCTTTGTATATAACAATTTAACTATGGTTTATATTAAATTGTGTTTATATAAGATTATGTCCTCCTGTTTCGTTTTACTTATACTTTACATTGGCTTGTCTATATAAATTTCGATACACAATCGCGCTTAAATTATCGGCTCTCTTATTTGCTAATTTCCAAACCATTTAACTCATTTGAATTCTGATTATTGAGTATTTATTAAAAGAACTTGAATTATGATTTATTATTGACTCGATTGCTTTGCCTATAATTCTCTTAAAGGAGATAGTTAGATATTCTAATAGTTAATTAACTAGAAGATGATTATCTTTATGACTCACTAGTGAACTTATTTTTATCAATAATCAATCATAATCTACTTTTTAATCGAATTATCAGTAAAAAGACTTTATAAATGATTCTACACCTTTTACAATCAGCAATTCTCTGGATGCATAGTCAGTTAGGGACAATCACAATCCTCCAGAGAATCAATGAATATTAATATTGCTTACATATCTGTTAACAATAATTCCACTCCCTAATAGTATTGGTTCACCACATGTAGTAAGCCTCTACTTCTTGTGTAGTAATCAATTTAATTCTCAAAATAATGTGTTGATAAAATAATATTATATAAATGATGTATATTAATTGTGGCTAATTTTTCCAACACTCAATGGTATTGTTGACGCGTAATATTTAAATATTTTAATACATTTAATTATTATGCAATTGCTCCTCTGAAACTATGGATATTACTTTTATATCTAAGGTAATTCATTTACTTTTTCTATTCAACGATTTTTCAAACAAAATTTAACAAATGCAAAGTATGAGCTCTCTTCTCCCTCTATTTTATATAATTCAAGAAGTAAACAAACAATTTGTATGTTCTAAGCACTAATGTAAGTTCTGAGCATTAACTATCCATGGTTTAGTAACATGATATATTTTAATACCGCTCTAATGTATTTTAACTGTGTCCGTATTGTATGTATTATTCTAATTCACAGTCTACATGTACTTAGTAGTTGTGTCTGACTAGATTAGAATATACACTGCAGATCTTATATAAAATGAGGTGGCTATTGAATGATAAGTGTTATTATCATAACTTATACCGTAATTACAAAGTTAAAACCTGAAGAACACATTCCCGTATTTATACAATTCTCATTATATATCGGAATACTAATTTATGGAGAGTCCTTGTTCTGCTATTCAAATTGCCCAACCCTCACCAAATTCACAAACTCCAATCTCACTTCCAATCGAATCATTGTCGCGTCCACAGGCCTTCTTTCCCACTGTTAACATCGTCAATTACATACAAACGCCACCAGCCTCAATTTCAGAAGCTCCATCAATGGTCAATCAAACGCCGACTTGCCTCGATCGTCACAACGCAGCTCAATGGCAGCAATATCTCTCTCAAGGAGGTAAGTAATAAAATTTGTAATTACATTATTAATAGTCATATTATAACTAATTTGATTTTTATTATATATCTGTAAATATTGCATACAAAATGTTGCAGATACTATCCTTTTGTGGGTTTATCGCATTTCAAATAGCTTCTTTTATCAGCACGTATATCGCAGACTTTATATCTCTCTGTTAATTGAATAATTTAGTTGATATTCCTGAGAACAGTCCTTTTATTGTTTTAGTTTGTAAATATGAAATCAGCGATTATTCATACTATCTCGCTTTCGCACAATCTTGTTAAAAGTTGGTTACAGTTTTACTTTTGTGTGCTGACTATCGATTATCATTATTTTGCAGAAAAGTAGCAGTCATTTGACAAACCTCGATAATATTATATTATATATTTCTCATATTAACTAGGAACTTTCTGCTAAGTAGATATTCAAACTATGTACGTATTATCAAACCAGTTAATTCTAAAGAAATAGATTATTTATTTAAACAATTAAATTTTACATATTCTCTAACATTAATAATTTCATTTAGCAGCGCAACACTATTTAGAAATGTAAATTGCATAATTTTTCTGATTATTAAGGAAAGCGGCATACAATATTATTTGTCATTAGACCCTGCTCATCACGCTATCTTATTTGTATTTATATTTAGTAATGGGCATTCATACCTTAGACTGGTAGACTAACCATTGAAATTCTAAAAATCTGAATTATTTTGAATTATTCATATGGAGTTGACTTTAGTCCAATTGATTCGTTTTGATTGAACACTAAGGTTAATAAATTTATTAATTATTTTAACTAGCGAGTAATTAATTACTAATGGTTAGCCAACTTAGTAAGGCATCCAATTATATTTCCACATTCTCCCAAACTCTCCATTTGTAGCTGAGCAAGATATGTCCACTCCACAATATCTCTTAATCATAACGTGTACATCAATGTACGCACTTGTAAAGGCCGACAATCTTATCTTTACAATGCTATGTTATAGCACCTAATATTACCTGTACCGTGACTTATTATTATTTTATCTGACATTATTGAGATATGAATCATATGATTTCTAACTAGGAAATTAATAAATATATTGACCATGGGATAAATATTATCATGTTTTGCTCATTTACTATTAATTGAAATAAAGATAATAATATTAGTGGGTACCGTTTGGTCAGTAGTGCTAATTAATTGGGGATGCATAGCTGGCGTCATGCATTTTTTTACTTTTTGGAAGCTCTAAAATGCAGGTGAGCACATTTATGAAGAATAATTTAAATTTCATCTCTTCATATTATTAATATTTAAATATTTAATTAAAGAGGAATTCATCTTGCTATTGAACTCAAGTTATTATAATTTACTCTAAAACCACTCGTGTTTTTTTGTATTCCTTTGTTCTAAGTATTGTAAGGGTTCGAATGTATAGAATATCCAATGATATGGTGATTGGGTACTTTCTTTTGGAACGGTACAATGTACCATATACAATGTGTAAAGACTAACTTTAAAGGACCATTTTAACAATAGTAAAAGTAATATCATGCAATACATAAAATTATGAAATAAAGGGGTTTCTCAAAAAGATAATAAACTGAGTATAATGTGATAATTATATGTGATTTTATTTATTAAGACTGAGTACGTATTATGTAATATCTCAGGATTAATTTTAATCTTAGCTACTAAGTTTCGAATAATTATTATAATTTCGGGTTCTTGTTAATGTGTGCTGACCTTTCAAATCCTGGAAAATCTCAGTCGAATTTGTCAGGATGTTTCCACATAATCTTGGTAATATAATGATATTCGAATCAAGGTTTGTGTTATTTGTAGAAATGTGAGTACCCATCTTTCATTCATCAAATTAACCTTGAAGCCTATTCTATAATCTTAATATTTAATACTCACTCGGATTAATTTGTTGCAATTCCCTTTCCTCAGCAGTATAGTAGTAGTCCATTAGAAAGTGCTAAGATTAAAGGAATTATTAAATGAGTTAGAAATAATATTTATCTTACAATATTAAACCGTTTGGAATTCGAAAAATGTTATTTTTAATTTATTCTGCTGAACTGTTTCGTGGGATTTCTCTGTTTTTTCCAGCGACTCCAGCTACTGTGTACAACCTAGTGGGCTAGAACAAGTAATATAATATTTCCACCTTGTAAGTTATGTTTGAGCCACCTTGTGTAACGGGGTTGACTACAATTAGCACCAACTTGCAACTAACGCAATCAAATTCTGCTCATCAGTATCCATTCGTGATAGCGCCATTGGTCGGAACGCTGCATACTCGCATACCAGGCGCAGTCCACTGTACACGAAGCGACATTTGCACTCATTGAAAGTGCACCATAATCTCTACCCTCTAATTCATTGCAAGGGGAAGGACTAAAGACTAGAACTATGTTATACTACATACGTACTAAAATTAAGGCAATTAATGTTTATTAATCCTATACCTATAATATATTATTTAGTGAAAATTGAATGGAGGATTAAAACAATTTCAAATATGGGTTTTAAAATACTTTGTACACTAATTCTGGTAATTCAATACAAGCAGGGTTTTGCAATAGTTAAACTATAAGATAATAGCTACATATTAATTAATTAGTTCTTTTATTTAGTCTTTGATCCATATTATATTTTGTACTGACTATTGAACACACAAACTTTTGATTTCACCATTCAAGTTACTTTTCTAAACAAGCATTCTTGCACGAATCCTAGTTCTGATTACAACGATTGACTTTTCGACTACTATCTGTTCATAGTACGTAGTTGTAAACCTCCTTACGATACAGGTTTAAACTAAATACAGTCAGGTTCTTTATTATGAACATTCAAGGGAGCAATAATTGTGTTCATAATAGAGAGACTTCATAATAAGCGAACTCCACTTAATACAAACCATATGTAAGTTGTTAAATTGGGACCATAGGATTTGTTCATAATAAAAAATCTTCATGTTAAGCAGACGAAATCTTGTTCACAATAAGCAGACCTGACTGTACTAACTAATAGTACTGTTGTATGAGATTTGAAATTGTTAGGTAGCTCCGCCAAGTGTCTCCTGTAAGAAACCACTCAATTATGAATAGATTAATTATTAGGTACCAGTATAAACAAAGGCTTCCTTTTCAAATCCGTTTATCAATTACTGTTTTTATGCCAATCTATCAAATAATTATTACAATTCAAATATTTTAACACAATCTCATACTCAGTATCCTAAATTCGATTAACCTCTATTATTGATATTCCCAATTATCAGTTTAACCAATTATCACGAGATTGAAGTAATGTATTGAGTGTTTGTTTGGATTCTCTTAGGAATTTACTGATACCTACAATAATCTTCCATACAATAAGTTTTAATAAATTTCACGCTTTTGAATAATTGATGACGTTCTAAGTAATTTCCTACTTTAGAATCCACAGAGAGCCCTGCTTACACCCCTTCATCCAACGCCATTCCCCAATTCTGGTACAACCCGTCGTACAACTACCCCCTCACCTCGCCAGTGCACCAACATGCCATCGAGAACGATTTACTGAAAAAATCTTTTGAGGGAGAATCAGTTAAGTCACACATTCCCCAGGAACAACCATTTCCATGCTTCAACGGTCTGGGAGGACCCGGCCTGGTCAAACTGGATTATGCCTTGAGTGAGTGCGATTAATATTACAGTATTCTATTTTCGTTGATAAATTGGAAATATTTAATACAGTGGATGCCGGTTATAAGAACATCGTCGAGACTGCATATAATGTTATTACAACCGGCATAAATTATATAGGGTATATGGCAAACATTTTCCAGTAGAATGTTCTTATATCGGCATCTACTGTATTATATTTTATCTTCTAGCACGTACTTGTACTAACTGTGGGGCGATGTACGCTCCTCTTTGGAGGAAAAACATAGATGGGAATTATCTTTGTAACGCTTGTGGACTGTACAAACGTTCTAACGGTATTGATCGCCCTGCCCAAAGGAAAAAGAAAAGTGTAAGTTTTTTGTGTATTTAATTGTATTGTTGCAAGCATCATTTAGTAATTTGTTCAAATTTAATTAACTTAATACACTTAATTAGTTAAGTTAATTAGACTGATCAGATTACTTGTTATGCTACATTAAATATTGTAACCTTGCTCAGTCATGGAAATTGGAGATACTAAGTATTTATAATATTTATAATTGTAGATACCTCTTGCATTCTTCCATATGCACTTACGCGTATTAACATTAATTAAGTGATACACATTCTGTAGTATTTTAATTGTTTGGGAATAAAATTTGAAAACTTTCTGAGTAACTTATAATATCTTAATAATACGTAATTCGAACATATGCCATAATCTTATCTATATGCCTTCATTGGTGTAGATAGCTAATTGAGATGTTTCTAGCCATCGATCAAAATACTTGTTTTTAATGAGTATTATAATATTTTTGATTTGTTACAAATATAATGGGAATTTATTATAAATCTAGTTGATAAAAAATCTAGTTCATTGTGATTTATTTGAATATCATATTCATGTCATCAGAACAAGTGTTCAATTAATTACTATATTTGAAATTCAGAATCTAATTTAATTTGTTGTTGTCTAGTGATTTTATCAGATATACTTTACACTCATTTATTTGTTCTAGACAACTCCCAGCAGAAGACAGGGCATCGCTTGCTCTAACTGTGGCACTACTGTCACGTCTCTGTGGCGAAGGAAAGAGGGCCAGGTGGTCTGCAATGCCTGTGGACTCTACTATAAGCTGCACTCGGTGAGATTCTGCATTCTGATATACTGTATTTATTTTGGTTAATATTATTTGTTTTTGACAACCTTCTGTGTTCTTGTCAGTTAGGGGACTTTCAAATGTTCCGTAACGCAAAAATCCCCAAAATTAGATAACCCCTCCCTATGTCACATTTTTCGTATCTTTTTATTATGAAAGAGGTGATCTGTTATACATTGTTAATCCCCTTGCAAGCGTTGCGTAACGATTGAACGGCCCTTTGCATTTACTCTGGCCCTAAACTGTATCCTCATTGAATTCCCTGAAATAGATAATGTTCTCAGTTACATTATGTATTAACCATTTTGGCGCGTACTTGGAAAGGTTTCGGACGAATCTATCGATGCCAAGCTTTATTTTTGGGTCTCAAATGCTTGCGAGTCACTAACATAATTACGTTGCCTTAATTACATTTTAATTACTTATTTTGTCGTTGATTGCTCAAACATGAAGCACTTCAACTTAAAATCTTATTAAATGTTTTTATATTTCTTTGATAGTGGGTACAAAGTATCTACATTGATAAGAACATAAAAAATATAATTCGTTTGCTCCAAAAGTTATTCAATTAATTAACCAATACATGGTTTATGATGAAAGGGATAATTTAATTTTATAACCATTTATTGAGCTGTCTGGGCAAAAGAATTTTTTCACACCTTTGTAGCATACACTGTAACATACCCATAACTCTAGCAAATATTTGAGTTTCTTTGAAAAGGTTTTGAAAGTTGTAGATCGAATTTCTCTCTGTATACTAATTAAGCATCACCTGACTATTTAGTTCATGTAGAGCGGTAATGCAGTTGCAGCGTACCTTCATCAGTTTGAATATGTATAGTTATTACTGTGTTTAATTTTGTTGTTCTCTTAATAATTAATAATTAATTAATAATAGTACGAGTCATAACGAAGTAGAGTAACAGATTAGCTGTATTTCTCATGCTGTTAAATTCAATCCATTAAATCTAACCTTATGAATATTGAAATACTCTTTATTTATCATCCATAGTTTAAAGTATAACTTGTTTTTAGAATAGTTTAATTAAGTTAAGTTATTATATACTTTGGATAACTTTCATAATTATAGAATTACACAATCCCTCTTATACTGTAGGGCCTGGATAATAGCAATCGTGTTTACACAATTATGCTTGCTTAAAAGATTACCTTACTATTAAAGGAACCTAACACAATAACTAGTATCTAACTTGCTAAATAGAGCCTGTCATTTGAACAATTGCTACTAAAGGAATCCTAATCTACGTTTTATGTTACCGATGGCTAATCTGCTTGGGGTCTCATTGTATAATAATCTATTAAGTTATCTGCGTTTCATACACATTAAGTTTATCCAATCACTTAATTTAAATTAAATTAAATTAAATAGTTACAGCGATGATCGATGTTAGAATAAACAAGAAAACCTTTTTAGCACTTTTTTAGAAAGTAAATAGGGAAAATATATAGAAACGTCGTCGCCGATTATTAACGATACAGATGATCGAAAGATTTTCCTAAATTGCATACATACTTTATTCGAGATGTTAAAATATTGGAATCGTTTTAACGACTTCTCGCAATTATTTATTTATTTATTACAATTCATCATTTCTACGAATACCCATCTTCAGAGCCAAGTTGTCAACGTATTTCCTGAATTTAATTTATTCAAACTTCTATTATAAGTTTTCATCTTCTGATTAACGCACTACAATTTATCAACTTATGTTCGCTCCTTAGAGATGAACTCTCCACTTAAACTCTCATAATAATGAGCTTACTCTTAATTTATTCAAAGTCAACTACTCTCTCACGTAGCCAATAGACATTCAATAGATAAAGTTTGAATAGCTAACAATAGAAGGTGATAACTTTCGTTTCCCTTATTTACACTAATGAAAACCTCTCTTCTTGATGAAAAGTAATGTTCCCATACTGTAGATAGTTGCTAAGCGGTTTGACATTAAAATATTTAATTATACAACTACGTGTTATATTTCCTTATAAGCTAAAGGAGGGCTGCTTAAGACAATGCTAACTTTAAAACCATAGGTTTTTCTACTTGTATCATAAACATTCTGTGAAGAGTGTAATACAAATGGATTATCAAGTTGTTCATTGATGTGTTAACATTTTCATAAAGAGTTGCAACCTAATTATCTAGTTTGCTGTGTCCTCGTTGTACGATTAATTGCACATTAATTAAATGCTAATCTGGGTGGATGTTGACACCTTATTCGGTTTCATTCAATTTTTAACATTTAATCCAATCCAATCAAAAATGTTTCTTCGATGTTACTACATTTTGTAAGGTCTCTCACTTTTCTCCTTCTGCTAATTCTAACTACTAGTTCTCAGAACAGACGCATATTGCATTTACAAGAATTGGAACCAGCCTGTCGCACTCGAAAATATTCTCCAAAAGTCTGAATCCCGTCAGTGTAGGAATGTACTTTCATCAACCCGTTTGTATTGCTTCACACGTTACAATTTAGGTCTTCTGTACACTCAATACTGTAGTATTGCCTGTGAATCATCACTTTTTGACATTGCTATACTTATGCCAGTTAAGCCAATACTTAATTGTGTGGCATTTTGTACTTTAAGAGCGAGAGACAGATTTCTTACTGTCTTGACTCGAGAACTTCTACAGGTGTTTTATCTTAAATATAACTGATTCGCTTGTGATTCACACAACTTAAAGTCTCGATGATTATGTGACGAAACATTGTTCGAATACTTCCTCTTCTTTATTAACTTCTGATATTAAACCGAGAGCTTACTTATCAGAAATCCAAGGTGGAAGTTTTAAGCTTCCGAACTTTGATTGAATCAGCTGATTGATTCCTAAATGATCAGAAAATTAATTTTTACATCAAAGTCATTATATATATACACTAAAATTATGAGATTATTTTAAGTCGTTTCAATATAAAAACCTGGTTTCGAAAAACGAAATATGTAGATGACCTTGCAAGTGTCTGGAAATTGCATTATAAAGTGTGTTGGCAATATAAGTACCGTATTATTCGAATAGTAGCCTAAGCGATTATTGTTTTGGGCCATTTTCTGACTAATAATTTTTGTGACTTTTCGAGAATATCACTTGTTGATACAATTTATTTAGTATAGTCGGTTGATAATTGTATTGCAACTAATATTAGATAAAGAAATTTACTCAGGGTACCGGTAGTAAATTTGTATTTGCTAATTTGGGGGGGCTATTATTGGAGGTAGGCGATTATTCGAATAGGGGCTACTATTAGAGTATATACGGTAGTTCCAAAATCTATCTATACGTACATCATGATACTTCAATTTGACATTTTATTTTCCTTTATTCCTGGAAATTATAACTACATATTTCGAGTTTTTTTGTAAGCCATAATTGATTCTGATTCATTCTTGATTGATTACATAACTTCTCTGTCAACATTTTAACTTTCAAATAACAGGAATTTTTATATTTTATTCCCGTTAGAATCCGTACTTTCGCTATACTCTATAGCTTTACGCACTTTAGTTTATGCACTTTATTTTCACAGGTTGACCGTCCGCTCTCCATGAAGAAGCCCTGCATACGGACACGTAACAGACGGCCAGGTGGCAACAAAGGGAAGAAGGGAGGCATCCTACCTACCACGCCCATATTGGGTCAGAACCAGATAATTTCACCGCTAAATGGACATGTGGCTGCATCAGCATTCGCTAACCACATGCCTCTCTTCACGTGCCCGCAAGAAGAGCAGATAATGGACCCCAATTGTCAGGCAGTGAGCTCTCCTTACCTCAAATCAGACCTAAGCGCTCACCTAAAACTACCTTTCCACTTTCCAGGTGTAGTGCATCAGTTCCAACACGAAGTAGGTAACCTGGGCGACGGTATCACAGCAATAAATCCTGTGTCTCCTATGGACTACAAGCCTAACTTCTCTTTACAATACGACATTAATAACTAACAACTAATTCCATTTAATCCGCAATCCCGAAATTCGATCAATATCTGTTCATACAGGCATTTAGGATGATTAGCATGAGACATGCGTTCAGAGACTTGTAGTAAATATCTGTCAACAAACAACTCAACTCTGTATTCATTTCGAGACGTCCTTCATTGACCAAGTTCTCTCATCTTTATCTCTAGCATGTATACTTATTTCATTTTTAGTTGATTATGTTAGTACTTTTATATCATTCACAGCTGAATGTAAGATGTATATATATTCATGACTAGATTTAATACATTTATAAATTGTGGCCATCACTGCTAATAATGTTTATTAAATTGCTCGATATGTTATGATAATTATCACTCCTAAAAAGTAAAAACTAAAGTAAACTAATAATATGTACTAATTAAAAGAGCATCCTTATATGTAGACCGTCTAGAAATAGACGGTCTATAAAAGCCCATACAAATAAGCCAAAAATTTGTAGACCGTCTATAAATTCTGTAGACCACTTGCCCTGCTTTTTATGGGTAATACTAATGCATAGGGAATAAAACCTGGTCTATTTCTAGACGGTCTACATATAAGATATCTCTAATTAAAATACCTTTAAATTGTAATATTTAATTAGAGATTATAAATATATATTTAGATCTTTAATTGTAATATTTAATTAGAGATTATAAATGTATATTTAGATCTTGGTTTATATTTTAATTAATTTAAATGAGAATATTTCTCATTCTCTTTGAGTTTGCATAAGAATACTTGGTAAAGATTGATTAAATTTGTTTATTGCAGAAAAGCGATGGTATATAAAGCTAACGACCCTCTATTTTACCACAAAATGCCATTGAATTCCCTAGAACATTGATCAGTTAAGAATACACTACATTTAGATTATTTGTTATAGTTACATTTTAAAAATTTATTGATTCCACAGATAAGTTTCACGTAGTAAGATTTAATTAACTAATTAATGAGTAAAATAATATTTTAGAGCCACCAGTAAACTATTGTTTATTTATTCGACTGCGGAGAAACTTATGCCAACCAAACAAAACATTATACATCAAAGATAAATTATATCAAGCTTTTCCAATTGCAGGACTCCATGATATGTAATCTACTAATTTGACCAACATTTTGTAACGGACCTGTTTAATATGATAGGCTGATAACTTATTGTTTTACACTCATTTTATTGAGGTGTGTGTAGAAGGAAATATGACAGTTGTGTACAGAGACATTTGTGTACAAGACTAGTGCGACACTTGTGTACAGCTTAGTGCGACATTTGTGTACAACTTTGGTACGACATTTGTGTACAGATTGTATAGCTGTAAATGGGTCACATTAATTGATGAATAATGACCCATTCTTATTAATTTATAATATCAACTTTATTCGTAATATTTCAATTTAATTATCTGATCAAACATACAAATAAACGACAATCTATCTTTATTTATGATTCATGATTCATGAATGATAATTTTAGATATTAGGCAATCGATTAATGAGTTGAGTTGAGTAGAGACTGAATTTAAAAGAATCTAAATTAACTGTTACCAGGATGAAGGGTGAAAAAAAAAGAAACTGACAGTCAGGATCAGGTCTACTTATTATGAACAATTTTCGTCTGCTTATGAAATTATTATTATTATAATGAACAAGTACTACGGTTCCCAATTTAAGGATGCTGAACGCGAAAATATGGTGAATTTAATGTTAACAACTTAGGTTTGTTTGAGATTTTTGCTTATTAGAATTTAGAAGCCTCTATATTATGAACACAATTTGGTTCTTGAATGTTTAGAATAAAAGAACCAGACTGTTATCTTAAAAATTGTTAATTATTTATACTTAAATACAACTTGTAATAATGTTTAATTTAGTAAAGTTCTAATGAGACAATCTCTTCACCTTACTGGGTTGACAGTCCTTGTACACAAGTGTCCCCTGCACAAAACTCTAGTCTGTACAGTGTACACAAATGTTTCTGTCACAACTGTCTCCCTCCGGTGTAGAAGTGTGTCTTCGTTGAAGATAAAATTGTTTAGTGCGTAATCATATCGGAATAACATATATAATTTATTTACTAAGGTTGCTACTGAAATTAACTGCAAATATCAAAGAATCCGTTTAATTGGGTAAAACTATCGTCAGACAGATCTTGCCCATTAAAGTGGCGTTTACTGTACTATAATGTAATGTCAGGCATGGCTAGCCCAGGCTATAGCGCTGAGCAGCCAGAGGTAATTAAGAGTTCCCGGAGAGAGGAAGTACCCACCTCTCCCATTGACTCTTCAGATTCCTGGATCAGTGCCTTCCAGGACCCAGTTGCCGGCATCAACACCTCCTCATGTTGTATGGCATTGGAGGATTTGAATGGAGATGGGGAGAATAAGCTTATCATTGCTGATGTTGGTACCACACAGTTTGATATGCGTCTCAAGGTGTACAAAGGAACTTCTCTTCTGGCTAATATGCAGTTGATAAATCTCCCTTCAGGGATTTGCACTTTCTTTATTGACACAAATGAACCCATGACCCCTGCAATAGCAGTTGCATCAGGCCCGTACGTATATGTGTACAAAAACCTTAGACCCTACTTCAAGTTCACGCTCCCCTCGCTTGACATAAATCCGACAGAAGCTCAGTTCTGGAAACAGGCCAAGGAAGAGAAGCTGGAACTGCTTTCCTTTCGGGATATGTTGGAAGAGCTGCAGGTTGGAATATTATTCTTAAATACAGTTGACTCTCGTTAAGGCGAACAAGATTTATTCCCCCTAGCCTATACAAATGTGTGCAGATGACTCCTGTTAAAACACGAACTGATTTCCACAGTCCCCTCGTATTCGTATTTACGAGAACCTACTATAATCCCTTTTATCAAACAGCTAATCCGTGTGTATTTATATATGTATTATCTAGGCTACTAACACTGGTACCCCGTTGACGCCCCGATCACTGAAACTACTCCAGTGCTTGCCGGAAGAGCTGGAAATATTCTTCAACATGCACAAACACAGTCCTCTCAAGAGACAGACTGTTATCACGTGTGTTAGTACGATGAAGAAGACGCATAGCGATAGCAAAGCGATCAGCTGTATCGTTATAGGATCAGAGCACAAAGAGCTGTTCATCCTAGACCCAGAGGCCTTCACAGCTTTGGCTCGTGTTACTCTACCAAATGTGCCGGTTCTATTGCATATTTCTGGAGTATTCGAGGTTGATTATAAAATATTTGTCTCTTGTCGAGATGGGAATATCTACCTCGTGAAGCGAGGCAGCAAAGTAGCCAGAGTCTGTATACAGACCGGATCGCATGCTCTAGGTATTGAGAAACAAGGTAAGAACATTCTGGTTGCCTCCATGGACGATTCTCTTACGTGCTACACTTCTCGCGGGAAGAAGCTCTGGAACTTACAGCTGCCGAGTAGCATCACTGCAATGGAAGCGTTTGAGATAAAAACGAAGGGAATAAAGGGCGTTGTGCTGGCTCTGCGGAACGGCGAGGTTCGGCTGTACAGAGACAAGACGCTGGTTAACAGGCTACTGCTGTCTGATAGCGTCAGTGGCATGAAGTTCGGGAAATTCGGGAGAGAAGATTCTACACTCGTTGTAGTGACTGGGAGTGGAAAGCTGTTGATAAAAATGTTGAAAAGAACTGCAAACTTGGATGATAGAATTGAAGATGCGTTGAAGACGGTTGCGTCTGGGAAGTTAAACCTTCCGAAGAAAACAAAGCTCTACACTGAACAAGCGCTTCGAGAGAGAGATAATGCAGTTTCGATATTCCAAACATTTCATAGGGACCTTGAACTGATCAAACTGTACACAACTCGGGCATATGCTAAATCAATAAGTTCCCGTCTGGCCCCTATTTCAGTAACGAATGATAATATAAAGTTGTCTGCACAAGTGCAAGGACTCGGTCCTGGTTTCAAGTTAACTGTGAATGTACAAAATGCGTCTAGATTGGCAGTGATTGGACTTCTAATTACATTCATTTACAACCCAACTATATACAGTATGGCGATCAACTCTATTCCCATTCCATTCCTCGTCCCTTCCATTAATTACTCGCACGAAGCGACGATTGAATGTCTCTCCGACACTGGAGTGACGGATGCTATTCGTGTCGTCATCACTAAGGATTCAGTCTCTATTCCTTTGTTGACAGCACTAATTACTATGCCAGTCAGTCTTGGAATGCTTATCGTTTAGCGTAACTATTGCTACTGGCAACTCAAACTAGATTTATTCTATACATGATTGCTCTCAGATTAATTATCAGTGTTTCGTATCTACTTTGTTTTGTGATGATACATCTATCCCTTATTAATAGCGGGTTTTGAGCATTACGTATATGCTTTATTTATGACAAATTTAACGTATCCTAAGTGTTAGAATTTCCAACCATTAATAAATTCTCAGGGCTCTTAACTTATTATGAAATAGTCATTCAAAGCTTTTCACATCCACAGGTTATTTAGATTAATTTAACCCAATCAGTACGCAACGTGCGATTGCGCGATTCCATGTATAAATAAAACACTGCACATTTAGAATTAGGGTTGAAACGAATATTCAAATATTCGTTCGTTTTGATCATTAAGCAATAAATCAATTTCAAGATTCTAAATACAGTGGAAAATAGTTTTTTTGTTAATATTAAAATAATTAAATGATAGTTACAGTATTAGACACAAAAAGTTAAGAATTTATATTTACGATCTCTCCAACTATACAAAAATCATGTTGTTGTCCAAAAGTAGTAAACGAGTATTCGGTATTCGGTTCAATCTAATGTTCGTTAAAACGAACATTGTTTAATCATTTCGAACAAATAGTATTCGGTATATTCGTTTCAGCCCTATTTATATTAGCCAATTATTAAATTTCAATCTTCCAGGGACTTTTCCTCTAATTCGTTCAATTTTAGATGAATTCCTTATATGTCTGCGAAATTTGCTTATTCGTATGTCGGCTAAATCCTTATTTGTCGGCGAAATTTGCTTATTCCCTGTCGGCTAAATCCTTATTTGTCGGCGAAATTTGCTTATTCCCTGTCGGCTAAATCCTTATTTGTCTGCGAAATTTGCTTATTCTATGTTGGCTAAATCCTTATTGTCGGCGAAATTTGCTTATATGTCGGCTAGCCGACATTGTAGGCGGCCGTTATATTAATTACAGAATTTCTATTATAAAAAACATTTTAAAAAACTTCTAACTAGCCAACCAACCAAATAATTAAAAACTCGGCCAAATTTCCAAAGCAGCGAATTGGAGAATTTCTAATATTATAATTATCCCATCATCTTACTTTAAGATTCACAATTCAGTTTAGTAAACTCGAAAATACTATGGATCCTATGTTTGGATCATAATAGTAGTATAATATCTCATAATAGTAGATTAGTAATAAATTAATTTATTAGAATTACTTATTTAGTTATTTTGAATATGGGTATTGACCAGGTTGAAACCGCTCACACCAAATATCTGTATTCATGAATACTTGCCCTACCGAATACGAATATACTGATAATATTCACTTACGTGAACCGAGTACGAATACTGATAATATTTGGTTACGTCAACCGAATACTGATAATATTCTGTCTGGAGACCGAATATCAGGACCAGCAGAAGAGGGGTGTTTGGGGCGGCCTGGGCCGCCCCACTTTTTCTGTGATTTTTTGGTACTATTAAATTTCGCGGGTGTGTTTATTGACTCTGCAATCCTCACAATTTTCATCATAATACAAGGCCGCCTCACCTCTCACGAGCTTCCTCCGGCCCTGCCGAATATCGAATAGTGCCTGGCACTGCCTGCAGGGGTTTATCTAGGTGCCGGCCAGGCATCAGTTGTGGTGAAAAAGTGCAGGGATTGCGATTCGATTTAGGTGCCGGGTGTATGACCAGATTTTCTGGTCCAGAAATGCTTGGATAAACAACTGTTTGTGCACCGTAGCATTTACCTCCTTAAAATAATGCCGCATCATTGAATTATACTGATTACGAGCCCTTCGGTCTCGGTCGCTTTGCGACAAGATCGGTGCTACGCACCTCAAGTTAACGGCCGCTGTGCGGCCTTACTCCTCACACTTTCTACCATGGAAATGGTAGAAAGGGACGTTATGATTTTGAATTTTCATTAATTTGTTTACCTATCTGTGTAAACAACAACAAATACACAAATTAGAATTGTATAAATGCGAAATTCGTGTTCAGCATAATTGTTTACCTATTATATCATTTGTTTACCAATTATAACATTTGACAGTTAACTACTATCTCATATATTAATGCGGTTTCTATTCCCCCATCACTTTAATACAATCCGGACAAACACACAAACAACAATCGAGATTCAATAAGAAAGATGTATTATGGCTAATACCTTTAGGGTGTCGGAAAATTTATACTTTCATAATAAAGTGCCAGCCACGAAAATCCTAGATAACCCCTGAAAAGTGGTATCATATATATTAGGTTGGCATTGGCAACCGAATACCGAATACTGATATCAGGTTGGCAACCAAATTTCAACTATTCGCAAATAATATTCGGTTCAACCAAATTTATCAGTATTCATAACAAATGAGACTCAGCCCCCCCTACTATAACTTTCTGGCTACAGGCCTGCTTGGTATAGGTATTGGTAATTTAGGAACTTAATTTAAATAATACGGACACATCATTATTATTGTTCGGATTAGTGTGTATTTTCTCCATTGAATTAAGGTATGGTATATTTTTAGCAAAATAGCTCTAGACACTAGTCTAGAGGGTTGGAATTATATTATAATCCATTTTGTCCATAATTAATGATCCAATTCCAGCCTATAATCCATAATTCAAAGTTTATTCTAAAATTATTGGGAACACTGATTACGTTTGTTGCTGACATTTGCTACGTCTTTAAAAATGATATATTGGTATGTGCCTGACAACCAATTCTGTATTCGCATCAATTACCCATTGCGCCAATATTTGAATCAGTCATTTGTCAGATGATACACTTCAAACTTTGGAGCAGTGACTTTCATCACTTGCTATAGATTTCCATAATTTATATTTATCTTGATTGGAATTTCAGTGTCATAGTTATTCAACACCACATATATTTACGATTTGAAATAATCTTAGTTTGTTACGTTTTTATCTTCGGATATGGAATGTTTTGCGTCTCTCAATTTTAGACTATAGCTCTCAAAGGTCTTCCTGATAACAAACACTAGGTTTGCCGTAAAAGCTTGATTTAATATAAGCCACTGGAGTTCATAGCTATAATCTGTTTTCTTCAATAAATTATAATTATTGCCAAGTAATCCAGGTAATCTGGTGCCAAATTGTTAAAGCTTGTCATAACATAATAACTAGCTCCTTGTAGCTAACCATTGGCGCGGCGTTTAGAACACTATTAAAATATTCCCCGACATACTCTGTCGATTGATGCCTTCTGTACTTTTTAGATGTATTTCATGTGGTATTTGTAATTGAATGATGTTTGTGTCTGTTACAGGGGATTATTTAGCTGCCTCGGCATCTGTTGAGCAGCCAAGGTGCTTGCAGTGTGACTTAACCTAGATGTAAGCCAACATGTCCTGTTTTCCATTAATATCGAACAATACAATTACTTGGCAAAGAAATGCAGGATCAGTATAATAATTTGGATATTTATAATTTCACATGATACTCTATAACAAGATTTTATCTAGGTGCCGGATTTAGCTCTATTTAGGTGCCGGGTTAGCACTTAGTCCTGTATATTTAAATAGTTTAAAAAAATTGAGTTTCCCGGTGTAAGCGCGCTTTGGGGACCCCAGCGTTCTAGGGATCCCCGTCCCTAAAGCCCTAGCGTTTTAGGGACCCCCGTCCCCATATCGCTAGTGTTTTAAAGCCCAGGGGGCCAAAATGCTAGCGATTTAGGAACGTGGTCCCTAAAACGCGTTTACACCGGCCCAGAAAATCCTGGATAAACCCCTGGTCTGTTATAACTTATAAGTTAACTATCCACTGATGATCAACTTTTGTTGCTGTTACATGTGTCTTACAAATAATCTATTTCCAGAGGTAGTTCTGAAAGGCAATACAGTGGCAAGTCGCACTTTGAACGAAATTTGCTTGCTATTAGAGGAATAAAATTGACATCAAATGCTCGCTTGGGGACTGAAAATAACTTGATAATAGAGCAATAATATATTTTTATTATTCGAGCAATTACTATTAGGCGAACACCACTATTGGTACTTTGGTACCATAAGATACATGTACTATTGCTTATAATCCGAACTAATTTGTATATTCTGTGTTTTCAGTAAACCGAACATTGCTCTATAGCTCTACGAATGAAATACGTATCCATTACTAATGAGTGAGTTTGGTCGGATTAGCTAAATAATTTATCATACAGGGATGATATAGGAATTATTTTACATGACCTTAATGTAGAGCTCTATTTTTGGTTGTTTGTCCGGAATGTATTAAAGATACGAGAAAGGGAATATATCTTCAGTTGGGTTTGATCCAGGCCTAAAACTCAATCTGCCTATAAGTTATCCTTTAGCTCCTTAAACCTTTCTTCAATCCGAACAGATTGAATGGTTTATATTGCCAAATTTATGCGGCCTAGACGCAAACGATCCAATTTTATGAGTCTATAGGACAGGTCCTGTTGGTTGGAGCTTCAACTCAAATACTAAAGTTTTATTATTGTTTTTATGCTACAAACATATTTATGTATGAATTTACTTATACAGCGATCATCGGTAGCACCGATCATCGGCGTTTGTATTAAAAAACCTCGCTACTTTCTACAGATGATGTTTTTTATATACATAAAAAAACAATCGGTAGAAAGTAGCCAGGTTTTTTAACACAAACGCCGATGATCGGTGATACCGATGATCGCTGTATAAGTAAACTCTTTATGTATTTTCAAATGGTATAGGGCTCTAAGCCAAAATACTGAACTAGTATAGCACGGGAATAGTTCTAGGTTTGAAGCTTTGTGAATTAACTTATCAGGGGTCTGACTGAATGGTGGAAAATGGTGGAAAATGGTGGAAAACATCCGAGAGTGGTGGAAAATGGTGGAAAATGGTGGAAAACTACTTGACTGTATGGTGGAAAATGGTGGAAAATGGTGGAAAATGGTGGAATTTCTGAATTTTCGTCGAAATGACTGAATGGTGGAAAGTGGTGGAATTTCTAAAAATCGACTGAAAGGTGGAAAATGGTGGAAAATGGTGGAAAATGACTGAATGGTGGAAAATGGTGGAAAACGACTGAATGGTGGAAAATGGTGGAAAACGACTGAATGGTGGAAAATGGTGGAAAACGACTGAATGGTGGAAAATGGTGGAAAACGACTGAATGGTGGAAAATGGTGGAAAACGACTGAATGGTGGAAAATGGTGGAAAACGACTGAATGGTGGAAAATGGTGGAAAATGGTGGAAAACGACTGAATGGTGGATAATGGTGGAAAACGACTGAATGGTGGAAAATGGTGGAAAACGACTGAATGGTGGAAAATGGTGGAAAATGGTGGAAAACGACTGAATGGTGGATAATGGTGGAAAATGACTGAATGGTGGAAAATGGTGGAAAAACGGGGGCTGACTGAATAGTGGAATCTAGTGGAATCTTTGACTGAATAGTGGAATCGAGTGGAATTTGATTAAATTGTTAAACACTACGTATATGCTATAAGCTACGTGTGTATCATATTACGTTAATTTTCGCCCATGTAAAATTGTTTGCAATGATTGAACTAGTGTTGTGCATGAAGTGGGACAATATGATACTATATTTGTATTCTTACTAATCATCTCTATTGAACTGCCCAATGAATACCAACTGGATTTGATAAGGAATTGTTGATAAATAATGTAATAAGATGTGTCTAAATAACATGGTAACAAAGCCTAACTAATAAATCCTATTGTGTCACTTCAATCATTGCAAACAATTTTACATGGGCGAAAATTAACGTAATATGATACACACGTAGCTTATAGCATATACGTAGTGTTTAACAATTTAATCAAATTCCACTCGATTCCACTATTCAGTCAAAGATTCCACTAGATTCCACTATTCAGTCAGCCCCCGTTTTTCCACCATTTTCCACCATTCAGTCATTTTCCACCATTATCCACCATTCAGTCGTTTTCCACCATTTTCCACCATTTTCCATCATTCAGTCGTTTTCCACCATTTTCCACCATTCAGTCGTTTTCCACCATTATCCACCATTCAGTCGTTTTCCACCATTTTCCACCATTCAGTCGTTTTCCACCATTTTCCACCATTCAGTCGTTTTCCACCATTTTCCACCATTCAGTCGTTTTCCACCATTTTCCACCATTCAGTCGTTTTCCACCATTTTCCACCATTCAGTCGTTTTCCACCATTTTCCACCATTCAGTCGTTTTCCACCATTTTCCACCATTTTCCACCTTTCAGTCGATTTTTAGAAATTCCACCACTTTCCACCATTCAGTCATTTCGACGAAAATTCAGAAATTCCACCATTTTCCACCATTTTCCACCATTTTCCACCATTTTCCACCACTCTCGGATGTTTTCCACCATTTTCCACCATTTTCCACCATTCAGTCAGACCCACTTATCAGTACAGTTAAGTTAATTAAATTAACGTACGTACTGAATCTTCTGATGATCCATTAGGATATAATTATATAAACTATTGCACAGGCGGGCACAGCAGGCAACGATGAGTTGGAATAATTGATACAGATTAACTATAGCAAATTAATTGAGAAATTTGATCGATCTCTTATACAATGAACATACCTTGAATAGTTGTAAGCACTAATTGCATTTCAAAAGTAATAACTGATAGTATAAACTATTGCATCCCCTTGGGTGGAGTTATGCAATTACATGTTCTTACATGAAATACGCCCCAATGCATTTGGAGTTGTAGGCATGGGTCTTTTAATTCCTTAAATAACCCGCTGTATATCACTAATCTCTCAGGTAGAAATATTGTATATATCGCCTATAAATTATATACTCTAGGAACAATCTTATTCCTAGCATTCCTATCTACCCTATCTATCACCAGATGCAGAGTGTGGACCACTACTCACTGCCCACTGCCACGGACAGCGAGCGACTGCTCGCAGACATCACACAGGGCGACGACCCTCTTACCGAGATCGCGTCAGCTGACGAGCTACAGCCGACTATAACGGAAGTAGATGGTCCTATTCCTCGGTTTATTCCTATCGACCAATCCATGGTGCAGGATAAGAGAGATTCCCAAGAGATGTCCTTCCTCATCCCCGCTGAACACGCAGACACCTCCAGACAGGCGACTGGAGAAGTGAATTTCGCGAATGGTACCACCTCTCCCCTTCCCCTTCCCATCAGTGTCCCTACAAAACGCAGCGAGCATAGGAAGGCGGGACTCAAACAGCCCCCTATGAGTCCTCCCAGGAAGCAAGACCTGGGGCCCCTTTTGCTGCCCCCCCTCGCCAGGCTGCCGGGGCTCCCTTTCTACCACGAACAGACTTACCCGTCCCTGGTCCAGATGCCGCACATACCAGAGTCGCAGGCCCCCACCCACCCACATGCTATTCCACAAGCAATTCAGCAACCAATTCCACAAACAATTCAGCAACCAATTCCACAAACAATTCAGCAACCAATTCCACAACCAAACCTGCAAGCAATTCATCAACCAATTCCACAAACAATTCAGCAAGCAAACCTGCAAGCAAATCCGCTGCTGCTGCAGTGCCACCTGCCCCCGGGAGGGTACCAGATGGCCCGCCCCCTGCTGGAAGACCCGCTCTCCTTCGGACACTGTCCCTGCTACCTGGCCCACAGCTTCGTGCCGCACTCGGCGCCCCCCTACCAGCAGGTCTACGTGCCCCTGCAGCCCGGCGCGGGCCCCTACGTGTCCCAGGATAACCTGCTGCTGCCTGAGCTCTGCGCCCCCCGACAGACCCTCGTCCCCGCTCAGCCCTACCCCAACATGGACCACATCTTCCCCTACGACCCGGCCTACCCGCGGCACTCCCTATTCATCCCCTACGCGGTGCAGGAGGCGCTCACCACCCTGCAGCCGCCGGCGGCTTTCGCGGAGAAGAGCAAGTCAGCTCGCGGACAGGGCAAGCGGGACCAGGCTCGCAAGCGCGAGCTGGAATGCGCGCCTAAACTAGGGGAGGAGAATCCGGCCGTGCCTCACGTTAAGAAATCTAAAATGGAGCCTGTGCCCCAGCCAGATTTGCTCCCGCAACAGGTCCCACTCAACATGACGAGTGCCCCTCCCTACTACCGCCCTGACGGCATGTTGCCCTGTATCTCCACCAACTTTAACTCGTACTACTCCCAGTTCCTTCCCGCGGCCGGCAGCTATCCGCAGGCCCCAATGCCCTACTACCAGCCGCAGGCGGAGCCCGAGAAGCGCCAGCAGTCGCGACGAGCGCTCTTCCAGTTCCAGGGCGCCCCGCCCTCGGAGGACTCTCTGGGGGTGCAGCCCCTGGACAAGACCCCGCAGAGAAAGATGTCCCCAATCTCCACAGGCACTGTGACCTCCTCGGACGTGGAGACCGGCTCTAAGAACTCGGACCATCCCTGCGGCGTCGTCCAACAGAGCAGCGGGAACAGCACCCTCCTGAGACAGAACAGGGCCAACATACCGCCCCCCATCTCAGTGCCTCCTCACATCAACAATTTCGTTATTAGCGACACTAATTAGCTAACTTAGAATGTAGTACTCTGCTGCCGCATCACTTACTACAACGATCCTTTTAGTTACCAGCGAAGCTTCTTATTTCCACTTTTCAAATAGTTTTTATACATTAATTAATATTATTATTTTATTATTTTAGTAGATTTGTAGTTATGTTAATTGTCGTTGTGCTAGTAATTTTTAGCTTTATTAAGTTTACACTTTGTAATTCTTTTTTTACGAACTTTATTAATTAATATTTTTCCTATTTGCTACATTTGGGATTCTGTGAAGTTCAGTTTTCAGCATTTGTCATTTCAAACATTGACTTCATTAGCGACAACTGAGAAGAAATTCATTATTTTTTGTTATTGTACTATTAGTGGATGTGATCAGGCTTGTCAAATGTTCCCAAATTGTTAACTCAGGTCAGGTCAAGTCACGTCTTTTTTTAAATTGTTCCGGTCAGGTCATGACCTGAACTTCTGACAAGCCTGGATGTGATTTGGAAATTATGTTGGGCTATTTGCGCATAAATATTACCAAACATACTTGGTATACATTATATACTCGTTAATACGAACATGGATAAGGCGAAATATCGGTAGTTTAAGGAATACAAGGTTAATTCCCATAGCTTATACAATTGCAAGTGGCCCTGGTTAATACGAATTAAGACAAATCCGATGGCCCTCTTGTGTGCGTATTAACAAGATTCCACTGTAACTAGCGCTAGGGACAAGCCATGAGTGTAATTAATCAGGTCGACATGGAGCTGGACAGCCTGCTAGACGAGGTAGAGTCGAGGTACATATTTAGCTCGCCTTCCAGTTCCCCCCTCCCATTCCGGAGGAATTCTCTCCGAGACGAAGTCGACCTAGAGGTAGAAGCGTTGTTGGAGGATATTAAGAAGATAGAAAGAACTGCATCTGGTCCGATAAGATCAGTTTCAATCTCGCAGCAAGCAAAACAGCTGCGACCTAGTATCAGGTGTGACCACCTGTACATCGCTGGTACGTATAAAGAAATGGGGAAATCTTCAAGCGCGTGCATTAGAGCCTGTGGTAATATTCGTTGCACATCATGTGACTTTGATATACTCGCAATAGACAATCGTAAATGGACCGAACTCGCTGACTATCTTTTCTTCAGGAACCACATGCCAGATAAGCAAAAGCTACTGAAACAAACTAGAGTGGTGATGGGTTGTAGAGCGTATGCGTGTCAGTGCACCTGGGTATCAGTTCAAGATCTGTTGAAAGTGGCTGATAACCCATCGCTCAGGTCAAAGTGGGTTTGTGGGAAACATTTTTAACTTGCTCGCAGACGTGATCAGTTTTAACGGACTTTAATTAACACTTGGACTAAACTATCTCACTTTCTCATTTGATATGAATTTCATGAACGCACTTATTATACTTATATACTCACCTGTTATTTAACAAGAAAGCTCTACTCAAAGTTTGTGACTATTTCTCTACTGAATAGGCCAATTTAACAAAATTTAAAGCAAATTTTCCATAAAATAAGGAATAAGTTTATTTAATAAATTAAGAACTCAATTTATTGAATTTTAATTAGACTGTTTTAGTTACTTTTCATTAAATCTAGTAGAGTTACTGCAAGTATCTAGTAATGCAAGAGTTCTCTATCGAGTATTAAGTTAACTCGCGTACCCTATAGTAGAGTGTTATTTACGGACAAATATTTATGGACACGGATGGCTTTCTTGTTCCGCTGCAAGCAGCCATGAGAGGGTATCTCCTGAGGAGAGATCTGGTACAAAGTGTGAGGTCAGAATATCAGGAGATATTTATGCAGGTTGAAGGCGGTTTCAATAACAATTCCATTTCTTGGTCTGGCAACGAAAGCTTATGCTACCCAACTATTTCTCTTATTCAAGAAACTGGGTTTACCCCCTTCTCGCCAATGGCTGGGGATCGGGAAAGTCCTATCGAAATTGAAAATCCATCGCGTCCCATTCATAAATCCGTTTCAGAAATCAGTTTACAAGACTCCCTTACAGATCCTCTAATAACAACCATGGATACGATGTGTGATGCAAACACCACACTTAACCTAGTAACTAGCTACCCGAGTAGTAGAGAGGAGCTGTTGAGGCTACGGGAACAGCTGAGTCTGGAGCTGCTGTGGGTCAGACAGGCGATTCAGAGTCGGTTGCAGTATCTCCAAGCTCTCAGTCGCATGCACTCTTGAATAATAATAAATACCTGCTCTTTATAAGAAGTACAGTGGATGCCGGTTATAAGAACCTCGTCGGGAACTGCATATAATGTTCTTATAACCAGCATAAATTATACAGGCTATATGGCAACCGTTTTCCAGTAGAATGTTCTCATATCCGGTATGTTATTATAACCGGTGTTCTTATATCCGATGTCTACTGTAGTAAACTCGTTAATTCATACGAACACGGATAAGGCTAATACAATATAAGGAGTACAAGGTATGACTCCAGTTAATACGATTTTTTGGATAATACGAACAAATTTCGACAGTTCTTATTAAAAAGGATTTAACTTTCGAAATCTGGTTTTTATTCTAATATCGGCGGCCGATATACAAGTACAGTCAGGTCTGCTTATTGTGAACAAGATTTCGTCTGCTTATTATGAAGATTTTTTAATTATGAACAAGCCCTATGATCCAATCTAACAACTTACATAGGGTTTGTATTAGGTTGAGTTCGCTTATTATGAAGTCTAGCTAGTCTTTCTATTATGAACATGGTCCCTTGAATGTTCATAATACAAGAACATGACTGTATAAGTAAATGCTTATTAATTTGTTGCTTAAAACACTTACTCTAGCCCATTATTTAGATTGCAACTCTGTAAATTTACGAGCTTTCTATCTAATGAGCTCAGTACACACGAGAGAGAAGTGCTATACTTGGTAGGTTACTTTGTATCTAAAATAGTACATTAGATTTGGTCGATTTTACTGCTAGAGTTTCTTTTGAATAGGCAAGTATACCATCATTGTTATGGTAATCTTTCTAACCCCACAACATTCTTTCTTATATTGAGTAATTCTCCTAATTGTTGTTGTTTGTTTTAACTTCTTTGACTGAAAATATTGATTTTGGGTATATTATTTGGTTAGTTGGTATTCATTAACTTATTTGTAGGTTTTGCTATTATTACATGGTTCTGACACGCTGGTCTTATTTACTAGAAAGTTTATAGCATTGTTTCAAAGCGATTATTCATCGAATTATGGCTGACTTTATCAACCTACTATTATTGGAATCTGTTAGTATTTTGTTAGAATCAGCATTTGAGGAAGAAATAAGGCAATATACTCTTTTCTCATAATTATTATTCTATCTTTTAACTATCAATCTTTCCAACAAGTTTTTCTAAAGCATTTATACCCGTACGTACGTATTTGACATTATTTATTTATATCCATAGTACTATAGGCTTACTGCACTTTTACTATTGCGCCACCCTGGTCCCTCTTGTCAGCGTTCTCTCCATTCATTCTTATAGTTTGTTTATACTAGCTATTAGCACATAGCTAACGTCTGGGTGCACAGTTCGCCAGACCAATGGTATGAAAGGAATGTTCAACAGCTAACACTACAAGCAGAAGTATATATCAGTTCTCTCTTTTACTTTTTCAGCGTATGCATAACCATGGTAAGTCACAAAAAAGCAAAGATATCTATTTGAGATATTCATAAATTTGCCCATATTGTGCCTACTCGTAACATTAATTATTAAAGAGTGGTGTTGCTATATATTCTGGTAGGCTAGAGAGACTATTCACTTCCTAGTACCAATATTGATCTATTGTTCGATCTAGCTATGGCCCAGAATGTATACTACCCCGTCTACCCCGAATCTAGCAGCAGTGAGGGACAAATATATGACCCAAATCGAGCGCAACCCTTCGCGGAAATCGGCGCCAACTACTCGCGGCCGTACGTGGGGATCGCGGTTGTGTGCCGGTGCACCGGCGGACAGGTGCTCTGCATCCTTCAAAGGAAAGGACAGAATTCCTTCGGGTCTCTCAAGTGGTCCTTCCCTGGCGGCAGATTAGACCAGGCCAACGATTTGGAGGAGAACGGCTCGACAGGAACCAAACGCAAGCTGCTGGAGACCTGTGGGGGCGGGACGCCCAACGGACTCCCACCCCTCATTCACATTATATGGAGCCAGTCCGGCAAAGTATGTTATCTCTCTATTTATACCGTTTCTATTCTGCAGCAAACTGAGTGTATGTATGAAGGCCAGTCTCTTCGCTGTTTGTATTCTACTCTGTTGTACATTCATAATCCTACTGGCTTGTTGGCTAATTGACAGAAAAGGGAATATCCAATTTCCTAGAATACTCTTTCTTTTCATTGAGAATAATGAGACTGATCTTGATAAAATATTAAACACCATTCTTCTCATATTTCCCATTCTCCCTGTTTCTTGGTATCTGTCAGAAGCTATAATGGACTAGCATAGATGGCCTCTTTGTTTGCATACCCATTTTGATTCTTCTGGATTTTCTGGCTTTCTTATCTAATTGTTTAGTTAGGTTGGAATTACAAGTATTTGGCTTT